>JAPDPK010000140.1:0-1200000 GCA_031772115.1 Heritiera littoralis | reverse complement strand
TGCTCGGAGCAAAAATTCGGGCGGGGCTTCGGTTTTTGAAGGCGTGGGTCGGACCCTCAAGGGGCGCGACTTGAGGCGCGTCAGGGACGCAGTTTGGAGCCAAACAGGGTTCGATGGTTAACCAATTTGTTAGCCACTTGAAGGAAAGTGCCAAAACCAGCTTAATTATAATTGATTAAAAAACGACTACATATAATTCTTTTTTTTTTACTTGGGCAATGATTCGGCTGAGTCGACACAGTTGAGTCAACTTAGTAGCGACGGAGCTCAAGCAGGATTTTGAATTGATGGTCTGTTCTTGGATTGGAATTTGGAAGTTGACGTGTGTTTCCAATATCTCTTTAGTGGTAATTTTGGTAAAAATTTTAAGTTAAGGAAAAAAGATTAGGTTACTTAATCAAGGATTGTTGGACAAAATTTTCCATTTAATTGACCATCCTTGTTACAATAACTCCAAAAAATGAACCATGGGTTTGAATTTCTTTTGATTTATTTTCAAAATATGCTTCTAATTTGCAAGCATACTACAAATAAACTATAATCTTACCAATGTTTGTTGGACCGAGTAAAAAAAAGTGTGGTGTCTCTTAAGCAAAGTTTCTTGAGTTCAAGTCTTGTGAATAAAAAAAACAACATTGAGAGAGTTTTTCTATTCAAGGTCCGATTGGAGCTCGATTTCGGATTAATCGGAACTTAAAATGACTTTAAGATACTTGGAGGTTTCGACCAAAAAAAATTATAATCTTACTATGTATGTTCATATCTATACAAAAATGAAAAAACTTCATGTATGTGACTTTGAATATAGATTCAAATTATCATATCTTCATTTTAAATGTGGCAAAATTCTGTAAATTTAAATTAAGAGTTTTAACATCTGTTTTTTGTTTATTTCTCTTGGATCGAATCCCTTATATGTGAATAAAATTTGATTCTGAAATTTTTAATTGAAAGCTACCTCTTTAGCAGACAAATTTCAACTCTGAAAATGATAAATAAAAGTGGAAGTTACGTGTTTAAGATCATTGAAAAAAAATAAATTGGGATGAAATTCAAAAATATGTCTAGTACCCATAGTCGGGAAGATATTCAACAGAGTGACATCTTTCGTGCAAAATCCGATGTCATGGAGGCTAGTGAAATTTTAAGGGAGGGAGGGGGTGATAGTCCAATCAGGAGGGATGGTAATGGATACCATATAAACGGATACCCGACACTACTCAACCCGATTAAGTAAGATTAGGGTAGTATATAATCGGGTTCGGGTAGTTAAATTACTACCCATCATGAGTTAGGGTAGGGTTCGGGTAGTTACCTTAGGATACTCGCTGTCCAAACCCGATTAGAAATAACAATTAATTAATATGATATTTATATTTTTATATAAAAATTATTTATTATTAATATTGTATTTAATTAAATTAATTCATCAAATATCATAATTATGATTTTTAACTTTAATTTATATTTATTAGTTAAATTAAATTTATTAACTTAATTTTTTAAATAAATTATTCTAAAATTGATTTTAAATTTAAATTTCAAAGTCAAACTTTGACTTAATAAACATGTATTTAATGAGTTCGATAGTTAAAAGGGTATTTTTTATTTTATAAGGTTAAGGTTCGGATAACACAAATCAAAATAATCGAGTAGTTAATCGGTTCGGATTTTATATATTCTAATCAGGTTAGGGTATCCCAAAATTAACGGATACCCGACTCGTTTACATTCCTAATAATGAGAGTTGAAACCAAATTTCCTTTCGATGGAAAGCGATAATGAGCAATTACATGCATAAGATTTTTATAATGTGGGGCTTGAAAAAAATCATGTGTACAGAATTTTTTATCTGTATTAATAGAGATTGTTTTTTTTTTTAACTCGTAACCTTTCAACTACAAATATTACTAAAAAAAAAAAACCTTTCAACTACAAAAAAAAAAAAATATTTATCATTGTATCAAAATTCTCTTTTGATTAAAGGCTATAGATGGAGAAAACTAGACAACAAATTAAAGCCGGATAGAGATTTGTAGCCGAAGATGAAGCAATGTTAAAGGGCGTAGGATGCTTCATGGCGTTTGCCTTTTTGCGAGAACATGATTTCAATTCCTCCTTTGCTAGGCTTGCAAAGCATCACTCTGTGTTTCTGAACCATTCGTTCCATGAGACTCTCTTTGGGGAATTTTTGCAAACACTATAAATGTCTTTGAATATTTTGAGGGCACATGGTCGATGAAATTTGGATCATTGGTTAAAGTTCATCCGCTCTCAGATTCTCGTTTTGTGATCCATGCAATTGACAAGACTTCGAAAAGAAAAAGACGCCAAGGATGAACAAAATCTTTTTCTATTATCACAACTCGCACGTCTGTTCTCAAATGTTTTATTTTTTTCAAAATCATTCTACTTGTTCATTAATTTCGTTTCAAATATTTTTATTTTTTTTGCATTGTAAATGATCTTCAAAAATTTGTAGATGTGGCTGTGAAGAGATTCTTTGAATAGAATAATGAAGATTTGTCAACTAACAGTTAATAAAAATGGAAGTTTGGATTTCGAGATGTAACTGATGTTTAACTCAATGATAAATATTAAAGGAATATGAGACAGACTAAGAGAGAGAACTGTATTTAATATCAAAATATTCAACTTAAGGTTGCCTCAGCCAATTGTGTTATGTGCCTATTTGTCTTTGATATTGTTTAGGCAAACGGCGTTTATTTTTAATTGTAGACCTTATTATTATGGATATAATAATATTTATCAATTTAGGAGTAAATTAAATCATTCATAAATGAGATATTTTAATTAAATTAATAAATTATTATTGCGTCAACAAGAGAGACAAAAATGATGGGACGTTTTCTTTTCTTTTTTTTTGTTCAGTGCCACTCTTGATTGATTATTAAGGGCTCGTTTGATTTTGTTGTGTGTTTTATGTTTTATGTTTTATGTTTTTGAAAATTTTGTTTTGTTTTATTTTCATTTTATTTTCAATTTATGAAACTTGAAAACATGTTTGGATGATTAGTTTTGTTGCAAATTTTTATCACTTAAAACTGTTGAAGGGAGTGAAAAAATTATAGGTAAAACGGCTGAGGGGTGGGTTCGAAACCCACCAAAAACAAGTTTTTATCGTTTCTTATAGGTAAAATGGCACTGTAGCCGCAACGGGTGAACAGTACCCGTGCGGTAACAGTGCCAAAATTGCTTCCGAAATTGTTGAAAACATCATTTTTATGTTTCCAACAATTTCCAAAACATCATGTTTTATTTTCAGATTTTAGAAACAAAAACAACTCAACAAACATGTTTTCTATTTTATTTTTCAAAAAATTGAAAACAAAAACAAAAAACATAAAACAAAAACAAAATCAAACAACCCCTAAGATTCCGAATGTAATTTTCCACACCCATTATTAGGAAACAAAACTTTTGACTTATACGCAAACTGAGTTGTCAAAGATTAGACAGCAAATTGGAAAGGAAATCTTTTCATCTTGCAAGAATCTGGGCTCACCCATGCCTAGCTGATCATGGGTCGTTGTCACTCATGCCCTTTTTCAACTTTGTCCGTTAGTATTAGGCTTGTGATTTGTGGATCCATGCCATTAATAATGGGCTATATATAAATTATATCTCCACAAGAACATACCAAAAACTGAAGAATGCAATGAAATGGAACAGTTCTTGGGCCTGATTACATGATTCAGATCTTCGGTTCAACTCAAAATCATAGAGAAAAACCCAACGTTCAAAGAAGTGGGTCCATTTTAAGGTTTTTAATAAAAGACTAAAATAAGAATGAATGTCTTTGATATTGGCCCTTTTCAATTTGTTTTTGAGGATTGAAGTCTGTGAGGACCCAAATGTCAGTTAATGATTCAAATAATGGGTCATTAAGTGCCCAACACAAAGCACAAGAGAAAGTCCAAGCTCGTAAAATGAAAAGGGTCAGCCGCTTAGGGACAGGGTAGGTAGGTCACTAAGTAACTAACACAAAGCAAAAGTCCACTAATTTGGTAGGACTAGTGTCCAAACTCGACCCTACATTACAGGATAAAAAGAACAACCCAAAGCCCACCGAAATCCATCCATTTCGCGAATCTACTTTTTGTATTTACAAACCATATTTGCGATGGAAATTAACACTAGACAAATGACGAAAGTAAAAATTATACATTTTTTTTTTGTAAATTATAGGTATTTTTATTTATTTTAAGAAGTAAAAATTATAATTTTTTGTTATAAATTACATGTATTTTCATTTATTTTAAGACGATTTGAGATTAATTTTACTCGAAGTTTTATCATAGTTAAAGCTCTTCACTCTTCTCTAAAAGCGTATTAAGTGAGAATCGAACTAGAGAATTTTTTTTCACAAATTTAACCTACGTTGTCAACTGAACCACAATCTATAATGACCAAAGTAAAAATTATAATAAACCCATGCAAATATAAGATAGAAGATATACTTTGGATAAAAATTGATTTGAACACACGTATTCAAATCTTAGCTCTAGTATCTTGGCAATAAAATTGGGTACATAAAATGAGGGGAGTTTACAACGCAGACACTAGAATTTGGAGTCGATCAAGCCACGGGTCTCTCTCAATTGTGTAAAAGCAAACGAGGCCCAGTAGGAGGCGGGCCTCGGCAATAATTTGCCGATGAAAAACACTGGATCACGACAAAAGTTGGAGACGTGGCGTAGACAGACACCATGCGGCATTGATCCCATGTGCTGCTTCATTTGTTGGCCTCTCCTCCTCGGGCTTTGCGGATTGTGTCGCAGTCGCAGATTTTGACACGACGGGTGGGTATTTTTGCTAGCCCACACTCACACTACCACAGTCGCACTCGCAAAACGCATGACAAAATTTGTTTGATGCGTAAGTCTTGCATCGACACGACACCCATCCCTTTCGCATTAGGCATTTTGGATAAAAAGAGATTCTAAATACATCTACTTTTTTTGTATTTAAACACTAATTTATGTGAAGAATAAAAAACAGGATAGACTATTATGATGTATCAAAACCCTCTCAAATTTCGTATTTATGAATTATGAAATACGTATCTAAACAAAAAAAATACTATGTAAGTTCATTAATTATACATACATGGTACACATTTATGTATCATTCATGCCATGTGTATCTCTATTTTTAAAATTCATAAGGTAAATGTTTTTTTATTGGTATGTTTTTTTCGGATTTAAATGAATTTATTAAAGGTTATAAATTTTTTTAAAGAATTCAAATTTGTTAATTTTTTTAGTGTTCTCATTCAAATAGTACTGTAATTTAATTGATTAAGTGTTGATTGGCTGATTAATTGCGATTTAATTCACAATTTCCTTTTTGGTTTTTCATTTTGTGTTGTTATTAATTAATAAGCTTTCTCTTCGAAAATCTTCTTGAAGAGAGGAAAGCCCTTAACTTTAAACCGTGTTCTGCTTGAAAAATCTCATCTTTGTGCAAATCTTCAGTCTTTTTCCTACATCTAATATTTCTTCCTCTTAACTTCTCAAGAAACCGAATTCCCAAGTTGAATTCTTTCATTGCAACTCCAAGCAGCCAGATGGGTTGTTGTAGCAGCAAGCATAAATTGTCAGAACCTGACTACAATGGATATAGATCAGAGATGCCTTCTTCAAGACCAAGCCAACCGGCATATCAACAACAGCAACAAGCTCAAACCCAGAAAGTGTCAGTGCCTCAAACTCAAGCTCCACAAACAAGGCAACCACAGCCAAAGCCGCAGCCGCAGCCACAGCCCCAACCTATCCCTGCCTCTTTGAAGCCTTCACCAGCAGCAAGCACCAGGCCAGTTCAAATAGGACAAGAACCGATATTAGGAAAGCCTTTGGAAGACATTAAGCAATACTACACTCTTGGAAAGGAGCTTGGTAGAGGCCAATTTGGCATAACTTACTTGTGCACTGAGAATTCTACTGGCGACACTTATGCTTGCAAGTCAATATTGAAGAGAAAGCTGAAAAATAAACAGGACAGAGAGGATATAAAGAAGGAGGTTCAGATTTTGCAGCATTTGTCTGGTCAGCCCAATATTGTGGAATTCAAGGGTGTCTATGAGGATAGACAATCTGTTCATCTTGTAATGGAGCTTTGTGCTGGTGGAGAGCTTTTTGATAGGATTATTGCTCAAGGCCATTACTCTGAGAGAGCTGCAGCAGCTATTTGTAGGTCAGTGGTGAATGTGGTTCATATTTGCCATTTCATGGGAGTGATGCACCGTGATCTCAAGCCAGAGAATTTCTTGCTGTCTAGCAAGGATGAGGGAGCCATGTTGAAGGCAACGGATTTTGGGTTGTCTGTCTTTATAGAAGAAGGTTAAATTTCCAATCTTCCCCATGTTTATAATGGTTTTCAATGAATCGAGTTATTTACTACTGGAGTCTTCGTCTATTCATTTAAATATCTTTTGGTTCTTGAATTTTTGGAGAGAGCATTTATCTGATTCAAAATTTGATGATTTGCCATATCTACTGTCATATGTCTTTTCTTTCTTCATAATGTCCATGGTTTATGGTCTTCAACTTCACAAATGTTACTTTTTTATTGCTTAAATTTATGGTATTTGTACACTCAAATTTCAGATGCACAAATACTTAATAAGAGAGTAATTCACAAATTGGAAGTTGGCAGCGTTATTAAGATGATATGTTAATGGAATAATGTTTCTCTGCTATTGCCTTCTGATACTATTCTATTTTGCCAATTGTGATTGATTCAAATGAAAATTTGCTACATATGTACTAACCTTTTGAAATTGATCTCAGGGAAGCTATATCGAGATATAGTAGGTAGTGCTTACTATGTAGCTCCTGAAGTTCTGCGACGTAGTTATGGAAAGGAAATTGACATTTGGAGTGCAGGCGTTATTTTGTATATTCTACTTAGTGGTGTCCCTCCATTTTGGGCTGGTAATAGAAAACTATCAAATCTTTGCTAGTTTTGCATGTTTTAGCAAGTTGTTGAGATTCTGATTCTGTTATATTCAATCACCAAACATTTATATATTTTGCTCAAATTGTATTGCAGAAACTGAGAAAGGAATTTTTAAAGCCATCATTGAAGGAGAGCTAGATTTTGAAAGTCAACCATGGCCTTCAATTTCTGAAAGTGCCAAAGATCTAGTGAGAAAGATGCTGACAACGGACCCAAAAAAGCGGCTCACTTCTGCACAAGTTCTTGGTCTGTACTCTCTTTAATCATTGGTTACAGTCCCAGGAGGTATTTTGTCGGGTCTAGTTTGTTGGTCTGGCTTTCCTAGGAAATTTAATTTTCTGATGGTTTCTTTGTAAAATTTTGATCCATTTATATGACGGTATATGATCTGCTGATTATATTTCTGATGCTATGTTTGTCTTCTTCTGATGCTTTTGATTAACAAGTGATGTTGGCATGGTCAGAGCATCCTTGGATGAGAGAAGGTGGAGAAGCATCAGACAAGCCAATAGATAGTGCTGTTCTATCCAGATTGAAGCAATTCAGGGCAATGAATAAGCTGAAGAAGCTTGCATTGAAGGTACTAACCGGATCAAAGAAGCTCCTTAAATTCAAAAGTTTGTGTTAGACCTCTTGAGTTATACCGGTCTAGGTGGTTCTTCTTTCCGTTTTCATTTAGTAATGTTGGTTTATTTGAAATTCCCTAGGTTATTGCAGAAAATCTATCTGAAGAAGAGATAAAAGGTCTTAAAACAATGTTCGCAAACATGGACACGGACAAGAGTGGCACAATCACCTATGAGGAACTGAAGACAGGTTTGGCTCGTCTTGGATCAAAGCTCTCAGAAGCTGAAGTCAAGCAATTAATGGAAGCTGTAAGTATTTATCTACCCCTCAACTGTTACCACTGCTCAATTTGCTACAGTTGATTATTGCTTGCATCATACACTCAAATGCCATCCTTGGAATTATGTGCAATACATTTCAGGCTGATGTGGATGGAAATGGAACGATAGACTATATTGAATTTATCTCAGCTACTATGCATAGATACAAACTTGAAAGAGACGAGCATCTGTACAAAGCATTCCAGTATTTTGATAAAGATAGCAGTGGGTGAGTTCTGAGTTTTCCTGTTTTCATTATTACAGTTGCATCCTTTTACTGATCTAATGCGAAACTGTCCGCATTGGAGACTGAACTAATTATTTCTACTAAAGGGCTCATGATTTTGTTTCATGTTAAATGTTAAAAAATACACATGCAAGCAATGCCTACCTGAGTGATCCTGTTATTCTTGGGTCTCTCTGTATCTATATATATTTTGGTATTGTTCCATATTGTGTACTGAAGTGAGTCGAGTGACGTGAGATTTTCATTTATGACTTTCTGGATCTTCTCTTGGGTGCTTGAGGACAATTAAGAAGTTTGCTTAGGAGCTAAAAATCTGAGGGGTTTCCGGGACAATTCATAAACCGCCCCTTGTTAGATATATCATCCATATGTATATTGTTGTTGGCAGATACATTACAAAGGATGAATTAGAGTCGGCTATGAAGGAGTATGGAATGGGTGATGAAGCCAGCATCAGGGAATTAATCTCTGAGGTGGATACAGATAATGTAAGTTTGCTTCTAAATCAAACTTGGAAACTTCTTATAAAGCTATTGCCTCATTGGTACTGATGCAATTTAAACAGGATGGGAAAATTAACTATGAGGAGTTCTGCACAATGATGAGAAGTGGAGCACAACAAACTGGAAAGCTTTTTTAAATACCCTGGGTGGTTCCATTGCAAGCAACAACTGAGTTGCTGAAGACCGACATGACCTAATTTAACAGTGTCAGCAGGACTAGACAATCATCAGAACTTACGGTTTGGATACAGACTCATAATCCGGGATTATTTTCTTTAGGCCATTAGCTATCCTGATTCTAAAAGTAGGTACTTTGAGAATACAAGGGTGTGAATTAGAATTGATTTGAGTTGCAGTATTGTTTCTGTATATCTACTTTCTGAATTAATTATTTATCAGTTTCCAATTTCTTTCACTGATTTTGTCCTTTTAAGGTGATTTTTTTTATCTTTATGAAAGGGCTTGTAACTTTGTCGAGTTCTTTTCTGTCATTACTCTTGCATTACATTGGTGGCAAGTAAGCCTCAGGGATGCTCTAAGGGTCCGAAAAAGACTGAATTGTCTGTCTCAGTTTTATTTTCAGGACTACATGGCAGACATTGATGGAAAACCTGTTCAATCTTGTCTTGCTGAAGTTACTTGCTAGATGTTTGTTAAAGTTCTCAGTTCCCATTCCATCAGGGAAAACAAAACATAAAGGTATCCAAGGGTTGAATATCGTAAATATCATAAGATCAGGCAACAACCTTGTGAAACACGCTTCACTAGACAAAACAAATTGTATCTTACACCATCCCAGGGCCACTTGCAATTCTTTAGCTACAAGGTTCTTAATAATTTACACATTTAAACCAGAAAGCCAGTGAATTAAAGGGTGTGTGCAGTCATTATTTTAGAACTCCTTTCTTCTTCACCAGCACATTTCCACAGAACCCCAGAAGAATATCTTAAAATAAGTGATATTATCCTGTCATCTTTTTCAGTAACTGGCAACCCTTTCTGCTAAAAATACCACCTTGCCCAAATCAGAGTGTGTTTTGTGTATATCAGACAAGGGCTTATTCGTCTCCTTCACCATGAACTAAATTAATCTGTTTTATGAAGCATTAGTTTAAAGTCAGAAGAATGGTATCCAAGGTTTTAGCTTCATTTTCCCCTAACAGAAACTGCATTAGAGACAAGACAACCATTGAAGTTACCTTTCCACGTTAGGTCCCAAAATTATATGCACGTGTGCACACATTTTCTTTATACCTAGGGAAAAGAAGTGTTGCTCCCGAGTCAAGGCAGACAGCAAATTTCCATCTTTTTATGTCAGTAATCATAACCAAAATAACCATGGTCAGTCATTTTGCTTTTACGCATTGATAATTGGGGTAAACTTTTCAAGAATTATGACCTTCATATAAGCCTTCACCAGTTCAATCTGGTGATCGCAATAATCAATTCAAAGGGTTGCTTATAAATGGTTCTGAGCAAATTGGAAGACATGGATAAGTACCAACTTGCTGAGGCAGTCACTTGAGTTATCTGTACTAGTATTGAACAAACAAATCTGCTGATTTTTGCAAGCTCATCAACATAAACCAAATTCAGTGGCAAACGGCATTGAAATAGGATCATCACAATGGAAAGACAGATGTAATCTATGGCTAGATTCTTGACATATAAACATAAACCAGAAACAAAAGTTGCAGAGATCTGATGATTTCCAAGAGTAGTGGGTCAGGTAAAAGGGTGGCCATTGACATTACTACCTTTTGCTCCATTCTAACTGTATAAATTACATCTCTAGTTTTTGTTTATTCTGTATCTCTAATTAAGTAACTTGAACCGGTGCCTCGGATGTGTACAAATGGGGGCACAGCCTCACCACTATATAACAAGGCAATGTGTAACCAAAAAAAAATATAACAAGACAATGCAACTTTTGTTAAATCGTAAATTGCTGTCACGAGAACAAACAATTGATAATCTAATAAACATGAGGACTTCACATATCCTAAGGCAGAAACATCAATGACAATTTTTTTTTTTTTTAATTTCTAAGGTTATATCTGATCTTTTGTTGTTTGAGATTGAAAAGAAAAAAGGGAAAAGAAATTAAGAAAGTGGACAGATAGAAAGAAGCGCACGTGGGGTTGCATGCTTCACTGCTCGCTATTCTCTTTTTCTTTTACAAAACTGAAACTAAAACCAAACGCCAACGAGGCAAAGCCTCATCTTTCTGATCAGTTCTAACCCCTCTCTCTTTCCCTTTAAAGATCAGTTCATTTCCTTCTTCTTACTTGTTAGTCCGCTCTTTAACTTTTTTTGCAGTTTTTGATTTTGTATTCAGCAGAAACTTCCCTGGTTTTCTCTTTTGACATAGAAATGAAACAGTTGATCTTTGTTCATGTTGACTTTAATATCTCAACACCAACAGTAAACTAAAACAATCCACTTTGGGTTTTTAAAACCACCCTTTTTTATGTGGGTTCTCGTTTCAACTAGCATACTGTATTGATCCTTGCATTGTTTACTTCATGGATACTCGAGTTCTGTAATTTGCTTATGGATGTGACATTTGCTTTGAAGCTTTTATCCGGGGTTTTCCTTACTAGGAGGGTGCTTTAATTTGGTTCTGTGATATTTGGTTCAAAGCTTTAGGTTATTCATTTTCAGAGTAGCTCAACATTTCCATCAATGGTGGAACTTCAATCCTGTGCTAGCTTGGTGAATGCTTCTGCATTGTGTGCAATAGAGCAAGAGTGGAAGGGTGAGAGTACTGCAAATGTCATTGCAGAGATTGCAGCTGAATTACAAAGAGAGAGAGAGAAAAATGCAGAGCTCATGGAGAGAATATCATCACTTGAAGCCCAAATACAAGAAAGGGATAAGGAATCTCTTCTACCAAATGGACAAGTATGACTTCCTACTCCATGTTGTATGATTTTGATTGTTTAGTCTGTTTTTATTGTCCTCCCATCTCATTATTAAATCATGTGTGCTTTACAAGTTACAATATGCATCATTTTCTAGCAAAAATACATGATCAAATGTACATTTCATTGTCTCTGTGGTTTGTTCTGGCTATTCTGAAATTTCCTTAATGCCTCTCATGGAAGATGTTGTCATTCCTCATTCACAAGCCATATGGTAGGATTGCTTATTTGTAATAGGATTGGACTGTTGACTTTGCTATAGCTATCATTAGATAACTGTACAGAACAGGTAGGAGAGCTTCTATGGCATTTATATTGTAGATTTAGTACTACAGTTAATACTAAACTTTAGCAACTTTTCACATTTAAAGAAACTAGTTAAATGGGTTTGCCTAACAAATGTTTCTGTGATGGAAAGAATAATCTAAAATTACCATGATCATCATGAGGATGAGCTTAGATGTCTTTTCACCTGTTAGCTGAATCCAGGCAAAGTTCTATTATCACTGCTTAATGACCAGACTCTTATATTATCTCGCAGGTCAGCTGTCTTAATACCAAAAGAAGCTTTAAAAAGTTCAAAAGACAGAAAATCATAGGAGCAAATAGTCATAGAATTGAAGATGGAAATACTGAAATGGCCTCTACTGCAGAAAATTACACACCACACGTGGCTTACATAGATGAAAATCAGGAAGACCGCTTAGTTAACTGGATAAGCATGGATGAGACCCTTCTTTCATGTTTTGACAAAGTTAAAGACAGTGACATTGCTGCAGATCGTGAGGATACAGATGACAGTGATGATGAAGATGAATATTATGAAGAGGATAATTTTAACGGTGGGTTTAAGGATTTAGAAACTGAAGAGAATCTAACAAGTGCTTGCGAAGAACAACCTCATGAGGAAGGTATCGGCCAGTCAATGCAGATAGCTTGTCTGCAAAGTTGTTCCAGTGGTCGGAGTGAGCTGACATATACAAACACTAGCCGGTTAATGAAAGAAAATAGAGAAAAGGATTACACATTACAGGATATGCAAATAGCTTTTGACAGAAGCAATCTTAAGTATGACATGAAGGAAACAGAAAAAGATGGAGGATACAAGTCTGCAGAAACTATTCCACCTTCTGTGCAAGGGCCTTGTAATACCGTATCCGAAAAGACATCATGGAATAAGAAACCTCCAAAAGTTCCTTTCTGTCCGAAAGAAATAAAGAAAATACTCGAATCAGATACCCTTTTACTGAAAAACGCTCAGTCACACACCACAAGGAAGATCATTGTTTTTGCGTCCCTTGGCATAAGGCATGGATGTGAAGAGATGTATGAGTTAGACTTCAATCACTTCAGCATTTTAAGGAAGGGGGATCCATATGTATCTCCAAAGAATCCAGGGGTAAGCAATTTGATTTTATAATGTTAGCGAAAATGCTTAGTTATCAAAAGGTATTGAATACTTGTGTATTTCTTCCATATGGTGATGTTTCTATGTATTAACCCTTCAGTTCAAAAGCTAACTAAAGGCATGAAATGGTTTGATTACTATCAGATGCCAATGCCAATGAAGCCTTCAACAGACTATTAAATTGTTTGCTTCACTGTAATCTTTGGATGTAGAACAGATAAAGTGGATTGTTACCTGTGGTTTTTCCATTCTTTTCAATGCTGACTAACAAGAAAGAAATTAAATGCAATGATTACAGGAGCATGTCTTATATGAGAATCCTGGCATCCAGAGGAAGGTTTTCTATCCGAATCGACAGAATCCAACACTATGTCCTGTTCAAATACTTGAGGAAGAGAAGGCTATGCGTCCTTCTGATCCCAGCTGTCCATCATGCCTATTTTTGTGCATCAAATATGGTGGAAGGACAAGGAATCTTCCACAAAATGAGTAAGTAATGCTTTGTAATTGATTTGCCAGTCATTTCTTGCTTAAGTGCTTACCTGTAAAAAGCCTGACTATCACTTAAAAATAATTGAGTTTGTAACTCATCAGCCTAATCTGGATATGTTTTTGGGGTGAATTTTTCCAGGTATGTCAGGCAGAGAATGGGAAGAAATAAACTTAAGTCTTTTGGACCTGTCATGTGCAGAATGGCAATGCTAGTTCATATTCGCAGTGGGAGCTTCTTCTTCAAGGCTTTGGGCATCACACTTCTGTTCATGGCAGGTTTTCCTGATGACCTTGTTCAAAGAGAAACAAAATACAGGAACTTAGACTTGCTGCAAAAGTATTATAGGTAAGGAGTTCCGCAGAAATGGTAGACTTGTGGGACAAACATGCACATATAGAATGGAAGAAGAGGACATAACATTATAAATCACCGTCATCTTTATTTCAAGCTAGCCCTATAAAATACTGAATTAGGTTGCACTTTGCCATTGTTATGATGTCTCACCACGTTTGCAATTAATCTGGTTTAGTAAACTAAGGTGATTGACCTTCCTCTTGCCTTTGTCACTTTCTGTACATCCACAGATGCTTAACAGCTCATCTTACAGAGCAGTTCATTTAATATTTTCAACCTTCATATTGCAGGACAGACAAGGATGCTGAAGGTGAAGAGTTGTTTCTTCCACATTCAATAGCTTTAAACAATGTAAGATCGCAATTCATGAATCAAATCATACTATATTTCATTTATAGCTATTGAGGATCTTAGTTGTTGGGATTTTTCAAGCAAAAACTTATTCCACAAACGAATAAGAACAATGCGCAATTAAATCACCATCAATGACATCATTCTGATGGAAATGATATAATGCATTTGTTATCTAGTGATGCATAATAGCAAAACCTGCCCTTAGCTCATCTTAAATCCATTTCCAATTTTCTTTTCCATTAATGGCTTCTGAATTACAATTATTTCGCTTTTTCAACAGGCTAGTCCTAGTTCTCAGCAATTAACTGGGAAGGCTACCTCAACAAAAGCAAAGGGAAGAAGGCAGACGAACTCCAATGGCAAGTCTCGTAATTTGCCAAAAGCATCAGTTCAACAATCTGCACCTTCAAGCTCAACTCATGCCACACAGTTTGGCCCGATGGGCTACACTTCAATTCAAACTCATGCAATGGCAGCATTTCAGTCCACACCATCCCCGGCTCCAGCTGATACTATACAAGCCTCAAACACAATGATGAAGAGTCCTAGTAATAATGTCTCCTACTATAATCAAACCCCATATCACTTGTTTCCACCACAAACAGCAAATAATTTCATGCCTATGGTATATTGGCCTCCACCAAATGTCTTTCCTCCCAGTCCTTATCCAACTGCATACGGTTATCGATCTTATCCAACAAATGCAAATTACATCTCCATCAATCCACAGCCTTATCATAGTCACCCTTCCTTCAGTTGTTTTATCCCTAAGATAATACAGGGCAATAGGAATGATGTTTCGGCATCCTCAGAACCTGATAGTGACTCAGATAGCAGTTCAAGCAGTATGGAGGAACCAATAGAGGCATTAGCAAGCTGCAGGTAGAGGACAGAAACTGCAAATGCAATATCATGTAAGTTATTGTAACAAGAATTGAACTTGGTAAATGAAAGCTGTGGTATACTGATGCATTTTGAGCCTTCTCTACACATTTCCTGAGCATGATTTAAACACTGATGTTATTTCCATCAATTATATCATTGCAGACATAAGTTTCATGGGATCAGGAGTCTTATAGTCCAGACATTGCATCATGGATTTGATGAATAAATGACCAATTTGCCTCAAACATGCAAGATCGTCATATTTAGATGAACATTCTTCCCAGCAATGCTAAGTGATCCATCCTTATCTGTCACAAACTTGATAACGAGTTACTGTTAAGGCACTGTTCGGTCCTAGAAACTGGACTCAAATTCTGTCGTCTGTACAAACTCAAAAATACAGTGGAACTTGAGCACAAATTCTGCTTCAGATAAGCTTTTGTGACAGTCTACACATTTCTGGAAAGGCCGGTGACAAGCCTTAGGCCTGAGGGGCACTTTATTGGAATTAAGGTAACTTCAGATTTTCGTTAGTCTTGGGCTTTGATCTTCAGGCTCCTACATTTCAATGTTTAAGCAGGTTCTATCCGGAAACAGGGAGAGCTCAAGTTGTTAACAACTTATAACCAATAATCCCAGCCTTAAATATTTATATTGTAGATAAACAAATTCAATGATATCATGGCCATCTCTTTCTGTTGGTTTAAAAAAGAAAAGAAGAGCAGTAACTGCAAAAAGATAAGGAAAATAACACAAAGAAAATAGGCTGAAAAGTTTACTACAACATTTTGACAAATCAAATCCGATTTAAATACATAAACGAATAACTGAAAAATCCTAAGAAAATGCATTACACAACTAGCATGTTCTCCTACTTTCTTGCCACTACAATCCACTTCACAACTAGCATGTTCTCCTAGTCTCTTGCCACTATACAACTAACATGTTCTCCTAGTCTCTTGCCACTAAAATCCACTACTTCCATGAAAGCAACTACTTGATGCACAACTTCAACACTCCTCCTTGCTTCAATAGTTGTAGACTCCAAGCTTCTTTCTCAACAATTCAAATCTTTTTTCAGGGAGTGCTTTGGTGAATATGTCAGCAATCTGATCATTAGTCTTGCAATACAACAAGCATACTTCACCATTTTTTTGTACTTCCCTTAAGAAATACAACTTAATATTAAAATGCTTTATCTTCCCATGGAAGACAGGATTGTTGGAGTTTGCAATTGCTGCTTGATTATCAACAAACACCTTTGTACTCTCATTTTGCTCTATATGCAAATCAGTCAAGACTTTTCTAAGCCATAAGGCTTGATTCACAGCTGCAGTGGCGGCAATGAACTCAGCTTCAGCCGTCGATTGTGCCACAGTCTCCGACTTCTTGGAACTCCATGAGAACACTCCTGAGCCAAATGTGAAACAGTATCCTGAGGTACTCTTCATATCATCTAAGGACCCTGCCCAATCACTGTCAGAATACCCATGAAACAGAAAATTCTGATTATAACAAAACAAAACTCCATAATCAAGAGTCCCTTTGACATATCTAAGAACACGTTTGGTTGCTTTAAAATGCACTTCACTGGCACAGTGCATAAACCTTGACAAAACACTGACGGCATGCAGAATGTCAGGTCTAGTTGCTGTGAGATACATCAGGCATCCAATGAGACTTCTGTAATCAGCCTCTTCCACTTTCTCTACACCATCTTCTTTGCTTAGCTTCTCCTTTTGATTTATAGGAGTACTCACCGGTTTGCAATTCTCCATATGAAATTTCTTCAAAATTTCCTTAGCGTATTTCCTTTGACAGATAAACACACATTGCTCGTTCTGTCTAATCTCTATGCCAAGGAAATACGTCATCTCGCCTAAGTCTGTCATGTCAAAGACCTTCATCATTTCTTTTTTAAATTGCTCAATTAACATCGCATCACTTCCTGTTATCAAGAGATCATCAACATATAATGAAACAATCACAATGTTAGCTTTATAATTTCTAACATAGAGTGTAACTTCACTTTGGCTTTTTACAAAGCCTAAACCCAGCAAGTGCTCATCAATCCTGTCATACCAAGCCTTAGGTGCCTGCTTCAAGCCATATAGAGCCTTCTTTAGCAGATAGACCTTGTCTTCCTGCCCTTTCACAACAAAACCTTCAGGCTGTTCAACATAAATCTCCTCTTGCAGATGACCATTGAGAAAGGCTGATTTGACATCAAGCTGAAATACTTTCCATCCATTTTGGGCTGCTAATGCTAGCAACATTCTGATAGTGTCTAGTTGTGCAACAGGAGCAAATGTCTCTGAGAAATCAACACCAAACACTTGAACAAAGCCTTTCACCACAAGTCTAGCTTTATGCTTGTTGATGGAGCCATCGGCATTTAGTTTTGTTCTAAACACCCACTTAACACCAATAATCTTCCGATTCTCAGGTCTCTCAACTAGCTTCCATGTCTGATTTTTCTCAATCATATTCAGCTCCTCTTGCATAGCAACAATCCATTTTGGATCCTTCTCAGCTTCCTCATACCCTGCAGGCTCAAAAATAGCAACATTGCACCTCTGATAAATATCAGTAAGTAGTCTAGTACTTCTGATAGGTGGTTCATCAACCTCCTCTCCATGATTCAATGGGACATCAATGTTTTGATTTCCCTTTTCAGTTTCCCAACACCACTGTTGATCCTCCACAAATTGAACATTCCTACTTATCAGAATCTTTCCTGTTTGAGGTTGAAAAATTCTGTAAGCCTTTGAGACAGTGCTGTAACCAATAAAGATGCCAGGTTTTGCTCTCCTATCAAGCTTGTCTCTTTTCACCTGTGGAACATGTGAAAAACAAACACAACCAAAAGTTTTTAGGTTTGATACAAATGGTTTATATCCATACCAAGCCTCAAATGGAGTCTTTCCCTTTACTGCCTTTGTAGGAAGCCTGTTTAGTAGAAATACAGATGTGTTTGCTGCTTCTGCCCAAAAATGTTTAGGAAGCCCTTTCTCGTACAACATGCATCTAGCCATCTCCATTATGATTCTGTTCTTCCTTTCACTCACTCCATTCTGCTGTGGAGTGTAAGGGGCAGTCAACTAGTGCTCAATGCCAGTCTCATCACAGAATAAATTGAACTGTTCTGATGTATACTCCTTGCCATTGTCTGATCTCAAGACTTGAATTCTGTAGCTACTCTGATTCTCAGTCCATGCTTTGAACTTCCAAAATACTTCTGCAACCTCTGTCTTGAACCTAAGGAAGTAAATCCAACACATTTTTGTTAAATCATCAATGAAAACAATGTAGTATTTACTTCCCTTTAAGGATGGAGTTCTCTGAGGTCCACATAGGTCTGTATGAATCAACTGCAACTTCTGCGATGCTCTCCAAGTTGTCTGTGAAAATGGCAGCCTTCTTTGCTTGCCAAATTGACATGCACTGCAACTTGATGAAAACTCTTCCAGTGAAGGTAAGCCTTGCACCAGCTCTATTTTCTTCATGTATAGAAGTGCTGCATGATTGAAGTGCCTTAGCCTCTTATGCCAAAGTTCTGTAGTATTGATTGAGCTTGGGTATGCAGCTTGCTCCTCCTCCATTAAGTCCAAGAAGAAACTTTTACCTTTCATTCTGACTCTGAACATATCATGACCATCTGCATCCTTAATCAAACATATCTTGTCTTCAAATATCACTTTGAAGCCTTTATCTAGCAACTGACCCACACTTAAAAAATTTTGATTAATATCAGGTACATAAAACACATCAATTATGATTCTAGTACCTGAACAGCTTTCAATGGCAACAGTCCCTTTCCCTTTAATAGCAATACAGTCACCATTACCAATTTTGACTTGTGATGTTACAGATCTATCAAGCTTCTTGAAAAGCTCTTCATCATAAGTCATGTGATTGGTGCAGCCACTATTAATTAGCCAGCTTCCACTTGAGTTGTTGGTTGCAAAACAAGTTGCCACAAATAGTTGCTCCTCCTCTTGTTGATCTGCAACTTGAGCCTCATTCTTCTGCTGTTGATTTTTGTTCCTGCAGATTTTCTCGTTATGGCCTAGTTGATTGCATTTTCTGCATCTCACATCAGGTTTTCTCCAACACTTGACTTAAGGATGATTCTTTCTTCCACAATACTGACAAGGAGGGTATACTCCTTTGTTGTTGTTGCCTCCACTACTACTATCATTGTTTGCAGCAGCATCATTTGAGTTAGCAGAACTTTTCTTCCATTTCTTTTTCTTTCCTTTCTTGCCTTCATTGATCTGCAACTGTGCTTGCAGAGCTCCTTCCACTGAGCCTTCCTGTCTCATCATTCTCCTTTGTTCTTGTGCCAGTAAAGCATTCAACAACTCTGCCAAGGTGATACTTGACAGGTCCTTAGAATTCTCCAAAGAGAAAATTGTTGCCTCAAATCTTTCAAGTATAGTAATAAGGATTTTTTGCACAATCCTACTATCAGGAAAATCAGTACCAAGCAATCTTACCTTGTTGACAATGCTTAGAAGTCTGTCAGAATACTCTTTGATTGTTTCTGACTCCTTCATCCTCTGCATTTCAAATTCTCTGACCAAGTTCAGCACCTACATTCCTCTGATTCTCTCATTGCCAGCATACTCTTCTTTGAGAAAATCCCAGATCTCTTTGGCTGACTTGAAGGTCATAATTCTGGTGAAGATTGTTGGTGAGACAGCTGAAAACAGACAGGCTCTTGCCTTTGACTTTCTTTGCCTCTTTTCCTTGTGATTCTTCAACTGTGCAAGTGTTGGATTGTTTGGCAAAGGAGGAATCTCGTAGTCCTCTTCAACTGCATCCCAGAGGTCACTTGCTTCCAAATATGCTTCCATTTTAACTGCCCAAACTTGATAATTCTCTCCATCAAATACAGGCAGAGCAACAACTGCAAATGATGTTTCTGTGTCCATTGTTTTGATGGCTTTTCAAGAGAAGAAATTTGGCTTATGGTCCCTTAAGAAAATAGGCTCGGATACCACTTTGTTGGTTTAAAAAGGAAAGAAGAGCAGTAACTGCAAAAGAGAAGGAAAATAACACAAAGAAAATAGGCTGAAAAGTTTACTACAACATTTTGACAAGCCAAATCCGATTTAAATACATAAAGAATAACTGAAAATTCATAAGAAAATACATTACACAACTAGCATGTTCTCCTACTTTCTTGCCACTACAATCCACTTCACAACTAACTTGTTCTCCTAGTCTCTTGCCACTACACAACTAACATGTTCTCCTAGTCTCTTGCCACTAAAATCTACTACTTCCATGAAAGCAACTACTTGATGTACAACTTCAACACTTTCCATGTCTGCTCCATACTTCCCTGACTTTGATAATTCATTTTCAGAATATCTTTCATTGAGTGATACTTAGGCCCACACCATCTTTCTTTATTCATCTTTGTCTGCACTACATTTATATATAACAGACCAGTGGCCACCTACCAAGATATAGTAAGTTTTCTGGGCATAAAGATATGTATAAAATCTATAGTTCTTAATGGGATCTTATCCTTCCTATGTAAATGTTTCTTTTATCACCAAAGATTCAACATGATTAAATATTCCACCCTTTGCTTTTGATTACTTTTTTTCTGGTATCTTTTATCCAACTTGGTGGACACTTGGAGGGCCAAAGTCTCTTTTATTTGTTGTTGTTGGGATGGGGTCTTTTCATTAAACTGAGCCAAATTCATTAATGTGTACCCATCACCATGACAAGAGAGAAGGCTCATGCATGAATCATCAAAAGAACTAAATCATTGAAATCCATGCATCATATTCATACACCATCAGCATTCAGCACCATCCCTACATACGTACATACATACATACATCAGAACATCCACTACTCGCCATGGCCAACATCAACCTCAGCAACAAGAGATGGGAAACCTAGCTATGCCACCAGATTCAGTGCACATTAACAACTCGTCTAGGACTAGAACATGCATTTTATTCTGCCACACTCGCTTTCTTCTCCCTCACATAAACAAGGAGGAGAAGATGAGATGGTGCTTGTAGCAAAGCGTTTTAATGAAGCTTGTTCCCGACATTGCACTGTTTCCTAATCTCACCCTTGGTACCGGTGAGAGGATTGTTCTCAGAAAGGATGGTAATGGCCCTGGCAAACTCCTTGAAGAAATAGGCTTGGCTCTTTGCCATTTTCTTCACATAAGGTCTGGTCCTCTTTTCATAAGCCAGTTGGTGATCCACAATTAACAAGCCCTTGTTATCCAGTATATTTCTATAGTAGTTGTTATCTAATACCATGGGCGTCCCGCGGTCGTTTCTCACATACTGCACAGCCTTGGGGTCTGGGATTTGGTCTGGGCACTTGTGGAGCATGTGTGGAACATGGTCAGGGTTGAGCGCAGGGTCAACCTCTGGGTACAAACGATGCACCAGCTTGACACAATGCGTTCTACCGACACTATGAGCTCCTGTTTTGCAAAATAGGACCAGAATATAGAAACTTAAGTCACAAGGATGCTAGAATAGAATGCCATATAACCACAGACATGCATTTCGGATTCGTGTAAAGTTAAGGTCTACCTAGGAGGGCAACGACTCCAGGGGTGTCAATACCCATGGCTGCAAACCTGTCAAGGACAACAGAGATGGTCTCGTTGTGGTCTGGAAGATATTCCTCGACTACATCTGCTCGGCTCCTTCTGCCGTCTCTTCTTCCAGTTTTGAGAGGGATATGAGGGCCTCCCAGCTGAAACAAGCAAACTCAGGATTATTTTTCCTGCCTGACAAGCTAAAATTAGCAATTCACTAAATCAAAAGGCACAAGCATCTCTATGGAAAATAGGTGAAATACCAGCAGGAGCCTCCAGGAATTAGGATCAGATTAATAAATACATGTTAGGAAATGAAATGTCTCAACTCTCAACACAGTATATGTAGAAAAGACAAGAACTATGAATCTTGAAACTTCAAAGGACTAGGAAAGAAAAGGTTAGCAGGTTAATTATTCAAAGGAACGCATGTTGATCTTGCAGATCTGGTGCAAAGAGCTCATTTCGAGTGAAACAAAGACAATTGAGAATCTCCCAACCGAAAGAGTGATCTAAAGATGGTCAAAAGAAATTACCGAAACAATGCCATCTCTAGCAGACAACACAAGGATATCTGCGCAGGAAACAACTCCAGGACACTCCCTTTCTACAGCTTCTTTGATCGTCTCAATGTACCTGAAATTCCTGAGGCCAAAGCTCCTGTCTGTCTCCTTCTCAGACAAGGTCCTCCTTGTCGAGTCCAGCAGCAGTGAAGCATCACATGACTATTAAAAAAAAAATCATATATTTTTGAGCAAAAAAAAAAAACAGATATGCATGTAACTAACTATCAAGAACAAGAATACAGTACAACAAAAGTGAAAAGACTCTGGATAAATTTACCTGAACGGCACAGTCATGGAAAATGTTTCTCAGCCAAGAGAATGCAGTGTTCTTGTGGCGCTTGTACAGAAGCTTAACTTGCTCTCTGATAATGTCTTCAGCCTGAGGACATGTATCCTTGTAAAAGTTCATAACAAGGCCTGGGTCTTCTTCATTCTCCGCAGATGCAGACAGAGCTGAAAAGGAAAGCAAAGCAAAGAAGAACAGAACTTTGGCACCCATAATTTCCTCACTCTTCTCCCCAAAGGTCACTGACCTTGCTTGGGATCCTTAGTAAGGTGCTGCTTAAATAATTCAGAGAGTGTCAATTTAGTAATAAAATAAACACAGTTGTGAGAAACCGAGAATTTTACGCCTTTTATAACACCTGTAATTAATACAAGAGTCATTTTTTTTTTAATCTTGATTGCGTAGAAAGTTGGCAATACCGTGTAAGAGTTATCAACAGAAAATGGCAAAAATGCTAAGCTACGATTCATGAAACTTTTTTTCTTTTCAAGCTCTTGGCATGCAAAAGCAAACAGAGATTGACAGAGGGCCCGAAGCTAGTCGATCAATGGTGTCTGGTGGAGGATGTAGGACCCGAGCTAAGATTAAAGTCCCTTGTCAAAATCAAATAAGCTTTTTGGGGCAACTTACCTACCAGAAGATTTGGTATGTAGCCATTTATATGCTGTTCTCTGTTGAAAGATTGAACCCTCCTATTAAGTCTCCTGCACCAGCTTTGTTCTTTCCTTCATCAATAAAACCTTAGCAATGTAAAATACGGCAAAATGTTGAAAAAGAAATTGGTGAATTAGTCTTCGCACAAACCGTAAATTTTGATACAACCGTAAAAATTGTTTCTCTGTATTTTGAAAATTACAAATTCAAGTCATGAATTAACTTCTTCGTTAATGCTTAAAAATAACTATGTATCTAAAACTCTTTTCATACCCAAACATGAAAGCTTTATGTATTTTTTTTTGTCTTTGTACAGTCTAAAATCTACTCAGAAGAAGGAATTATCAAGGATGCTGGTAAGTACTATATATTACTATTAGTAGTAACTCTTATCATTAATTAGAATGCAGGATCTCGAGGTAATAAGGCTCGATTTCAGCAAATATGCACTGAAATGTGTAAACATTTTGTAATTTTTTTAAGACTTGTATGATAAATTCATAAACCAGCATTGAACTTTGCACATGCCTCGTTGTTCTTTCTTTTATCTTGTAGCGACAAAACACTAAAGACAAAACACAACACGGGTTATTGTGCATATGCAGTCATAGATAAGATCCACAATGCTTCGATTAAATCAAAACTTGAACTGTTATTCTTTGTTTCCTCTTTTTATCTATTAACCTTATACACTGTAGGAGTAGCTTAGGGAAAATTAGCAATAGAGAAAACTTTCACTCTCAAGTAGGGTATGCTTTGGTACATAAAAGCAGATAACTTAAAGAAATTATTAATCAAAGATTAACTTGAAGATTGGAAGCCATGAGGGAAATGCTAAGCTACTTTGCAGATCGAAAAGAAACAAGTGCATTAGATTCTTTTGGATGAACGATGAAGAAGAAGCAACCCATTAGCCTATCGCCAAGCGACATTTTGCCTATGGTGGGGAACACTTTCTCGGTTTCTCCAATATAAACAAGAGGTCCAGATAATGCTACCAACTTTTTTCTTTTATAATAGAAAAGAAACTTACATACAACATTATTGATGGGCAAATGAGAAGTTTTAATCTTTTTTTCCGACTTTGGACCATTGAAATCCAAGGAGACAGCTAGTGATTTCGTAAATGAAAGAAAAAGCTATGCCACGTACTTTTTAGGGAAATTATTAATCTTGATTGAGTGCTCTAGAATTAAACTAAATTAATTAATTGAGAGTTTGGAGGCTTTGAGCAACCAAAGTCTATGACAAAGGAGCTGGAGTGGACCTGCTGAGGGCCTTAGATTTTGCCCACAATGCCCTTTTATAACCTGTTATTCTTTCTGTTTTTGGGGCTTTAGTTGGATTTGCAGCGGTCAAGGCCAGAGGGGTAAATGTGAGAAATTCATGGAGTTGAGTGGTTGGAGGCTAGCCAAGACGAAATGGCTGCACCACTCTCACCACCGTGGCAATGGCCACCGACACTTCAATACTTTAGTCGCATATATGGATAAACGTGGAGCTCAACGAGCCATCATGGCCTACTGAGAGCTGACAAAAATAATTTTATATGATTAAAAAAAACAAATCATGTATGACTGAAGCTGACATAATAACAGATGCATGGCTTTCATGTCTGGAGTGATAAACAATTCTTACTTGACTATCTTATATAAGTAACAGCATGTGCAGAGGTCTGCTGACTGAAGCTTCCAGTCTCACCTGAGTTATTCGGGTTTGGGTGCATAAATGGGAAATGGGCAGATCAGGTATTAGAATAAAACTTAAACGGGCCATTAATGGGTAAAATGCGTTATTATAACCCACCCATACCCGCTTGTTTGTCACCCCTACTTACCACAGACACTGCTTACAACAAAATATTTCTTCCCTGAATCTGTCCGCATCTAACATCAGCAACGAGATGGCGGATGTGGGGGGCATACCATTTCACTCTCTCCACATGATCAATGGTGACTTCCCAACGATGACCTGCCAACGACATTAATCATGCGAGGGCCGCATTTTCCAAACTGCTAGTTCTTGAATGAACATGAAACGGAACATATGAAGTATATCACATAAGCCAGAAAGTCATACCTTCTGATCTTGCAATTTCACATATTGATTTTGAAACATGGTTAGACCATTGTCCCTCCTCCGTGTCCTTCACGTTCCCGTGCACATGCAATATTCCACCCTCACTCCTGCATTTTTAGTACCATCTTTAAATGAGAGCGCAGACAAGGGGGAGCGAGAGAGAAAGAGAGAGAAGAGTGCATTGACTCCCCAATATGAGTTCCTTTAACAGAAAATATGTAACACTCATTGCGGTCTGAAAATTTACAAATCTAAGATCTCACTTGGAGATGAGAGCGAAACTGCTACCACATTAAATACGCACTCACCAGACACTTCTAACTAAACGAAAAAAAAGGTTTTATCAACCCAATACAGGTCCAGAACCAGAAAACATCAAGGCAAATATCTTAAATCATATGCATGCCAGGGAAATATTGTAAAGAAATTTACGAGAATTATCCAGGATCAAGTTGATCTGCAAGTTATAAGGGAGAAGCAATGACAATCAGAGCAAAACTTTAGGATAAAAATGAGGTAATCAGTAGATATCTCCTAGCACCCTGTACATGTAACTCTTTTCCTTCTATTTTATCATTGCATCCACATTTTAAAGCGGAAATAGTCTCGGAATAGATATTAGGAGAGGTGACATGAAATGAAGCAGGAATGAAACACAGGTAACACTGTCAAAACAAAGCACCTTAATGCCCTCACAGCAGTAAGCCAGCCACCTTCACTTGATGGGAGAAGACCAAGACAAACTCGATCTGCAACACCCTGTAGGAAAATAATCAACAGGAAGTAATCAACACAGTTTATTTTAGTCCTTAAGGCTTAAGTTGCCATGGAAATATGTTATTTTTAGTCCAATTGAATGGCCAATAAATTAAAAAGACTAAGCTGGGTCATTTCATGAAAAAGTATTTCATCATATGCTGCCTCAATCAGGTAACTGTGAAAGAATTTTTGTCTCCAAAAAGATGAATGAAATCTTTCAAAAAATAAAAAATAAAAAATCAATGGATACATTTAACTAAGGAATGAGGATCAACATCAAAACATTAAAAGCATGATTTACCGCTAGTGCTTTTTGCAGGTGCTGTTAATATTTAATAAACTGGCATTCACTTTAAAATACAGGGCTAATGCAGGGTAACCATTAACTCGTGATCATCCATGAACTTTCAGATATTTACCTCCTGCAGTTGGGTTCTTAATACAGTCCTTTGAGAAAATGACAGATTATTCTCTCTCAAATTGTGGTTAAGAAAAACTGTGCATGCATAAGGTTCCCATGCATTTGGTGTAAACATTTACAATGAGTGCATGCAGACATTATTGCATTTCAGAGTGCAAAAATGCATGTGAACATACCTTGGGTGCTGTAATTTGATTATCCCCTTCAAGTATGATACAACGATCAAAGACAGAATTGGCTTGAAGATTATGTTTAAGTGCCTCAATGGCATGGGGATTCCATTCACAAGCATATACCATCTTTGCTTTTGCCCTGATTGATGAGCATTGCGATCAAAAAAGAAACAACAAATAACAGAAACGACCAATCAATAAGTGAAATTGCACATAATGTAAGTCAGTTAAAAGCTGAAAAGATAATTAAAAATCTCCCTACACTAAAGATTCCCCATCAAATCTTGTAATTTCTGTTAAGCGCACAATGGTGGAATGACACAAACACCATTATCCTCCTCATAACCCATGAATGATAAGTGTCATACCAATAATTCAGTAACTCTTAGCCGAACACTATTTACAATCAACTATGATCAGTACAGATTGTGAAGTATGCTATGTTTATTGATAGACCAACAAAATTATCTAGTGGGTCAAAAAGTCTGCTTCTAGTTGAAGATCAGAAAACCAAGTCTGACATGCATTGGCCATAGATGTGAGTGGTTGTGTGCGCATGTGTGTGTGAGAGATAGAGAGAAAGAGATGAAAAAACTCAAGATTTAAACAAAATTTTGAAAGATAAAAAAAAATCATGAATACAACGTACCTAACAAGGAAGGGCAACACAAAATAACCAATTCCAGCAAACAGATCCACAATGACTTCATCTGTACAATCCAAATTGGCCATTCGGATTTTCTCAGAAAGATTGCCCCAAGAGAACATGCACTTGGTAGCATCAAAAGAATATAGAATCCCATTCTCACGAAGAGCAACCCAGCCACAATCGCCCACAAGGATCTCCAAAGTACTGTCCCTCGTACCATTTGGTGCAACTCGGCCCTTGATAAATTACCGAAATTAATGCAATCAGTACACAAGTGGCATATAAGAACATTTGATGAATGCTATTCATGAGATTATCAATTATGAACTCTTACCTAAATATGAAAATTTAATATAAATAAACTCATAAATCCTAAAACAAATTGGAAACAATAGTGAAATACAAACACAAATTAAAACCACCAGAGAAGATAAGTTTTGGAGCAATTAAGGAAAAAAAGCAATATCAGACAATACATCAGCTAAGATATAATTAATCCATATAGCTCACTTGGCGAGCAAGACGACAAGTATTAAGGGATCTGGCAATAATGGGCCAAAGCTCCTCTCCAATTGAGTCCCATACTGGGTCCTTGAAGGACGAAACTGGAAGCACAACAATATCACCAAGTCGTTCCCACCTGAATAGGTCAAAAGAAGTTAAAATATTGTGATGATATTGCATATACATGTACACGAAAATAGAAGCAAAGCACTGCAACTCTTTATGACTTTATCTAACTCAAGAACTTTCACATAAGGGAAACTGACATAGAGGCAAACAAAGAAGAGAAGTGATAAAACACAAACCTGTTTGGTAGCTGCTCCAGAAGTTTAACTGATAAGCCTTTACGCTTTATTAAAGAGGCAACAGCTTCAGACATTATTTTTAAAGGAGTTTTGGAAGCTTTTCTGGTTTCAACAACCTCATCTGGCAGCTTATTAGCACCATATTCCTTAAGAATATCCAAAGCTGTTGAGGAGGACACCTCACTTAAGAGAAAACTTTCAGCTCTAAATAGTTTAGACGGATTATGATCATTAAAGCCTTCAGATTTGTCTTGTGGGAAAATAGCACAAAACTTCTCTGTCACAGGGAAAGAGATAAGTAAACCATCCTCTTGTGCATAAACCTTTCTCTCAGGATCTAACCATCCAAACTTCTTCAACATGTCCTTTCCTAATTTAGCATATTTTCTTTCAAGTTGTAGAACCCAACTTGAAGCACCTGTCTGATTTCCAACATCTAAACTCTGTGGTTCAGGGCTTTGAGCTGAACCAATTCCAACATGTGGAGGTTGAATAAGAACATTCCCATTTCCAATCATACCCTCCTCTTGCTTATTAACTTGATTTTCTCCAATCTTTGGAGAACTGTCATGATCATCTAAAGATAATAAAGGAAGTAAGTTAATTTTCATAGGCTCACTAAACTTTGTTCCAAATGCATAACAAGCTGCTCCGCCACCAACCACAATAAGATCATCATGAACAACATTGGATGTGCAACGCACAAACAGTTCTTTATCCATTGAAGCAAGGGTCACATGCTTCCAAACTCGGCTTCTCATATCTAGTAATGCCAACTCTTGACAATGTTGTTTAAGAGGACAACCTCCAATTATTCCAATGTAATTTTTGTAGACAAACATCGAGTGGGAGAACCTAGCATGGGGGCTTCTTCCTCCTACCTTTTCTACTTTCCATAAACATGTTTGAATATCAAAACTATACAAGTCCCCAAGCGTTTTCTCTCCAGAGAACCCTCCAAATAAGAATAACTTAGATCCATATGCAACCATTAAGTGAGAATGGCGGGCACATGGCCATTCACCACGGACCACTAATTCTTCCCACTGCAGGGTATTGGTATCAAGAACACTCAAGGATGAAGAGATTGTTTCATTGTTAAGTCCACCAAAGACATAAATCTTTGATCCTACAGCTGCTGCTGCATGCCGATGCCTGCACAAGGTACATACATAGTAAAAATTAAGAACTACAGTGAGATGTGAGCTGAGGAGAAAGTACAGGATATGAGAACATTAATGAACTTCCATAACACGTTCAAGAAAGGATGAAAGCAGTATAAAAGACTGGCAACTAGGAATACCTTATAAGTTACTATTCTTTTTTTGAAAATTAAATTAAACTTGATTGAAAATAAGGTGAATAATTACATCCAAACTACAAGGTCAGAGTTTCGGTGAACACCCAGTTTTGCTAATGAATCAGCAAAATGATTAGCTTCTTTTAAAACATGAACAAAAGAAATACGGCCCAAACATGAATAGAGATTACGCAATTTGTTGAGTAAGTTACTGTACTTCCAGTGGCTGTCAAGAAGATTGTTTAACCAAGAAACGACCACCTTGGAATCACTTTCAATGACTTATTCTGGTCTGAAGGGCAGGTTACTATGCATTATCATGACATACATTTAAGCAAAAGATAATAAATAAAGAGGTGGATCGACAAGAGAAACATAAAAAGTACTAGAGTTGACCTGGGAGGAAAAGCACTGCCAGTACAATCTAAAAGCCTCCATTCATTCTTAACCGTATTGAGAACCCATACATCACTCAATATGTTCAAAGGATCAGCCCTCCCTCCAATCACAAACATGCAATCTCCTACCAGAGAAGAAGTGTGACCCAGGCGAGGAGATGGACAGCCCACCACATTAATTTCTTTCAATGTCCCATGCAATGGATCAAGGAGAAAAGAATCATTTCTTCTTGCATGTCTTCCATGGCCTCCAAAGCCACCAAATACAAGAACCTTAGCTTTGTCTGTGTTTCCCAAGGTACAAGCCGAATGACCCCAAAGGAACAGACTCTCTATGGATTCACCAGCAATTGCCATCCGACTAACAGATAAACTGCAGCTGGGAACTACCGTTTCTGCCAATAGTTCACAAGAAAAACTTGCTTTCTCACTAAGAACGGTGTCCTGCAAGAACATATATCACATAGCTCAAAATTAATGACTAAATCATTAAAAAAGATCACTCCAATCACAAAGCTCAACGTTCATTAACGTAAATGCAAAATCATAGAAAATCAACATTCTGAACAAAAATTACCAACTTGGGCATCCCCAAAACTTCTCTCGAAATCATCCTGACCCTCGTTACAATCACCACTCTCATTACACATTGAACCGTTCGCGTTCTGCAATGCTCCATCATGACCCTTCAGAAAAGCTATAAGAAACCCTTCAGTTCTCTTCCTATTAGCTTCCATTTTCTCATTAGCAACCTCAACAAGGAACCTCACGTAATCTTTAGACACCATAATCTTCTGGGTATCACCCAAAGGCACCTCCAATCGTATGGAGCACCGTATCCCCACTATCACCCTCTTGCTTACGCTTGTAATCCCAGACTCTCTGAACCCGCAAGAAATCGCCAAAGAAACCAAATTCTGAGCTGACCTTAAGTCCCTGCACTCAACCGCAATGATGAGAGGCTCGAATCGGAAGACCAACTCACAGATTTGATCAGACAACTTGGTTGAGTCAGTAAAGAGGAGGGAGATGACTGAGTCGGGATCTGCAGTGTCGTGGGTGACGAAGATCCAGGAGCCTCCTCGGGCTTTCTTTTTGGTGGGATTGCTTGAGTTGGGGTTTGGTTTAGGTTGAGAAAGGATAGAGATACGGCCGGAGCAGGAGCTGGTGGTGAAGTAAGAAGGGTGGCTGTTGAGGGCGTTGATGAGAGGGATGATGGGTGTGTCTAACGTACCTTTCGGTGATTTGTCAGTTTCATTTGAGCTCAGTGACGCCAGAGTCGATGCTTTCCTCTTGTCAAACTCCATTTTTCTGCTACTACCTCTCCTAGTTTTTCTGTTCGAAAAACCCTCGCTAAATCTCGAGGGAAAGATTGTTAAATAGCCAGGTGTAGCGTAATTTGGAGATTTCGATCATTTATGGGCTTCAGAGTTTAGATCGGTCTGTAAAATCTCATGGACTGATGTTATTTAGGCTTCGCAGTTTCTGATTCAATGCTAGCCCTTGGGCTCAGTCCTTTTTTTTTTTTACGGTAAAAATAAGTTACTATCATAAAAATAAATAAATAAACTCAAAATATAATTCAATTAATTCATATAGTCTTTTTTTAAAAGTGATTTTGAATTAATTCTCAGTCGGTTTGAAGTTTGAATTCTAGTATTTGCATCCTTTTCTTTTATCTCAATAGTTTCCTTGGTAATAATTATAATTGAGTTTATATTTAAATGTTAATATATAAATTTCATATACCATTATTGAATCATATTATTATATTTCATTAATTAGTGAATTTAATAATATTTATCTTTTAAGATTTTTCATTTTAAAATTTATACACTAACCGTGCTTAAGATTTATACACTAACAATGCATCAAACATAAATCCATCAAAATTTCCTGAATTATGCAAGAGCATAAATTAATCTCTATCTTAAGCATATGATTTGGCATCTCTTTTAGGGGAATGTACAAAGCTTTCTCCAAGCATAATGGGAAATTAAGTGTTTGTTTGTTGTCTACAAATAACATATGCTTGTTTGTTTGTAATAAACTAACCGGCTTATGTTTGATGGAGAATTGGCAATACAAATATACATTTTATTGTGATTTGCATGTTTCAAGTTCAATGCGACAACAAAAGTACAGTAACTTGCACGAAATTATTTTAGACAATCATGAAATGAGAGCAGGAACAATTACAGCCAATGAATCGATTTCTTCATGATATAGCATTGAACAATATCTCTCATTCTGTCTGCAACGCTCCATGTCTTGAAGTCCAGTACTTCTCGATCTCCTCTGCTGTTCTTCCGGGGATTCTCCCGGCAATCAGAGACCACCTGATGCATGCAAACACATCAAAATATTGCTACAAATTTTCATTTCTGGCAGTTAAATCCTGTTTGTCTTTACGTGAATACGGAGACAAATGACAAATCGAGTCGTGTAACAGTGAACAAACCTTTCTCCGACCAAGTTAAACATTCTGGCAATGAGCATCTCCTCGTCCTCGGAGAATTCCACCTTAATATCCTCTGTTTTTACCTCTGCAACCGAACAGGACAACAGACAATACTATTACATCAGAATAAACAGGAAAAAATAAGTTGCAAATGGATTTTGTTGAGTTCTCCAATCAGAACCTTTCGGCATTGGTTCTTGACTTCTACGCCTATTACTAGAGCTACGATCAAAGTCTCCCATGATTTCCGACAACAGAAAAGCCCGCAGTAGGCAGCGTGAGAGTACGATTTGCAGTATTTATCTGGTAAACTTAGACTGTGGAGGTCATAGGTGGTTGGGGAAATACAAAGAAATCCAGCTGAGAAGACTGTTAGTTCGTAAGGATATGATGAAGAGATGAGGTTCCAGTGTTTGTTGGTTTGGACTTTTGTGTCGGAATTTTCGTTTTGCCCCTGTTAACGATCCTCCACCATATCCTTCTATTCATTGTCTGCAACCTGTTTGTTTTTTGTCGACTAGAGTAAAATCACTGTTGAATGAGATAGGAGTTTTACGGACCGGATAACTGGATAAGCATAAATAAAAGATGAAGTGAACATTCACACTGACGCGTACTTCATTTTTTGTCGTGACTTCTTTGTTCACGTACGGATGTACTTGATTTGTTGTCTTGAATTCTTTGCTCAAATAATTATGTCTTTAATTATAATCTAATAATGTATATATATTGTCAATTCATCAGAGATTGACACTTCATCAATTGATAAATTAAAAAATATGTCAAACCTTTAAAAGTAAATAAAAATAATTTTTTTTAATTTGCTCATAAGGACTTATTGATGAGACGTCAACCTATGATGCATTGACGATATATAAAAACTATACACTGTCAGTACATCATATATAAATAATTAATTTTAAAATATGAAAATTTTATAAGTTTAAAAATCGATATTAACTTTTAAGAGTGAAAAGGATGTTATATTTTTGTCTACTAAGGTTAAGAGATGGAAATGAATAATGCTAATAGTGAGCTATTTGAATTTGAGTAAATGATTATTGAAATTTGATTCATTTATTTTTGAGTAAAATTTGAGCTCGAACCACTTGAGTAATAAATTAAGTCAAATTCGATTATTTTATACTCAATTCAAGTAACTCACAAATTTAATCAATTTTTTTTATATATATGATTAAATAATGATAAATAGAATCTTTTGAATAAAAATTTGAATTTATTAAATTGTGTTGAAATGATTCAAATATTTTATTGAAACAAATTTAATCTTAAAAAAATAAATTTAATTGAACTTGAATCGAATCGTAATCAAATTTAATATGAAATCATCCGTTCAAATGCATCAAAAATTAAAGAATGTGATTTTGCAAGGGTTATTAAGTCCAAAGCCCATGAGAAAGGAACTGCTCACAAGGCTTCTGTGAGCAAATGCCACCTGATCAGACAAAGATTGACTTGGGGTCAGGCAAGGACATGCCCGATAGCCATGCCTGCATGCAGGGGCGGAGCCCCTTGGGGACCGAACCCCCACTTGTTCAAATAAAAAAATAATTTAAGTGTAAATTTATATAAATAATATTTTATATTTTATAAAATTTTATTGATTTTTTGTTTGATGAATTGATTTTATGATAAGAATGTTTGAAATTGAGAAAAAATAAAAATTTATTCATTAATTTATTTGTTATTGACATTAGTATTATTTCTATCGATTGTTATTATCAAAGTAAATAATTTGTTTTTTACAATGAATACATTGAATACTCATTTGTGTAATTGAATAATTAAATGATAGATTAATTATGTATCTTGAAAAATATGTGTTCCAAAATATTAATAACAAAACTATTGTGCATTATTTTTAAAATATAAAATTATATCAAAGACAATTAAAAATTTTTTAATAATTATGATTAAATACATTAAACGAAATCTCAATGAACAAATTTTCTAACTCTGCCATGCCTGCATGGATTAGATAAGAGGCAAAACCGTCAACTCAAATTGCACCAAAAGAATAAAAAACAATAAACTCAAAGACAAAACAAAGTGTACTTGAAAATTGTAATCGCATGATGAGTCAATGGAAGTAAAGGATCAATATATTACATAATGATGAATTCATGGTTTAATTGTTTGAAATTTATGTTCGAATGTGATTCTAACATATGTTTAGGTCTTTACTTAATGAATTTCTTCTTAATAGTGATTATTAAAAGTTTCTTTAATTACATGCATTGTGACTAATTGCTCGACTATATGAAAAACATAAAAAAAAAAAAGAGTAACTTTTGACTCGTTTTTTAAGTTTCCAATTTTTTTTTTAAAGTTTTTCTTAATAAGTTGTATTTTAAAGCTGTTAAGAATTGCTTTCTTTTACATAAGTAGTGAATAATTCAAATTAATTATTTTTTTACAAGTAGTACTTTATTTCAACTTAATTATGTACCAAAAAATAGTTTATTTCAATTTGATCCTTTAAAAAATCATGATTGTATAGATACACATTTTATATGAGGATTTGTCTGATTTGATTTGAATATTTTATGATTTATATAATTTTTTTAATGAAATTCATATGTTGTTTTGTTCATTCATAAACACTACATCAATAGCTAATGCATTATTGATAATAGTAAGATTATCTTCAATCCATATTCTTACTTCGGAACATTTCAAACCATATTTAGCCAGAACGTTAGCCATTGCATTTTCATTTATTTCTTCTAACATGAAAGAATTTACAAACTTCCAACTCAACAGATATGAGTTTAGCCTTTTCTACAATGAATCTTGTGGCAGACAAGTCACTTTCTACATTTTTAAGTTTTTGCATGGGTTTAATTTCTCTCTATATATATACACCATAACTCCGTCTATTGATACGTGGATATATAAGAAATGATAGAATGAGAAATGAAGATATTCATAAGATGATCGGAGTAGTACATATCGAGGATAATATGTGTGAAAATCGTTTACGCTAGTTTGAACACGAAAGACGTAGACCTATAGGTGCTCCAGTTAGGAGAATAGAGGCTATGGATGTTGAGAGAAAGGTTAAGACTAGAGGAAGATCGAAAAAGATTTGGAATGAAGTAGTTTGGAAAGATATAGAGGTTTTAGAGTTGGATGAGCAAATGACATTGGATAGGAATCTATAGAGAAGGAGAATACATATGGATGATCTAACGTGAATTCATATAGCGGTTCATATAGCCTACTCCAATCTCTTGAGATAAAAACTTTGATGATGATGATGATATATACACCATAATAGATTCTTATCATATTTCGATATGAGATTAGAATATTATTAACTTTTCATGTTTTCTGATTATATTTTTATGTGGGATAGAATCATTACAAATCTCTACTCTTTTATTAAAACTTGATATATCTCAGTCAAGCTCAACATAAAACTAGAATGAAATAAAACTTTGAAATATCACAAGTAACTTTTATTGTGTAACACTTATGTCCTAATTGTTAAAATTTTTGAAGTGACATTATAGTTAATTCTCACTCTTTCCGCTTGTAATTGCTTTTACTGCAATTATGAAAACTTACAACCAATTTGAAAAGCACTATTCATTTTGGTCCTAAAATTTTATAAAATTGTCTTACAAAAGACATTTCATAACTTCATTTTTTACACGTATAACACAATATATATTTATGATAAGTGACGTGAATTTGAGACGTTAAATAATAAAATAATTAGATATCTATACACATATTTTTGTCTCCTCCTCTCTATTTGCTTGACACTTGTCAATTTATTTTTTTTTTGCTCTCAACAATATTTTTTTTTACTTTGGTCCTTTTGTTTTTTTTTTTCTCAACAATTTTTTTTTCAATAATTTTTTTAGTTAAATCCTTAACATTATTGTGTGTTTTAAATTTGTGGTATTATATTCAATTGCTGCAATACTTTCTCAAAAGGTAACTTTAATCTATATGTAACAATGTGATATTATTTCTACTTTTACTTCTTTTGTTATTCCATGTTTATATTGAATCAAAATTTTAATAAGGTTTTGTAACAAATTAATGAGCATGATTATTCAAATCTTGAGTATTTTAATTTTTAACTCTTCAATTATATGAATTGAATTTGAACAAAAAATTATAAAAAATTTTTTTTTCGTAACGAAGCACGGAGCAATTTTTTAGTTGAAATTAAAATAAAATTGAAATTAAAATTGACACACTTCTTCACCATGTTGGTGGGCAGTAAATTTGGATAATTAATGCTCATAATTATTTTTCTTTTTCCTTCAAATTTGTTTGAAGGGTTGTTTTTTTTTTACGCAACTAAAAAGTAAAAAACTTGGAGACGCATCAACAAATTGTAGGCGCCAAAACGGCAAACGGCGTCTAGTATTTTATTAAATCATCGTCATCAAATACAAAGTTCTTTGCATATTTTGTACGTGGATAACGACGCCGTTACCAGGTCAGTTTACAGAGAGCAGCACAGGTTTCTGTCTTCCACGGCCCACATTGCCAAATTCCCAATTCCTTCGCACAGCCGATTCAATCGCTGGTACGAGCTGGATTCTCCTCTTTTTCCTTTTGTTATTTTGAATGATTTCTTCTTATTTTTCATGATTTAGAATGTTTCAGTGAAAATTTTCGCTGTTTTTAAGCTTATAAACTCATTTTTATTAAATTCTCTCGGGAGCTAGGGTTCATGGTGATTTATGAACAATGCTGTTAAGTTAGGATTTAAAATTGATGTTATTTAATCATAATTAATAAATTAATAGGCCAGTGCTTTCACTTTGTTGATTTATGCGCATGCAATCATCTAATTTGACGAATGATATTTGCAATCAGATTTAAAGATAGTTGTTTCTTCTTCCACGCGCTGTTTCAAAATATGATATTAGTTTAATTGTTACTAAAGGGAATAATCTTGTTTCTAGATTGATGTTGATGATGATTTTGGTAATTGCTGCTTATAGAGGAATTTGAAGTTTATAAAGATTGGTTGTTGTCACAATATCCTTTATTCAAAATGTCATCGTGTGAGAACACACAACCAAGTGAAGTTGGGAGCCAAGGTCATCAAAATGCTCCTCCTGTTGTAAGTGATGGTCGCTCAAAACCTGATGATGGTTTGGAGGAGGAGGCGGAGGAAAAAGTGGAGGATGAGGAGGATGAGGAGGAAGATGTAGATTTCAATCCCTTTTTAAAGGAAACACCTTCTCCAGAAGCTTCTTCTGGTTTGAGCTCTGAAATCGAGGGTTTAGATGGTGATTTTGTGGATAGTAGGGAAAATACTCATGTTACTAAAGATGTTAATTCACCAAAGATTGATACTAAGGTGCAAAACTGTGATGTTGGAGATTCTGAACATTGTGATGAGGAAACTGTAATGCAAAGTACTGCCTGCCCTGAATTGCAAAATACTGTTCCCTGGAAATATAATAAGAGGAATCCTGGACCTGTTTCTCAATCAGAAAGAGAAAAGGAAAGTCAGTTGAGTAGTGTAAAGAATAGTATGGTAGGAGACTTGAGTAACACTACACATTTCCTGAAGCCTGTAATACATTTGGATGATGCCAAAGATGATGCTATCTTCAGGCGTACTAGGGCTCGTTATTCACTTGCCAGTTTCACTCTTGATGAACTTGAGGCTTTTCTCCAGGAAACAGATGATGAGGATGACGTTCAAAATGTTGATGTTGATGATGAAGAGGAGTATAGGAAATTTCTTGCAGCTGTTTTACAAGGTGGGGATGGTGATCACCAGTCAACTCAGGAAAATGAAAATGTTGATGATGAAGACGAGGACAATGATGCGGATTTTGAAATAGAACTTGAGGAGGCACTTGAGAGGGATTATGATGATGCTGCAGTGGAAAAGACACAGATAGAGGAAAATCAAAGAGGAGGACGGCGGCCAGAGACAAGGCAGAATAGACGGCAAAAAGCCTCTGCCCAATATGAAAGAAAACTTTTAGAGCAGACTAAGAGGCCATTGCGGCCCCTCGTACCAATCCTGCCTAATGGGCCTATTGCATCCATACCTCCTCTTAAAGGGAAAACTTGGATGCCTGAGATTTACCAAAGTTGTGTGCCCTCTGCAGCAGTAGATGGTTTCATCAATGGATTCACTCCATATCAAATAGGCCAGTTGCATTGCTTGATACATGAACATGTGCAGCTTCTTATTCAAATATTTTCTCTTTGTGTGCTTGATCACTCTCGGCAGCATATTGCATCTCAAATTCAGGGATTGATTCTCGAGATGCTTCACAAGCGAGATGAAGCAATAGCTTGTAAAAGCAAGCCATATCCTGATACTTGCTTCAGGCCTCCTTATGTCTCTTCATCGGTGCCAAACGAGGTCCCCCTTTTGTGCTCCATGCAGAGCACCTCTAAAACATCTACACTTAATACTGATGAAGTCTACTTTTCCCCAAACACTCAGATGCCTGATTCTCAAAACATTTCTAGTCCTATAAGAAGACATGAACATGTTTCTAATGGGCAGTTGTGCTCTTCCTGGGTGCCTTTTTTAAGCAGCCCAGTAATATCCATTCTTGATGTTGCTCCGCTTAATTTGGTTGGAAGATACATGGATGATGTTTATTCTGGTATGCACTGTTTGTAAACTAAAGCATTTGTTTTTTGTTTTTTGTCTTGCTTTCTATGCTTGTCCATGGGATTTGACAATTTACAATTACTATGACAGCAATCCAGGAGCACCGACATCGTCACTTGGAGAATAGTTGTGTTACTCAATACGAAAAAGAGCTTCTTTTCCCTCTTCCTTGTTTTCCATCTGTGGTGGAAGCTAATAATGAAGCATTAAGAGGCAGTGCTCTACCGGCTAGCTGTACAGTGCCGTCATCAGCCTGTCAGCCACCACCTAAGAAGACATTGGCTGCTACCCTTGTCGAGAAAACCAAAAAGCAGTCAGTTGCTGTAGTCCCTAAGGAAATTGCCAAGTTAGCACAGAGATTTTTTCCATTGTTCAATCCTGCTTTATTTCCACATAAGCCACCTCCTGTGGCAGTTGCAAATCGGGTTCTTTTTACCGATGCAGAGGATGAGTGAGTTGCATGCTTCCCTGTTCTCTTGATGGTTGATTGTCTTGATTCTTTGTTAGGCATCTATGCTCATGTGAAGGTTCATTTATTTAAACAAACAGAAAAAACAAAGACTGTTAGGGTTCATTGTCTTTATATTTGAGATTTTGATGCAGATTACTGGCTTTGGGCTTAATGGAATATAATTCAGATTGGAAAGCGATTCAACAACGTTTTCTTCCTTGCAAATCTAAGCATCAGGTAACCTGTTTCCTCATCTTTAGCAGCACTTTATCTTACGATTCTTGGTGATTAAGCACTAAGTTCATATTTACATTTACTTGTTTCAGATTTTTGTCAGACAAAAGAATCGCTGCTCATCGAAAGCGCCAGAAAATCCCATAAAGGTATGTGAACAATTTTGAGAAAATCTAAGATGAACTTATCTGCTTATTGATATTTGTTTCAATAAATTGTATAAATAAATATGATATGTCTCATCCTTTGCTTTTCCTATGCCTGCCTTCTTATCTTCTGATAAAGCACCATGATTCTCAAATATTTTAATTTCGTAATTGGTTATAAATTGGACCTGAATTAGCCTGGGTCACCTGTTTAGTTGCTCCATAATGCGTCTTCCTTTGTTGAATAGTTATAAGAAATTTATGGCTTTGGAATGTCTAATATTTAATTGTTAGAAGAACTAACTATATTGGGTGTCTAAAGTAGTGATCTGATTGTTAGGTTATATGCATTGCAAGAGGTGGCCTTTTGATAAATTGTTCTACTTGAAAAGTTACATCATGGTAGTTAACTTGCACTACAGGTACCTTGTTGCTGAGGTTTTTACTATTTATTTGTGAGAATATATAAGAAATATTTTGGTACTTTTGTGCAGGCAGTCCGGAGAATGAAAACCTCTCCTTTGACCGTGGAAGAGATGCATGGTATTCAGGAGGTAATCTCATCTTGATCATATACTACTTATGTCTCATCGTCCTTTGTCAATAGTCTTGTAATTCCGGGTATCACTTAAACATCCACAGGGGCTCAAGGCTTTTAAACTTGACTGGATGTCCATCTGGAAATTTATTGTCCCGCACAGGGATCCATCCTTGCTTCCCAGGCAGTGGCGCATAGCCCTTGGAACCCAGAGGTCATATAAACAAGATGCAGCCAAGAAAGAGAAGCGGCGGCTATATGAATCAGAAAGACGAAAGCGTAAAGCTGCCGGTTTGACGAATTGGCAACATACATCCAATAAACAGGTTTGTTTACTTTTTTGAAGTTGGAAACATTTATTCCCATTTACTTCTTCACTCTTTCACTTATTATTCAGATTACTATCTATGATCTTCAACTCAAGGTCAATATGTCAAAGATTTTGCAGATAATCTGAATGTTTTTTAAATAGTTGCACCAATGTGTTTATGTGTATAAAGAGTTGAGCTCCAAACTAGCTGACCTCTTTGTTGCTTGGCTAAAGCTTGGTCTTGGCTCATCTAATTGATTGCACAACATTGCAGATTGGAATAACTTTCAGATCATAAATCAAAGATTGTAAATTGGTCAAAATAATTAAAATCAGCCTACAGTCTGTATTCATGAAATGTTCTTTTTATAGTTTATTCATTAACTTTATAAACCATATAGTTTGACTCAGCTTGGATGTATGATGCTTGGGGAAGTTTTGTTTTCAAAGACGATTATATAACTTGCTTTCCTTGACTGTAGGACTGTCAAGCTGAATATACTGCTGTAGAGAATTGCAGTGGTGATGATGACATGGATAATGCAGATGAGCCTTATGTTCATGAGGGATTTTTAGCTGATTGGAGGCAAGGTACTTCCAAGCTTATTCCATCTGAGCGTCCTTGGTCAAACATTAGAGACAGGAACCTTCCTAATATGTCAACAGAAAAGGGTGCTCATGTCAGAGAACAATCAAATAGCTGTATGTCTGCAGTCATGCAGCCCTCGACTGGCCATATGCAGGGATCTCCACATGTGATTAACCACTCCCAGTATCCTTACACCTTTTCTCATTGTGCATCTAGCGCATTGCAACCAACTCATCCTGTTCCTAATATTATATTGAATACCTCCAAATCTCAAATATATTTACGACCATATCGGTCTCGTAAATCCAACAATCTACGTGTAGTGAAATTGGCACCAGACTTGCCCCCAGTGAATCTTCCTCCGTCTGTTCGTGTAATCTCTGAGTCAGCCCTGAAAATCAATCAATGTGGAGCGTACACCAAGGTTTCCGCAACTGGAGATGTTGTTGATGTTGGAATAAGAAATACGGCCTCTCCACTTTCTCGTTCTGCTAATTCATTGACAAATAAAGGAGATAAAAGCAATCCATCAAGAGAAAATGTCACAAATTCTCACTCAGAAGAATCCGGAGTTGCCAAGGACAAAAGAGTTTCAGAAGAAAGAAGTACGCATACTGATCTTCAGATGCATCCATTGCTGTTCCAGGCTCCTGAAGATGGACAAGTGCCATATTATCCATTGAATTGTGGATCCGGTGCATCTAGTTCTTTCAGTTTCTTTTCTGGGAATCAGCCCCAACTAAACTTAAGTCTTTTTTACAATCCCCAGCAAGCTAACCGTGCTGTTGATAGTTTGACTAAATCTTTGAAGATGAAGGAATCTGTTTCAGCATCATGTGGCATTGACTTCCACCCGCTTCTGCAAAGAACTGATGAGACAAATAGTGAACTAGTTAGTGCATGCTCAACTGCTTCTCCATCTCTCAATTTGGATGGCAAATCTGCTGCACCCTGCAATCCTTCTAATGATGTCCAGATGAAGTCAGTGGTCCATTGTAGCCCATTTGCCACCAAATCTAGACCCTCTAGTCCTAATGAGAAAGCTAATGAACTAGACTTGGAGATCCATCTTAGTTCTTCATCTACTAAAGAGAATTCAGCATTTAGTAGGGATGTGACTGCACTTCCTATTGACTCATCAGTTAGTTTATTAAATTCTCAAGATGCAACAGAAATGCGAGACACTTTTCATTCATCGGGCAACAAGTTTGTTTCAGGTGTCCATGCATCTAGTGTATCAAGCAAAATCATTGGCAGATACATTGATGATCAAAGTGACCGGTCTCATCCGGAGATTGTGATGGAACAGGAAGAGTTAAGTGACTCAGATGAAGAGGTTGAAGAACATGTGGAATTTGAGTGTGAGGAAATGGCTGATTCTGAAGGAGAAGAAGGTTCAGGCTGTGAACATGTTTCTGCATTGAAAGATAAGGTCTCTCTTCTTTCTTTTTGCTAGATTCACTTGCTTCTGAAATATGAAAAGACCTGTGTAGATATCTAAGTCTAATTAACCGATGCTTAATAGAGCTAAACCCTAACAATCTATCTTCTGAAGTTCTTGTTATAACTTCACTCCATCACTTTCATTTAAAAAAAAATCTTTCAACTTCTTGTTTTGACTTCATTTGTGGCATACAGTTGTTGAAGGTGATATTGCACTTATGCACGGGGCTGCTAGCCTGGACCTTTTTTACCGTTTTGCTTTGTATATGATCTTTCATGATCAGGTGCACTTAATTTTTAGATGTTATTTTATGAAATGTACCTTTTTTTCCTCCTCTTTTTTACTTTTTGGGAACCTGGTCTTTACCCATCGATACTAGGACATGCTTTGGCGTCATCTGTGTTCTTCTCTATGCTCTCTATGTTCATTGGTGTTTTGTTCGCAGATGAACTGGGGCCAGGGAGGCACTACTTCATGAGTTTGTATGTTGTTCATTAATTCTTCATTGCTTTTTGTAGGAGGCCCAAGGTTCAACAACAAAAGAAATCGTGACAGATGAAGATTTTAACAATCAACAATGTGAACTAAGCACCCATGGTAACTCACAGGGCAATGCTTGTGTTCCTGAAAGGGGAAGCCCACCTTTCTTGAAGCTGGGTTTGACATCTGCAAAGAAGGATTCAAGCAGCTCCTGGTTGAGCTTGGATTCATCTGCATCAGGCCGTACTTCACGCTCAAAACCAAAGAATGAAGCGAGTAGAATGAGCAAAAGCTCACCGACTAAAACTTTGGCTTCATATCGTCTCAGCAAACAACCTTTGAAGCAGGCAACACCAAGAAAAGTTACCGCACAGGTGCATACTTTAGACATGGAAGAACAACTCAGCTTGAGTCCTCTTTCTCTTCCTACATTGAGGAAACCAAGAAAACGTACAAGTCGAGCTAATACAATCACACATACTGGTATGAGTTTAGGAAACTCAAAAAAAGATGCTAAAGACAGTGGTTAGTTATAGTTAACTACGCTTTCATTGTTGGTGAATGGTGATCATCAATCCAAAGGGTTGCATAATTGACATCCGCATGATCAAGTTATGGAGTTAGTTTTCTGATATACCTGTTGACATGGCTGGGAGGAGGGTCTTCTTTCAGATTTTGCTCCTCCACTGTCTTCACTCTTGCTGTTCAGTTGTTATGCAATGGCATGAACAAATCAAGTGTCTGTTTGTCAATGCTATTGTACAAAAATTTTGCTTTGTAATAGGTTTTTTTTTTGGTGTAATCAGGTTTAAGATAAATTCTGTTTGGATCAACATTGCTAAATGGTAAAGTCATCTAATAATGACAATCTCAAGATTCGAACTATATTTAGATGATCATCATCATCATCAGAGCTTTTATCCTAATAGATTGGGGTAGGTTATATGAACCAATATCTAAAATCATGTTAGATCGTCCATATGTATTCTCTGCCTCCATAGATTCCTATTCAAGGTCATTTGCTTATCTAATTCTAAAACTTTCATGTCTTTCCAAACTACTTCCTTCCAAGTCTTTTTCGGTTTTCTTCTAGTCTTAACCCTTCTCTCAATATTCATAGCTTCTATTCTCCTAATTGGAGCATCTACAGTTCTACGTCTTACATGTCTAAACCAACGTAAATGATTTTCACACATTTTGTCTTCGATAGGTACCACTCCAATCATATTACGAATATCATCATTTCTCATTCTATCCTTTCTTGTATATCAACATATCCACCGTAACATTCTCATTTCTGTTACACTCATCTTTTGTGTATGTAGCCTCTTAGTCGCCTAACATTCATTACCATATAACAATGTTGGTCTAACAAATGTTCTATAAAACTTGCCTTTCAACCATGTAGGAATTCTTTTATCGCACAACACACCTGTAGCACTTCTCCACTTACTCCATCCAGCCTGGATCCTATAGGTCACATCACCATCAATCTCTCCATCTATCTGTATTATTGATCCCAAGTATCGAAAATGATCCCGCTTAGGTATCGCCACCCCATCTAACTTCACTACATCATGCTCTTCCAGTCGGTTAGAACTGAATTTACACTCCATGTATTCAGTCTTCACTCTGCTTAGTTTAAATCCTTTTGATTTCAACGTTTGTCTCCATAATTCCAACTTTGTATTGATCTCCGCTCTAGTTTCCGCACATAGGACAATATCATCTGCAAACATCAAACACCAAGGCACCTTATCCTCGATGGATTTTGTTAGTTCGTCCATAACTACCGCAAACAAAAATGGACTCAACGCTGACCCTTGGTGTAATCCCACCGTGATAGGAAACTCACTTGTTTGCCCCTACCTGTCCTCACATGTGTCCTTGCGCCTTTATACATGTCCTTAATTAGTTTAATATATTTCAAAGGAACTCTTTTCTTCATTAAGGACCACCAGAGTACCTCTTTATGCACTTTATCATATGCTTTCTCCAAATCTATAAAGACCATATGAAGATCTTTACCCATTACTCGAAAGCGCTCCATAAGTTGTCTAAGCAAATATGTTGCCTCCATAGTTGATCGACCCGACATAAAACCAAATTGATTCTCCGATATCTCTACATTCTTTCTTAATCTCCGTTCTATCACTCTCTCCCATAGTTTCATCGTGTGACTCATCAATTTTATGCCTCGGTAGTTTGTGCAACTTTGAATATCTCCCTTGTTCTTATATAAAGGTACTAAGACACTTTTTCCTCCATTCCTCTGGCATTTTGTTAGTGTGCCAAATCTTATTAAATAGATTTGTCAACCGCCTAACTTCTACATCTCCAAGGCATTTCCAAACTTTAATTGGGATGTTATCAAGTCCAATAGCTTTTCCATTTTTCATCATCTTTAGTGCCTCTTTTACCTCTATCTCTTGGATTCTATGCATAAAGCACCGATTTAAATCCTTAAGAGGCACCGAAATATTATCCAAAACTTTATTTTGTCCGTCATTAAATAATTTGTTAAAATAATCTCGCCACCTGTCCTTAATGTCATTATATTTAACGAGAGTTCTTTGATGCTCATCCTTAATACATTTCACGACTCCTAGGTCGCGACTCCTCTTTTCTCTTGCTCGCGCCAATCTGTATATCCTTTTCTCTCCCTCCTTTGTGTTCAACTTGTCGTAAATCTCTTTCGCAACCTTCGTCTTAGCCTTTGCCACAGCCTTCTTTGCCTCCTTTCTTGCTACCTTATATTCCGACAAACTCTCTTCTGTATTGTTCTTCTTTAAAGCTTTGTAACGCTCTCGCTTAGTCTTTATAGCATCTTTTACTACTGCAGTCCACCATGTTGCGTCCTTTCCAGTCGGCACTCTTCCGTTTGATACTCCAAATGTCTCTTTGCCTACCTCCCGAATGCATTTTGTCATCTTATTCCACATTACATTTGGGTTCTCTTCTGTTGTCCAAGCCTCTTTTTAAATCCAACTATCTCTACATGTTGTATGACGATCTTCTTTTAGCTTCCACCATCGAATCCGTTCAATTCCTTTTTGTTGGTTCATTCGATGTCGTCTATCTATCTTCATATCTAGAACTAAGAGTCTATGTTGTGCGGTAACACTCTCACCTGGGATAACCTTACAATCCAAATATCTATGTCTATCCCTACTCCTAGTTAAAAAGAAATCTATCTGACTTGCTCTTGGTCCACTTCTAAAGGTTATAAGATGAGAATCTCTCTCCTTAAACAATGTATTTGCTAGGATTAGGTCATAAGATAAAACAAAATTTAAGATAGCATCTCCTCCCTCGTTTCTTACACCATAACTAAAACCCCCATGTACTCTCTCAAAACCCTCTCTACTTGTACCCACATGTCCATTAAGATCACCGCCAATAAAAAAGTTTTCTCCTATGGGTACTTCTTGTACTACCTTATCTAAATCCTCCCAAAACTATCGTTTACTAACCTCATCAAGTCCTATCTGGGGTGCATACACGCTAATGACATTCAACACCTCTTCTCCTAAAACTAGTTTAACCAAAATAATCCTATCCCCTTGTCTCTTAATCTGTACAACATCCTTATGGTACTCTTTATCTATAATGATACCTACTCCATTTCGGTCTGTATCTTTCCCTGTGTACCAAAGCTTATATTGCCAATGTGCTATCTCTCTAGCCTTTTCCCCAACCCATTTGGTCTCTTGGAGACACAAGATGTTAACCCTCTTCCTACTCATAACCTCACAAATCTCACCTAACTTACCACTAAGCGTACCTATATTTCAACATCCTAACCTATATTTAGATAATTGAAAAAAAATTTAGCTTTCATTTCTTCCAATTATTTAATCTTATCAAGTTTACTAAGTTAAATAGAATTGTACGAATTTAAAGCAAGTTCTTTCTTTTTTTTGTTCAGAGAAGGAACACACCACTAACACCAAAACGCGTTGGTTTGGGTTAGCGTGGAATCCCTTATAAACCCACACACACACCACCAAGCAAGCGATGTGGGACGGTGAAAACCCACACACACATGTTTTTTAAGACACACGCATGCAGTCAAGCAAATGCTTAAGTCACACAAACACACGCACATCGCACACAGAGCAATACATATGCTTTTTTTGTTCAGAGAAGGAACACACCACTAACACCAAAACGCGTTGGTTTGGGTTAGCGTGGAACTAGCAACGCATCAACGAAATTGCGGACTCGAAGTTTGAAGTTGTTGATGTCAAGCCCTATGAAAACCAAGTGGATTTGCAAGTTAAATAAATGAAGAAAATACACACCCTTCTTTCGGAAAAGATATTTTTAAATCGAAAATCTCCAATTTTTTTTAAAGCAAACAACGTGAGAAAACAAGTCTTCTCCAATGAGTCTCTCCCATTGTCATGTCGAACAAGCCCAGCAAGAAAACATTGGATAGCAAAAGTCCAAAGAACCCAATCACCACCCAGGATTTGTAAGCCCAGAAGCTCATTGCCGACACAAACCTTAGGCCTACATTTGGAGATTTGTAGCCCACCCTTGTCATCCGCGCATAGACATATATACGAGCGGAGGTCGAAAAGTGAAAACACTTACCCTGTTTTCCGGCGACAAATTGTTTTCAACCCTCAGCAGTTTTTTTTTTCTTGTTTCCTTGTTCCTCTTTTCCATTTTCATTATCACTGAGTTCGTCAGCAGTCATTCTCCAAGACAGCTCTAGTTCATCGAAGGAAGAAGCTTAAAAGGTAGTGCTTCTTTTCATCTCTGTTTTTTTTTTTCCTTTCATTTTGGTCTGCTACATTTTTTTCCTCTCAATACTCAAACAGTGAAATTTTACTAGGTTGTTTGCTTTGTGGAAATTGTGGCAACTAGGCTTCAGCATATAATTTTCTTGCGTGACTTTAACTTTTCATGCTGTCCTGTAGTGTTAAGCAGATATTCTGACGCTATAGTGATACGGTTTTTCTTTGTTTTAATTGTTTGTTACAGAAATAAGGACCATTTGATGAATCGGGTATTCACGTTTCTATGGTCTTGAGATTTCTTTTGTCCAAAAGAAGTTGTCCTTTCAGCGGTAGTTTGCATGTAGGTAAGCAATTCTCTTGCCCAAATAGTGAAGACATTATCTTCAGAGCAATTTGCGTTAATTTAAGACATAGGAGATGGAAATTCTTGGAGCAAGTGTCCCCAAGTCTTACAAATGCATTGGTCAGTCGTGTTGTTCTCGAGTTTCGGAACTCACCTCAGTTAGCCTTGGAATTTTACAATTGGGTTGGAGAGAGAAAAGGCTTTCCACACTCATTGGCATCCTGTTATGCTCTAATTCACGTGTTAATCAAGTCAAGGAGATTCGATGATGCACTATCTCTAATGGAGAATTTAATGCATGTAAATGGAATGGACCCATTGGAAGTTTTGGATGGTTTGGTGGATAGTTATGAATTATGTGATTCATGCCCAGCAGTCTTTGATGCATTGGTTAGAGCTTGCACTGAATGTGGGGCTACTGAGGGTGCTTATGCGGTCATTAGGAAGTTGACAATGGAGGGTCGATTTGTTACTATTCATGCTTGGAATAATTTTTTGAGTAATCTTTTGAAGTTAAATGAAATCGCTAGATTTTGGAACGTGTATAAGGAAATGATTTCTTACAGGTATATTGAGAATGTTAATACTTTTAACTTGGTTGTGTATGCTCATTGTAAGGAATGTAAATTACAGGAAGCTATTTCAACATTTTATCGGATGTTGAAGAGTGGGATTTGGCCTAATGTTGTTACTTTCAACATGATAATAGATGGAGCTTGTAGGATGGGTGACATAGAGCTTGCGTTGAAGCTAATGCAGAAGATGGGAGTAATGTTGGGGAACACTATTTCACCAAACCCTGTAACTTACAATTCTATCATCAATGGGTTTTGCAAATTGGGGAAAGTTGAATTTGTGGAAGAAATTCGTAATGACATGATTAAGGCAGGTGTTGAGCCTGATGTAAGGACCTATGCAACCTTGATAGATGGTTATGCACAGAAAGGGTGTTTGGAGGAGGCACTAAGACTGTGTGATGAAATGGTGGAAAGGGGCTTGATGCCTAATACCGTTGTTTATAATTCAATCCTCCATTGGCTTTACAAGGAAGGTGATACGGTGGGAGCTTCTTTGGTATTATCTGACATGGTCGACAAGCATGTACTGCCAGATAAATTCACCTACTCTACTCTCGTAAAGGGGCTGTGCAGAAGTGGATATGTGATGCAAGCTTTTAAATTTCATAGCCAGGTTCTGGAAAAGAGTGTAATTGAAGACACTTTCTCACACAATATTCTCATCAATTACCTTTGTAAAAGCAATAATTTATCAGGAGCCATGCAACTTGTAGGCAGCATGTTTATCCATGGTTTAATTCCTGACTTAGTCACATATGGTGCTTTAATTGATGGGTACTGCAAAGAAGGGAAGGTACAAAGTGCTGTTCAGATCTATGACAAAATGGCAAAGGTAGAGAAAGAACTCAACATGGTGATATATAACTCTATTCTTAATGGGTTGTGCAAGGAGATGTCAGTGGATGTCGCAAGACGGATGATAGATTCATTGAAGAGTATGGGTTTACCTGATGCCATAACATACAACACTCTCATAAATGGTTATTGTGGCTGTGGCAATGTTGACGAGGCATTTAGTTTATTCCTGGAGATGAGAACGGTAGGGAGGTTGGTAAACCGAGTAACTTATAACACATTGATAAATTTTCTTTGCAAGGTTGGGTGCTTTCAACAAGCGAAAGAACTACTGAAGATAATGGTTCTACAGGGCCTGGTTCCTGACTTTATAACATACACAATCCTCATTACCTGCTTTGCTAAGAATTGTAGTCCAGATGAAGTGATTGAATTGCATGACTACATGGTGCTTAAAGGAGTGATTCCTGACAGACAGACATACCAGGCCATTGTTAGCCCCCTTCTTGGGGAAGAAGATGAGGAAACTAGAGTTTAGTTTGTATATTTTCGACTCGTGTTGGCATAGTTGCCCTTAATGAGAAATACTTACTTGTAGGGTTTTGCATATGATGTAGCCAATTGTGCAATTTTCATGCAATATGATTGAATTTGATAAGTTGCTATTGTATGTTATTGTATGTATTATCATGCGAAATTTCCAACTCAAAAGAACAATTCTAGGAAAATCTGATGTTAGGATTGCTCTGTCTATTCTTATGTCAGATATGGATTCTACTACAATAATTCTTCATGGTTATAATTATGAATAGGCATCTCTCTGGAAAGATGAATACATGAAATAATTGTATAGATGAGAATCATGAGATAATCCAAGAGGCCTGGAATGCTTAAATTCTTGAATTTGCCTACTGATAAGATCCCTTCCCTCTGTTCGATTGAGTCCATAGTTCTGTGTGCTACCCTTTCTTCTCCATTTTAGGTTCAAAAACATAGAACACTGATCTGCGTGGACCCAAGTTCGGGCATTTCAGTTCTGATGCAGATGTTGCGTACTATTACATTGAAATCGATCCTCTGCACAAATTTGACCAATAATGTATCGGGCCATGATTGTGTGGCCTTGAAATTTCTACATCTTTTTTTCTTTTTCCTTATTGTTTGATGCTACAGTACACTATCATCCATGGCGCATTCGTTTTCTATAATGTAATCTTTTCTACCGAATTACAGACCGAGATTTAGGTGATAAAGCTCAATCTTTGATCTTTTCTCTAACCGTTTTTTTTTTTTTTAATTAACTGTTGTTACCTGAGGTTAACTAACTTGAACATACATAGTAGATTAAATTTTCTACAGATACTTGAGATTAACTAACTTAAACATGCATGAAACGGTATTCCTTTGTGGGCGTTGAGCACACACCAAGAAAGCATTGGCTGCGTGGCCAAATTACTTGACCTTGTGACGTGAAAGAGTAAATCTTTCCTGGGAATCACATCGAGCTGCTGAGAGGATCTAAAGTCAAGGAGCAGTTTGTACCTCTCAGAGTTGGAAGCCTGTCAAGTTAAGATCCAAAACACAACCACTCAAATCTTGCCATATCAGATAGGCCCCACCAGGATGCAATCCTTAACCTCATCCACTCCCGCCCTCTCCCTCCACTCATTTCCTCCCATTTCCTCCATAGAAACCACTCTTTCATACATGAAAAGATAAGACTTAACAGAAGCAAACCCACAAAGCAAAACGCTCTTCTCTTGCTGTCTTTAGAGTAGTTCTCTTCTTGTAGAGGTCCAGAATCCATTGTCACCATGTCTAGCTCTAATCTGACAATGTGGATGTCCTCAAAACCATCTCTTTCTGACACCTCTTCACTCTCTTTCCGTTCTTTCGTCAGCCCTTTCCAGCTTCCTTCTCAAAGTTCAACTACATGTAACCCTTCAAGGTACTCGTCTGCAACCACTGTTCACTGTGGTCTCCGTGAGCTTAGAGAACGTATTGATTCAGTAAAGAACACGCAGAAGATCACTGAAGCCATGAAACTTGTTGCTGCTGCTAAAGTCAGGAGAGCACAAGAAGCTGTGGTCAATGGTAGACCTTTCTCTGAGTCTCTGGTAGAAGTTCTCTACAACATCAATGAGCAGCTCCAGACTGAAGACATAGATGTTCCTCTCACAAAAGTTAGGCCTGTAAAAAAGGTTGCCTTGGTTGTTGTTACTGGTGATCGTGGTCTTTGTGGAGGTTTCAACAATGCTATCATCAAGAAAGCTGAATCGAGAATCGCAGAATTGAAGGAGCTTGGACTTGATTATACTATAATTAGTGTGGGGAAAAAGGGTAATTCATACTTTATCCGTAGGCCTTACATTCCAGTGGATAGGTTTCTAGAGGGTACTTCACTCCCTACAGCTAAAGAAGCTCAGGCAATTGCAGATGATGTTTTTTCGCTCTTTGTTAGTGAAGAAGTTGATAAAGTCGAGCTTTTGTACACCAAGTTCGTATCATTAGTCAAATCCGATCCTGTGATTCATACTTTGCTTCCACTCTCACCCAGGGGAGAGATCTGTGATGTAAATGGGGTTTGTGTTGATGCTGCAGAGGATGAGTTCTTCAGATTGACAACCAAGGAAGGGAAACTGACTGTTGAGAGGAATGTTGTGAGGACTGAGACAGCGGATTTCTCTCCCATTTTGCAGTTTGAGCAGGACCCAGTTCAGATTCTCGATGCTTTGTTGCCACTCTATCTCAACAGCCAGGTTTTGAGGGCTTTGCAGGAATCATTAGCTAGTGAGCTTGCTGCTAGGATGAGTGCCATGAGCAATGCTACTGATAATGCGCAGGAATTGAGAAAGACCTTGTCTATTGTCTACAACAGGCAACGTCAAGCGAAAATCACAGGAGAGATATTGGAGATTGTTGCTGGTGCCAATGCCTTGGCCTAATGAACTTGCTTCTTCTTTACCAACAATTGTGTTTCTTTGTAGGTAAAAAAAATTTACGAGTATTTTCCTTATTCATTCCTATATGCTTGTCTAAGAACAATCATGCAGATAAGATACATTTTGCGTTGTAATTCTCAAATGCGTATAAAATCTTTGCTCAATGAGAACTGCAATGTGTTTTGGACTTGAAATGAAAGAGCATTCTACCCATCTTTGTATGCTATTTTTCCCATGCATGTATAATACTTGTCCTAGCTTCAGTTTATACCAAATGGGCTCTCCTTAATTTTGCTTCCACTCAGATGTCTTTAGTCCTTTTAGTCCTTTTCTCATGCCGAAGAATGAGTTTCACTCGCATTGACAAAAGCAACAGAAAGCACAGAATCCTGCATAAAGCCTTGATGCCAACTACTATGAATCTGTTTGACCACCTTTTCATGCGCTTGCCGTACATGATAAGCAAAGCTTCCCATTCCTCCTGAATCTCATTCCAGGTTGGTAGTAAGGAAAAAAGAACTTGGCAGAGACCCCAAACATTAATGATTTAAACAAACAATCAAGGAAAACATGCAGTGACTCTGGCCATAAAGAAGGCGAGGTATAACCACTTTTGCGGTGTTTAAAGCAATAATAGATTGATTTGCACAGGTAAACAAGAAAGAAAAAGGTTTAATAAAGAGAGGAAAAATTCACATGTTGCTCATGGGTTTGCTAAGCTTCAATTCGCCAGGGAGTTTGGCAGATAAAAAACTTCAACTGACTAAAGATATTGCAAATTATAAAAGTAAATGCTAAAAGAAAACAAGGCGTTGAAATAACTTAGTAACGTATATGGAGACTTAATTCCTGAGCTAATATTGGAAAATCTTCCAAGTTGCAAAATTATCTCAATAACCTTGATTTAATCCTGAAGATATGTAAAAGTTCCTAACGGTCAAATGTGTTCTAATACTTTATAAGAAGTGATAATGGGTTTGTCAAGTAGTTTCTATCTTCTCATCCCCAAAAAACAGAGTAATGGTCTTTTTTATCTTTATTAACAGCATGATGGTATGATTTTATTATGACAATTGATATAGAAGTTGAAAAAAATTTCAATTACACAATGATTAACTGAGGAGACACTTTTCATTGGTTAAGCATACTTGTTTTATGGTTCATATAAGTTACTTATTGTTCATTTTCTTCCATGCAGTACAAATTACCATCCAGTTTTGGATATGTCAAAGAAAAAAAAAACCTTGTATCACCATGAAAGCTAGCTAATAGATTAATGATTTGTAATTTTGTAAGATCTTGCTTGAAGCTTGAATTTGAGCTTTATAAATGCATATAAACACGATATTCATTACATCATGTATAAAAGAAGATAGTGAACATAGCAATAGAGGACAAACTGAAAAACAACAAAAATGGTGGATTTATGCGAATAAACCATACCCCAGAGCTGTGCCCACATCGCATCATGCAATTTGATATGTCACCATCCCAGTTGATTCGATTCTACGGTTCTTCCTTCATCTCACCTTTACACGAACCAACAGCCTTAAAAAGCCTATTTAGTAATTCCAAAATCTTCAAAGATTTTTTATTTTTATAAAATAGTATGTCGGGGGTTACTCTTCTCTGCAGCTATACCTGTCAGGGCACCTGTTTCAACTCGTGTTCCACCGTAGGATCAATCAATAATCTTAGGCCAATGGTCGGTTGAGTGTTAAAAGTTTTTTTTTTTTTTTGGTTACAGAGTGTTAAAAGTTTTTGATATCTTAGATTGCAAAACATTATAAAATTGTAGTCTTTTTTGGCCGAGATTGTACTACTCTTTTGATTTGATGATGCTGTTATTAGTCATGCCAGGAGTCGCTTCAATCTTCTCTTTCTTTTTTTATAATTATTATTGGAATATTAAATTCAAGATTTGCACAGTTTTAGAGGATCAAGTTCATGAATGAATCATTAACTATAGATTTCAGTAAAGCAGACCTTGAACTACAAACATTCTCTATTCTGCTCTGACAACTTAGCCATGGTGGTGTCTTTGCAAGTACAAAGACCATTGAGTTACAAAGCTGTGTTTAACCACACAAATGGCGGCTTCAAGATCAAAGCTTTTCTGGGATCCGTCCCTTTTGCGAGAACTACATTGGTAAACTTACTTTTTTTGTTGTTGGAGTTCAGTGTTCTTGTTTTGCTTGATTTTGAGTGGAAAGTTTGGTTTTTTAGGTGTACCTAGATTGAAAGATTCATGGGTTTTCTTTTCTTAATTGAATGACAACTGGTACAAATTGTTTGTCTTCTGCTTTTGCTTTCACCGTGTCGGGTCATTAATGGCATCTGGCTTTCTTTTTTTTTTTTTATAGAAAAATCATGTCTTCCATTGTTTTTAGCAGAGTTTCATTTTCATTTTATTATTTTCTGTGGAATTCTCATTTGTTCTTCATAGTACTGGCATGTCTATTAGCAGGATAACTCTGAGCATATAATTTCAAGTGGAATTGTGTTGGGATTGCATTCACTTCGTATTCTTGTTCTAATTTTGGAGTATGATTTCAGTTTACACCATGGCGTAGCGAGTGCCCTGCCAGCAGGCTTTCACTAAGAGCTACTGCTGGTGCAGCTGGTTAGTTGTTACTAACTGATGTGCTATGCTTTCAAGTTAACATTTTTGGTAACCATTCTTTGATGTTTTGAAAATAAAAATTGGGGCTTTCTGCAGATTTTTCGAAGAGGAGACAAAGAAGACCGTCTACCCCAAGCTCTAAAGCTCCAGTTCCAAAGGGTTTCACCCCAAAAACACAAGTAGGAACAACGAGCATCAAGAAGAAGGATCGAAAGAATAATAGTGAGAAGCAGGATTCAAACATTTCCAGAATGAGTGAGTCTACAGAGCCTAACAAGGCAGAAATCGAATCAAATATTGCTCTCGAGGAAGAATTGACCATTGAGCTTTATCAGCAGAACAAGGTAGATGAAGGTGAAAGGAAAGAGGCAAAAGAGGATATACCATCACTGGCGGGAGAGTTAACTGTTGGCAAAAGCAACCTGAATGTGGAAAATGGAAGTATGAGTAGGATGCTTGAAGATGTTGTAGCGATACAGAAGAAAGAAACAACTTTGAAGATTGATATTGTGAGTAGACCAAGAGAAGTAGCCTCTGAAGGAAATAATCTGGATGGTACAAACATTATTGACACTGTTACTGTCAAGGATGAAAGTGTCAAGTCTGATGAAAAAACATTAGAAGATGCTTCTCTAAAACTGAAGTTGGAGACGGAAGCAAATGTACGCAAACAGGAAATCGAGGGGCTTGCTGAGGAAAACACATTGAGGGGGAGTAAAATTTTTGTTTATCCTCAGATTATAAAACCTGATGAAGACATAGAGGTGTTCTTTAATAGGAGTTTCTCCACTTTGAGTGATGAGCCAGATGTTCTGATCATGGGAGCCTTCAATGACTGGCGATGGAGATCATTCACTAAAAGGTTGAATAAGACCCATCTCAAAGGGGATTGGTGGTCTTGCCAGATTCATGTTCCAAAGGAAGCTTATAAGATGGATTTTGTGTTCTTTAACGGGCAGAATATATATGAAAATAATGATAAAAAGGATTTCTGCATACCCGTGGAGGGTGGAATCAATGCGTTTGCATTTGAAGATTTCTTGCTTGAGGAGAAGCGAAAGGAACTAGAGAAACTTGCAAAAGAGCAGGCTGAAAAGGAAAGGCAAGAAGAAGAGCAAAGAAGAATAGATGCAGAGAAAGCAGCAACTGAAGCAGAAAGAGCACAAGCAAGGATGGAGATTGAAAGGAGGCGAGAAATAGTGCAACAGTTGATGAAAAAGGCTGCAAGATCAGTTGATAACATTTGGTTTATAGAGCCTAATGAATTCAAGGGGGCAGACAAGGTCAGGTTACATTATAACAAAAGTTCAGGCCCTCTTGCTGGTGCCAATGAGCTTTGGATTCATGGGGGGCATAATAACTGGAATGATGGATTAACAATTGTTGAAAAGCTTGTCAGATCACAGAGAGAGGGTGGTGACTGGTGGTATGCAGAAGGTATGTTTTACCATTTTTATTCTGTTTTTTTGTCATTGGTACAATGTGGATGATATTAAACGTGATATCCTTTGGGTTTAAAATTTAAAATCTCCCAAAATTTGATCCTCAATATTTGCTAAATTTTATTCTGGATCCCTTTTCCAGATACTTGTCAAGATGCTATGAAATGTTGCTTGATATACATGATATTGGATATTTAAGCTTTAGTGAATAAAGGGATTGTTATGGGCATAAACATGCTTGCTAGATTTCATGGGAACTTTTGTTTGCATTAAATTTCGTACAGTAATCACATAATGCTTGCTGCTTTCCTTAATGTCTTTGATTTGGTTGGGTATAGAACTTTTTTATTCCTTTTGAATGTCAATTTTTCGAAGGTCATATGATTGGACTTGCTGCATATTTGATTGAGATGATACTTTGTAATTAGAGGGACATTTCTGCAGTGTGTCATTATATGATTGAGAGAGAATTTTTCTACAGTTGTAATACCTGATCAAGCCTTTGTGTTGGATTGGGTCTTTGCTGACGGAGCACCTAAGGTTGCCACTATGTATGATAACAATAATTATCAAGACTTCCATGCTATTGTCCCAAGAAGCATTCCTGAAGAGCTGTACTGTGTTGAGGAAGAAAACCGGATATTTAAGAAGCTTCAAGAGGAGAGGAAACTAAGAGAGGAGGCCATACGTGCCAAGGTCAGTTTCCATAAAACTATATTCCAAATAATTACAGTCAATTTCTGTAAAACAGAACATGGTGAAGATTCAAACATCATTCTACCTTCTCCTTTTGAAGCTATTATAGATGTAATTTTCATGACATGCACACCTGCAGACATTTTGCAGAAAGATTAGTGTAGTCATGTGATAACCCTGTAGTGAAAGATTAGGGTTGTTGTTCACTGATTATGATGGCAGAAACAGAGAAGTGGTTTCTTGGGTTGTTAACTGCTGGCTTCTTTTAAATGGCTTTTCTTCTTATGCCAAGAGTGTGAATTTGAACCATTGTAAGAATGCTAAAGATTGCTACTGGAAAAGCATTTTCTGCATATACATTGACTGATATTGGTTTTCTTGAGTTCCAAACTTCTAGTAGACGTAAAAGAAAAAAAGTTTTTTTTTTATTTATTCATTTATCTCGGTTGCATTTACTGAATTCTTTTTTTTTATTCTTCTCTTGTTGCAGGCTGAAAGAATGTCACGTATGAAAGCTGAAATGAAGGAAAGAACTTTGAAGAGATTTCTGCTTTCTCAAAAGGATATAGTTTATACCGTGCCTCTCGATGTTCACGCAGGAAGCACAGTGACAGTTTTTTACAATCCTGTTAACACAGTTCTTAATGGAAAACCTGAAGTATGGTTGAGATGCTCATTTAATCGTTGGACTCACCGTGTGGGTACATTACCACCTCAGAGAATGTCACCTGCAGATAATGGTTCTCATGTAAAAGCCACTGGTAAATTCAGTCAACCTTCTTGGGATTTTGAGTTATATAGGATCCGTTTTCATCTTCAGTTATAGCTTTTTCTCTTTAACATGGAGACTATGCTTTTCTTTATCTCCTCCACTGTACCTTGTTCTTGTCACGAGTAAAGTTAAACGACACCTTTGTATATGTTTCCTCGTTATGGCATTTGATCTATCTTTTGAAGTCCGCTTTAGTGAATAGAGAATTGTACTGCTTCTTGGATCATCTGCTGTTTGCATTCGCCATTTTATTATCTCCTGCCTGCTGCCCCTCTCCCCATGAAAGCACTCGCAAATTACATATCCAGATATCTCCTTGCTAAAAAATTATTTGGAATTCGATATTTGCCAAAGTTTTAGGCATAAATGAATTGTCAATTGTTGCTTTTATATCATCTCATCAGCTGACATGGCATTCTTTTTATTTTTGGAATTTATTGTTTTAAATCTTTGTATTACTGTTGCATTCTTGATGTACCTGCACTGTAGAGGTTTTCTTTACTTTAGGAAGCAAAGACTAACTTTGTGTCTTTGCAGTCAAGGTTCCATTGGATGCATATATGATGGATTTTGTATTCTCTGAAATGGAAGATGGTGGGATTTTTGACAATAAAGGTGGCGTGGATTACCATATACCTGTTTTTGGAGGAATTGTGAAAGAGCCACCAATGCACATTGTGCATATTACTGTTGAGATGGCCCCCATTGCAAAGGTAACTTTTGGACATTAAGGGAGTTGGCACTTTTAAAAACATTGTCGTAGCACTAATTTATATCAAGGTTTTGCCAGTTTTTATTTTTTATGAGTCCATTCAAATTCTTTCTCCTAATGGATAGAAAGTTCTTTATGCTGGACGACAGCCAGATAGACATGTCTTTTCCTAATGAGGTGGTCAGCAAATGAGACATTTGTGGTCATATATTTAAAGGATGCTGCACCTCACACAGAAATGGGACAGCGCAAACATCTGTGCTATTGACCTGATATAAGTCATATCGCTGAATTTTATGAAGTATTTCATATAACTGAATTTTTGTAGAGTATTAGTTTCCAGTTTGTGGTTGTATATGTTACTAAGACTGAAAAGATTTTCCATGTTCCATCTTTTTCTTAGTTGCTTCCTTTTTATAACTTTGTAGGTTGGAGGCCTTGGTGATGTTGTTACTAGTCTCTCTCGTGCTGTTCAAGATTTAAACCACAATGTGGACATCATTCTTCCAAAGTATGACTGTTTGAAATTTAACCATGTAAGATTCATTGCTGTCACTTTAGCCAGATTTTTCATCTTGGTTGTTTTCACTGGAGATATTGCCTCAATTTCCTTAAATTATGGATTTTTATGGATTTTGTTCTTGCTCAATAGGCGTGCTGTTTGTAAGCTTGTGTGAGTTGGCTGAAGTACAATTTTCTTCTGATAAGATATTGGTTCAAAATTGTATCATAACCTTTCTTATTGGGTTTTCTTGAAAACAAAAGTTTTCATGCATTTTACGTGTCCTCATCCTCATTTGGGCTTTTCATGGTGAAAAATTTTGTGAACGCTTCTTAAAAATGTTTATTATCACACAATTTGCTTCTCACTATCATTAATTCGTATCTTAATACTAAAAAAAAAATCATTCATCTTTTTTTTTGTTTTCATTAGACTTGTCATTTTAATTACTTAAAATCTGTCAAATGGATATTTTATGATATAGGTGAAGGATTTTCAATACCATAGAAGCTATTCTTGGGGTGGCACTGAAATTAAAGTTTGGTTTGGTAAAGTGGAAGGCCTTTCAGTTTATTTTCTGGAGCCACTAAATGGGTAATTTTTATACTCCTGATGCACCTTTAAAACAAAAAATTTCACTTTGTTAAAGGAAGTGTATAGTTGCTTGCAGATTCTTTGGGACAGGTTGTGTTTATGGTTGCAGAAATGATGCAGAGAGGTTTGGTTTCTTTTGCCATGCTGCTCTTGAATTTCTACACCAAGGTGGATTTCACCCTGTAAGTTTATGATTCAACTTATAGTTCTGGCTTAAATATTTAAATGCACGTGCTTGGCAGTATATCAAGTAAATAACCTGCATGCATGGTGGTATCATTCTTCCTAGTAATTGTCTAACCATCTTGTTTTGCTGGTTAGCTCTGTAGGCCTTACAATTCACTTATAGAAGAATATTAAGTGCACCACTCTCTTCAAAGATTGTTTTTCTTGCATGTGTGAATAAAAAAAAATCCAAGGATAACCATTTTAAATGTGCTTAACCCTTGGCAGGATATCATCCATTGCCACGATTGGTCTAGTGCCCCAGTTGCATGGCTGTTTAAGGACCATTACATGCATTATGGTCTTGGCAAAACTCGGGTTGTCTTCACCATACATAACCTTGAATTTGGAGCTCACTTCATCGTCAAAGCCATGGCATACACAGACAAGGCCACAACTGTATGTACCTAAAATTTCCTTGGTAGTTAATGCAGTTTACTTAATATAGTATTTCTGTCTTATGAACTTCAATAACAGTTTGTTCCTTCATTGTTTACTTGTGGTATTTTTTAATCAAACTGCTAATAATTTTTTCTTTTCATTTTCTTTGCTGATAAGTTTTACTGCATGAATGTCTATGTTTTCCAGCTCTGTACATGTATATATATTTTCTTAAATTTAGTGTATTTGTGATAAATTACACATGATTTTTTTTTTAATATATTTTGGTTCCTTTTACGGTCTTACTTGCCCTTTATATATAGGAGATGTTTTAAAGATAAATAATGTGCTTAATTTAGGACCCATAACCTTGGGGTTCCACCATACAATAGGCGTTGGCTTTTTCCATTTTCATTTGAAGAGATATAATAAACTGCTAAGTGGTTCAGAAATTTAATCTTTTTTAAAAAAATTATAGTATTTATTGTTCTCTTTGAATTTGAATTCTTTTGTAAAGATAACTGCTTGTGCTTGAGTATAATTTACTAAACTCAGAATATAAGTGATACATCTGTAAGACTTAACCCTTTCTGATGCATTCGATCCAGTGAAATTAGAATTTTGTATTTTACTTAATCTTAATGTCATGCTTTGGTATCTAACACAAGATATTTCGTGGCCTTTTATCCCTCATAGTTACTGTGAAGGTGTCTGAGTTATTGCTTATTCATGTTATTCAGGTATCGCACACCTACTCAAAGGAGGTTGCTGGAAATCCTGCGGTTGCTCCTCATCTCTACAAGTTCCATGGAATATTGAATGGAATTGACTTAGATATTTGGGATCCATATAACGATAAGTTCATTCCCGTAAGTAGCTATACCTTTATTTAGTAAATGTTGTTCTATGCGCTTTTCCTCAACCCTTAAAGAAAAAAGACCTGTTATGCGTCTCTGGATTATTTTCTTGATTCATATCAAAATAAAAGAGACCTTCCACATCGGTCTCGGTAAATTTCCATCTTTCTTCTTTCCATCTTCAGTCCTTTAATGCCTTAAAATCTTGGAGAGGCTGTTTAAAGTTGTATTTTGTTGAATGTGCTGATCTGCCACCTTGATCATATAACAAGCAAAAACCACTGTTGCCTCCATGATTGGGACTTAAAGATTTCACAATTTTGTTGATGCAATATTCTAATTCAACGTTAGCAATTAATGCTCTCTAATAAAAAGACTGTAAATTGGCCTTGAGAGGATTTCATTTGAAGCTTTTGTCCTATTTTTTTCTATTTTTGTTCTTGATGCATGATGTTTGTCATTCCAGATATCTTACACTTCAGAAAATGTTGTTGAAGGCAAGCGAGCTGCCAAGGAAGCCTTGCAGCAAAGGCTTGGTTTGAAAACATCTGATCTTCCTTTGGTTGGAATTATTACTCGCTTAACTCACCAGAAAGGAATCCATCTCATCAAGCATGCAATTTCGCGTACCTTGGAACGCAATGGACAGGTTACCCGTCCCCCTTCCCCTTTCAACATTCCCTGTATGAGCTCATATAGAATCTCACACTATGAGGTCTATATCAGTCTGGACGTCTAAGTAGTGATGTTGATGTGATATTCGCGAAGAATTCCAGCAATCTTACAATACTATAGGACTTTAACTTGATCATTCTTTTTTCTTGTCAATCCCAACATTATGTACATGAAACACCGTTCATAAATCATGTTGTCTGATATGTTTGGAATGAATGTATAAACAAGAAAGTTTAGTGTCTCTAGTTTACATCCTTGATTGTGTGTTTTTACTTAATGCATCACAATAATTGAATGGTGGAATTTTTTTTGGCAGGTTGTATTGCTTGGCTCAGCTCCTGATCCTCGCATCCAAAATGATTTTGTGAATTTGGCTAATCAGCTGCATTCATCTCATTGGGATCGTGCTCGCCTTTGTCTGACCTATGATGAACCTCTTTCTCACTTGGTGTGCACTCCTCATAGTTTATTTTATTTATTATTATTCTCTGAAGGAGCATACTTGTATTTTGCTTCTGCAACATGATCCTTACAGTTTTCATCTGTTTTTTTCTTTTAATAGATATATGCTGGTGCTGATTTCATTTTAGTCCCCTCAATTTTTGAGCCTTGTGGACTGACACAACTGACAGCAATGAGATACGGTTCTATACCCATTGTTCGTAAAACAGGAGGTGGATACTCATCTTAAGTCTGTAATTTTGATATCTCTGAACACTATTCTTCTCTATCTTAATTACTGAGATGTGTTGATATGTGAATGATCCCTTCTTGCTATGATTAGAAGCACAAGGTCTTGGACCCTTATTGACATCTGGATTTCTCTTTTACATATTGCATCTGATTTTATCAAATTTATTGTTTTTCTGAGATGGAGCTGCTATTTTATATAAATTTTATTGAGCTTCTGTTCTTAGAACCTCTCAAAAATGTGCTGACACTGTTTCACTTTATTTTTCTTTAAGGACTTTATGACACTGTATTTGATGTTGACAATGATAAAGCAAGAGCAGAAGCACAAGGTCTTGAACCCAATGGATTTAATTTTGATGGAGCTGATAGTGGCGGAGTCGATTATGCCCTCAATAGGTGAGTTATATTTCTTAGCACTGAAATTAGTAAATGCATTCTTTCCTTTGTTGTCAGTTAGTTTCCAAGTTTCCATATCCTGTAGTAACTTCAACCATTAGTAAATGCATATAAGAAGAAATAGCATCTGCTGCATTTATACTCTCTTTCTCCTGTTGTGTGTCTGTCATATTTTTTGCATATATGTGATGATTTCAGTTGCATTTTGTACTCATCGATAATTTAGGGCAATCTCCGCTTGGTTTGATGGCCGGGATTGGTTTTACTCGTTGTGCAAGAGGGTAATGGAGCAAGACTGGTCTTGGAACCGGCCTGCACTTGATTATATGGAGCTTTACCATGCGGATAAGAAATACTAAAAGATAAGAAGCTGGTTAAGCAAAGATGCAAATCATTCCCATCTCATAGCTTGTTCAGAGTTTAGTGATACCTATCTTTTAGTGGTTCTTCCCTTTCAAAAGCTCCTTTGCTGCCATAGTCTTAGATCTTAAAATAGTTCATCCATTTTTGTGTAGCAGAAAGCAATAGGCTATCTGATCAAAATAAAAGAAAGTGTACCATTCTCCACAGCAACAATTTTTTTTTCTTGACTATCCTATTGTTGATTCATGTCTATGAAATGATGTAATAATGTGAAAAGTAGAAAGCTGGAGCAATAACAATGGCTAATCAGCTCTGACATTGCAAATTGCATTTGCTTGATATTTCAAATGACATCAGCCTATGACTACTTTGGATATATGATGAATATTTAAAGGTTGAAATTGATTATGTACCCTTTTTGGCATAGAAGTTAATAAAATTTCTTATGTGCAAGTTAATGGTGATGATTGAAACTGTGGGGATATGAAGAAGGAAAAGAAAAGAGGTTCCTGTTTGGGATGTGTCTCTTCGCTTACCAGCCACCAAAGTTGCCTCAGCTTTGGCTGCCATTGAAGGGACCAAAACCTAAATAGAAAATCATAGCAATTCATGTGAGAATCCCACTTGCATCTCCTGAAAAGAAAAAGCAAGAAGATAAACCAAAAGATGGGCTTTTGCAATTGCAGGTGCTTATCTTATCAATCTTATATCAAGCTTGGTCCATGTTTGAATGGTGGCAATGTAGGTTCTTTTATGCAATGATTAGAAGGAAGGTTAGCTTGTGGTAAATTGAAGCCCCCAAATCTTAATTGTTAAGATTCCAACTTCCAACTGCCAAATAATAACATTATATATTTAATAGTTTGAAGTCAATACAGAATCAACAACGATAAAAAAAACCAAAATTTGATCTAACGGTGATTACTTTCTCTTAAAAAAGATTAAGACCGATGTTGGAATTTCTTTCCACGAAACCCATGGAGCATTGAAGAATGAAGGAGTGATTATCATAACAGTAGATGGAAAAGTTCAGTCATGGTTAAATTTATGATCAAATATCATTCATCCATCACATACTAAGATCATCAAAAACAAAGTCTGTCACGCCCCGAACCCTGGACATAACAGACGCCGCAGACCTGAAAGAAATAATCTCACAGACATGCATGGCATTTATCATACTAAAATTCAATCCTTTCAAATATCTAAACTGAAATATACCACCAATGATCAAAAGAAGTTTTACAAAACTTCAACCTATTGCTTAAAGTCAACAAAGAAATTTAAAAGATTCTTAAGTCTCAATTTGATCATAAGCTTAAAAGTTTTGAAACATATCCTAAGCTCCAAAGCGTCACTCCCCAACATTCCCGTAGACATTATCAACATCAAAACCTGTAAGATGTTAAGAAAGGGGGGTGAGTACAACCACTCAGTAAGCAACCGATATCCCAACAGTTGGATTAAGCATGCCATAAAAATACTAGGCCAAAATATCAATGTAAAGATTCAAAATCAATATTGGGTAATCTTATATTTAATCACATAATTTATTCAAATTCATATATTCAGATTTCAGAACTAAATAGAATTTCATAGATGCCAAAACTGAGCAAAAGCTTCACAAATCAAAATTTTCAGGTCTCCTGTAACATGTCATGGCCACGCTTAACCCTTGTGGCACAGGTCAGAATCAGAATAGAAACCACAATTAACCCTGGTGGCTCGGGTCAGAGATATCAGAAGCAACTAATAGTTGCATAGAAACAGAAAAAAGGGCCAATATTCTCAACCGGTGGTTCAGTTAGAAACTAGTTTCATTTAACAGAATACATGTCGACATGGCCAACATTTAACCCCCATTGGCAGGTCAGAGCACAACCATACTAGGAGACAAAACAAAACATTTTCAGATTATCCCAAATATACAGAACAATACTATTATTTCTTGTAACATATTTCATACAAAGCAAATTTCGTCTATCATTCCAAAGCAGATTTCGTATTTCCAAAATAAAAATATATGTAAGTACATTATAACGAACTTCAAAGATCAAAGCGACTAAATCATGTATCATCCAAAACGTATCTTATGCAAAGCATATTTCGCATGTCTTCTCAAAATATCTTGTACGAAAAATTATATTCTCAAATGTAATTATATACATATACTTGAATAAAATCATATCCGAAAAGTCAATACAGAACTACTTTCGCAATTCATAATAAAGAAATCACATATACATACGTTTGCATGCTTAACTCATTTTTAAAAATCATAGGACAAAACTATATTTGTACATAACATACGAAACATATCTCATATTAAGGTTAATTTTAAGGGTGTCAAAACACCGAAGGGATATCAAGTCACTTACCTGAACTCGCTAAATTGAAACCAAATCAAAGCTCTCGACGCCTATTATTCAAAAATATTTAATATTAGAAAACACGCTATCAATTAGTCATAAGCTACACTATTTGACAGAAGCTGACAACTTATACTATATTTGCTAAATGATCATACTCGATAACTATGAACTAGCGCGACTGACGTTATTTGACGAAAGCTAAAAAAAAATCTATATCTCTTTAAAATACAGATTTTTCACAAATTTTAAATCTCCTATATTTTTTTTCCTCAAAACTAAATCCCTAACTACACAAGGTAACTATAAAAATTAAAGAAAATCTTTACTTACCTTGATCTTCTTGCACTAACAAAACAGCCAAGCTTAATCCTTTTCCTTCTTGCTTTTGGCGTCCGCTTAACTACAGCTCTACTCTACTTTTCTTTTCTGTTCATCAACACTTCCCATATAAAATTTTAAATCTTCACTTTGGCGACTACAAAACTCTTCACGCCACACTTTTGCATCATTTTCTATTCTTTTCCTTTATTCTATTTCAACACCACTCAAAACCTTTCTATTCGGCGTCAACCATTTCTTGCCGCTCACACTACTCTCGCCGCTCACACTACTCTCGTTGCTCATAAAATTATCTATTTCTTATACATATATATATTATATATATTTTAACCTAACTAAACTACAGCCCATGCCCTTTATTCTTATTGGGCTTCTCTTCATTTGTTTATGTTCTCATTTTGTTTTACTATATTGGGCCCGGGTATCACATTCTCCCCATCTTAAAAGAATTTGGTCCCCAAATTCAATGCCTATGGACTCAAAGTCTAAAGTTCTATGAAAATTTCTTACTTATCAAAATCACATCCAATGCATTTCATTCCTAGGCTTACCATCTCATGACAACTCTTTTAGTTTATACTTTGATACTAAGAAGCATGTAACAAGATATTTATTAAAGATCATAAGCAATACTCAGAACAAAATCCTTAAGAATAGGAAATCAAACGTCAATTCTATAATTTCTCCATGATTAAGATCATTTTCTATAATAGACATGTACTTCAAGCCACCCTCATATCAAAACTCACATCAAAATATCAATCACTTGTAGTTAACACTTAAGATGAATTAACATACTATACAAAGTATAAGAATTACAACATTTTTTTTTTGAAAGAGGTATACATCCTCCCCACTTTAATATGTAAGACCTGATTCTACACTATTGTAGAGTCTAATTTCATAAAAAATGATAATGGAAATGAAATAAATAAGGACTATTGATTTCCATTTGAATGAAAAGCTCCTTATCATAAGATAAGAATGGAGCAATTTCGATGAAATAATATTTGGGAGAGAATGTTGTTTAGCTCGCCGATGCGCGAGCAGAGTTGGTTGTTCGCCAATGGGCGAGCAGTTTGCCAATGGTGATGGCGAGTTGAATAGTAGTAAGGGCGAATAGGTGAGTTCGCCATTTCTCTTGAGTAGATGATCGCCCGAATGGGCGAGGACATGTAATCGCCCATATGGATGAGTGAGTTATATGATAGTAAGTGGGGCGAGCCGTGGTTTCTGGTTGACTAGACGAACTGGAACTGGAATCAGCACATGACCAATTAGCAGCCAAAATTGACTTGTAAGTCATACTGTTGAAGAGAATTAACGGAGAAGAGGTTGAAGCCAGTAAGGAATTTACCTGATTGGTTGAGAAACAAAACAAAGTCAACAGAAGCAGAAAAAGGTGTGTGAAAGGGAGACTTCCACGCCACTTTGAGCTGCAGTTTTCTTCATGCCTTAAATGCATGAAAGAAGTGGAAATGATGAAAGAAACAGGATAAGGGACAGGCGGAAGCTTTGGATTGGTTTAGCATGGCTATATAAGAGGAAATGCTGGAGGAAAACTCATTTTGGCAAACTTCATCTTCTTCACGAGAGCTATGCAATTGCCAGTTTATGCTCTGATTTCCTTCCACTTCTGCCATGCCCAATTTACTATATTTCATCCATCAGTTGGCTAAACACGTAAACCACCTTGCAAACCTTTCCTCCTTAGTTGGAGCAGCTAAAAGAATAAGCAAAGGAAGGCCAACATGAGATGGAAAGCAATCTGTTCTGGAAGTGCAGTTGATTGAGGTGAGTTTCATATTTCTGAGGTGTTCTTGATATTCAATGGTAGACTTATATGTTTACAACATAGAACACAACCTTGTTTTAGTTAGATCTTTAGAGAATATGGAAACAAGGAAAGTAATGGAATAAGTGACGACAATGGCGACTATAGTGATCGCCCATGTTGAAAACTAGTAATCGCCAATGAGGCGAGTAGATAATAAGGAACTCGCCAAGGTAAAGTCTGTGTTCAAAGGGCGAGAACGCCCAATTCTAGTGAAGTGAAATAATGGGCGAGCTCAGATGCAGAGGCTTTGGGCGAATAGAATTGTGGGCGAACTCCCCACAATTAAGCGAATGAAGGCCTCGTGAGTTGACTGGCGGGCGAGCTTCCACGTGTAAAACATTTATTGAATGGCGAGCTCGGTTGTGCTAGTTAGAACTCTGTTGGGCGAGTAGTCATTTGATTTATCTCAATCTCGCCAAGTGATATAAAAAGAAATATTAATAGAATTTATAATTAATTGCAGCCGATAATTGGAAATGGCTATTGGCGAGTAGGAAGCAGGGCGAAGCAAAGCTTTGTTGAACCAGGTAAGGGAGATATATGTGAAGTAAAATACATGCCCTGTGGAGTAGAAATATTATAAAAATATTTAGAAATTATTTTTGGTTTATGGCATGTATTTATTTAATAAATTGTTTTGATCTTGGGCGAGCTATAAGCCGTCATATGTTGTTTCGTTGGGCGAACTGATTAACGCGGGCGAGTATCTTTGTTCTAGGTAGAAACTCGGGCGAGCCAAGTGGCGAGCTCTCTTTTATGAGAACTGGGCGAGTGCCCTTGTTTTAAAGGGAAATTCGGGTAAGCCATAGTTGGGCGAACCCTTTTTAATGTGTTTGGGCGGGCAGCCCTTGTTTTAAATATAAGGCGGGCGAACCGCTATCAACGAGACATACTTCTGTTTTGAAAAGCTAAGTGGCGGGCGAATACTAATTCACCGTCTTGTCCAGTTAGTCAGGGGCGAGCCGTAAAGGGCGAGCTGACTCTGGCGAACAGTTTTAAAGTGTAATTTCTTATACGAAAAATAAGACGTTTTAATATTTTCAAAATAGAAATATGAAACCTTTTGGGCGAGTTGACTAATGGGCGAGCCAGTTTTGCTTGTCGATTTAAAGGGCAAAGTTGGGCGGGCGACACATGTTCTCCGCCATGGGCGAGCTGCCATGGGCAAGCCATAACGGGTGAGCTGACCATGGGCGGGCAGGTTTTAAAAGCTGAGAATTTTGGAAAGTTTTCAAAGTGTTTTGTAAACAGAAAACCTAAAACCATTTCGGGAATTAAATCGTTTGAGTAAATGATAATGTAGGTAAGATAAGCCCTTAAAGGTTTTTCATGAGATATGAAAGTGATTTTTGAGACTTTAGGCTTTGAGTTCATGCAGTATTATTCATGTAATTGCGTGACCTGCCTGGGGCGGTGGCTCGGTCGATGGACCAATGAGTGCACCTCAGGGCATCACAAGGCTGATGGACCCGCCAAGTCATCAGCGGTCTCGAGGTCACTTGGCAAGTGGACCCGAGGACCATCTATAGATTATGGCCATAGATCTGAGATAGCCGTGAGGGGCGATGGCCTACGGGTGCACCCCAAAAGCGGCAAATTTCGTTCTCGCAAGGGAGAGGGGGAACGATGATAGCATGATTTATTTGTTGCCTAGTCTCAACTTACCAATTTCTTTTTACTGTGAGGATTTGTTGAAATCTTATATAGTGTTTACTACATTTTAAAGTAAACTGTTTAGCCAGTGATTTGAATGGTGTTTTAAGAGAGTTGTTTACTATATATCCACTGTCTTTTCTACTGGGTTATTGTTAAGAAAAGAATAAATGCGTTGTGATATATAGTTTTGCTTTATTTAAAGCAGCATATGTTTCCTTTACTGAGCGTATGAATCACTCACCCCTTTGTTTTAACTCCACAGATAAGAAGTACACAAAGTTGAGAGAATTAGCTCTCAGGTGGGTATAGCTATGCTTAAAGCACTGAGGCATGGCACGTTAAATGTGACAGGTACAGTCTTTTCTCTTTTACATATCAGACATATGTATATAGTACTACCTTAGTGAAATAAAGGTAAATAGGGGATGTCAGATGTAAGGAATAATATTCCATAATTAATAGATAAATGTTTATCATTTATCACTATTACTGTTGAATGCTAATGGCATCGCAGACAGCCCAACCGGTAAAGTTGTATGGAAATACGTGAAAAATGTGGTAACGGGATGTTACATAATAGGAGTTTAGTCATTTAAATTCTTACCTTTATTTTCGAAAAGATGAGGATATTTTTCTTTCATGCTTTCCTCTAGTTCCCAAGTAGCTTCCCGTTCAGTATGATTACTCCATTGAACCTTAACATACGAAATGGTACGCCTTCTAAGCACTTGCTCCTTTCTATCCATAATACGTATAGGATGTTCTTCGTAAGACAAATCTTCTTTAAGTCTCATAGGAGCTAACTCCACCACATGATTCGAATCTGCCACATACTTCCGCAACATTGAGACATGGAATACGTTATGCACTCCAGACAATGCAGGTGGAAGTGCTAATCTATAAGCCACATCTCCTATCCTTTCTAGAATTTCAAAAGGACCTATATAGCGAGGACTAAGTTTCCCCCGAATTCCAAATCTCATGACTCCTATAGTTGGAGAAACTAGTAAAAATACATGATCTCCAACCTCAAACTCCAACTCACGTATTCTATTATCTGCATAACTTTTCTGTCTGCTTTGAGCCACACGAAGACGTTCTCTAATTAACTGAATTTTCTCAACTATTTGTTGAATTAGATCTGGACCCAATAATTTCCTTTCACCAACATCATCCCAGTAAAGAGGAGACCTACATTTTCTGCCATATAAAGCTTCAAATGGAGCCATCTGGATGCTAGCCTGGTAACTATTGTTATAAGCAAACTCCGCCAATGGTAAATGATGATCCCACGAACCTCCAAAATCCATAACACAAGCCCTCAACATATCTTCCAAGATTTGATTAGTCCTCTCTGACTGACCATCTGTTTGGGGGTGAAAAGCAGTACTAAAACTAAGTTGGGTGCCCATAGCTTTATGCAAGCTCTTCCAAAATTTCGCTACAAATCGAGAATCTCTATCAGATACTATGGACACCGGAACACCGTGAAGCCTCACAATCTGCTCAACATACAACTCTGCTAGCTTTTCTAGGGACATTCCCGTACGGATAGCCAAAAAGTGAGCAGACTTTGTCAATCTATCAACAATCACCCAAATGCCATCATTACCCTTTTGGGTTCTAGGTAAACCAGATACAAAGTCCATAGTGATGTGCTCCCACTTCCATTCTGGAATAGCAAGAGGTTTCAACAATCCTGCTGGCCTCTGATGTTCAACCTTAACTTGCTGACATGTCAAACACTTAGCCACAAATTGTGCAATCTCTCTCTTCATATTACTCCACCAAAAAGTGTCCTTTAAATCTCTATACATCTTTGTGCTGCCAGGATGGATCGTATAGTTACTGAAATGAGCTTCTTCCATAATCTCTCTTTTCAATTCTGAGTCATCCGAAACAAAACTCTGTCACCAAACCTCAAGGAGCCATCTTCATGAATTCTAAAATTCGGTTTTAAACCATAATCCACCTCAAGTCTAATGGTTTGGAGTTGAGGATCATTAACTTGAGCATCTTTAATCCTTTGCACCAAGGTAGGCTGCACCTTCAAGTTGGCCAAATAAGCTCCTGAACCTCGTACCCGCACATTAATATCCACATCTAAAGCAAGCACCGGAAACATGTCTACATTCAGCAACTGGATGTTTTCCCCCACAAACTGAACATTTAGGCCCACGTTGAAATGTGTTGCCCTGATATGACTGAGTTCCCCGTGGAAGGAACTTACCTCTGGGGGTAAAAGAAGCTTGAGGCCCTTCAATGGCTTGAAACTTAGATGGATCACTAAAAGTCTTCTTACCTCGAAATTCTGAGTCCCTACTCCTCTTCTTCGAAAGGTCCTTCCTTGCCTCTTGAGTCTCTCTCCAAACAGAATCAAAGGACTTTGCCCTACCAACTACTTCCGCATAGCTGGTCAAATGTAGTGGGGCAAGTCCTCTACGTATGTGAGCATTCAAGCCATTCTCGAACCTCCTAGCTCTGCTCTCATCATCAGAAACAAGAGAAGAGGCAAACTTTGATAAACGATCAAACTCAGCCTCATATTCATCCACAGTCATTCTGCCTTGAACCAAGTTAAGGAACTCTCTCTCCAACTGTAACAACTTGCTCTGAGGAAAATACTTGGCATAGAAAGCAGTACGAAAGTTACTCCAGGTGAAAAATTCAAGATCATTCTCATGAGTTCGTGCTACTCCTTTCCACCAGTTATGAGCACTTCCTTGTAGTAAATAAGCAGCAAATCAAATCTTGTCTTGCTCAGGGGAGCGTATAGCATCAAAAGCCTTCTCCATCTCCTCAATCCATAACTCAGCATCATCAGGGTTTGTAGAGCCCTTGAAAGCAGGTGGTGCTATCTTCTTAAACTCACCCAGTGCTTTCCAATCCACAAAATTATTAGCCTGTTGCACTGGGGGCTGTTGTTGCCATTGGTGCCTAACCAAACTCACCACCTCACTAATCAGCTCCATTACCCTATCATTAGTCCCAGCCTCAGCACCTTGAGTGCCCACAGTCTCATCCACATGGGGCTGGTTAATCCCAGCTCTTCCTTGAGTATTTGGTGCAACAGAAACATTCTCGTCTTGGTTTTGATTTTCAGGACTTTGTCGCTGGGGTTTTCTAGGACCATTTCTCCTAAGATTGGCCGCCATCTCAGCTAAACTAAGCTCTGGATTACGATGAGGAGGCATATTGATTTAATCAAGTACAATACAGTATTAGAAAATTCTTTCAAGTCTAATCAAATAATTTTATCAAAAGAAATAAGATAGAATAGCGTCCCAAACCTTAAGTGTCTACCCCACTCTCAATCTTATAACACCTCTAACTATTTAAAAATGCTCGGTTATACGAATTTAATACAATAAACCTAAGCTCTGATACCACTTAATCTATCACGCCCCGAACTCGGGACATAACAGACGCCGCAGACCTGTAAGAAATAATCTCACAGACATGCAAGGCATTTATCATACTAAAATTCAATCCTTTCAAATATCTAAACTGAAATATACCACCAATGATCAAAAGAAGTTTTACAAAACTTCAACATATTGCTTAAAGTCAACAAAGAAATTTAAAAGATTCTTAAGTCTCAATTTGATCATAAGCTTAAAAGTTTTGAAACATATCCTAAGCTCCAAAGCGTCACTCCCCACCATTCCCGTAGACATTATCAACATCAAAACCTGTAAGATGTTAAGAAAGGGGGGGTGAGTACAACCACTCAGTAAGCAATCGATATCCCAACAGTTGGGTTAAGCATGCCATAAAAATACTAGGCCAAAATATCAATGTAAAGATTCAAAATCAATATTGGGTAATCTTATATTTAATCACATAATTTATTCAAATTCATATATTCAGATTTCAGAACTAAACAGAATTTCACAGATGCCAAAACTGAGCAAAAGCTTCACAAATCAAAATTTTCAGGTCTCCTGTAACATGCCATGGCCACGCTTAACTCTTGTGGCACAGGTCAGAATCAGAACAGAAACCACAATTAACCCCGGTGGCTCGGGTCAGAGATATCAGAAGCAACTAATAGTTGCATAAAAACAGAGCAAAGGGCCACTATTCTCAACCAGTGGTTCGGTTAGAAACTAGTTTCATTTAACAGAATACATGTCGACATGGCCAACATTTAACCCCCATTGGCAGGGTCAGAGCACAACCATACTAGGAGACAAAACAAAACATTTTCAGATTATCCCAAATATACAGAACAATACTATTATTTCTTGTAACATATTTCATACAAAGCAAATTTCGTCTATCATTCCAAAGCAGATTTCGTATTTCCAAAATAAAAATATATGTAAGTACATTATAACGAACTTCAAAGATCAAAGCGACTAAATCATGTATCATCCAAAACGTATCTTATGCAAAGCATATTTCGCATGTCTTCTCAAAATATCTTGTACGAAAAATTATATTCTCAAATATAATTATATACATATACTTGAATAAAATCATATCCGAAAAGTCAATACAGAACTACTTTCGCAATTCATAATAAAGAAATCACATATACATATGTTTGCATGCTTAACCCATTTTTAAAAATCATAGGACAAAACTATATTTGTACATAACATACGAAACATATCTCATATTAAGGTTAATTTTAAGGGTGTCAAAACACCGAAGGGATATCAAGTCACTTACCTGAACTCGCTAAATTGAAACCAAATCAAAGCTCTCGACGCCTATTATTCAAAAATATTTAATATTAGAAAACACGCTATCAATTAGTCATAAGCTACACTATTTGACAGAAGCTGACAACTTATACTATATTCGCTAAATGATCATACTCGATAACTATGAACTAGTGCGACTGACGTTATTTGACGAAAGCTAAAAAAAATCTATATCTCTTTAAAATACAGATTTTTCACAAATTTTAAATCTCCTATATTTTTTTCCTCAAAACTAAATCCCTAACTACACAAGGTAACTATAAAAATTAAAGAAAATCTTTACTTACCTTGATCTTCTTGCACTAACAAAACAGCCAAGCTTAATCCTTTTCCTTCTTGCTTTTGGCGTCCGCTTAACTACAGCTCTACTCTACTTTTCTTTTCTGTTCATCAACACTTCCCATATAAAATTTTAAATCTTCACTTTGGCGGCTACAAAACTCTTCACGCCACACTTTTGCATCATTTTCTATTCTTTTCCTTTATTCTGTTTCAACACCACTCAAAACCTTTCTTTTCGACGTCAACCATTTCTCGCCGCTCACAATACTCTCGCCGCTCACACTACTCTCGTTGCTCATAAAATTGTCTGTTTCTTGTACATATATATTATATATATTTTAACCTAACTAAACTACAGCTCATGCCCTTTATTCTTATTGGGCTTCTTTTCATTTGTTTATATTCTCATTTTGTTTTAATATATTGAGCCCGGGTATCACAAAGTCACCCCACCGTATATATCAATGCAACTATCGCCCAACCAAATGCTTTTACTACCTCAGCACCCTCTCCAAGGCACCAACCTTGAAAAGGCTTGCCTCACGTCTCCATACATTCACACTTTCACATAGCATTGTCACACGATGACTGAACCCTCTTTTCTTTATTTCTTTTCCCCCTCTGCCAACGCCGAATGTGCTCAGATGTTGCTGCGAATTGTGGATAAGGTTACGGAAATCGGTGGAGTTGGTCAGTCCAATCCTTGTCCTCCACCTTTCCCAATCAGAGGCCAGTCTTTTCAGTGATTGCAAAAAATATAGTCTTATTTAAAAGTTTCAAGTAAAAAAATATTACTACTCACTTCACTAGTCACTATATAAATCATCAATGCTTGCACACTCAGTGTCTATAAACTATACAGCAATAAAACCCCATAGGAAGAAATCTCTCGACTCTCAAAACTGACTAGTTTCTATAGCTGGTAAATATGCTCTGATAAGACTTGCTTCCTGGATTTGATCAATGCCTCAGTACCTTCCTCTAGCTTCTTTTCTGTGGGTGCCAACTGCCTCCCACCTTTACAGAAACCATTTGGAGGTAAGTTCGTAGGATGGTGGCAACTAAGATTGTAGAAGCAGACTAGCGGTAGATTTTTCTCATCATGATATTTTGTTCTAAACTTAAGAATTTGATAGCTGGATATGTAGACCATAAGGCATAAGAGTTGGGTGAAATAGAAATGATCTCATTTACATCTGTTGTTGTTATTGTCTTTTTCCTACTCTGTTGTTGCAGTGTACTATTTTGAGGGTCTTGAAATCTGTGATCTTGTTTGGAAGTATTCAGATAGAGAGGAAAAAGAGTGTTTTCACAGCTTCTCTTCCGTTCTCCTGGTTGGTTTTTGGGTTAGGAAAGTAGCCATTTGTGATATCTTTGAAAAGCTCTGGTTCTTTTGGAGGGTATTGAAGCAAAGGCAAGGTAGATTCCTGATATTATTCTCTTACATCTTTCTTCCTTTTTATTCCCAAGAAATAACTTTAATTTAATTTAACCAGTTTTAAGAAAATAAACATTTTTTTCCTTTGTATTTATATTGGCAGGAGCCACTCTATTTTTGCTAAAGTCTCTCTCTTTCTCTAAAGTACTGACTTTAACACTCAAATATTGAATCTTATCTTCTTGCTAGCAAAGTCATGGCTGATTGGCATGGTATCATGAGCAAGAACACTGGTGGTTACAGTGGGAGATCAATGACAGATGAAGAATTCGATGAAGAAGAAGTGTGGTCTTATGAGAAGGAGAAGGAAGATTCGAGTCCCACGCCTAGGAAACCCAGGGAGTCCTCGAGTTCTTCCTCTGCATGGTGCCTTCCAAGCGCGCCAAGGATGATCAGAAGAGTTAGCAACTCAGCAAGCCATGAAACCAAGGTGGCTCAGCAATCATCAGCTCCATTGAACATCCCTGATTGGTCAAAGATATATGGCAAGCATGCAAACACTGAGTCATCCAGAAGCGGGTCATGTGTTGATAATGGGAATGATATGATTTATGATGATGGGGAATATTATGGTCGTTGTGGGGAGGGTGAAGATGATGAAATGGTCCCTCCACATGAATGGCTAGCTAGGAAGCTTGCAAGGAATCAGATTTCTTCTTTCTCCGTTTGTGAGGGCTTGGGAAGGACGCTTAAAGGCAGAGATCTCAGCAAAGTGAGGAATGCAGTTTTGACAAAAACAGGTTTCCTCGAGTAATGTCACAACATCAACAGTGGAACACCAAATCATCATCTTCATTGCATATTACAACCATCATAAAATCCCATCACCAATCATCATCATCAGCACTATCACCACCACCACCATGATCACCATCTTTCGGTTAATCTTCATTGTTCTTTGGTCCCATGTAACCTTTTTGCTTTTATCAACTTTTGCTCTTATTATTTTATGGCCGTGTAATGAACTTGGAACTGCAGAACAGAGTCCTAAAACAAGTCTGAGCTGCTTTTTGGTGTGATTCTATCTGGGAGTGTAATAGAAATTTTGGTTTGGGTATAGTTGGAGTGCACCTTTGACAGTGAAGAGAATTAGTTAATTATCTTTCCTTTTTTTGGTACATGAATTAGTTAATTATCTTTCAAGTCTTCTTTTAGCTGCTTTTGCATTTAACATCAAATTTTAGATCTTTCTAGTTGCTGTTTTCTCTATGATATTGCAATTTTTAGTAGTAGTTAGTAGTTCTATTCCTTTTCCTGTGTCTTTGTCCTTACAGTTTAATTTTTTTATACTTTTCTCTTCCATTTCCGTTGTTTCTTTTGTTATTGTTGGTGAAAACGCAAGACAATGAAGTCAGCTCAGCAGTAAAGTATCCAACTTCAATATTCTTGGCGCTGTACTTTCTTTTCTTCCACTAATCTTTTACTGCAACTTTAATTTTTTAAAGCAAAAAGTGTGTGCCAATGGCCATGCATTTGGTAGTGCTTATGGCGAAGAATAAAAGCAGGGAAAAGCAATACTGGTAACATAGGCATGTCTATTCAGTTATGGGACATAATTCCATAGCCTTAGTGATATTATTATCTACTTTAAACCTTATCAAGGATATGCCAACCAGATAAGGCTTGAAGTTGTTTCTGGTTTTGTCCTGCAGTCTTTTGCTGTTAATTCATCAGAACAAACCATTTTTATCAAATGGATATTCCATCACTTAGGAAGGTGCCATGGCTGGCTGCCACTATCATAACTACTCCCGTCTTTTTCCTCAAGTTAATCCAGATTAAAATTGGAAGATATTACTTCTTTATGTTGATTTGACTGCAATAATAAGTGTTTGATAGGAAACATTAGGTTAATATAATCACTTTATCAAATTATTAAAGAAAATAATTTGAACCCAACAAACCTTGAATCCCACATTTCAATTATAGAAAAGAAAAAATAGTTATTAATAGTATTAAGAAATATGGAGAATCCTCTGATGGAAGGCCTTAAAATTTACATCCATTTGCACAATGGAGGAAATACACAGTGAATTAAACTTTTCAGTTCCATACCTTGCTTGCAGCAACTCTCACTCAACCCCCAACTCATTTTCACCATGTTTTTTTCTTGTTGTTAGTTGAACATTTCAACATGTAGTTTACTACAGCACCACCAATTTCTCTTCTAGGCATTGTTATAACCACTTGTGACTATTTATCCTGGCTTTATTCCTGGCAGTGCATTTCTTGTCACTACAGAATTAAAATGAACTCTAAGCCCCCAACAGCAACTAGTCCTAACTGCAAATTCAGGTCTTGGGTTCTTTGGGCCTTGGCCTTAATGCAGATATTTTGGTTATAATAGATATGCCAACAAAAAAGAAAATCGAAAGAAAACGGGAGCAACCTGTTAGCTGTTTCAGTTCAAAATGAAGAGAAACTGTAAGACTGTTACTAAGAGAGAAAGTCAAAACATAACAAAGGAAACATTTATAGTGAGTGATGAACGTTTGTTGAAGTGGACGGTTTTGTCATTTGGAAGTATTAAAAGCGCAGTTAGAGTGCCTATTTCTCCCTAGTGTACGCTCTCACCCTCTGTCTCTCGTCTCTTTCAGGTGGGAGAGAGAGAGAAATAGAGAGTGTGTCATCAAAAACTAGGCTTTTCAACTGTTGATGTCTTGTCGTTTCTAAGTCTGTTTCTGGGTTTTTTTTAAGGTAGTCTGCTTAGTTCAGACCACAATGTCGGTGAAGAGCAGGGGAGAGTTTGCTTCAAAGCATGTTATATCAAGGAACTCGGTTTTCTTGCTTTGTTTTGCTAGCTTCTGTGCAGGAATGTTCTTCACCAATAGGTATTTTAGCCTTCTGGGATTCTATTTTAACCTTCGATTTGCAGTTCTTGGTGTTTTTTTTTTCTCTTGCAGTTGCCTGATTAAATGATGCATTTTGGTCAATTTGGTAGATCTCTTGAAAGAAGTTTTCGGAATTACTTTGATGAACATGCTTGTGACTTGTGGTAACCATTGTGTATGAATTCTAAACTATCCAAAAATAAAAAGTTCAGCGTAGGACTTTGTTTTGTTGTTTACTATAATAATTCTGGAGCAAACTACAGTTAGCTAAGTATTTGGATTGTACCATTTCCAAGAATCGTGGCTTTAGTGGATTAAAACTAAGTATATGTTTCTCTACTGTTCTTAATCTGGGAAGGGTAGAACTAAATTTGGGTTATTTCAATTCCTTTGCATCTTTTCCCCATTGTACTGGAATATTTTCTCAACCACCCTTTTGCAAGGGGAAAGCTGTGGTCATGTGCTGAAGTTGGTAGCTGTGCTTTGACTTGTCCTTTAAATTGCATGGAGAGCTTTGAATAGTGCTACATGAAAGTCTTAATTGTTTACAGATATGAAATTACATGAAAGTCAGATGTCTAAAGATGAAGCTTGTCTTATAGCATATGCAAATCATTTTAATTATGAAATACTGAATCAGGATGTGGAAGATGCCTGATGCAAAAGGCATTCGGAGGACATCTAGAATTGGGGATGAGCAACTTGTGGACTATGATCTGAAAATTGTGAGTGCTTTTTGTCACACATTTGTTTCGGTCTTATATGTCTATATGATTGAGCTTTGAGAGCCTACTTGTTGGCATGAAAAAAAAAAAGAATTTGGCATACGTTTTAGTAGAGTATCATTTTTTACTCTAATGGCTTGTGATAGCCTTAACTTTTCTCTTCAGTTTACTTCTGAACTTTGCTATCTGGATTTTATGTCCTGCTAACTGATTATTTTGTAAAATTCTTTCTTATCTCAAACTTAGAAGATTGTAAAAGATGAAGCCAATAGCTCTAGAGGCATTTCAGGGTCCCAACATTCTATTCAGTAAGTCAAGCTGATATTTGTGACATCTGGATTTAATATGGCCTTAAATTAATAGCTTATTGCTGTACATGGAATGCAGGACCGTGGATAAAGTTGTTGCAGATTTGGAGATGAATTTATTGGCTGCAAGGGCAGAACGTGAGACAATTATGAAAGACCCTACGATATCCAAGGACTTGAAGAATGTTGAATCAACTTCAAAAAGAAAATATTTAATGGTTATAGGAATCAATACAGCTTTTAGTAGTCGTAAGCGAAGAGATTCTGTGCGTGCAACTTGGATGCCTCAAGGTGCATTAACTGTTTTCATAGAAGCCTTTAGTTTTGATGGTTCTATTATTTTATCTTTTTTCTATGATCTTCCTCTTGGTATATGATAAATGGAATCTTACTATGAATGTCCCAGCTGAGAAGCGAAAAAAATTAGAGGAAGAGAAAGGCGTCATCATTCGTTTTGTTATAGGTCACAGGTAATTTCCACCTTTTCTGCCCATACCTATCTGCCCCTTCGAAAATACTTTAGCTATTTGCTATATTTTAACTGGCAGCTGCTTGTAAAAGCCTTTTGCTTAACATTGCCAATTAATTCGAGTCTGGTTGTTTTAGCTTCACAAAATTTACAAGTTCCGATGATTCTTTAGCGAAGAAGTCTCACGTGTTGGTAATGTATTTGACTGTAAACTTGGGAGTAGAAAACTAAATTAATCGATTGGCTTTTTCTCCAGTTCAACAGCAGGTGGCATTCTTGATAAAGCCATTGAAGCTGAGGAACAGGTGCATGGAGACTTTCTGCGATTGGTAATACTTTTGTTTCGTCACATTCTTTCTGCTGTTACTACTATTAGTGCTATTACTTGTATCCAGCAGTCCTAATGTTTTAGTTGGTATGAAAAGACCATAGAAAAGCATATAACAGGCCTTTACTTCTGTTTGTTCATCATAAAAACAGCAACACGTTGAGGGCTATCTGGAATTGTCAGCCAAGACAAAAACTTATTTTGCCACTGCTGTTTCCATGTGGGATGCGGAATTTTATGTCAAAGTTGATGATGATATTCATGTGAATCTAGGTAAAACAAAACCTTGTTCTTTCATTTTGCATGTGTTCAAATCTTTGTACATAACACATTCCTTTGTGAATATGCCTTAATTTAGAATGAGATAAAGTTATTATCCAAGATTTATGATGAGTATCTATAAACTATTTGTAGGAATATGATGGTGATTATAGTTTTAAACGAACTAAAAATGTTTTGCTTGTATCTATTCTTGAGAAAACTGAAAGTGAGTCATGTTAATATAAAAATGCTCATACTGAAGTTAAAAGAAGGAAATGTGATTTGGATGAGTATAAGATAAAATTGTTGCGACAGCAAGTGTACATTAACTACCTGGAATAGAAATAATGACTAATGTTATCAAGTTGCTAAGTTACAATAAACACTTTTGGGCTGGTGCCATAAGGAAAATGCATTTACAATGCTAGTGATTCAGTGTCTCTGAATTTAGTTTATCAACATTGTACTTATCAGATTTCAATTCGAAGGAAAGAGCTTGTATGCAGTCTAGAAGGTTAAGACGATTTTTTTTCAATCAAAGTTATTAGATCTATGAGAAATTGCTAAGCTACTTTCTTGAGTAAAATTATTTTACTCCTTATTGAGTTTATATGCTTCAAATACATTTCAGCAACACTTGGTATGACTTTAGCTGGACACAGAAACAAACCTCGAGTCTATATCGGCTGCATGAAGTCTGGTCCTGTTCTTGCTCGAAAGTAAGGCGGAGTTTCTGTTCTTTCTAAATTATCTTATATTAAGATTTTGGTGATATTCGGCTGTTCTTTTGTATATATGCTGTTTATTTAATAGGGGAGTGAAATACCATGAACCTGAATATTGGAAATTTGGCGAGGTTGGAAACAAATATTTTCGACATGCTACAGGGCAACTTTATGCTATATCGAAAGATTTGGCCACTTACATATCAAACAATCAGTGAGTTCCTACTTGTCTTTTCCATTTGGTATGCCCTTTTATCATTCATCAGTTGATGTGGTGCACTTCAACTTTAAGAAGCTTTGTTATTGCCTCTACTGATAATAGTTATGCTCTATCTCAGGAATGTACTGCATAAATATGCTAATGAAGATGTTTCATTGGGATCTTGGTTTATCGGTTTAGATGTGGAGCATGTAGATGATAGGAGGCTCTGCTGTGGTACTCCGCCAGGTAACTCTTTTGATATTATGTCTCATAAACATATTCTCTCTTTCTCCGCAAGGGGCAGTGTATGGGGGCTTTGTTTTTCTAAGATAAGTTTTAGTTTACAAAATGTAGTTTCGGACAAATATATGTCGTAAATGAAAAGTCTGATGACTGAGCATGTAAACGTGATCTATGATGTCACTGTTCCAGCCTCCAGGTTGGAGAGTTCTTAATATTGTTTTCCAAAGCCCCCAATCAAATATTTTGGGCAGTGAACCTATCAGAGGCCTGCTTTAAAATTGGGATAACAGTGGTTTCGTGTGTATTATTTCGATTGTGCCTCGTTTAAGCCGTATTGTCTTCTTCATGTATCATTGTAGAACTGACTTTTAACAATTTTCTCGCAGATTGTGAATGGAAAGCTCAAGCTGGTAATATCTGTGTTGCTTCATTTGACTGGAGGTGCAGTGGGATTTGCAAGTCTGTGGATAGGATCAGGGAAGTTCACGAGCGTTGTGGTGAGGACAACAATGCTTTATGGCGCACAAACCTCATGCAGACGACAACAAGTACTTCTTTCTGAGGAAATATATACACTAAAGAGCAGGCTTAGAGATGCTTTTACTTCTTTTTTTTCCCTTTCCCACACTTATATTGCATTCATAAGTGTAAAGAAGGTGTAATAGCAAAGCATACTATAGTAATAGAAGAGAGGCCAGTTGATGCTGCTGCTGCTTCATCTGAGGATACCAATCCCTAGAGCAATAAGAAAGAGTGAAGATAGAACTGCTTCAACCTCATTGTTTGAATGGTGGAGGGCTGTATTACAAGTTCTCTGCCATGGTGATGAGATCCATAGTTATTGTAGTAATCTTTGCGGCAGCATTTTGCTGCTTCCTTCTCAATAAAATTAATATATTACACATTTATATCTAAAACTTTTCTCTTTCATTCATATGTATGAACAACATTGATTCATGTAGATCCATGGGAAAGGCACAGCAACATCACACAGCCTTTTGTATCATGATTTGTTTGACAGACAAGCGCCACAGTTTATAGAGTCTATGCCGCCAGCCATCCCAATGCCTAAGAAAGCCAAACCCTCCATTCACTCCGCTGCAAGTGTCTTTTGGGCCATTTAATAATGAAGTTGAAGGTTGGACAATGTAAGTTAACAAACAAAAGTCAGTTTATTATATCCTTCACCTTTCATGAAGATTATCGGTAAGCCACAATAGCAAATGGTACATGTTTTCCGTGGAATATGCTCTTGTGGTGTGGCCATGTCTCTGCTCCTTTTGCTCTTATTTTATGCTCAAAATAAGAAACTTTGTGTTCTTTTTCTTCAAAATATACATCAATTAACAAATCTGAGAATCCGATAATATAAAAATGGCCATGGCTGCAGCAGGGAAGTTTTGTTTTCTATTGCAGGTTCTTCTTTCAGAAAGTACTCATTGCTTTGTGTCACCCTTACAACTGACCACAATCTTTTAGGTCCCAAAAATCATGCCTCTGACTAAGTAAAACCTGTTGGAAAACTATTGTTGCACTTGCAACACAAGACTTATGAATGTAAGAAACCATCATGGCCTAGCTAGATACTGCTTCAACCTTCATATAAGGAAAACTCTACAAAACTCATGTTTCACATTTTGTCTCATATATGTAACGTATCTTCAAGCTGTCTGGAGTAGTCATGAATTGTCGAATTGCAGACTAAAATGAAATAGCTGACTTCTGCAGAAGTTTCTGCTTGCACTCGTTTTCGATTTAAATCATCTTTCCAGTACAACGACAGAAATCAGCAGATGAAGAAAACATGAATGGTGCATCAGTTAAGCAAAACTATTATTTTAGTTGTGCGAATATTCAAATGAAGAAAACTTTGAAGTAAATAAACGATGGCATGAAAAGAAAGTGCTGTCATTCATTGTAGTCCTAAAGTGCTGTCATTCATTGTAGTCCTAGATATCCAATTGTTTTGTATCTTTTAAGAAAGAAATATATGGCGTGTGTCATAAAGAAGCCTTGAGGGAGGAAGAATCTTGTCAACTACCCATACCAATTTGTCAAAAAAGTTGTGGACCTTTACGTAGAAGTAACTGATACAAATAAAAATTCAGTTTCAGTAATTAAATCTGTCTTACCAACCACACAAAAGTATCTCTGAATTCAACAAACTAATGGTTCCATTGCCTTTTGGACAAGATGAGATTTGGAAAGAGACATGAATCAAGAAAAGAAAAAGAAAATCAACCCAGTAACTTCGACATGGTTTTTGTCCTATTACAACAGGTTTGGTGGGATTTCCCAGCATGAAAAGTTGGCCCGGAGGTTGATATGGCAACTCAACAAAGATACAATGCACCTTGAAATTTCCAGAAAGCTCTTGTATGCTTAACTGGGTTCTTTGAAGCCACCATGCATGCAACTCAAAATTGGTTAATAAGATCTTCAGAAGCCTGCACTCAATTAATCACTACAGAAAAATGGACATTTAGTGACATTTATTTAGCAGCGTTTTACTATTACATTATACACAACTTATCTCTAATCTTACAGGTTTGATGTCCCTGGACATTCAAAATCTAATCTGAAAGCAGTAGAACTATCACTTGTATATATGGCGAAAAGGGGGCAATGCTAACATTTATCACTTACCATAACCAAGTGCGTGCTTTGATAAATATATATATACATGTAACTGAGTAAGAACCTGGAACTTTAGATGTTTTGATTGAAAGCAAAGTTATAACCATGAGCAGTTGTTGTACGTGATATTGGCACGGCTCAATCAAATAACAGAACTCTACACTTAGAGTGATGCTCTCAGATTGAACCGCACCAATATCTCGATAACACTCTTATTTCACTATGCTTTCCATATGCCATCACCATCTTCCTGGAGCTGATGCTATATATCAAACAAGAAGAAAGAGTTTAAACATACAAAACATATGAAAGAGATTAGCAACAAAAAATGTGTTTACCTTCAACTTCAACCGATAGAAAATGATGAAGAAACAAGAGGTATATGTAAGAAAGCTTTCAACAGACTCAAAATCTGTAAAAAGACATAAAAACAGCGTCCAAGGTATAGAAGAGAAGAAACATTAATAGAGGCTGAGGAGATGGGGCATGTCCTTGCCGAGTGAAGTAGGTGTTCAGCAAGATTCTCATATCTTTAATGAACGAGAGAGTGGGAGAGAAGGTTTGGCCAGCCATGAAAAAGCTAGCATTGAATTTTCCACCAACCCAACTACAAAAAAGGGGTGGGTACATTAAATTTAAAGCTTAGAGACAATGGGATAGCTCACTGAAACAAACCTTTGAGCTTTCAATGTGTATTTATGAGGTCGAATGGGCCTGTTGGTGTGGTGCCACCAGCATTTGAATTTCAAAAAAGCTTTGGAATAAAGTCCTCGGTTGGTGAACTTAATTCTACCAAACAATATCTGTGGAGCAAGATTTTGCATTTAAGAACCAATTGCACGAAATTTTTTCTGCATCAGACCAATTTCTGTGTAGACATATAGGCCATAGCCCATGAGAATGATGCGCAAGGACACAGTATTTGCAATTAATGGGGCAAATAAGAACTATATGTGATTCTGAATTTTGATATTTTAGTTGGGTTTTAATTACTCCGTAGTTTAATTATTTTAAGACACACTCATATGATTTGTACCTCTCCATTAATTAACAAAATAGAGTTTGTATTTAGGAAGCTGTGGTCCAATGAATGCTTGATCTTGATTAAGCATATACATTCATCGATGAACTTGAAGAAAAAAATTAAAAATGAAGTAATAACAATATTTAAGCTCGACCCCAACATGGACCAAGTTTTGATTCGGTAGCACATTAACATTGAAGTTATTTTGGGTTTTAGGTCAAATTAGCTACTCCAAAAGTCTAATATAGCTAAGGCTTTGAAAGTTTCGATATCTAGTTAGGGTTTTAGCATCAAGCCAATCAATGTCTTCAATTTCTTCTTTTAAATTTAATTTGTGCTTAACGTCACTGAGGTCTGATTCAGAGTCAAGTAGCTACAAATATTACCAAGAAAGAGTGGCCTAGACATCAGTATCCAATCCATTGACTTGTGACGAGCAGGAAAATTGCTTACACCTAGGTTTGTGGAACATATTTCATGTAGGACAAAAGGAGGATTAGTGATCAGGATCTAGTTGTGACTTGTGTCAAGTTTTCCCTTAAAATAAAGGAATCCAGAGTGGGGTTCAGAGTACATCAAAATAGACAGTAGCCACTCATACATATATATAAAAAATTAACTTTGATGCAACAGTAAAAATTAATTTTTTGTGATTTGAAAATTATGAATCCAAAGACAATAACCTCTTTCTTAATGCGGTCTAGATGTTACATTGTGAGAGTCGGTGTAATAATTCTATGCCCTTATGTATGGTTAAAGGCACCCAAAAGAAATTAAATAGTTATTGCTATGATCTTTGAAGTATATCAAAATTGAAAGTTATAAGATGATTCTATAAAAATCTATGCAGGCTATTGTCACGTCCCGCACACAAGTCTAAGGCCTGATGGACGGAAGCAGGCCAAACCAGGTCCTAGCTGAGGGGTTGAGAGGCTGGAGGACCAAACCAAGGCGGCCCAAGGTAGTGGGAATGATGTGGATGCTGGCCAGAAGGTGAGCGGGGAGATAAGCACACGGGTGCGTAAGTCAGATGCTGGTTTGGCAAGCTGGACCGGTGGGCGAGACGCTAACAAGACGAGTCGGATATTTGGGCGAGACGTGAGCCAGGTGGGCGAGCAAGGTCCCAGTCGGCGAAGGAGAGGGCGTGCGCACCAGGCAGGCAGGCGAGCGGACAGAGCAGACGAGTGCAAGGATGCAGCTGAGACAGATTCTCGAGCAGAACCGTGTCAGACCTGCGAGGCCCCAGGTGCACGTGCGCGCACCAGTAGGCCCCGATCAAGTTCAGCTCCAGAGGCTTCCAGCAAGGCCCAGTGCGTGCTAGCTATGCGGGGAGGGTTCCAAAAGCAATCTGCCAGCCACACACTTGGCCAAACCACCTCCACACATCTATATGAGGGCTTGCCTATATAAAGGGGTGTCTTCCCCACATTTGTACATACTTAGACACACTTGAGTGTTGAGTGAGGCTTAGGGGAGAGTCTCCATTTGTGGGTGAGGGTAGAGCTGAACGATAGGTTAAGGCCCTTTGTGGGAACCTCCTAAGACGGCTTGGGTGTGTCTAGCCAAGATAGTTGAGGCCATAGGTTGTGCCTCCCTATTGTAAGCTCCTGTACATTATTGAGTTGAGTAATACAAGTGTACAGTTCCCCACATCTGTTTGTTGCGTGTGTGTGTGTGCTACGTGTCTGCTAGCTTGTTGGCTTGTGTGCTTGGTTGTATGTTGCAGGGTGTTGAGATTTCAGTTGTGCAAAGCATCCTGGGCAGGAGTAGGCTGACTTAGGAACGTGGGACGCGAGTTTCCTGCCTAAGGCCGCACAGTTGCTGGGCTAAAGCCCCCGGCACGTGACACTACACATTATAAAATAGATTAAAGTTGGCCAATTTTCCCCCACCTCGTGAAGCCACGTTTTTGACTCCTTTGTTGAACACGTTTCTATTTTCTTTTGATGTAGCGTCTCTTTTTTTTTGGCCGATTTTCCCCCACCACGTGAAGCCACGTTTTTGACTCCTTTGTTGAACACGTTTCTATTTTCTTTTGATGCCGCGTTTGTTTTTTTTTTTCATGTTCTCTTCAGCTTTACTCAGATTTTGCGTTTGGTTCTTCCGTTCTCTTTAGATTTTAAGTACACGTGCTTCATTTTTTGAGTTTTGCTTAATGTCTTTTCCATCAAGTTTTTCTCTTCGCAACAAACCTTTTTCTTTCTCCTAATAAATTATCGTCAGTTGGGTATTGTTCTTTCCAAAAAGACCAAGACTCCATTTTTCATGCATTATTATTTACTGTTCTTGCCATGTTTCTCTTAGAGAGTTACAATGGCAACCCCATTTTCGAGTTTAGGAATTGGGGAAGTGTCTCTCTCTAATCTCCTCTTCTCATCTCCCTTTTCTTCTACGGGTCCATGAGGGCTAGGCTCAACGGTTGTTGCTGTGTTGTCATGGGTTTCGCCACTAACCACAAGAATGCAGCATTTTTTTCCCTGTCAATGATACCATAACAAAAGGGATGGGTAATAGATGCTTAGTTTTTGTTTTCATTTCCTGCTTCTGGGTTTTGCAAAGATTGATGATTGGAGGTTGTACTTGCAGAGATTAGTTCAACTTGAATGGACTTAGCACCCAGCATCTGAGAAACTCAGTATAGGCAAAATCAAGTTCAAAGCTTTCGATTTAGGTGGTCATCAGATCGCTTGCCGTCTAGAAAAATTACTATGCTAAGGTATAGTGTTTTTCTTTTCATTTTCTTCTGATTTATTTTGATCTTTAACATGTTTTTTTGTTGTTTCGATTTTATGGGATCTTCTCCATGGTTTATATATCTTTATGAGATTGAACCTGTTCTTTGAAAAGTCAAAGGTTTTTTTTTAATTTCTTTCTCATTCTTTTTGCTTTTGGATTCCTGCATATTTTTGCATCTTTTATTTCTTTAACTTTTCTTTTGTTTTAGATTTTGGTAGAGCTCACCAAACTCAAGTACTTTTAGATTTCTTTTCAAAATTTTTTATTCCACAATTTTTTCTTATCCCACCATTCTTTTTATTATTTTCCCCTCTTTTAACTATAAAAGAACGAAAAAAGCATGCTTCTTTTAGTTTTTTTCTTTTTGTTTCCTATTTTACTTGCTTTGAGATATTTTTCTTTGTGCTTTTACATTAATTCTAATGAAAGGAAAAAAAAATGGAGGGTGCTCTCTATTTCGTATCCTTCCATGCCTTTCTTTGCATTTTTTTGGTTTTCTTTGCATTGATGCTTTGAAACCTGGCGATGGCGATCAAGAAGGTCAGGTGATGCGGTAATGAGGTCGACTAGACAAGGGAGGCTCGCTTCTAAATAAGGCTCGACAAAGACCTATTCTTATTCTTATTATTCTATATTATACTAGAATAAAATAAAGTGGGCTCAATCTGAGTAGTACTATTTTCCACTATCTGCTAGGCAATTGGAGTACTATTTGCTATCTTTCTAGGGCGGCCCCTTTTTCGATCTCTGTTCTTGCTAAAGGGGGAGGAGCGGGCTCTACGCTGCGTGACGGGGTCATGAAAAAGAAAAGAATATGCTTAGGAAGGCGCATAAACGTAGTATTCAAACACTGAATCAAGAGACGCAGATAAAGAAAAGCTTAGTTGTCACAGTTTAAGTACACAGTATTTTACATTTTTTCACACATTTTCATACACATGTATCGGTTGGGTTGTCTGTGATGCCTTTATTTTTCACTTTTACAGCATTAGTGAACAATAATTATTGTATTTCACTTTAATTCACATAATTAAAATTTATTACAGAACAATATTGAAATCTTTCATATACACCCCATGTCTAATATAACACTGTAATACTATAAAACGAAAGTCTGAACATATAATATAAAATAAATATACCTCCGGGATAAATAACAACTGCCTCGGGTGCTCAATATGCAGCCACTTATTTCGGATAATATATTTTGAGGTCACTGAAAATACTCTGGGAAGATGAAATAATAGAGTGAGCAAACCACGACTCAGTAAGAGATTTGTATGCAAATTTTGATATCTCGAAGACTATGCAGTATAATCTTTAATTTCCTATTTGTATGTTAGGCACACTAAGAGGAAAGAATACCATAGTTAGTCGAAAAATTCAGATAGAGCATAGAAGGTATTTTGAAATACTTATCTTGTCCCGAAAATCCAAAGAGACTATAGGGAGTAGAAATTTATTTTAATATAAAACTCATTCAAATATTCACTACATATAAAATACCACATGTTTAAGTAGAATAACATATTTAATTATGTGAACAACACTTGAAAATATTTTGATTTTCACCATTGAAATTAATCACTTTAAACAAGTGTAACAGTAAAATGCACTGTTCAAATATCTCATCAAATCAGTGATAAAGCACCACAATAAACAGTATATTTCAACAATTATCACCAAAATCAGTAATAACACGTGTAATAATAGTGGAGACCATACAACACCATAATAATATCATGCTATAATAATCCCCGTAGGGAGAAGTAAAAATAAACATGTGAGATCTATGGTCATAGTCTATAAATGCCTTCGATCGTACATTGAGCGGGTGACAACCGGGACGCTGAAGACGGCTCAATGTCAATAGCTTTACAAATGAGTAACACATGAAACACGTGACAAGTGAGCATGATATGGGGCTTAACAGTCTCAAAATAGTATTTACACAATGATAAAGCCTTTATGAAATTTAGTACACGTGATAAAAATTTAATTAATCCATAAAGGAAAATCATTAATAAAATAGTGAATATTATACTAAAAATAATTTATAAAATATTCACTATTCATCATTTCACCTCACCAATCACACATTTCACTATAAAACACATGGGAGGAATTTTCAGTAATTTAACCTTTATCGAGATCGGTCTCATGAATATTTAATAAATACTTTTCGGTAAATTTACCCTTTATGAAAAATAATTAGTTTATCACTTTAAAGGCTAGGAGAAAAATCAATAATGCACTACAATATTTTTAGAAATATTTTTAGTAAATTTCGGCAGCATAACGGCTGCCAGAGTCCTAGTCTCCCTGCACTTGCAAACACAGTCTCAACAGCCAGAAAACCACAATTTCATAGCATTTCGAGGCAAATCAATATCCAATAAATCTTATAAAATTCATAGCATGAAAGACATGCATTCGGATATCCCTACAAATTCACACACGCGTCTCTTACCTGTCTATCGAAATCGTATAACCGAGTGCACCACACGAACACCGAAATTCTCGGCTGCAATTTAATTTCACCAAAATTATTAGTTTATTTAATTCTTATTTTTAAGCTAAAGTTCAAATTAAAATGCAGCCATATTGGATACTGTAAATATTTTTGCAGTATAATTTCTATTGGTAGTATAACCTAACTTCTTCGTTTTGTGTCGGATTTTAAATCCGAGCATACCGACAGACTCCTTGTAAATTCTATAGTCTGAATCTACCCTTAAAACCTCAAAAACTGCCATGGATTCATTCCCCTTCACCTAGGCCGAATTGGATGGGGTGATTTTGCATGATTTTCAACAATTTTATTTTACTAAGTTGTTTTCCCATGCTCAACATTTAATTTAGTACCATTTATAGGCTTGAAACACCATGAAACCCCATACTCCCATGCTTGGCTGAATGGTACATTAATGGTGAATTTTTGCTTTTCAAGATTTAAAGAGCATAATGGCTAAAAACATGATCACTAGGCTACAAGGAATAGATTTATGCCATTAAACTCAAGAAAAACACAAGAAATGGTGACTTACCAATGCTTGACCGAATGCTATCTCCCTCCTTTTCTCTTTGTTTTGTTGGTTTGTCAAAGAATTATTGCTATGGGCTTGTAGAGGAAGAAAAGAGGATCAATTTTGGTATAAAATTCTTAGTAGAATTTAAGATATAAGCTTCGAAAATTTTCTTTTTATTTTTGGTTGGGGATGGCGTGGGAGTTGGCTGAAGAGACGATGAATGGTAGCCATTTAGCAGCTGAGGAAAAATAAAGAGAATTCTGGAACTCTTGCCAATTGACCAAAATGCCCTTGGTTATAAAAATTTTAGACAATTTTGCCCTTACGGTCCCATTGGAGTAAAAACCGTGCAAACGTGCTCCAAATATTTGGATTTCAGTTCCAAATGGTCATATTAAACATATCTTGATGATTGAAAGTGGTCTCGTTGACGCACGGTGCACGGATAGTAAGAAATTACGATTTTACCCCCATGACCCGACAACAAAATTTTCTGTTTTTGTGACCATTTCGACAATTCTGTTGACACCATGTCAAAGTAATTTTCATGTAGAATAACATGATATTTTTACTTTGTCCCAATTCATTTTGATTTGGGAGAAATTTATGGAAATACCATCTTGACGTATCCGTCATTTTCAATTTGTTTCTCATAATTCACAAAACAATGCAATTTGTGTATTTTGACTTTCAAATCACCATAATATCATTATTTAACCTCTAAAATATTATTTTCTCGCTCATATCATCATCTGTACATTGAAATTTGAGTGGGGCCCACACGGCTCTTCACTTAATATTTATAAAAATATACAAAATAATTTATTTATTAATTAAAATTTATATATCTGTACATGTACAGTACAAAATAATGAGTTCTCACATTAGTAGTTTTGGAAGCTTAGTGGATATAGGTTCTTGCACTGGCTGAAGGGAAAAAAAATGAAAAAGGAGTTTTTATGTTTTTTCTTTCTTTTTTTTATTGATATGTTTTTTTTTCTCTAATGTTGGCTATCTTAAACAAATCTGAATTAAAATTTTCATTAAGCATAAGTTTAAACTTTTTATTGATTTTTTCTATTTCACATTTAATATTTATATATAATTATTTATAAATTTGTGGTTCTTATTCCTCAGATGTGAAGAAGATGAAGTGTTGTGATGATTTGAGGGAACTGAAACCACAGGAGATATAAAGATGCCACATGATCTGCTATTTTTTTAATCTCTTGAAATGTATATTTTATTGGTTTAGTTATTTTTACAAAGAGAAAAAAGAAATGTAGAGAATAGGAAATGTTCGAACTTGTCTTATGCTATATTTTTCTTATTTTAGGTTTTCAGTGGTGTTGTTGTATGCCTGTGCTATGTAATGGGTAATGTTCAAAGTCTGAAATTTATATTTTTCATTGTATAGTTAATTATCTGTTTTTTTTATATTTGAAAATTTATTTATCTGACTCTTATTTAATATAAATTGATTTAAAAAAACATTTGTTTGTATGTAAAAGCCAAAAGTACCGATAACTAAATTCTATCAACTTGGGGTGATACTTATTTTAAATAATTATATTTGTTGTTTCTTATCCCAGCTATGCATAATACTTTTCCAGAGAAGTTTAGATACAATTTTTTAAGGATTTTATGGTTCACATAATTCAAACAGAAAGCCTACTACCTCTTTGTTTAGATTTCTATGGATGTTTTTGTCATTTTGTATTAAAATATTCTTCTTACTACAAATTTGTTTCACATGCCTCCATTTTTTAGTTTAAGTCTTTTTTTCCCTGCTTTCTATTACTCACTCTCTTTTGGTGCTTGCTTGAATTGATGCAATTCTTTTCCTTTACAGGTATATTTTACAATTTATGACCAGCTCAAAAGAGTTTTGTTAAATTTTTAGAGAAGAAAAGTGATAGTGAATGTCTTAAGCTGGCATGTATAGAATGGAGAATTTTATAACATGGTGGTGGTTTGGATGCTTATTATGTTTTGGCAGGGAGAACTCTAATGGAATTTATCTATGTTGGCAGTCATTTTTTTATATTATTAGTTTAGATATGTTTGCATGCTTGTTGATCCTTTAAGCTTATATAGGTACCTGATTTAACCTATTCCTAATTGTTAATAAAATATTGGTATAATAAAAGATAACTCAATTTTCTAATGTGTTCTTCTCTGAGTAAAGTGGCAAGTAGGAATTTTACCTATTCCTAACTATAAAAGGTTCCTGGTAGAATGGTCAACACAATTTTTCAAGGTCCCAGCTTGGGACTCCAAAAGGTGCTCTTCTCCTATTGTTCTTAGTGTTATATTTTGATGTTAGGTTTTAAATAAGTTAAAATTGAAATCAGTATAAAAAATTACTGTTTTTTGAAAGGTAAAATACATTGAGAAAGGAAATGGTATGATATGGTCTTAAACGAATTTATAATTTCGTGTTTCTCCTGAATCTTTTAATACAATTATTACTTTGAATGTCCTACTATTTTCTTGCATTTTCTAAAAATTCATATTGAACGGTAAATGGACTTATAACAGTTTTGTCTCTTTTTCTTTCCCTGACTTATCCTTTTATATTCAGGTCTTATGATATTAATATATACTTCTTTGAATCTTACCTGGATCTGAGGCAACATACTGCTCTAAAATTGCTATCTCTTCCAAAAACATTGGTAGGAGTAATGAGCCAAGAGAAATTTGAAAGGTCTTGAGCCTATAGTTTTTGGTAAGAGGTTGGTTTTGTTGTTTCAATTGATAATTTGCAAGAGTTAACATCATTAGAGGAAAATCAAGCTTCCTTTTAACTTGACTTGACATTATACTTGATGTATCTCTCTTAAATTGCAGTTACTTCCATTTTGTTCATGAGTTTGTGACAATCTTGATGGACTTTTTCATTTTATTCTTTGGCATATTCCCCCGTTGTAGAAGGTGAGTGGTAAGTGTTTAATTAGTTGAACCTCCCTTATGTTGACTCCATTATCTTATTTGTTTTTTAATTATTTACTGCAGAAATCAGGAAATTTCGTGCCTTTATTTGAAGCTTCTTTGTTTTGTTCTTGGTATTATCCTTCACTCTGTTCCTTTTATTTTCCAAAATAGCCTTCGATTGTTATCTTGTTATTTTCTTGCATCTTCTAAAAAATCAAATTGAAGGGTAAATGGACTTATAACAGTTCTATCTCTTTTTCTTTCCCTGACTTATCCTTTTATTTTCAAGTCTTATGATATTAATATATACTTCTTTGAATCTTACCTGGATTTGAGGCAACATGCTACTCTGAAATTGCTATCTCTTCCAAAAACATTGGTAGGAGTAATGAGCCAAAAGAAGTTTGAAAGGTCTTGAGCCTATAGTCTTGGTAAGAGGTTGGTTCTGTTGTTTCAATTGATAATTTGCAAGAGTTAACATCATTAGACGACTATCAAGCTTCCTTTTAACTTGATTTGACATTATACGTGATGTATCTCTCTTAAATTTCATTTACTTTCATTTTGTTCATTAGTTTGTGACAATCTTGATGGACTCTTCCATTTTATTCTTTGGCATATTGCCTCAGTTCTGGAAGGTGAGTGGTAGGTCTTTAATTAGTTAAACCTCATGTATGTTGACTCTATTATCTTATTTGTCTTTTAATTATTTACTAAAGAAATCAGGAAATTTCTTGCCTTTAGTTGGTCTAAATGCAGAGAATGGAATAGTTTACACCCTTGTGTTTTTGGTTGGTGTTATGATATGGTCATAGGTGAATTCATGGTTTCCTTTATCTTTTGAATCCTCTAATATGATTATTACTTTGAATGCCCTATTATTTTTTTGCATTTTCTAGAAAAATCTGATTCAAGGGTAATAGTTCTGTATAAAATATAGCTGACAGGTATAAAGTTTATGTTTGCTTCCCTTGTGTTTGGATCTCTTTCCTTCCTGCCTACTTACATAAATTTCACACTATTTTCTCGGTCATATAGCTTGCTGGTTTCACTCCTCCTTGCTGGATTTGTTGCCTTCCCCAAAGCTACTTATTTTTTTTTTGGAGAAAACCACAACAAAGAGTGAAAAACCCTTCATTGTTGTTTGCTCTACTTTAACCAAAGAAGTTTCTCTTTCAATCTATTTCCGGTATAAATTTCGAAACTTTCTGAGTAACCATTTATTTTTTTTTTGTCAGATTTATTAACCTTATTGGTTTTTTCTCTTTTTTTTTTGGTCATCCCAAACAGGTCCCAAAAGGATTCTGCTTTCAGCACTGGATTGCCACCAATTTTTAAATGTAATGTTTTTTGTTTGGTTTTCCATTTTCTTTTCTTTTTATTTAATAATTTCGATTTTTATATAAAATTTCATAAAAGGCTATTTTTATTTCTGAGTTTATTTTGAATATTTGTTGTATATGATTGTCAAAATGTTTTAATGTGATGAAATTGGCATAATTGGTTGTGGTCATAATACAGTCATATTGGTGTTGGAACTTGGACGGTTCATAGGATTATACCATGCGCTTAGATGTTCCCTAAGAAAGTTGAGAAAGAAAGAGATACCAGTGAATACTTAAGTTTGCTATATGAAACCTTGCTTTGGTTTTTTTTTTTTTTAATTTTGTTTTTAAATGGCTTATTTTCTTTCGATTCATATCTCATTGTGGTTTATGGTAAATGTTAGTGGAGTAGTTTAAATATTTTATGCATGCTAGAGTCTATTCCTATCTTTGACATAGTTTAAGGTCGTGATGGAATAGAATTTTAGTAGCTTCAATTGTTGAGTTGTCTATATTTGCCATGGATTATTCAAACCAAAGGCGTACAATTGCATAGTATCTTTGGCTAGAATAGCCCAGGTACATGAATGCATTTTTAAATGGTAAATTTGTGAAGCTATTTGAAATCGTGGAGCACCAGTTCTATGATTTGCAGTCTAATATTGGTCTTTGCTCTTCACTCTATTTGTAATTTTGCAAATTCAACAAATAAATTTCGCTTCTGAGGAAGCTACTGGAGGCATGGTAACTCTTTGCTCTTTGCTTTCACATCTACCCAGGTGATATAAAGCTCATAATGATTTTTGTTGCTAGATGTACCCTTCGGCTCACTATAAAAGATTGAGCATTTTTGCACAAATGTTTAATTGGGTTTTGAGGTAAATTTCCTTTCCATGGCTGCACCTCGAATGCAAATTTGTACTAATTTCCAATAAAATCATGGATTCCTTTTTTTTATTCTTCTTATTCTTTTTTTTCAATAGTAATTTTACAAAGATGAAATACAATTTATATTCTTCAGTTTACAACTGAACTTTAGACAATGGTAGAGTGGATGTTATTGGTTCAACTCTACAACTTATCCTAACCATAATCAGACATTTTTTTGAGCTTTACTTTATTGCACATTTGAACAAATATGAGCTACCCATTTATTTTATTTCTTCCATATAATTTACCTTATTTTCTGTTAAAACGTATGCCACGTTGCTAACCATGAAGGAATTCCCCAAATCCATTTTATGGAGATGAATTTACTTGAAATTACCTTGATTTAGAAATGTCTTTACTCGAGGTTTTGGTTTAATGGCTTGATATGCACATCTCTCCTTCCTGTTTGTCATTGAGTTTGCCAAGTTTTGTAAAAAAGAAGTGCTTTCTTGGATAGTCCCTCCACTCTTGGTGCCTTTTAGTGGAAGAACTTTAGGCATGCAATCTGCCTCAAAAATCTAGTATGCCACTTGATCTTGATGAATACTTGGTTTATCAACTTTAGAAACATGGATGATTTTTCTATTTCTTTTTTATGTTCCAGTGTGTTAGTTCTATGAATATGGGTGCATGTTGGTTACTTCAACTTCAATTTGAGCTTGAAGTATTACTTCAACTAAAGAAATCACCCATTTTCCCAGTATTACTTTTTCCTATTTTTTATCCATTTATTTTCTTGTCATAATGTATTTATGAACTGGCTGATTTTGGTTCTCTATGCTTTGAATTTTTGTAATGTGTGATTTTATTTTAGTAGTTCTGTTGCTCTTACTGTTATTAAAAAAGCTTATTGATTTGCAACATGTATTTTATCAAATGTAGGTGCATGTACCCCTGCATTAGCTGGGTTTAACCCTTTTTTTCCCTAATCATTAGAAATAAGCTTATTGATTTAAGATTACTGCTGATATTTTTATTGTTTGCTGTGCATTGATTTTATTGTTGAAAGAACTTTGGTCTAGCAAAGCAAGAAATATGCAACTTTTCTTTAACAAAGTAATCAAGAAAGAAGATAAGTTGACGACATAGCACATTCTAAGAAGATTTTTTAAAAGCACAAAACTTTTGATTTTATCAAGGAAAAATATGTAATAGAAAAATACCAGTAAAAAAAGCAAAAGAAAAAAATTGTAACACTTTAATCTACTTACTGAATATGCTTCAATGTGCTAGAAGAATTTGTGTAGAGAGTTCACTTTTTTTTCCTCTTTTTCTCTCACTGTAAATATTGCTTACCTTTATGTTTTCAACAAAAAGGATAGCTTTGCTTTGAAAGATGGCTTGTGAGTTTCCTGATTCTAAAACTTGGTTTTCTATCTTTGCATTTATTTAGTATTTAAAAATATTTGTTTTATTAGTAATATATGTTTCAATTCCTGTCATAATTGTATCATACTTTAAAAAAATATTTCGAATTTCGAATTCTAAAAATATGGCTTGATTCATCTTCTTAGTTATGATTTTACTTGGTTTCGTTCTGTTTAACATGTTATCTTTACTTGCATAGCACAGGCTGTTCTTCAGTACTTAAACCACTTTTCAAACTATTTCTTGGGCAGATTGACTTCATACCTAGCTATAGACTTCCATATAATTATAAGAAAGTGCATTTCCAACTATTTTGATATATTTTCTAAATTGTAGGAGCAATGAATGAACATCAAGTATCTTAGCCCTGTTCATGTCAAGGTTTGACGCTTGATCTTCTGCGTGAATGCTCATGTGCCATGGTACAAACAACAAAGCTTAAGGTATTTTGGCATTGGCCTTCCCATTTTAGTTCTACGTTGCAAACTTCCAAATAAAAAGCAAAATGCTATTACTGCCTATGATGCAGAAATGTATGACTTTGACTAATGTTTTTGTTTTATTTTTCCATTTTGCCTTTGGATTTGAAACTTTTTGCTACTAATTTCCTGTGCAATTTTGCTTTCTTTGAAGTTGATTAATATGATTCTTTTACTACTGGAAGAGATTTTATGTTAGTTGCGTTTTTTAAATCTACTTCAGTGCGTAAGATTTTGCCTTTTTTTGTTATTTATTTTCTTTTTTTTTTCTAAGTCAAAATTAAAGTTAAGTTGAAAATATGAAATATTGTAGGTTAGATTTCAAATTTCAAAGATTTGTGTGATGTTTATACACACACACACACACATAGCTTGCAATAACATAACTTATTATCTCTCACTCATTTTGTGATTGCTTTATTGTTGTTGAAGCATGTCGAAGGTTTTTTTTTTAATTACTGTGGTATACTAGGCACAACAATTTGGCAAATAGTGGGAAGATTTTATCAGTGCGTGGACTATTAGTACTTCTCTATGTATGTTCTAACTCCTCAAAAGATTAAGGACTTGGGATTTTCTTAAATTGTTTACAACATGCTTCTAACAAATTTTATTTGTTAGATTTGTTTTAATTTTCATTTTTTTATTTTTTTTAAATTTTCTATTGTTTTTCTTTAGATTTGTTTCCTTGAGTTGTTTTTATTTTATTGTAGCATGTTAAAGCTATGATCTCAAAATAAAGGGTCAATTTATTTAATAATTTGAACATTCTAATCATCTTTTATATATAAGTTTTCTTTATTCTTGTGTTCTTGATGTAGCCACCTAAGTTTGAACATTATGATCCAAAGGCACCCTATCTATTTCTAGGATTCTTGTCTCCTATCAAAGCTGATAAATGTAAGGTGATTTTAAGCTTTAGTTTATATCAATTATTAATGATTGAGTTGTCTTAGCTCATGCCTAATTTGTCATTGTATATTATTGATTGCATAATTTCATATGGTTTTTCTTTGAGAGTTTACAATGTATAGCACTCTATGGTCGGTGTGCATTTGTGTTTGGAGTTCATCACTGACCTTGCAGTGATCCAAAATCTTCTCTACTTTTTGGAATTAACTATTTCTTCCTTGGTTTTCCGCTTTTGAATTATTTTCATACGGGTAATTGCATCTATTTTTGGCTTTGGTACTTATTGGTCTTTTTTTTTTGCCCACCTTAATTTGTGGTGATTCCATCTTCTTCTTGGTTTGGGATTCTATTGAAGTACAATATCGATTGACCTGTAGATGTGTTGTATTATTTAGTTATGTTGTTTCATGTTCGTCGTACTTATTTAAATTTCTTATTCACTTTTGTTTTGCTTTGAATCTTTATTTCTTTTTATCATTTTCATGTCTAGAATGTTAGATGGTAGGTATATAATTTTATTTTTGGTTTCTTTTAGTTAAACAAAGGTTGGTAGTAAAGAATGCTCGCTTTGGTTGTTGTTTTGCTATTGATATTATTTTTTTTATTGGACAGTGTTGTTTAAATCTATTAGAGCTTTTTTGTAAAGGTGAGTTTATCTAAGTTTCTTTTGATTGTCTTAAAAGTTGTTTGTAAGAGGTTAAGTCACCAATATTTTGATTTTTTCTATTATTGTTGTAGTTTTAGTTTGTTATTTGTGAGCATTGTTGTGTCATAATATTTGGAAATGATCAATCTAGACAAAAATAAGTTTAGAATATTGAAAAGGTTGAGGTGTAAGAGGGCTAGAACTCATAATATACCTCCTTATACGGTTGATCATAGAGCTAGGAGATTAAGTATGCTTAGGTTGAATTGATTGCATCATTTCTCTTAGGGTCTCAGCAAAGTATATTCACCTTTCCTGAATATATATATATATATATATATATATATTTATATACCCAAAAATTACACTTTCGTTATCCCCTCTCAAACAGCAAGATTCTTTTCCATTCTATTTCCATGGCATATAACTCCACAAATCACATGTCCCAATACTTTGAAGTTTTCTTTCAGGATGACGAACAACGACAAACTCTAGTAAGCAAACAATTTTCTACCTTTTTTTCTTTTTCCTCTTCCATGATAGAATATCTCCTATACTCTGAACCATATCTCTTGTTTAACCAAACCCTGCTACTTTTATGATATGCCGTGCTTGTCAAACCATCTCATGCATAACTTTTCATTTTCCTTTACAATCTTTTGATCACAAAAAACTACTTCTTTACTACCCTTAATTAATTCCATTGTATTCAAATTATGAACCCTACACATATACAATCTATTTGAACATCAAACTCTTTAAAAATAAATAACCACTTAAATATCACACTTAATCCTCCATATCTAATTCTATTCAAATCCAGTCAATTACAATGCTTGAACAAACAATAGAACCATTACCTAATTACCTTGCTTTCATTGATTATATATTTAATCTTTAGCAAAATAAAATTGCTTACTAGCATGGTTTGTTTTTACAGGTTTTGCCACATGCATTTGTCCGACTTTATTTTGTTGGTGTCCAAACACAAATGTATTACACTCTGAGATCATATTTGCCAAAAACTTTTCGAGTCCTACTTGAAAATAAAAATGAAAACCTTTACTAATGGCTGGGAAAAATTTATTAAGGCCAACGCTATCAAAATTGGAGACTTGCTACTCTTCCGGTACAATGGAGACCTTAAATTTAGTATCTCACCATATAATCAACCCCCAATCCTTTCACTGTTGAACTGATCAAATTAAAAAGAGATAAATAAACTTAAACAAACTAGAAAACTATTTTCTTTACCCAACCTATAAGCCATTTTTTTAATCATGTTTTATCCTTGGACCACCCTTATAAAAATTTTGTTTTTCTCCGGTTACATGATTTAATTATTTACTATTTAATTTTACACTTCATCCTCTTACAGCAACACTTGAAAAATTTCACGAAATGCTACAATTTGAATTATTATTGTTTCATCTTCTGACGAATTAGATGAAGAAGAACAAGAACTAGACTATTTACTCATCTTTGACAATGCAGTTGAATGCTTACCAGAAAATGATCCGCCTCTGTTTGCAAGCAAGATGACCAACCAAAATGTTCAATATCCCTATGTTGTGGTAATTCCTGAAGCTTGCTCATTTCAATCTCTCCCTGCGTATATTTAACCTCACTTGTCTCTTCTTTTAGGACATACCAAAAGAATTCAATGACAAATGCATGCCCTTACAGTCAACTGAAATGACTTGTTATTCAAGACAAATTCTTTGCTACCTGGCAAGTAAAATATAACAAGACAAAAGAAAATGAATACTTTACTGGTGGCTGTAAGAACTTTGTCATTGACAATGATATCAAACAAGGAGACAAATATCAAATTGTACTAATTAGTACAGGAAAATCAATGTTAACATCTTGAGATCAAGGTCTGATATTTACAAGCATATATTTGATAAACTTTACTTCATCTGTACAAGACTTCAATTAATGTATTTTCTTTCTTTGTTTGGAAATAAACATTTGCCTCTCACATAACCTTTATGTGCGCAGCAGGTCGTAACTAGTGTATAAACAAAAAGGAAGAAAAGAGAATCTTGGGTAAAGCAGAAATAATTGAAGATTGACCCATGGGCCCCTGGAAGTTAATTATTGGTCTCTAGGAGTGGACTCACTCAATCAGTATAGCCATTAGGTTTGGGTACAGTGCACTCGTCTAGTTACAGACACCCATGTTCTACAGTGGTGAATATGCTTGAAGCATGTTCCCTGATAAAAGCTTTGCCGGTTTAGAATGAACAAATCCTTCGGCAGAAAACCCCCAACAGTCAAAAGAACGATCGTATCTACTGTACAAGTAATGGATACATAAGAGAAATGCTAGTTTTGATTCTTGAATCCTACTTTTCATCATTGGATCAAATATAGAAGAGAAATGCTATAGTGTATGCATGGCCAGGCCAGTCACTATACTTAGTTTTCTATCATTTACTGTGAAATGTTTGCGGAAGTACAGAAATCAGAAAATACAGCATTTTTTATTTGTCTATGCATTGGTTGGTTGGCTAGGCTTCCACCACTCACTGGATTCCATATACAACAATAATTTTGCTAATAAATCTTTCTTGTTTGATGGTATCTGCTTACCTAACCAGACCACTAAAGTTTAGAATATGTAAATAAAATTAGTGGGATTGTTAGCTGATTAGTTTTCAGGATCAGGGGTAGTACTGTTGTACCATCTGTTTTTCCCCTATTAGATTAAGCTGATAAATTAACTGAGGTCTGAGAATTTTGATTTTGACAAAGAGGAAATCAAGGTAAAATGCAAACAAAAATGCATGGAGTCAGAAGTTTTCTAAGCTATAGAAAGGAGAGGCAGCTGCCTGCAAGTACAAGATAATAAGCCAAACAGGCTTGTTATGGATCCCCAGGTCCTACCGAAAGGAGGCCTGTATCAACCACCTCCCAATGTACTGTCCCTCTCCCCATGTGAATTGATGTCTGCATCTTTCCCCATCTTTTACAGCAAAAACCGCTTCACTTTAATGACTGTTTTCACGTGAAAACCCTGCGCAAATGTGCTACCCACCAAGCTGCAACATAGTCCAATCGATCTCCTTCCTTGACTTCACCAGAAAAACCCTAGGCCTCAAACACTTACTATACTATTTTTTCCGTTTTAACCAGGATCATTGGCTTCCATAGCAACATCTACTTAGGGCAAAGGTAGGATAGGCTTATTCAAATTTCTCTCTTCTTGTTTCGTTCATAACCCAAGTTTTATAGGGTAACCTACCACTAAATTGCAGTGACATACTAAGAACTTGTTGCACTAATATAAGAAACAAGTGAAGCCATCATTTTGGCAATGATCCAATTGAACAAAAGAGTAGTACTTTAACATTACTGATACTTGAAGATCACGGAAGAATTTATGAAGGCAGTTAATACACAACCAGGTAAGCTGCCGGAGAGATGTTGGAAAAATATCAGAGAGAAAATTCAATTCTTGCCGTACTTCTGCCAACATAGTAGCATAATAACGCACCTCCTTAATATGTAAAACCTCGACCGTTGTTCCTTGGCCATGGTTAAGCACCTTTTCTTCAAGCTTGACGTTTCCTCACAACGCCCTTCTCCCTCATCATTTCCTGTTGATGATGGCGCAGAGTGGCACTGACCCATGTTTGCAATTCGTGACCGCAATTAAAGACTTGCACGCGCAGAGGCCAGAGGGTCTAAAAGAGTGAGATTATTTGCAGCAGGCAGACCAGAAGCTCTTAAAGGGAGTTACCTAATGGACCAGTAGCTCTGTGCCGTGGCCCTATGGACTTCTCGGTGTCTGCAGGCTGTCTCCTCTTCTACACAGCTATACTTAATGCGTGCTCTCCCAAGATCTACTACCTTCCTGTTCTCGAACCACACTGCAGGAAAACTCTTTCTTGCATTTGCATATACAAGAGAAATATGCAAAGATTTCAGTACTAGGCTAAGTTATTTGTCTTCTTTGATGTTTGCCACTTTATACTTAGGTTTATTCCTCACCGAAGTTAGGGATATAATACAGTAGCATACGTGGCATCAAAACCTCCTATGAATCTCTTATCTTAAAATTAATTATAAACCAAAACAAGTTTTATGTCTTTATACTCTATACACTATACAAAGTTGTGAATTCTGATGTTCATATATAATATTTTTTGATAATGGGTGTATGTATATATATATACATATATATTTGATATGTTGTTAGTGTATAAAATATATTTAGTGTGTAAAATTTATACGCCATTAATGAATCATAACGTATTATATCATTAATTTATAAATTTTAAAACGAAAAATGTTTAAAAATAAATATTTTTGAATTTATTAATTAATTAAATGTCATGATATAACTCAATAACATTGCATCAAATGTAAATTTAAATATATTTATATAAGTTTTTGAATTTCAACCAACAAGTTCATTTTATTAAAATAAAAAATAAATTTAAAAACCATTTTCATCAATTACTTTTACTACCTTTATTTTTACAAAATAGAAAATACATAACAAATTCACGTTTTATTGGTTTAAATAAAGCCGGTTAGCTAACAAGCCCATAAAAACGCTAAACCAACCCCATTTATAGTTCATCCCAGCCCATTCGAGCCCTAACTTCAAACGAAAACACTAAAACGACTTCGTTTCATAAGCTTGACCCAGCAGCCTGGATCAGATTCCTTGTTACTGGGGACAATCCAATCAGGAAAAAATAGTAATAATTAATCAACAAAAATTATTCCCATAACCTTTGGTTTCGTGTTGGCCTCGAATTCAAGTAAACCTTTAAGAAAAGGTTTCTTTGTTTCCTCAAAAATCTCCTCTTTCTTGTATAAATTCTACGTTTCTTTGCTTGAAACCGACCCTTTTTCTCTCCGTCGATCAATCAATCAATTGGGTTCGATTTTGAATTGAAACCCTAATTTCTTAAAGCTCTCCCTTGTTGTTTCGTGTAGGTTTTTTTTTTTAAATGTTATTTTTCGACAAACTTTATACTTTTATATATGTTTTCCCTTTTTCTTTTTGTCTAATATAGAAATGATTGAATTTTTGGTGATGTTTCGATGTTTTAAATTCGCAGTTGATAATCAGGGGTCGAAACTTGCAATGGCGAAAAGTTCCTTCAAGCTTGAAAATCCTTTGGGTTAGTTTCCTTGATTTTTTTTTCTATTCTTTTGTCTCTTTTTGTCTTTAAGAGTTTTGTTCAAAATTCGGCTTGATTGAGTTATTGTTGCATTAAAATTTGATTTGGTGTATTCTTTGTTCAAATTTTTTTAGTTTAAATATATAATCTTTTTCTTTATTATTTGATTCTTTTTCAGAATCTACTATCTTGATATTGAATGTTGTATGGAAATATTAGAAATTTGGTATTTTTTATTAAACTTTGGATCAATTGGGTGAGTTCTTTGTCGAATTCATCAGATGTTCTATCATTTCTACATATTGATATTCCTATAAATTGGTGGTTTGTTTTCTTGGAGAAAAAGAAATATGCTCTTGGTTAAAGTAGTTGCAATTTTTGACAGCTTCAAACAATGAAGCATGAAACATCAAAGTTGCATGTTTGCTATACGGTTGCATATGTTTGTTTGTGTACCATGTTCTCTAATAAAATTTTCTTTATACTTGTCCTCCTTTTTTAAAATTTCTAATTCGCAGAAAGGAGGCAGGCTGAAGCTTCTCGCATCAGGGAGAAGTATCCAGACAGAATCCCTGTAAGAATATTTAAGCTACTATCTTCCCCTTCTGCTGAACATTATATCCCGTATTGTTCTCATAATATTCTTCTATGATAATGGACAACCATGCAGGTTATTGTGGAGAAGGCTGAAAGGAGTGACATTCCTGATATTGATAAGAAGAAGTTAGTAGCATTCGCCTGTATTTTAAGTTACATTTTCTTCTGTATTAGTATGCTGCAATCACACTTTTTCTTTTAAGTTTTTGTTTTCCTAAACCTATTAGTCTAATCTTTGGTATGCTTATAAAGTATTTGGCTAAGATGTGTAGTAACAACATTGATTTTAATGAACATGGAAACAGCAATGCTTCACTATTCTTGTTATTTAATGTGTTACTGGCCAATCTTGCTTTCCATTGGATGATGTCTTATTCATTTATTTGCTTGGGTCGTCAATATCTATAAACTTTTGAGAATTGAACAAGATATCCTACAACTTGACCGGTAACTGTTTTACTTATTATTCTTCTTTGATCATGGCTTCAGGTATCTTGTTCCTGCTGATTTGACTGTGGGACAATTTGTTTATGTTGTGCGCAAAAGGATTAAGCTTAGTGCTGAGAAAGCTATATTTGTCTTTGTGAAGAACACTCTCCCTCCCACTGGTGAGTCATAATACACTGGCTTCATGCATGTAACCTATTACAATATGTTGTTTCAATTGTGAGGCTTATTTCTTTTTTTTTTATTGGTTGCAGCTGCTTTGATGTCTGCACTTTACGAGGAAAATAAGGATGAAGATGGTTTTCTTTATATGACTTACAGTGGAGAGAACACATTTGGTTCCATTGCACTTCTAGCATAATGCTATCAATCTATGTAAATAGCTAAAAGAAAAGCTGTAAATTCTCAGTGGTGCCACTTAAGTCAATGCTCTGTCCTCGACAATGGCAGTTTTTAACTGTCTGAACTTGGAATTATATTTTCTATAAAAATGAATGGCCGAAGTATCTTTATCAGTGATTTTCAATTGTATTTTTATGGTTTTAATTATGGTAAATCAAGATGCGACGTAGTAGCTTAAGAGAAAACCATTTAGCAATATTTGTTGTTAGGGTAATTCTTTAGGGGTATCTGAGGCTAAAAGTCTTTCTATCAATAATTTTTTGATAAGACTCTTCTATCTGCATGATTGCATTACGGACTGGTGGTTGGGAAGCTCCATGGGTCTACCTCGAAAGGGGCTGAAGAAATTTTCCAATGCATTAACTGCCATTAATTGGAGAATGTGGTTCCCTTGACAGTGAATGAGGAATGCATCCAAGCTTTGCTAATTAAGCTGCTTGAAATCGTGGGCAAGACAATCAAACAATTGCTAACAAAATTCTGTTCTAGTAAATATTTTTATATTCATTTGGAGTTTTTCTTCTGGCACTTGTTCTTGACCCATGTTAAGCCCTTGGATACCCCAAGCTTGACTTTCCTAGCTCCCATCGAAGCGGCTGTTAAGGCTTTGTTAAATCCACCTTTTCCTTTGGATTTCTTGTTGCCATTCTCTTTCTTGACAGTTTGGTCTTCTTCCTCCATGGCACCAATCCCTCCAGCACCCCATTGATCAGCCCAGCTCGGTGCCTCACTCGCCATAGAACCTTCATCAAAACCAATTCCGGTGATCATTAACCGTGATTTATATGCAACAAAGCAGAAGAAAATAAAATCAAACCATTTCATCCAAATCTTTTAGTGGATATATGTGCCTCTTGAATGGTGCATAGATCCTTTATTGGAATGCCATGAATGCATACAACATACATATTGCCAAACTTAAATACCAAAAACAAGACATTAAAACAGTAGATATGCTGGACCTTGAGTTAATGCCTACAAAAGCATGTATTTGCAGAAGCCATTAGACTCTATATTCACCCTGTGAAGGCTAAGAAAAAGATCTAAAGAATAGAAGAAATGAGCTTGAGTATCTGTTATCAATGGCATAAATGAGAAAACCAGTAAGAAAGAAAAAGAACAGAGAAGGGTTTGATAGAAGAGAGTACCTGGTGATGATCAGCAAGGGCTGCGCCTGCGCCTGCGCCAGAGAAAATTTGATAACAGCAGCAGAAGAACAGTAATGGATTTCTCAGCTCAAGCGCCTTAAAAAACGTAATAAAGAAAGGACCACAAGGAGATAACTTGTCTTTAATCTCATTTTACCCTTTTTTTTAAAGGACTTGCCAACTCACTTGTTCCCATCATCTGAAGCAAGCTCCTTTAAGCATCTTTCATGTTCCTTTTTTTCTTTATTACAAATAATTATAATAATAATCATAATAATTTCATTTTGATGTTTGACCAAATGGGGAGTGCAATGCCATCCCTTGGCTCCTGTCAAAGCAGCTGCTTTGGCTTTACTAAATCCAGCTTTTTCATTGGCTTTATTCATCAATGTTGTGCTCTTGGATACCCCAAACTTGAATTTCTTCGCTCCCATCAAAGCAGCTCTTTGGCTTTAGTGCTCCTGCTTTTCCATTTGTTTTCTTGTGGATGCCACAATCATATAAAACAAAGGCATCAAGCCACATATATTCATGGTAAGAAACCAATTCTTCATGTAAAAACCCAAGAGCTTAAAACAGTAAATAGACTAGAAACTAAGGTTAGGTAAGCCCACTTGAACGAGTAGTAAACTAGCAGGCTTTTACAAAATCCGAGATTATAAGTGATCTTATCTATCAAAGTTTCAGCATTATTTTTAAGCTTTTGCTCTCGAGCTAAGCTAATAGCATCAATTTAAGTCAGCTCTCTTTTTTCAGAGAGCAGAGAATGGATTTATCAGAAAATGTCACCAAAGGTCTGTCAACTTCTTATCATCAAAATCTCCCTACCTTTTAAGGCTTTAAGCTGAACACAGACATTGATTCAATCCCAGAAGTTTAGTTTAGTTTCTAATGATAACTAAGTTATAGATTAGCAGGCCATACTTTCAAGGTAGGAAAGGTGATTCAATCAAAGAATGCTACTTATGATTGTTATACCATATAAGTGTCCAAGATATAGGATAAAGCTTGAAAGCGCGATTGAAGTGGGCTATACTAAGAGGCCGAGTAAATATGAACACAAGCCAAATTCTTATTTTTATTACTCCCTCTGTCCCAATAAATTTGTTACTTTTGTGTTCTAAAATTGTCCCACTCAAAATGTCATCTAAAAAAAGTCAACTAATTTAAACATTTATATTTCCCCATTTACCCTTATTATACTTCAATTTTAAAATTAATAAAAAAAATTATCAATAAAGGGAAAACATTCTTAAATCCCTATTTTAAAGGAGAAAAAGTAGTGACTTAAAATTGTTGTAACTAAGGGTAAATTTTGGATTACAAATATTCTAGAAAAAGGTTTGTAAAATCTACTGCCAAATTCTCCTTAAATTAAACTTCTTCAAATCTGAAAATTTCAGCCTAAATTTCATCTTCCCACCATTGCAATGTCTTGCTCTTTAGGGCTATTTTAGGCAATTTAAGTTATTTACATGACATGAAAAGTGAAAGTCTTCACTTCCTAAATACGTGTGAATGGTCTAAATATGACAATTTAAATGGGACAAAGGGAGTATATCTTTTATATCATGTCTTCTTTGACTTTGGAATAACCAACTTGAGCTTGGGGTGCACTCCGAAACACTAACTCTGATACCCTCTTGATCTTATGTTTTCTTCTGCAGGTTTGATTCGTAAGCTATGATGAAGAACATCTCAACCAACCACATTTACTTCAACAATAATGTTGGAGACGTGGTAGTTCCACTGTCCTGTTGCAGAATATGGTATTATACTATTTAACAAGGCAAAAAAAGATTGATCTATGGGGCCTCAGCAATTGATTAACTTAGCGCTCTAAGATTTCTCGTTATTACTACAAATGAATGGTCTATCTTTACAGATGTCCTACTATTCTTGTACATAACATGCGAGCATGAATTCCAGAACTTGCTGCATACACATTTAACCAATCACTACACTCTTTCGATACCAAAGATTCACCAATACCAAACATGCCATACACCAATACCATTTTCTAATGATGTTTCCTTGAGGAGATAGTTTCATCCTCCAAGGTAAATTTCATTAAGCAGAAATGATCTCTTTCCATTTCAGATGTATGGTAGATCAAAAGTAAGAATTAACTATGATTAAACAAAATTGTATGCAACATCATTAAATCAACCACTTTAGCAAATCTGCCACTCAACATTTCACTTTGATTTCCTGGTGGACTTGGATATCTTCAATTTGCTGGACTTGTCATCAACACTAGTCCAAGTATATCCACTAGGAATAGCAAAAGGATCCGCCTGTTGTGCCATTGAAGAACAACCACCCCGCTGCTGCTGTTGCGGCTGCTGCTTGCTCGCAGACACTGACTGACTATTGCTTCGCCTCAACCACGCCGTCGACGACCACGATGAAGAAGACGATGATGGTATTGATGAATTATGCTTATCTGATTCTTGGTCCTCCTCTGTTTGGCCTTTCCCAGCAAAAAATCTAGGACTTGAGAGCGGAGTATAGAATTGCTCTGTTGATTGGAGTTCAACAAACTTTGTGAAAGTTATCACCACTCTCACTGTTGGGACGACCGGAATTGCAACCTGCCCCCACCAAACAAACAATCATGCTTTTAGCCGAAGTGCTAAACCAATCAAAAACAATTAAGACCCACCTTGTCTGTAAATCACCATGTCAAAAACTGATAAAGTTCTATTCTCCCTGTTCCAAATACGATTACTGTTCAAACGGGAAATGACAGTTCATCGCTGAATAATAAACATAGGTCCACAGGATGGTTTTTTAATAGATTTACCAATTTTAGGTACGAAAATAACATTAAAACAATATTAAAACACAAAATAATACGAATTAAAATTTAACAAAAACTAAAAAATATTTCGTGTGCACTATGTTAATACAGAAATTTCACGTTTCCATATGACACTGACACAAATCACCAAGTGCATCCTTCGACGTCCATGATCCTGCCATGCCATCATGAATGGTTTGTACAGATGACCTAAATGAATCATGGCAACAGGCGACGTAACAGTACCAACCAGAAGAGATGATGATAAAATAAAATTTGAGGGCCCCACGAGGCATGCCAAACCTCGGATGATGTCACGCGGGTTCAATAGAGGGAACCACCGTTGGATCTATAATACACCGATGGGAAAGCCCACGTCAGCGAATCCGACCAAAGACAGTTCCACAACCCCCCCCCCCCCCCCCCACCCCCCCCCCCCCCCCCCCCCCCCCCCCCCCCCCCCCCCCCCCCCCCCCCCCCCCCCCCCCCCCCCCCCCCCCCCCCCCCCCCCCCCCCCCCCCCCCCCCCCCCCCCCCCCCCCCCCCCCCCCCCCCCCCCCCCCCCCCCCCCCCCCCCCCCCCCCCCCCCCCCCCCCCCCCCCCCCCCCCCCCCCCCCCCCCCCCCCCCCCCCCCCCCCCCCCCCCCCCCCCCCCCCCCCCCCCCCCCCCCCCCCCCCCCCCCCCCCCCCCCCCCCCCCCCCCCCCCCAACAAAAAAAAAAAGCTTCTTCTGTTCTGTTCTGCGTTAATCATAGTAGAAAACAAAGCAAAGCACAGAACTTAAGAATACTTCCTTTCCATTCTGTCATGGTGCGCAAGCAAAGGGCGGGCCCTCGCTTGCTTGCCTAAGCATCAAAAGAACCAAAAGAGACATCCTGCTGAGGAGACAAACACCCAGGTGGACCCCACATTTTTAAACAAAGAAATTTTTTTTTAACAAAACTAGCATTTCTTCTTACCTTCACCGGAAATGTCCCCGGCGGGAACTTGGTAGTCAACAACTCTCGCATCCTTCGAACAGCTTTCACTTTATTAGCCAATATATCAAGTAACGGTAGCAACTCTTCTGTCTTTAATGGGAACTGTTCTGTTAACCAAACAGATGGCCGTAAACTTCGCACATATTCTTTCTCTTTAGTTGGCGGAGGCGGCACCACCGTTGTGGTTTTCGTTGTCGTCGTCGTCGTAGAAAAAGTCGTCGATCTTCTAGGAGGCAGAGCCGCCGCAGCTGAAGAAGGAAAAACATCCACACTCTTCCTTCCAACCGAAATCCACTCTCTATCCTCTCTAACAAAGCTACTGTGCCTTCTTCTATCGGGCATAGCAAAATTGGGATTTTCACAAACCAAAAAACCGTCATCGTCTTCGTCAAGCTCTAAAGGTAACACCTGTTCGCTTCCAGCGACGTCATTTTCGGAGCTCGCAACTTTTCGTGATCTAAAGCTGAAAATCACGTTATGTACTTCGTAAACTTTAGCTTTCCATTCACCAACACTCTCTGTTTTCTCTTGGCGTCTCCAGTTAGTTCTTCCTACGAGTTCCGCTCTCGTTACGTCCATTCCGGGTCGGTACACACTCGTTTGAGAACAAAAACCTGCAATGTCGGATTCAGTCATCGGAGCTCGGGCATTTTCGAATGCATCGAAGATTTTGCGATCATCGCGATTGAGGACTAGCAATAAGCCACAGGGGATGTTGTGTGCGTGATCGCCATCGCCAAGAAAGAGAAAGCTTTGATCGGCGCGTTGGATTTTTAAGCCGTCGAAGCCCGCTAATGAAGTATCCGCCCGAAGGTTACCGTCGCGTTTCCAGATCTTGTAGGTATCGGAAGGTGCAATTTTTCCGACGAATGGAATTACAGAGCTTTCGAAGTGGAATGACATTTCCATATAAAAGTCCCTCATTCGGCGGAGGACTGCAATTACGCGAGGTAAACGGCGGCGCCACTTGCACCAGGCAGAGCGGTGGTGAAGTTTCAGGAGAACCAACGCAATCTCGGAGCTTCGGCGACAGAGAGCTTCCTGGAGTGGATTCCATCCTGCAGCATTCTGGAGCGACACGTCAGCCCCAGCTGCTGCGAGTGTTCTGGCAGCTACGGCGTCATTGAGGCGGACTGCGAGATGGAGAGGAGTTTCACCGAAGGAGACGTCACGGCGGTCTATAACAGCGGAGATTTGATCGGCTACGCGCTCTTGACTTAGTGCGTCACCCTCGGAGTGGATCTGAGCAGGATCAGCCAGCTTTGGTAGAGTGGAAACCAGTCGAGTCAAAGTCGTATGATCACCCAAAACGACAGCGTGGTGTACAGGGCTGTGCTTGTAATCCTCCGGTTTGATAGCTACAAACGGCGCCGTCATGGACGCCGACGATGATCTGGACATATTCGATTCAATCTTTCTTTCACTACTATTGGATTTCGCGAATTCTAGCGATCCTGTTTCAGTTCTGTGGCTTGAGAAAGCTAAAGTGATTCGGGGAAGAAAAGAAACTGACAATAGGGGAAGGGTAATATTGTCTTCCGGTGAAATGATTTTATTGGACAGCGTGCAGAGACAGAGAGGGACAAGATACACGCAATCTGGCGCGGCTTTCGTTGAAGCCTAAGACAGGTCCAGTCTAAGACCGAACCCCCTCGCTTTACCTTCGGTTCTTTGTCTCGTCTTTTCTACCTTTTTTTTTAATTTAAATTGATGTTCTTATTAACCAAAAAAGGAAATTGATGTTCTTGTGTAACTGCAGTGTATGGTAGTGATCCTGGGGTCTACTGTCCCATTGATGATTTCTATGATTATGCTCTTTTTAGTGGGCTTCTCTTCTCTCCGCCTCTTTTAGCAATCACTGCCGAATTAACGGTTGTCTTCTATTCTTTCGAGCTAAAGCGAATGAGATCACAGGTTAATAGCATTAGCATAGCCTTTTTTTGTTTTAAGTCTTTTGATGGAAGTATTGTTCTGAAATTCAACAAGATCTTTTAATTTTGCTCAGAATTTTGAATGCTTACAAAAAAGTTTAGGTACAACATTCGCATCAGCTCAATCATTCGGACAATAATGGCTTTAAAATCTTCATCTTCTTTTGGTATTTCACTACAAGGCTTATTTATTGTCTCATTTTCAAACACACGAGAAATAGTAAGCAGTAAAGCTACGGAATTTGAGGGATTTTCTTCTTTGACTGACCACGTCTAAATTATTAGGGGGAAAATCTAAGATAGATGTTAACTATATGATAAAACTATAAATTTAGTAAAACAGTAAAAAATTTATAAAAAAATATGAATCAAAAGTTAATAAAAATTATATATAATTTTAGTAAAAATTAAAAAAAATATTTATACTTGACGTAAACATATAAAATTTGATATGATAATATTTATATTTTATATAATTCAAATTCAATTTAACACTATAAAAACATAAAATATATACTTAAATTGACAAATCCAATTGAATTCAAGGAAAGGAACATGCATGCGAGAGAAGTGGATATGAGTGAGAAACTGAGAATTAAACGCAAAAATATAAATAAATGAGTGAAATCAGCAGAAGGAATACAAAAAGAAAAAGTAGGAAAGGGGTCAAAGGGAGAGTCCAAGAAGAGGCTTTTGTCGTGACCAAGTGCAACTACGAACAGGGAAGCATGTCCCCGGCAACAAGGACCAAACCTCACTCCCTAACTTGCCACATTCCCCTTCCACCCAAAGCTTGTTTTATTTTTCGCTATTTCTCTTGTCTTTTCTTTTTGGAGTTTTAGCGTCAATAATGCTGATGTGTCATTTCCAATACCAAAAGATACTGTTGAATTTTTTTTTTTAGTATGGAAAGGAGTTCTATATCCAGGAGTGACTCAACATCATATATATACTTATAATGTCTTTAAAATTTTTATTTCAAGGACTCAATTTTATTAAGAGGAAGTCATTTATTTATGCCAATTGACGAATTCATGAAAAAAAAATTTGTAGTTTTTTTTAGCAATCTTGAAAATAAATTAATCCAAGTCTCTTGAGTCAACATCCCTCCTAACATTTTATATAAATTAAACTCGTTAATAATTTTTTTTCATGGATAGTAATTTAATATGGTGAATGCATTGTCGTCACCATGTAGGATGTTCTTTTTTCCTAGAATTTTTTTTTTTTGGCAATATCAAGAAGGCCATAAACATTTGCTTGGAACAAGTATTGCCAAAAGAGGAATTGGAAGATAGAAAATGAAGAAAATTAATTACTCATATAACCAAAATATTGAAGTGGGACAAGTGCTAATGTAGTACGGACCTTAACAGTCCAATTATGCAGCCTGGTTTTGAGTTCAGGGCCGTGAGTTTGAAACCAGCTCTAGCTAAGTATGTGTGAATTTTTCAACTTGACCGGTTGACCTATGCCTTGCTGACCACGTACTGCGCTGAAGGCACCAAAAACATTCTGAAAGCTACCTGATCGTCCAGGATCATGCATCCTTCCTCCTCCTTTGACTCTTCCACGAAATTTGCAGGAAAATTCCTCAAGTCTCTCTCCTTCCTGGTCATGAATTCCTGCGCACCCAGACGCCAACAAGCCAACAGCATGCTTATATAAGAGACCACCAAGATACCATGTATAAAAACATATAGCAGAAACCACTGTTTCCACTTCGCTTATAGAAGAAAGATTCCATCTTCAGAGTCCTGCAAGCTAACCGGATTTCCATGGCTTTCTTAACTAGCTTCGTCAGTTGCTTCACTGTTTTTAGTAAGGTAGCGTCCGACGGGGTGCAGATTAGTACTCCACGAACACCAAGCAAGGTTAAAGCTGTAAGTGATGAAGCCAAATCGAAGGAAAGCAAGGCTAAGAAAAGCCCTCCAATTCCAATGACATACTTCCCAATTGGAACAAGATTTTCTCACTTGTGAATCGTTGAAACCTGCTTTACAACCCTTGCAGAATGTCAAACTGCTTCAAGGCCTGTATATTTTCATTCTATCGCCATTCTTTTTTACTTTTAAATGTCTGTTAATTTGTTTTCATCTTCAACAGTATTAATAATGTTTGTTGAAGGAATCTATGGCTGAATTATTGGAACTATTGAACAAGCTGTTGTGTAAACAACCGTTTTTATGGATGTATAATTAAAGAATTTTAGTAGTATAAATGAATTTCTTTTTTATTTTCATGTATTCAGTAGTTACTGTTCTTACTTATTAAGTCCTCTCTCGCAAATTCCAAAGAAAAAGGAAAAGAATTGAAGCAACCATCGATGCAGTTGAATTTTGTCTTTACCTAATCGTGTATTATCGAATTGTAATTTTTGTACAGCATTGAAGAATGTATAGCTGTTCATCTTAAACCTCAATGCCTGACCTGGTGGCAGATGCAATTAGGAAAAACAGGCCAAGGCCCGACAAAATCAAAGAGATCATAATCCGAACTCAAGCTTAATTTAAAGATTAGATAATTTTAGACGTAAGATGATAATACGATATAAAAATATACGAAAAAAACTCAAACAGGCCATTAACATTTGCTTGGAACAAGTAGAAGTGTTAAGAGTCATGTTAGGCTAACACAATCCATTTAAAATATTAGTTTATGTAAATTGTGCTGGTTGAACAAAATTTTTTTAATGGATTGTGTTGTGCCTTGCTATGAAAGTTAATAACATGACCTAGCAGGACATATGGTCCAAAGCTTCATGGATTGTGCTGAGTCAAGCACAGTCTATTAATATTTTTTTTAGATTTTTTAAGTTTTTTATTTATTAGTTTAAATAACATGCAAGATGTAGACACCCTATTTTGTCCGGGGTCTTAATTTGTATAAATAATTAATTAGGGTGGGTGACATTTGTATTTTAATTTAATAATTGGGAATTTGGCTAGAATTAAATTAGAATTTTTAGATTTAGAATTAACATTAATTAGGAAATTACAATTAAAATAGGATTTAGGAATAATTAAAAAAAAAGAGATAAGAAAAGAAAATAAATTAATTTTAGTATAGGATAATTAGGATAATTGAGTTTTAGGATAATTATTTAGATTAATAGAGTTGGATTAGGATTAATATAGAAATTAAGTAGATAAAATATTAAAAAAAAAAGAGATAATTATTAGAATAAGTATAGTTTTATTAGGACTCTAACTAATTTGTGGCTATAAAAAGGATTAAAGCTCAGGGTTTTTAAAGAGGGGGAGAAAAGAAGACACAATCATAAAAAGGAAAACATCTCTAACCAAATTGTGTTTGATCACCATAGCCATCATCATCTTCATCTAATCTTCATCAGTAATCAGCACAAAAGCCACCGTTGTTCACCAAAATAACCCAAGCATCAAGTTTTGCCACCCCCTGACCGTGCTTCTATACAGACCTCCTAGAGCTATCAAAACCGAACCGCCCCACCTGCATTTTGCCTACACAAACAAGCCCCACCTTCAGTTACCCTACCGCTGATCCCTGTCTCCATCATCGTCCCCCGTACTGCCCTATCATCATCTTTGTGTCGCCTCTGCATGTTTTCTTTCCTCTGTATCAGTCTCGCACAAAGATCCTAGCCCCACGAATCCTAGCATCTTCAACACGAAGCTGTAGCCGTTTCTGCGCCTCCCTGCCTGTTGCACCAGACGTCCACCCCCGCACTGCCCTTGATGCCCAGCTGTTGTGATCGTCCTTGAGCCACCGTCCAACGTTCCAGCCGCAACTACACCACTGCACCGATCACTTGGCTTCAGGTCATCCTTTCAATATTAATATCGTTCTTCTCCACGCTGCTGCTGCCGTTTCCCTATCAAACCAGGTGACCTGCGTTGCTGCTTGAAGCTATTGTGTTCACTGCTAGTCGAAGCTTCCCTGTTTCGCTTGCCATCATCATTGCGTTGCCCAGCTGTGAACTATTGAGAAAGGAAACAACCGAGAACGTGAAAGAAAATAGCAAAAGGAGGACCCACGTGAAGTAAACTTTGCAGCTTGGAGTCTTCTGTTGGTAAACTGGGATCACGTTAAGCATTTTCTAGACTAAAAAGGTATGTTTTGCTGTGCTGTTTTACGTTTCCAAGTTTTCTTTGCTAGACATGTACTTTAGTTCTTTAATGAATAATGAAAGCATATATAATAATAATAAAACATGAAACATAATAAATAGTAATACAATATTTAAAGTAAAAAATAATAATAGTATTAATTAGTAGATAAAAAAATGAAAATAAGCTTTAAGTAAATAAATTTTAGAATTTACAATTATTATAATAGGTGTCAAGAATAAAGTTTAAAATTTTCCGAGATGGAATTCTGAAGTGTCACGAATGGTTGACATTTCAGATTTTCTAGGTGAGGATGTTTTCCATGAGTTTCGCCAGAATGATGGAAAATTCATGGAAGATGTTCAATATTAAAATATATATGTAAAATATTTAATTGTTATAAAATTATAACCACTTAATAAAATAAAAAATTTATTCCGATGATGGAATTCCGAGTGTCACGAATGGTTGCCATTTCGGAAATTCCTAGGTGAGGATATTTGTCTTAAATTTCGCCAGCATGATGGAAGATTTAAGGTAAGTGTTCAATATTAACAATCGATATTTATTTCTAAAAAAAAAAACATAAATATATATTAATAATCAATCTCCATTAAAAATAAAATAAACATAAATATTAATAAGAAATTAGGGAATAATGATTAAAAAAATAAAGGTATAACAATAAATTGAGAATAAGTGGAGGTTATCCCGATGATGGAATTATAAGATGTCACGAATGGCTGACATTTTAAAATTCCTAGATGAGATGTTTTCTTTAAATTTCGCCAGTATGATGGAAGATTTAAAGAAAATTTTCAAGAAGAATAATCGACATTTATTTTCAAAAGATAAATAATATTAAAATAAAGATAAAAAAAATAAAATAAAAAATAAAGGATAATTAAAAAGGAAATAAAAAGAAGAAAAAAATAATAAGAATAAAAGATGGAAAATAAAATCAAGCTATTTCATAAATGATTTAACAAATCCGACGACGGAGCCTCTCCGAGAAAGACGAATGGGATTTCTTGGATACTCTTGAGGTAAGGATGAAATTTAAGGAATTCCACCAGCATGATGGAGAATTTCTTAGAAATTGTCCAATATTCAAATATTTGAATTTGACAAGATTAAAGACCATTTAGTTAAAAATTATTAAAGATATCACAAAATTAGTTGGTACCATTATAAAATGGGCGTTGTGGGGGTGCTAATCCTTCCTCACACGTAACCGTACTCCCGAATCTTAGATTCTTTGAACGCAGACCCTGCCTTATCTTTAGACAAGAATAGGTGACCAATCACACCTTAGGTTTGAATGGTTGGTGGCGACTCCTAGGATTTTAAAGTCTAGCGGTTAGGTTCACGGACCTAGACGTTATGACACAAGATAAACAAAAATAATATAAAAAGATACATAATTTACATGATTCAACAAAATGCTTGTATACATGGGAAACATAATAAGATCTAGCTACTAAATAAAGATATTAAAATTTACAATCATAACATTTTAAAAAATGCCTACATCCACAAAAAAATATAATAAAATGTACTAAAATATGTTGAATTTGTATCTATCTTGAATTCTTAATTTATTTTTGGTAATCACTAGTTTGTTTCAAAATTTTTTATCTTACCAAAGATATCTTTGATATTTTTACTATAATTAAATAAAATGACAGTTTTACTAAATAATTTATGTTTTATGAGTTTTTATTAGTAGAATAGTTTTATAAAAAATTTATATATATAAATTGACATATCATATATCTTATATTCAAAATAAAATAATTATATTTAGTGGGTCGTGTCTTGTCAACTCACGCATTAAAAAAATTTTAGTTTGACACAAAACGCACATGTGTGTATATATATAAAATGTTTGGCTCGAGTTACTTATTTAAACGCAAGTCATGCCAAGTATGACTCATTCCGTGTGGAACCATGTTGTGCCACAGGCAACCTAGCCCGATTAACACCTCTAACCATTGGTACCTAAAGATAAATTGGAAAATAGAAAAATGAAGAAAATGAATACTCGTATGACCAAAACATTGGATTGGAGTTGTTGGTCCGTGAGTTTGAATGAAATTTTAAACTTTTTGGCATTCGGGGCTATGGCAACAGGGACACGACATCTCAAAGCGAAGCTGAAGTAATAAAAGAAATAAATCAACAATGGTTGGCTAAAACACGTTTGACTTGAATTGATTTTAGGAGGCTGCTAAGTGCTTGCTTAATTGCTAAGATCATAATATTCAACAACCTGCTCTCCGTTGAATTTTCAACTTGGCCTATGTTTGCTGACCGCGCACAGCGCTGCAGCCATTTCTTTCCAAGAAGGCACAAAAACAACCTGAAAGCTACCTGATCGTCCAGGATCATGCATCCTTCCTCCCCCTTTGATTTTTCCAGGAAATAAAATCCTCAAGTCTGTCGCCTTCCTGATCATGGATTCGTGCGCACCCACACGCAACAAGCCAACAACATGCTTATATAAGAGACCACCAAGGTATTATGCATAACAACATATAGCAGAAACCACTATTTCCACTTCGCTTACAGAAGAAAGATTCCATCTTCAGAGTCCTGCAAGCTAACCGGATTTCCATGGCTTTCTTAACTAGCTTCGTCGGTTGCTTCACTGTTTCTACTAAGGTAGCGTCCGACGGGGAGGAGATCAGTACTCCACGAACACCAAGCAAGGTTAAAGCCGGGAGTGATGAAGCCAAATCGAAGGAAAGCAAGACTAAGAAAAGCCCTCCAATTCCGATGACTTACTTCCCGATTGGAACAAGTTTTTCTCGCTTGTGAATCGTTGAAACCTGCTTTACAACCCTTGCACCATGCATGTCAAACTGCTCCAAGGCCCATATGTTTTCATTCTATCGCCATTCTTTTTTTCTTTCTCATTTAAAAAATCTTTTAATTTCTTTTCATCTTCGACAGTATTAATTAATAATGTTTATTGAAGCAATCTACTGCTGATTTATTGGAATAACTGAACATGCTGTTGTGTACATAGCCGTTTTTATAGATGTATAATTAAAGAATTTTCGTAGTATAAATCTGTTTCTTTTTCATTTTCATGTATTCAGTAATGACTGTTCTTATTATTACGTCCTCTCCTGCAATTCCAAAGAAAAAGGAACGGAATTGAAACAACCAGCTCGATGCAGTTGAATTTTGTCTTTACCAAATCATGTATTATTTGACTTGAATTGTAATTTCCATCTGTTCATCTCAAACCTCTATGCCTCACCTGGTGGCAAATGCAATTACGAAAAACAGGCCAAGGCCCAACAAAATCAAAGAGATTATAATCCAAAATCGAGCTTAATTTGACTGAGTAAAAAAATTGAGAAAATTTTATACGTCTGAGATGTTAATAGGATATAAAAATTATATGAAAAAATTCGAGTTAAAATCTTGATAAAAAGTAAAAAATTTATTTTGCACTTAAGGAGTCGATAAAAATATTGATAATTTACTTGTTTTATATGTGTTTAACACAAATCAGACTTTGAAAACTGAAAATGGAAAAAGAAAAAAGAAAAATCTTTCCCTCTAAATGCAGTTTGGACAAATAAAAGAGGGTGGGTCAGGCACCGGTTTTACCTATAATGAACAAGTTATCAAGAGAAAATATATTGCTAATAGTAGTAATTGATTAAACACTCACTTTCACAGAAAAAAGAAAGGATCACAGGGAACTAGCAAAACAACTATTTTTGGTAGACTTCAACAAGGGCCATGTGTCATGTCCCGCGCGCTAGTCCAAGGCTTGATGGAAGGGTACAGGTCAAACTAAGTCCCAATCGAGGTGATGGGAGGCTTGCGGACCAACCTAAGGCAATCCATGGTGGTGGGCGTGTTGCTAACGAAGGCCAAACGGGGTGTGCAACGGACAGCACACAGGTGTACCAGGCAGACGCTGGTTGTGCGAGCTAGGTAGGTGTGAGGAAGCAGCTGGGAAGTGCTCTCGAGTGGAACAGTGCCAGGAGGAGCTAGCAGGCTCATGTGAGACCCAAGAGGCCCCAGGTGTGCGACCAAGCGCGAGCCCTGAGCGGGAAGGCCTAGAACCCTCTCGTCCCAGTGCGCACACCACTAGGACTAGGTCCAGTTCGACCCCAGAAGCTTCCAGCTAGCCTAAACAAGTGTCAGATGATCCTGGAGGCTGCCTACCCGCCAGACACTTGGCCTGACCACCACCACACGATCTGTGAGGGCTTGTGAATATAAGGGGTGCCTTCCCCCCACTCTTGTACATAGAAGAGAGCTAGGTGAGAGTCTCCAAGTGTGGGTAGGAGTGTGAGCTGCTGAGTGATAGGTTGAGGCCCTTGTGAGTCTCCTAGGCAAGCCAAGGCTAGTGTGTCGACTGAGTGTGTTGAGGTTAAGGCTGCCTCCCTGTTGTAACAGCTCCTGTACATTGTTGAGTTGAGTGAATGCAACTGTACAGCTCCCCACATCAGTGTGCCTCGCTTGCTACGTGTATGTGTCTGCTTGTCAGACTGGCCAAGTATGCGTGTATGCTGTGTTGCTGGCGGGTGAGCCCATTCTGAGGGTCTTGCAGCGTTCTGTTGGTGCGCACACCATCACCACATCGAGGAGTAGGCTGACTTAGGGACGTGTGGATAGAAGATCCCGCCTAAGGCCGCAAGGTTGCTTAGCTAAAGCCCCAAGCACATGACAGTTGGTATCAAAGCAGGCGATTGAGCGTCTAGTGATTGGCGTTTGGCTGTCGATTCAGCCTGATCGAGTGTGCACGGTGCTAGCTATGCCTAGTGCTGGTTGAGACGTGGTCCAACCCAAGTCAGTTGAAGAGAGCAGACGAGTGTGCAGCCCAGATTGAGCAGGGATGTCGAGTTCGGAGGCAGGGCAGCACGCTGAAGGGCAGGAGGCCCGTGAGACTCGAACCAGGAAGGGGAAGAAAGGTAGCAGCTCTCGAGATGCTGTGTCTGCCTTCGATGCGCGGCTAGCCAAGGTGGAGTTGGCCATAGGCGACATCGAGGACAAGCTCGAGGACTGCCTCGCCGATTTCTACTTCGAGGGCAAGGAGCTGAGGCTTGAGGTGCAGGAGAAGCTTGTAGAGATTGAGCTACTCACCCAGAAGAATGCAGCCTTGGAAGCGATGGTTGAAGCTTTACGGGTGGAGCTAGACCAGCTGCGTGGTAAAGTCAGTGCTTGCAAGAGTGCCATGGCAGGTGGCCTGCTGGAGTTTGCTCCCCGATTTAGGGCAGATGTCCCCAAGCCGAAGGAGTTTAAGGGGACTCGGTCAACCAAGGACGTCAACAACTTCTTGTGGGGTGTGGAGCAGTATTTCCGAACTATGGGCATCGAGGAGGATGCTACCAAGGTGAATACTGCCTCTATGTACTTGGTTGATATAGCCTTGTTGTGGTGGCATCATAGGTGTGACGACCCAAGGCGTGGTGGTGCTACCATCGGGACATGGGCTGATTTCCTGCTGGAGTTCAAGCAGCAGTTCTATCCCGAGTACGCGACTGAGGAGGCGAGGTCCAAGCTCAAGCGGTTGACGCAGCGCGGAGAGGTGCGCGAGTACGTGCGAGAGTTCTTTGAGCTGATGCTGCAGATACCGAGCCTTGGTGAGGACGAGGCTCTCTTTTCCTTCCTAGATGGACTCCGGCCGTGGGCGAGACAAGAACTGAAGTGGATGGGCGTTCAGACGCTGTCGGGGGACATGACAACTGTGAAGTCCCTGGTGGATCTCAGCAAGTTTGAGTCATCCAAGTCAAGAGGGAAAGGCTTGCGGGGAGATGATGGCTCAGACGATGAGAGGCAGAAGTCTGATGCTTCCAAGCCCAAGCGGACGGGCCAAGGAAGGGAAGATCGGCACATCAGTGGCAAGGGGATGCCACATTCAGCCGAGCGGAAGTCCTCAAGGGGTGAGGACCGACCAAGGAGACTGATGGAGTGCTTCTTGTGCAGTGGACCGCACCGAGCAAGGGAGTGCCCGACCAAGGAGAGGCTCATAGCGATTGCCAGAGGGTGTGAGCAGTCACACAGAGAATTAGGGGAGGATCGCCGACTTGGTGTCCTGAGGTCAGTAGAGGAACCAGGGGTGGTTCGAAGACTGGTGTCAGACGAGTGTGCAGTCGAGTGCATGGCTCTCAGTCAGGGGATGAGGGTGAGGTCCATGGTTGAAGTGTGCAGCCAGACCCTTTCAGCAGGAACGTGCAGTGGAAGGCACAGAGCAGCAGGAGGACGCGTCGACACCGCTCGAGGAGGAGAGACAGAGGTGCGCGGAAAGAGGACCGACACTCTCCTAGCAATGGGGGCGTTGTTAGAACAGGTGGGGGAGAATGTCACGTCTCGCGCGCTAGTCCGAGGCCTGATGGACGGGTACAGGCCAAACCAGGTCCCAGCCGAGGTGATGAGAGGCTGGCGGATCAACCTGAGGCAGCCCACAGTGATGGGCATGTTGCTGACGAAGGCCAGACGGGGTGTGCGACGGGCAGCACACAGGTGCATCAGGCAGATGCTGGTTGTGCGAGCCAACCGAGCAAGCGATGCCTCAGGCGTAGGCGACGGCACAGGCGTGCGCACCAGGCAGGTAGGCATGCAGATGAAGCAGGCAGATGTGAGGAAGCAGCTGGGAAGTGTTTGATGAACAAAAAGTTATATTCTCGCAAGTGCACAAATCAGGATAGTATAGCGTGCAAGTACAAGAGTCGATCCCACAGAGATTTGCTAAATTTATTCAATTAAATTCAACTACTTATGCTCTAAAAAAAATTATAAAAGCCAATAAAAATAATTATCTAAGTATCTAATTAACTAATGAAATTAATTAACCTAAAATAAATGAATTAACCAATAGAAAAAAGCCTAGGAATTTGATTTCACCAATACATTGCAATTTTATTTCTTTAATGCTAAAAATCTCAATTCAATTCTAGGGTTCATTCTTCCTAATATATGATTACTCTGTTTGATGGTAGCTATAATCAAGTATTTTTAATCATTAATTACCTATGATGTGTAGCATAATCAATGACTAAAAACCCATTAAGAATAGAAGAACATATAACAAGAACCAAATAAATATTCTAGCTTGATGTATGCATCAAATATTTATTCAATCATTCAAGAGAGCTATACATGGCTTAGCATATGATGTGTACCTTTACCATGTCTCACATAATCAATTGATTATATTAAAGGTGGCCAAACAATAACACAAATCAAAAGATTTAATTAATCACAATGAATGATACTAGAAATAAGAATTGATCAATTAATTCATAAAGACATAAAATTTGCAAGTATGCTCAATCAAATTCCTAGCAAGAAAATTAGTTCATGTTTAATTTAACAAAACACATTATCAAATAAAATTGAAACATGCTTTAATTTAAACAATAACCAATTCAAAAATAACTAAAATAAATAAGTAAATAAATAAATGATAAAATATAAAGTATTTAATAAAGAGATGAGATTGTAGCCCTTGAAATCATAAATGCTTGTACAATTTTTGCAGCAAAGAAACACAATTGGCATGACTTGGAAGCCCACAATTAGCTCTCACGCCCCACCAGTTCACGGTTTCCTTAGCAAGCCACACTTCAAGCTACGTGTTCTGCACTTATTTCAAGACCAAATTCTGTTGCAATTTCAACAGCAGCTCACACACCATGCGTCCCCTGCTAAGCACCGCAACCTGTCCTGCTTCAAGTCACGAACGGTCCTGTGTTAAAAAGCCAGCGATTTGCCACGGTTCCAAACCAACTTAGCTTCTGCTCAAGCAAACAGCTGCTTCAGGACTCAGTTCAACTATTGCCTTCAAATCTCCTTTATTCTGCAAAATACAGAGAAGCACACAACAAAAGGAATAGCCCAAAACCGATCCTCTCTTCCTGTTTTACTGTTTTTTCTCTGTACAATTGCTCTCTATCTCTTCTGTATTGCCGCCCCCTCTCCTTTTATAATTTTTCTTTTAAGATTTTTAGTGTTTCTTCTTAGTCAAGAATAAATCTCAGCCCTTCCTTCCTTTTTTTTTTAATCTTGTGGTCCCAAAAAAAATCCTTAAAACAAATCAGAATTTAATTACAACATTAGAAGTCAAACAATGTATATTTCAAAAAATTATTCCAATTACAAAATTTATTGTTTGATTTCATGCCATAATTTTCAAAATTAATTCCCAAATCACTTTCTCTAAATTAATTCACAAGATACATTAAACAATTAATTTTACACAAGAATATAGAAATAAATGTGGTAATAAATAATAAAAATAATATAACAAATATATTATTATCAGTGCTCCCGGGTGGAATAGTGGCAGGAGGAGCTAGCAAGCTCTGGCAAGACCCAGGAGGCCCCGGGTGTGCGACCAGGTGCGAGCCTTGAGCGGGAAGGCCTAGAACCCTCTCAGCTCAGTGCGCGCACCACCCGGTCCAAGTCTAGGTCCAGTTCCAATTCGACCCCAGAAGCTTCCAGCCGGCCCAGACAAGTGTCAAATGATCCTGGAGGCTGCCTACCAGCCAGACATTTGGCTTGACCACCACCACATGATATGTGATGGCTTGTTTATATAAGGGGTGCCTTCCCTCACTCTTGTACATAGAAGAGAGCTAGGTGAGAGTCTCCAAGTATGGGTAGGAGTGTGAGCTGCTGAGTGATAGGTTGAGGCCCTTGTGAGTCTCCTAGGCAAGCCAAAGCTAGTGTGTCGGCTGAGTGTGTTGAGGCCAAGGATGCCTCTCTATTGTAACAGCTCCTGTACATTATTGAGTTGAGTGAATGCTGTAGACACCCTATTTTGTCCGGGGTCTTAACTTGTAAAATTAATTAATTGAGTTAGAAAATATGGTATTTTTAACATTAGATTAGGATAATTAATTAATTTAAAATTAAAATAGGATTTTTATAGATTAGAATTAACATTAGGAAATTAAAAATCAAATGGGATTTAGAAATAAGAAAAACAAAATAAATAATGAAATAAAAAAATAAGATTAATTTTAGATAAGATAATTAGATTATTAGATTTTTAGGATAATTATTATGATTTATATTATTAGAGTTTATGATAGATTAGAATTAGAGTTAGATAATTATTAAAGTAAGATAAAAATAAAGAGATTCACTTAGGCTAGGATATGGATACTACTTGTGTATATATTGAGGGGAGGGGGACACAATCAAGGGGGGACAATTGGCCATCCTTGCACTGCGACACAGATCAGCATCGTCATCTTTGCTTACTGCCAGCTGACCACCTTCATCATCCTTGGACTGTTTGCATATTCTCTCTGCAACCTCGCACCATCCTTTCACGCAAACAGCTGTGCACCTTCATCATCCTTGAACCGCTTGCACCATCTGTTTTACTACAAACCTGCAACCGAGCCATCATCGAGCACCATCATCTCCACTTCATCACCGAACCCAGCCACCATTTACGATTCTTTCTCTTCATCGCCCTTACCCAAATCACCATATAACCAGCCTTTGTGCCAAGCCGCCCCAGCATCCTTGTGTACCATCATCATCGTCTGAACCCAGCCACACCATAAGTCAACCCGTCACCCTTCTCACTGCTTGCACTGTCGTTCCACTCATTAGCATCATCATCGACCTGCATTCCTGCCACACACCCAGCCGTGCTGCGATTCCTGCACCAAACAAACGCCAAAATTGCCGCACTTCCCTGCTCCTAAACAGCTTGGAAACCGACGTCTACCTGCATCCCATTCCTGCATCACCCAGCACAGCTTCCGTCGTTACTGTCACAGCCCTCACTGCAGCTGTCGTTTGCTGTGTTCCTTGCATGCTTATTCCACCGTTTCGCACCACTCTTGCATTGTCCCGCACCACTAGAACGCCATCTCCTTTGCTATCGCTCCACTCATCATCTTCATCAATTGCTCTACTACGGCTGCATCATCTCACCACGCTCCCTTGCTGCTGCGTTCCTGTTCTGGCGTTTTCTCTCCGTCGCATAGTTCCTTGAACTTCTACCTTCATTACTGCTCACCTTGCACTGCCCTTTACATCGTTGCACAACTCCACAGCCTTGTTGAATCGCACCACGCACGTCCTATCTGCATTTGCTGCTACCAACTACAAAGAGCAAACAAAGAAAGAAAGAAAGATTAAAAAGGTAAAAGCACGTGGAAGATACAGGTAAGTTGGTGTTTTTAATAATTTGTTTCTCCAAATCAACGAACTTTACAATTTAATAATATGTTAATAATTTAACAATAAACTTAATAGTTTAATTTGTATGATTTGATAATTTGATAATAAAATTGAATTAATATGACTTCGTATGATTATCTGAGCTAATAAGTTGTATAAAATACTAATTTTGTATGTTAACGACTTGTATATTTAATTTGTATGATTTGCATGTCGGTTAAAACCAAAATTTAATTAGTGAAAGCTTGTAAGATAATTAATTTGAGCTAGAAATTCGTTAATTTTGTGTCAATTTTGTGTAAGTTGGTTTATTCGCATGATGATATTATTATATGTATGATTTGATTAAATAATGTAATTGTATGATTTATATGATAGTTTTTTTTTTGTTTTTGTAGAAATTTAATTTTAGGAAATAAAGTATGAAAGTAACAATAATTAAATTAAGGAAATGAAGATGAGTTATTCCGATGATGGAATTCTAAAGGGACTGCGCTTGAGTAGTACTTTTAGATATCTTGAGGTGAGGGGAGTCCTCTTAAGTCTCACCAGCTTGATGAAGGATTTAAGGGATATTTACAATATTTAATAATTCATCATAAAAATAAATAAAATAAAATTGAAATTAATAAATTCAAATTAAAAGAATAGAATAAAAATAAGATAAATATATGATTAAAAAATTAAAATAAAATTAAACAATAATAAACAACTTGGATAAATGTGGATTATTCGATGATGAATTTAAAAGGGAATTGCGCTTGAGTAGTTTTCTTTAAAATTCCTAGGTGAGGAGATTTCTTCCAAGGTCTGACCAGCTTGATGGAAGGTCTAGAGGAAATTTTCAATATTAAATAATTCATATTTATTAGTTATAAAAATAAAATAAAAAATAATTATAAGATTAAAAAATAATAAATCGAAAAACAATTGATATAAATAAGTGTAGGAGTCAAAAATAGGTATTTCATAATGTATTTAAATCATCCGAGGAGCCTCTTCAAGAAAGGCGATTGGTCCTACTTGAATACTCTTGAGGTGAGAAGAACTTTTAAGTTGTCCAACCAGCTTGATGGAGGAGACTTAGAAGATTTTTCAATAGTTAATCATATCGAAATTAAAGCAAACAAATAGGCAAAATTAAGATAACTTTAAACTATTTGGTACCATCTTAAGATGGGCGTTGTGGGGGTGCTAATCCTTCCCCACACGTAACCGTACTCCCGAACCTTAGAAATTTTGAACGTAGACCAAGCCTTATCTTTAGACAAGAATAGGTGACCAATCACACCTTAGGTTTGAATGGTTGGTGGCGACTCCTTGAATTTTTAAAAGTCTAGCGGTTAGGTTCACGGACCTAGACGTTATGACAGTTTGGCGATTCCACTGGGGATGAATTAGAGAGTCAGGCCATTAGGTAGTCTAAGTTCATCAAAATTTTGCCTAAAAGCTTTGAATTTCATAAAATATTAAATATACACACATTTCACTTGCATGAACATACATTAGCCCTCGACCCGGGCTTGTCCTTTTTAAGAGGGAGTGTAGTACCTTTGCCTTCGTGAGGTGGTAACCTCCACATAGGCCAGTGAAACACTCCCACTCAAATTGAACCTTTCCGTTTGTAGCCTATAATGGGTGAGGATTGGGTGCCTTACTAGTCCAGTGTGGATGACAGTGAGGAACAATTTGGGAACCTTTAGACTTTCGGATTATCCAAACCATGCATATAAAAGAACCTAAGATGCCTGACCCTACATAGAATTCTGAACCCTTATTAGGACACAAAAAAAAAAAACTATCATTTAAAAGTAAGAGAAGCTATAAACATTCATATTCATATATTTTTCAAATTCTTCCAGGGTCTCATAACAATTGTTGCAAGCTGAAACCTATCTACATCCATGGAGAAATTGTTGCAAGATGAACGTACACCACTCCCGTGTGAACCAGCCCACATTGTGAAGGAGCGTTCTGAAAGGCCCAACTCGAGAACGGCGATTGCTTACCCACAAGTTTTACCTCAACCTTGCCTGAGAGGATTCGTTTGGACTTAAGACAAAATGATTGCACTGAGTTGATCAACATTTGGAAAGGATGGGGGAATGAAAGGAAATTAGCATTCCAAGAAGGATATGGAGATGATGTTACTACTATTAGTGAAAGTAGACTTTGATTTGATAAGGGCCATGGTACAATTTTGGGATCCCTCCTATAGATGTTTTGTTTTTAATGAAGCAGATTTGGTGCCAACCATAGAGGAATTTTCGATTCTACTTCGTCGTGAATCAAGGAAGCCCAACAAAATTTATTGGAAGAAAAGGAAGTCTGGGTATCGCAAGAAGCTCTCCTCAATGACAGGCCTGGATGTACAAAAGATTGATCATCATATGAGACAAAAAGGGAAAGCCACCTATTTACCATGGAGTTTTCTACGAGGATGTTTTCATGATCAGTTGACTGAAAAAACACATGAGTATGATGGCTTTAGCAATCTATGGGATGGTTGTGTTCCCTAAGTTTTTGGGGCATATTGAAGTCTCAGTGTGGATTTTGTTGAACAACTTGACTATGAGGTAAGCGTGGCTCCAGTTATCCTAGCTGAGACCTTCAGATCCTTAAATTATTGTCGTCGCAATGGGGAAGGACGTTTTATTGGATGTGCACAGTTGCTATATATTTGGATGAAGAGCCATCTTGGTGGGCACGAAGAAAAGTTTCGAGAACCATACTTGAATAATATTCCGATTAAGGAATTCTGTGAGAAAACATGGCCGAAACCAAGGACAAAGAAAGAATGGGTTTCGTTTTTTCGCAAGATTAGGAGTAAAGACATTGTTTGGAGAGCACCTTGGATGCCACGAAGACCAATGCTATATTCTTGTGGTGGCAAGCCATGGGTTCCTCTTTTAGGTATATGGGGAACTATCTCTTATTCTCCACTCATGGTGCGAAAACAATTGGGGTATGAGCAGTTCATCCCAATGACTCATGGGCTCAATCAGCATGAATATGCCTATGATGAAGAAGGTTTTGTGAGGAAGATAGAAGGTGATGTCAAAGCTTGGAAAACACCTCAAGGAATAGAGCAAGGAATATTCCCAGACAAAGAGCCTCCAGAGTATTCAGTATGGCATGCAAGACGAGCAAAGGACATCACGGTTCCACCTGAAGAAAATAAAGAAGCAGAGGTGATACCACCCCGAGACCCTATGATAGATTTGGAAATTGCTAAAAGGAAATTGGAAGAAGAAAAAAAGGAGTTGGAGCGAGAATACAAGAAGTTCAAGCATGAGACCGATGAGAGGATAGGAAGGAGGGATCATGCATATTCAAAGGTCCATCAGGAGAAGAACAAGTTGATGGATGAGATTAGCTACTTGAAGAAAAAGCTCGCAAAGTCCGAGAAGAGTCGCCTAATACAAGAAAACAAACGACTGAAGGAAGAAGCTCAGAAAAACCAGGAAGAAATTGCACGACTCAAGGACAAAGCACAAAAGGAGGAAAATGAGCTGGATGAAGCTCAAAAAGAGATAATAAGATGGAAGATTCGACTACAAGGAGTTCTCAATCAAGCCCAAAAAGACCAACAAAAGATGGCCCAAAATATACAAACCTTAGAAGAAGAATGGAAGATCTTCAAGAAGGACTCGCAACTCTTATGGACAATGTTTCATCAAATTAATTGGGTGGCTCATAGGGCCCAACAAATAGAAGATGAAATAAGGGAGATGAAGCCTGGAGTTAACCCAATAACTGAGCATGGAGAGAGGATGCTACAATTGTTGGAAGAGATAGAAGGCCATTATAGTGCTGTTAGAAGACTTATGTGGCACCATTAGATTTCTTCATGGATGTCTTAGGATTTTTGGTTTTGTTAAATGATTGTTATGAGACGATTTTTTTTTCTTTTTCCTTTTTTTTCTTCTTTCCTCCTTTTCCATCTTATGCATTTAGGTTGTAAAATTCCATCTATTAATAAAATACATCTTTGAATTCTTTTAAGTCTTTGCACATTTTTCTTGAAAATAATTTCAACTTAATTGTGGCATTCAAGGTGTCAAAATTGAATCTACTAGACGGTCCGCTCTCCATAAATATCATACAAGGTATCAAGCACGCATGATGGAAGAGGATCAAAATAGTAGGATAGAGAGGTTGGAAAGGGAAAATACAGATATAAGGGGACAATTGAGTGAAATTACCCAGTTGCTAAAAGCCATGATTAAGGGAAAGGAGAAGATGGGTAATCAAGAGGAGTCTATCCAAGAGGCTCAACAAAGCATGCGAGACAACCCTATTTTTGTTCCTGAAGGAAGTACTGTCAAAGCTCCCACACCTCTACAGATACAAGTTCAAAACCCAGTGGAGGTACCAAATTTAGATGATCCCACAGAGTTAGAAAAGTTGAGGCATAAAGAAGAATATAGTGGTACTAAAGCTCAGCTGAGCTTGATAGAGGAAAGACTAAGTGCCGTTGAAGGAGTTGACTATTTTGGACCTGTTGATGCTGAAAGGTTGTGTTTGGTACCTGGTGTCGTGCTTCCACCAAAATTCAAAGTGCCTGAATTTGAAAAATTCAATGGAACATCGTGCCCAAAAGATCATCTCACCATGTACTGTAGAAAGATGGCGGCATATGCATGGGACGACAAGCTATTGATTCATGTATTTCAAGATAGCTTGACTGGGTCAGCTGCTAAGTGGTATAACCAATTAGAAAGGAGCAAAGTTTCCTCTTGGTCGGAATTGGCAAGGGCTTTTATAGCTCAATACAAACATGTGTCTGATGTAGCCCCTGATCGCTTGTCTCTCCAAGGTATGGAAAAGAAGAAAGATGAGAGCTTCAAGGAATATGCCCAACGATGGAGGGACATGGCATCACAAGTTCAACCTCCTTTAACTGAAAAGGAAGTCACTATGTTCTTTTTGAATACTCTCAAGGCACCTTACTATGAGCGTATGCTTAGCAGTGTAACTAAGAACTTTGCAGATATGGTGCTAACAGGTGAAGCTATTGAGAATGCCATCAAGAGCGGTAAGATCGAAGCACCTGTGAATGATAGTAGGAAGGGTGGATTCTTGAAGAAGAAGGAAGGAGATGCACAAGCCGTCCAAAACAATTCGCGTCACCCTTATACCCCTCACCCACCTTCAGTAAACTACACTTATTCTCAATCTTACCCACAAACTCATCCCCAAAACACCTATCAACCTGTTTTCCATCGACAAACTCCTACAACCTCAACAAACCCCACTTTCCCACCTAATGACCAGAGGTACACCCGACCTAGCCGAAATATCGCCATAGACCCTATACCCATGGCATGCTGAGCTATTCCCAAAGTTGGTGGAAGGTCATCTCATTGCCCCTATTTATATAGAACCCTTGAAACCTCCTTACCCAAAGTGGTACGATCCCAATGCAAAATGTGCCTATCATAACGGCAATATTGGTCATTCTATTGAGAATTGCATGGGTCTGAAGGTGAAAGTCCAATCACTTGTTAAAGCTGGGCTTTTGAGTTTTGGGAAGAAAGGTGAGCCAGATGTTAATGCAAACCCATTGCCCGATCATGCTGGGACAACGGTAAACGCGGTTGAGGACCTAAGGAGAGGTACAATCAAGAGGACTGTTGTCGAAATAAAAACTCCATTAGAAAAGGTGTTTGAGGTTCTGGTGGAATCTGACTTATTACAACCAGTGATGTTTGTCGCAGGCTCTTATAAAGGGCAATATGATAGAAAAATGACATGCAAATACCATTGTGGAGCAATAGGGCACTCTGTTCAGCATTGCGAGGATTTTAGAAGGAAGTTGCAACAACTAATTGATGAATCTTGCGTGGAGTTCTATGAAGAAGTTCAAGTTGAAGGAGTTCATGCCACTGATAAGGAGTTTGTTTTAAAACCATTGAAAGTGCTTTATGAAGAGAAACCTACACCATCAGTTCAAGGGCCTAAGGTGGTGATAGAGGTGCCAACTCCATTCCCATACAAGAGTGACAAAGCCGTACCTTGGAGGTATGGGTATGATGCAATAATCAAAGATGGAGCAAATGTTGAACTAATGGTGGATAGTCCTGATTCCGCCAATATAGCTGGAGTTGGGGGGATGATACGTAGCGGACGTTGCTATACCCCTGAGATGCTACAACAGGCAAGAAAAGAGAAGGCCAAAGTGGGAGAAGAAGAAGTGGCACCAGTCCCAGATCCTGAGGAGAATCGACAAAGGCCGGTAACAGACGAAGATGCTTGTGAATTCTTGAGACTCATTAAGCATAGTGAGTACAGTGTGGTAGAACAATTAAACAAGATGCCGGCTCGAATTTCATTATTGTTTTGCTCTTGAACTCTGAACCTCATAGGAAGGCACTGTTGAAGGTGTTGAATCAAGCTTATGTGGTGCACGATGTATCTGTAGAAAAGATAGACCATCTAGTGAGCAATTTGGTGGTAGATAATTTCATATCCTTTAGTGACGATGAAATTCCAGCTGAAGGAAGAGGAAGTACTAAAGCTCTTCATATAAGTGCAAAATGCAGAGGCATCACAATTGGTAGGGTGTTGATTGATAATGGCTCATCTATCAATATCATGCCGATGATTACTTTGACAAGGATGCCGATAGATGAATCTCACATGAAGCCAAGTAATATGGTGGTAAAGGCATTTGATGGAGCTCGTAGAGAAGTTATGGGAGACATAGAGCTTCCAATGCAGATCGGTCCATGTACCTTTAATATACAATTCCAGGTGATGGACATTACACCATCTTATAGTTGCCTTTTGGGAAGGCAATGGATTCATATGGCAGGAGCGGTCCTTCCTCTCTTCACCAAAAGCTAAAATTTGTGGTGGACGGCCAAATAATTATTATCTCAGGAGAAGAAGACATGATGGTAGCTCAAACTTCCACTACGCCTTATGTGGACATTGGAGACGAAGCTGTGGAATGCTCATACAGATCCTTTGAGGTGGCAAATGCTCTATATGTGGGTGAAGGGTCAAGTCTGTATACTCCTCGCTTGTCAAATACCACTGGTATGGTCGTGAAGCAAATATTGTGGAAAGGATGGTGCCCTGGTTCTGGGTTGGGCAGAAACCTGCAGGGAATGTTAGAGCCACTAGAGATCATCGAAAACAAGGACAGATTTGGGTTAGGGTACAGACCGACAAGGATGGAAAAAATGAAGATGATGACTGAGAAGAAAGAGAAGAGAATTGCTCGTTTGCATGGTCGTGATTTTGAGTCCAAGAGATCAATCATACCACACTTATATGATTCATTTCACTCAGCAGGGTATATTCATCCAGATCCAATGATGGTGACTGAAAATGGACTGTTGAAGGTTTTTGCAAATTTGTCTGTCTCCGTGGTTGATGAAGAAGGAAGTGGAGGGTTTGACATTGATCAGTTCGTGTACCCTTCAGACGCAGAGCTAGGAAATTGGACGGTTTATGAGATGCCAGTTGTCTATGCCACCCAAGGGTAGTGGATTTTCTTTATTTTCTTATTTTCATTTGTTCTAGGTTTTCTTAGGATCATTCAGTTTCTTAAATAATGTAGGAGTGCTTATGCCCAAGAGCACTGAGATTTTCTTTCATGTATTGGGCCAACTTTCATTCATTTTCATTTCAATAAAGAGATTAATAAAATGCATTTTCTTCAATTCCTCAAGTACAAATCTCATTTCTTTCCAAGACACAATTACCCACATTCTTCATTTTACCAATTTTCAGGGATCCAGACAATGAAAATGATGATAACAATGACATTAATTCAGAATTTAATTTTGAGAATCTGTTCAATTTAATGAATTTGATCATGAAGAGAACCTTGAAGATTATATCGTGCCTTCTGAGTTACTAAGATTGGTGGATCATGAAAAGAAACCCATCGAACCTTATCAAGAAGAAACAGAAATAATAAGTTTGGGAGATGATGAGAATAAAAAGGAGGTGAAGATAGGAACTTCCTTGCCATCCAACGAAAGGGAGGAATTAAAGGAGCTACTTCATGAATATGTAGATGTGTTCGCTTGGTCCTATCAAGATATGCCTGGACTCGATACTAGAATTGTGGAGCACAAGTTGCCATTGAAGCCTGAGTGTAAGCCTGTACAGCAGAAGTTAAGGCGCATGAAGCCTGATATGTTATTGAAGATTAGAGATGAAGTTAAGAAGCAATTTGATGCTGGTTTCTTGGAGGTGGCCAGGTACCCTGAATGGGTAGCCAATATAGTTCCAGTTCCGAAGAAAGGGGGGAAAGTGCGAATGTGTGTGGATTATAGAGACTTGAACAAAGCTAGTCCTAAGGATAATTTTCCTTTACCCCACATTGATACACTTGTGGACAATACTGCCAAATACTCCACATTTTCATTCATGGATGGATTTTCGGGCTATAATCAAATAAAAATGGCTCGCGAAGACATGGAGAAAACCACATTTGTGACAATGTGGGGGACCTTTTGTTACAAAGTTATGCCTTTTGGGCTGAAGAATGCTGGAGCTACATATCAAAGAGCAATGGTGACTCTCTTCCATGACATGATGCATAAAGAGATAGAGGTCTATGTAGACGATATGATTGCAAAATCGCGTAAAGGGGAGAATCATGTCACTAGTCTCAGAAAACTATTTGATAGATTGAGGAAGTATCAATTGAAGCTGAATCCGGCTAAGTGCACATTCGGGGTTAAATCTGGAAAGCTATTGGGCTTTATGATCAGTAAAAATGGGATAGAAGTGGATCCAGATAAGATACAAGCTATTCAAGACCTGACTCCTCCACGTACCCAAAAGGAAGTGAGAGGATTTTTGGGTAGATTAAACTATATCTCTCGTTTCATTTCTCAACTCACCCTCAAATGTGATCCAATATTCAAGTTGCTTCGTAAGAGAGATCCCGGGGAATGGAATGAAGAATGCCAGGAAGCCTTCAACAAAATCAAAGAATATTTGTCGAACCCTCCTGTGTTGGTACCACCAGTAACTGGAAGACCTTTGATTTTGTATTTGATAGTCTACGAGAAGTCAATGGGATGTGTGTTGGGGCAAAGAGATGAATCTGGGAAGAAAGAACATGCAATTTACTATCTGAGCAAAAAATTCACAGATTATGAGTCTAAATATACCGAGTTAGAAAGAATGTGTTGCGCGTTGGCTTGGACGGCTCATAGACTCAGACAGTACATGTTGTATCATACCACCTGGTTAATCACAAAATTGGATCCTCTCAGGTACATCTTTGAAAAGCCTGCATTGTCTGGAAGGATCGCAAGGTGGCAAGTAATGCTTTCCGAATATGATATCACATGTGGCCCAAAAAGCCATCAAAGGGAGTGCAATTGCAGAATTTATCGCTGATCGCAATACGAATGGTTATGAACCAATGAAGATGGAGTTCCCAGATGAAGATTTGATGTTTGTAGAAGAAAAATGTGAGAAAAGACCATGGAAGATGTGTTTTGATGGGGCGTCGAATGCTCTGGGGCACGGGGTAGGAGTGATTCTCATATCTCCTGAAGGTAGTTATTATCCAATTACTGCTAAATTGGATTTTAATTGCACGAACAATGTAGCTGAGTATGAGGCATGTGTCATGGGTCTGCAGGCGGCCGTAGAAAGAAAAGTCAAGATACTTGAGGTGTATGGTGATTCAGCTCTGGTAATTTATCAGTTAAAAGGAGAATGGGAAACTAGAGATCCAAAATTAATCCAGTACCGAAAGTATATCGTTGAGTTGATTGATTATTTTGAAAATATCCAGTTCGAACATTTGCCACGAGAAGAAAATCAGATAGCTGATGCTTTAGCCACCCTAGCAGCAATGTTCAAGTTGGATGCAAATGCAGAGATCCAACCAATTAGGATGGAAGTGAAGAGTTCCCCAGCACACTGCTTGAGTGTTGAAGAGGAAGTAGATGGGAAGCCTTGGTATCACGATATTCTGCAATACATAAAAAATCAGCAGTATCCTGAGCATACTACTGAAAATGACAAAAGAACTATAAGAAGATTGGCTATGGGATTCTTCTTAGATAGAGAAATTTTGTACAAAAGAGGTCGAGATCAAGTACTGTTAAGGTGCGTGAATTCAACTGAAGCTACTAAAATTCTTGAAGAAGTGCATGATGGAGTCTGTGGAGCTCATGCTAATGGTCACATGATGGCCCGACAAATCATGAGAGCAGGTTACTACTGGCTGACTATGGAGAGAGATTGTATTAACTATGCTCGAAAATGCCACAAGTGCCAGATCTATGCTGATAAAATTCATGCACCTCCAAATGCTCTAAATGTGTTAGCACCTCCATGGCCTTTTTCAATGTGGGGCATGGATGTGATCGGACCAATTACTCCCAAGGCTTCGAACGGGCATAGGTTCATTTTTGTGATGATTGATTACTTTACCAAATGGGTTGAAGCTGCTTCATATGCAACTGTAACACGACAGTGGTTTGCAAGTTTATCAAGAGGGAGATAATTTGTCGATACGGGCTTCCAGAAAAAATTATCTCTGATAATGCTCGAAATTTGAACAACAAGATGATGGAAGACGTGTGTACTCAGTTCAAAATCAAGCATCATAATTCAGCGCCATATCGTCCAAAGATGAATGGGGCAGTAGAAGCAGCAAATAAAAACATCAAGAGGATAGTGGAAAAAATGGTTGAGACATATAGAGATTGGCATGAGAAGTTGCCATTTGCCCTACATGCTTATAGAACATCTGTTCGCACTTCTACTGGGGCAACACCATTTTCACTAGTGTATGGAATGGAAGCTGTGCTGCCTGTTGAAGTTGAATTCCATCCTTAAGGATCCCTGATGGAAACAAAGTTAGAAGAGCTGATTGGGTGAGAGATCGTTACGAGCAGCTCAACTTCATTGAGGAAAAAAGAATGGCAAGCATTATGTCACGGCCAACTGTATCAAAGGAGAATGATGAAAGCGCATGATAAGAAGGTTCGACCAAGAAAATTCAGAGAAGGAGAATTGTCTGAAGAAGATTCTCCCCAAAATCAACCAGACAATAGAGGAAAATGGGCTCCAAATTGGGAAGGTCCTTATGTTGTGAAAAGGGCATTCTCTGCGGGGCATTACTTTTGGTAGATATGGATGGAGATGATTTGCCAAACCCAATAAATTCAGATGCTGTGAAGAAGTATTATGCCTAACAAAAAAAAGAGAAAAAAAAAAAAAAAAAAGAAAAAAAAGAAAAAAAAAAGAAAGAAAAAAAAAAGAGAAAAAAAGAAAAAGAAAAAAGAGATAAAGAAAAAGGAGGATTCAAATTGAAAAACCCAAAAGGGCAGTTTGAGTCAATAGGGGGGTGAATTCGAACTGAAAACCCTAAAAGGGCGCTTGAATCAAGGAGACATATCTAAGTTGAAAACCTGAAAGCGACTAGGTATGAGGAGAAAAAGGCATTGAAGGGGTCATGATACAGAAGCACTAATAGGATTTGATAGGACTTTACATGGTCAGATGACTTGAAGAGAAATGAGATTTTTGAATGAGAGAATTTTGTATTAATTCATCAGAGTTATTTGAATGTTTGCCCAAGCCCGGTTTAAATAATCCTATAGTCCTTGTTTTTCTTCAACCTTGCTTTACCTTCACACTTGACTACCTTTTGTAATATTTCCAGATGTTGAATGATATCACTCTTTTCATTTCACCTACCATTTCTTTGCTATATCCTAACCCTAAGGGATTGAAAAATTGAATGCATTGATTTTGAATTGAAATGATAATGAATGTTTGCTTGGCAAAATATGTGAAAAGACACCTAATATTATTTAGGAAAATGAAAGAAAAGGAAACCTGTGGATAATGGAAACTGAAAATCAAGAAAAACCAATGAATAAGAAAGAAATAATGATTTTAATGAGCGAATGATGATTTTAATGAGCAGATAGAGAGAATAGTAAAGAAGAAGAGACAAGGGATAAGATAAGATAAAGAGGCATGAAGATAAAAGCTTCATTGGGAGAGAAAAATGAAGAAGGAAATGAGTAAAGAAATAGGAAATATAAGGACAAGATGACAAATGAAGGATGGAGAAGCATGAAGATAGATTGATGAAGAAAAACCTTATTGCCACAGCTAAAGTTGGAATACTTTTCAAAGAAAACATTGCATGAACAGAACAGATTTGTGTGAGTAATATTGCATAAATGGCATAGCATAGATAGAATAAGTGCATAGATAGATAAGAACCATGCACAGTTGCACACATGATGCATTGCATGAGAAAAAGAAAAAATTACAGACAATGTTCATTGAGTACAACTATAAGACCTTCGGGCATGATTCCTCCAAATATTTAGACAAGATTTTAAAGTTTGACTGCCTGCCTGTTTAGGAGGAGCTTTTAGACAAGATTTTAAAGTTTGACTGCCTGCCTGTTTAGGAGGAGCTTTTGGACAAGAATTTTAAAGTTTGACTGCCTGCCTGTTTAGGAGGAGCTTTTAGACAAGATTTTTTTTAAAGTTTGACTGCCTGCCTGTTTAGGAGGAGCTTTGGACAAGATTTTAAAGTTTGACTGCCTGCCTGTTTTAGGAGGAGCTTTTAGACAAGATTTTTTTAAAGTTTTGACTGCCTGCCTGTTTAGGAGGAGCTTTTGGACAGATTTTTAAAGTTTGACTGCTGCCTGTTTAGGAGGAGCTTTTAGACAAGATTTTTTAAAAGTTTGACTGCCTTTCTGTTTAGAGGGAGCTTTTTTCAAAAAAAAAAAAGAAAAAAAGAAGAAGAAGTCAGACAAAATAGGTGTCTTGTCTTTGTGCAATTACTGTTTCACAGCAAATGCACAAAGAGGGGCAGCTGTAGACACCCTATTTGTCCGGGGTCTTAACTTGTAAAATTAATTAATTGAGTTAGAAAATATGGTATTTTTAACATTAGATTAGGATAATTAATAATTTAAAATTAAAATAGGATTTTTATAGATTAGAATTAACATTAGGAAATTAAAAACAATGGATTTAGAAATAAAAAAAAAAAAATATGAAAATAAAAAATAAAAATAAGATTAATTTTAGATAAGATAATTAGATTATTAGATTTTTAGGATAATTATTATGATTTATATTAGTAGAGTTTATGATAGATTAGAATTAGAGTTAGATAATTATTAAAGTAAGATAAAAAAAGAGATTCACTTAGGCTAGGATATGGATACTACTTGTGTATATATTGAGGGGAGGGGGGACACAATCAAGGGGGGACAATTGGCCATACCTTTGCACTGCGACACAGATCAGCATCGTCATCTTTGCTTACTGCCAGCTGACCACCTTCATACATCCTTGGACTGTTTGCATATTCTCTCTGCAACCTCGCACCATCCTTTCACGCAAACAGCTGTGCACCTTCATCATCCTTGAAACCGCTTGCACCATCTGTTTACTACAAACCTGCAACCGAGCCATCATCGAGCACCATCATCTCCACTTCCATCACCGAACCCAGCCACCATTTACGATTCTTTCTCTTCATCGCCCTACCCAAATCACCATATAACCAGCCTTTGTGCCAAGCCGCCCCAGCATCCTTGTGTACCATCATCATCGTCTGAAACCAGCCACACCATAAGTCAACCCGTCACCCTTCTCACTGCTTGCACTGTCGTTCCACTCATTAGCATCATCATCGACCTGCATTCCTGCCACACACCCCAGCCGTGCTGCGATTCCTGCACCAAACAAACGCCAAAATTGCCGCACTTCCCTGCTCCTAAACAGCTTGGAAACCGACGTCTACCTGCATCCCATTCCTGCATCACCCAGCACAGCTTCCGTCGTTACTGTCACAGCCCTCACTGCAGCTGTCGTTTGCTGTGTTCCTTGCATGCTTATTCCACCGTTTCGCACCACTCTTGCATTGTCCCGCACCACTAGAACGCCATCTCCTTTGCTATCGCTCCACTCATCATCTTCATCAATTGCTCTACTACGGCTGCATCATCTCGCCACGCTCCCTTGCTGCTGCGTTCCTGTTCTGGCGTTTTCTCTCCGTCGCATAGTTCCTTGAACTTCTACCTTCATTACTGCTCACCTTGCACTGCCCTTTACATCGTTGCACAACTCCACAGCCTTGTTGAATCGCACCACGCACGTCCTATCTGCATTTGCTGCTACCAACTACAAAGAGCAAACAAAGAAAGAAAGAAAGATTAAAAGGGTAAAAGCACGTGGAAGATACAGGTAAGTTGGTGTTTTTAATAATTTGTTTCTCCAAATCAACGAACTTTACAATTTAATAATATGTTAATAATTTAACAATAAACTTAATAGTTTAATTTGTATGATTTGATAATTTGATAATAAAATTGAATTAATATGACTTCGTATGATTATCTAAGCTAATAAGTTGTATAAAATACTAATTTTGTATGTTAACGACTTGTATATTTAATTTGTATGATTTGCATGTCGGTTAAAACCAAAATTTAATTAGTGAAAGCTTGTAAGATAATTAATTTGAGCTAGAAATTCGTTAATTTTGTGTCAATTTTGTGTAAGTTGGTTTATTCGCATGATGATATTATTATGTATGATTTGATTAAATAATGTAATTGTATGATTTATATGATAGTTTTTTTTTGTTTTTGTAGAAATTTAATTTTAGGAAATAAAGTATGAAAGTAACAATAATTAAATTAAGGAAATGAAGATGAGTTATTCCGACGATGGAATTCTAAAGGGACTGCGCTTGAGTAGTACTTTTAGATATCTTGAGGTGAGGGGAGTCCTCTTAAGTCTCACCAGCTTGATGGAGGATTTAAGGGATATTTACAATATTTAATAATTCATCATAAAAATAAAATAAAATAAAATTGAAATTAATAAATTCAAATTAAAAGAATAGAATAAAAATAAGATAAATATATGATTAAAAAATTAAAATAAAATTAAACAATAATAAACAACTTGGATAAATGTGGATTAATTCGATGATGAAATTTAAAAGGGAATTGCGCTTGAGTAGTTTTCTTTAAATTCCTAGGTGAGGAGATTTCTTCCATGGTCTGACCAGCTTGACGGAAGGTCTAGAGGAAATTTTCAATATTAAATAATTCATATTTATTTATGTTATAAAAAGTAAAATAAAAAATAATTATAAGATAAAAAAAATAATAAATAGAAAAACAATTGATATAAATAAGTGTAGGAGTCAAAAATAGGTATTTCATAATGTATTTAAATCATCCGATGATGGAGCCTCTTCAAGAAAGGCGATTGGTCCTACTTGAATACTCTTGAGGTGAGAAGAACTTTTAAGTTGTCCTACCAGCTTGATGGAGGAGACTTAGAAGATTTTTCAATAGTTAATCATATCGAAATTAAAGCAAACAAATAGGCAAAATTAAGATAACTTTAAACTATTTGGTACCATCTTAAGATGGGCGTTGTGGGGGTGCTAATCCTTCCCCACACGTAACCGTACTCCCGAACCTTAGAATTTTTGAACGTAGACCAAGCCTTATCTTTAGACAAGAATAGGTGACCAATCACACCTTAGGTTTGAATGGTTGGTGGCGACTCCTTGAATTTTTAAAAGTCTAGCGGTTAGGTTCACGGACCTAGACGTTATGACAAATGCAACTGTACAGTTTCCCACATCAGTGTGCCTTGCTTGCTGCGTGTGTGTGTCTGCTTGTCTGACTGGCCGAGTGTGCGTGTGTGCTGTGTTGCTTGCGGGTGAGCCCATTTTGAGGGTCTTGCAGCGTTCTATTGGTGCGCACACCATCACCGCATCAAGGAGTAGGTTGACTTAAATACGTGTGAATGAAAATTTTCGTCTAAAACCGCATGGTTGCTCTACTAAAGCCTCGAACACGTGACACATGGCCCTTGACTTTTCTTCCTCATCTGTCAATCAACTGAAGTCTGAACAACTAGGAGTCAAGCCATCTTAGCTTGGTTAAATTAGAATCAGCTGGGTCTCTAGCTGTAGAAAATGCAGCTATCAGAAAGGGAAAGAAATGACAGAGCGATGACTTCAGAAGACACTGAAGTTCCCTTTTCTCTCTTTTCCTTGATACAATGAATGGTAAGAGGACGGATGCCTGCCGCCTCAGCTTGATTTACTGAGATTATGACAAGCTTGTACTTCCCATTAATTTCCATCGTGCCTGCGGTAATCATTAATCCGATCTGCCACTGTCATTTTAGTGTAGTTACAGATAAAGGAAGGTGAATTATGAATATCTTGGCTTTAGGCTTATTAAGAAAAGTGTTGCTTCGCTCCATGCCAATAAAAAAACAGATTTAATTAGTACTGAAACTCTTATAAAGTATACTCACAACTTTATTTATATGTAATCTTCTTTTCGCATTGTCAAAAAAATTATTATCCTAACTTAAATACACATTCTTAGATAAAAAGCAATTTACTATTGCACCATAACCCACTTTCGGAATTACTCCTGAGGGTGGGGTTAAGAAAGTAAGATAGTTGAGACTTGAGAGAGCGTTATTAGTTGAATGGTGGTTTTCTGGATGGTATCTTTGCCACCAACTTCCTTCCCAGTTCTACATCCACCGGTTCCATTCATGAACAATGCGGGACCATCCATTTCCATTGTTTCCCTGTCATTATTATTAATTCTCATACCTAAAGTACAAGTCTCGTGAATTACTGCTTTCTAATTTTATTGAAGGCCAAGAAAAGACCGCACTCCTACCAGGCACCTAGTGACCCTTAGAGTTAGAGGTATTAACAAAAAGTCACACTGACTGGACTAATGCTGTCCTCGAACAAAAAGCTTGACCTTGCCCATTGCCGATCCATGTACACAAAATGTAAACTTGTGAAATTTGTAGTTGGCTCATTTCCTACAAATAGCATTTTATCTTAATATGCAATCCAACCGAGATGATGTAATATTAAATTTAAGTTTAGTTGGATTCAAAAATTTGAGATTCGCAATATATTTTGAGTTTAATCGAATATAATTTTGAAACTTTAGCTTGATTAGATAAAATATTCGAATCACTCGAGTTCAATTCGATAGATTCGATTTGTCATTTTTCAGTTATATATTATAAAAGTGAAATAATAAATTAATAATAAAATATAAAAATATATTAAAAAAACTCAATCAAGCTCGTAAATTGTTTCAATCGAGTATTATAATATTCAAATTCGATTTAATTTATTATTTTAATAATTTGAATTTGAGTTTAATTCGAAAATAAACGATTTGAACTTGAATAATCTTTAAGTCAAGTATAAATAACTCACAAATAACTTGTTTCGTTTACACTTTTACAATATCCAATGTAGAATGTTCATTTTATCAAATGAGATTATCATCTTTACATCATCATAGAGAATAATTCAAGTTAATGATCATGTTCATGATGTCCCACAACTATATATTTAGGTTATAGTTTTTCTTCATGGTCGGGTACAAAAGAACAAAGAACACTGAATTCACTCTAAGACAGCAAAAGAATGTGGTCCTATCTCCTCATTATTTCTGCAGTAGTTTGGTGATTTTGGGTAGGATCTAACTTTGAACAACATTCCATGAAATAATCCTCAATAATATTATTAGCAAAAAATGTTCATTTGTAACTTGAAAGTTGCAAGTTACGGAAACAATTTTTTCATTAATACACAAAAAAAAAAACTATGCATATATATGATATTTCTCAACCTCATAATTTAAAATTTTGTGTATTGAATTACCCTTTAATAGTACCAGGAGCACGAAGCTAAAGAAGTTTTTTTTTTTTTTTCAAGAACTGGAAACAATAAATTGCCTTGTTGGGGAGGTTTCTACTTGCAGATATTGAAGTCCAGTGTCATTGTAATTACATGGTATGAAGTTATGATAGCAAAAGCATAGGAATTCAGGAGTAAAAGGCTTTAATTTTAAGGTTAGCCCGCCCCACTCTATCACCAAAAATTATAGAATTTATTATTCATGGTTATTACATTCCATGAACAGATAATTATGAAAATCGCATTACTTAAACTAGGTAAACTAGTAAATAACTATAACAAACTAAACAAACTAGTAAATAACTAGACTAATTCAAGTTCACACTTGGTGAGACTCGAACTTGAGACCTCAAAGTCTCAGGATCTCCTCATTGCCACTAAGCCAAGGCCTCATTGGCCACAAAAATTTATATGTAAATGCACAATTACATGGAATTACTTAAAAATTGGAAAAAATTACATGAATTCGAATTAATAAGATCATTATTACTGTTAGGATTTAGGATATTTAATGATTTATGATCATAAATGATGTTCTTAAAAAACTTCGAAGAGACTCAAATTAGCAAAATCTTATTTCAGTTTTATACGAGTGTGAATAATTATTCTATATATCATCAGTAGAGTTTTGTAACTCTACAAGCGGAGTTAGAATGTGTGTGTCTTATTTTATTTATTTTTTAATTTTTTTAAAAGATATGTGTCATTATCTTAACCCTACTTATGGAGTCCAAAAACTTCACTAACGGTATATGGAATATTAATCCTATATATATAATGATTTATGGTATAAAGTTTTTGTAAAATATTTTTTTGAAGAAAATTACTTGAATTTAAATTAGTAAGATCATTACTACAATGACGATATTTAATGATTTACCATCTTAAAAGAGAGGTTACCGAAAAGCTTTCAAAGAAAATTACTTGGTCTCAAATTAGTAGAATATGTTAAAAAAATTATATACTGTCAATGAATTAAAGGTTGACTTTATTAATAAATTTTTTTGAGCAAATTCAAAAATATTTATTTTTAAGGATTTGATATTTTTTTTAGTTATTGATGAAGTGTTAACTTTAGTACATCATAAATAAAGCCCATAAATTAAACCATAAATGATAAATTACCTAAAAAATTTTCAAAAAAAATTACAAAATAACTCAAATTAGTAAGATCATCTAAAGTTTAGAATACTTAACGATTTATTATATTAATTGATATAACTTAAAAAAGGTTTCCAAGAAAATTATTTAAGATTTTCCTAGAAAATTATCTAAAATCAAATAAGTAAGATCATTACTAAAATTAGAATTTGTAATATAAAATTAGAATATTTAATGATTTATTATCTTAATTGACATAACTTAAGAAAGGCTTCGAAGAAAATTATTTAAGGTTTTCTTAGAAAATTATCTAAAATCAAAGTAGTAAGATCATTACTAAATTTAGAATTTATAATAAATTAGAATATATAATGATTTATTATCTTAATTGATATAACCTAAAAAAGGTTTCGAAGAAAATTATTTTAAGAGTCTTTTAGAAAATTATCTAAAATATCAAATTTCTAAGATCATCACTAAAATTAGAACTTACAAGATTCACACTTTTATAGGATGAAAACCATAAACTCGAAGAATAAAATCATTATTACACTTAGAGCATAAAATCTAAAACGATAGATTAACTAAAAAGTTTAGAAGAAAATTACTTGAGATTTTCGAAAAAAAAATCTTAACTCAATCTAAGTAAGATCATGGCTAAAATTAGGATATATAATTAATTACAAATTTAAATGATGTTATCTGAAAAAATTGGATGAAAATTACCTAATATTCTTAAAATAAAATAAAAAAAAACCTTAAAACGAAGGAATGTAAAGATTTTCCAGAAAATTACTTAAAAATTTCTTCGGGGCATGTATCCAACCAACTCAGGTGTTGGCGCGTTGCTGTAAGATTTGGAAGGTTTTTCCAGTGGGGTCCACTTCCAAGTTTCCAAAACCGCCTGCTTAATCGCCCATCGTATTCGTGTATAACTGTATATATACCTTGCCTGCTCCATGTCAAGGCCTTCACTTTACTTGTTAAACAAGGCAGAAAAGAAACTGGTTTCCCATTGATATGGCAGAAATGGGATTCTGATTTTCATTCCCATTACCGTTATTTTCTTTGTTGACGTCAAACAACAAACAGACTCGATTCTAAGCAAATGTCTAGCCAACTTTCTCTTCCACCTACCTCTTCTTTCCCTCAGTGTCTGCAAAAAGAAAACCCAGTTCTGTGAAATAGGACTTCAGCTTGATTTCTCACTTCAAAGTACCTTTAGAACTCAGTGGAGAAAAAAGGAGAAAAGCTTGTGTCTTGTTGAGAATTTTTGTGTTGTGGGGTCCAAGAATTCTAAACCAGCATTCTCGTCCACCTCCTTTGACGTTGTCTTACCGTGTTTCACGAAAAACTCTTCATCAACACCACCACCACCAAACTTGTCTCTTTTTCATGACTATGTTTCACTGAAAGGTTAAAGTTTTGGCTTTTGTTTTTCATTTTTTGATAAAAAACAAAGTTAGGACATTTACGTTGTGTGTTGGTTTCAAATTGCTTCCTTTTTTCGTTATAATGGCTTTGAAGTGTGCTCCAATCTGGGTTTGTTCTCAAAAGCCTCACTCTCATCTCGGGACACTAGATTTGGGGTCTAGCCGAGGTAGGATTGTGTTGGATTTGAGACCTTCCAAATGGGAATGCTGTAGTTTGGGTGCTTCAGCACAGAGAGCTATCAATCCTGTTGAAGATGAGAAGCCTAACACTCCTGGGGTCAAGACTGGGAAGATTGGTCAAGCTCAGGACAGTGTCTCCACGACATTTCACAAGGACTTGAATTTTCTTTCTAGTAAGTTAACTCGGTTATAGTTCTTTGAACTAATGTTTGGTTTTATTCCGTTTTGTTGGGCTGTTGTTCTATGTATTTTAAGTGTGATGGAAGCTATGCTCTGTTTTATAAATTAGCATTAATTGAATTATAGAGGAAAATAATTTTCTCTTTTTTTTCTTTTTTGTTTTTCAATTTTGATGCAATTATTTGATTGAGGTTGAAAAGATCCTGATATATGTTGAAAGGCAATGCAGACTACTCCAGTTTGCTTTCTAATGTTATAGCTATTTTTTGCTAATTTTAATGCAAGGTTCTACTTTGAATGACTTTCTTCCTTAAAACAGATGTTTTTTTATCTGCAATCCGCATAATAACCGATAATTGGAGCACACATTAGGATGAACGATGTCTTATTTGATGTGTAGAATGCCGTTTATGAGGCCACTTATATTCAATGTCAGTTGTTTGAAGGTGCTTCAAGGATATGTAATTATGAAAAGATTGAAGATAGTTGCTATAATTTCTTGCATTGAAGCAGTGTTTTGGACTATTAGATCCCATGGAACTATTGGTTTAGCAGGAAAATAAATCCAAAATGAGATTTCTTGGCATTTAAGATTGACTTTGTTGCTGGCTTTTGAATTTTGATGCTTTGAAGCCAAATAAGATTTTATGCTGAATCAGGCATCTCTTACTTTTTGTTAGTAATACTTATGACAACACGTATAGGTATGACTAGGAATATTCTTTTCTGGAACTTTTGAATCTCATGCATAATGCCAATCCAATGAGATGGCGCTCTTATGTGGATGAATTTGAGGTGTTTTAGGTTTGAACAGCCCCCAAGTTTCTTGTCTTATTCTTTTATATGGTGTTGATTTAATAACTTGGACCATGGTCTTGGTTAATGCAATTTCTAAGGTTGAATATATAAATGTTCTGTAGAACCCCTGACTCAAACTGATCTATCTCCATTGCCTGATTATGGTTCAAAGGTGCGGGTAGCTTTTCAGGTTTGAAACTTATTCATTCTTCAATTAATTCATTCTTCAATTAAACATCCATGTGTTTCTTGCTATACTTATATTGGTTTTTACTTATTTTAGGGAATCCCGGGTGCATATGGTGAGGATGCTGCCCTTAAAGCATACCCTAATTGTGAGACTGTCCCATGTGACCAATTTGAAGAGACGTTTAATGTTCGGATGATAAGTGCTTTATTGGTATTTTGTTACTGTGAATCTATGGAAATGTCTCCATTATATTGTCGCATTCTTTTAACAGGCAGTCGAACTTTGGCTGGTGGATAAAGCAGTTCTCCCCATTGAGAATTCTTTAGGTGGTAGCATCCACCGTAATTATGACTTACTCCTCCAGCGTAGCTTACACATAGTAAGGGAGGTGCGGTTGGTTGTAAATCACAGCCTCTTGGCATTGCCTGGTGTTAGAAAGCAGGAAGTGAAGCGTGTTTTTAGCCATCCCCAGGTTAATCATGCTCATAATTTCACGTCGTTTTGATTTGGAAGTTACCAGATGTTTTGGGACATACTAGAGAACCTTCATTTGAAGTTGGGGATTAAGATTCTTGAAGTGTCGGTGTTCCTAACAATATCCTCATTTTCAGGCACTTGATCAATGTGAGATGACACTTAACAAGTTGGGCATCATTAGAGTTAATGCTAATGACTCTGCGGGTGCTGCTAAGGTACATTTTTAGATCTTCTTGTGTTAATTCAGTTTCCTCATAAATCATATTTTGGCCATTTCTTGTTCTTTTGTTTTTCCTGATGTTCTACATACTAAGATGCTAGAACAGATGGTTGCTTCAAGCGGCCTAAGGGATATTGGTGCAGTAGCAAGTTCTCGAGCAGCAGCACTATATGGGCTTAACGTTCTTCAAGAAAATATCCAGGTCAAATCTTCAGTTTTCTTACGCCTTGTTGGTGCCACATAGAATTGTTGAAAAAGAGGAATGCTGGCTTCGCAGCAATTAATTGATTTTGGTATTGTAGGCTTAAAATGGACAAGATTATGCGTTTGTATGCCCTATGAGTTTAAAATATTTTTATTAGTATACCTTCCAAATTTACATGGCTAGGTTGAGAAGCATGCAGGCAAGAGGGAGAGAGATAGTCAGCTATTTCTGCAGTATCCTTGCAGTCATTATCACCATTCCTGTTGGGTGGTGGCAAGTTGGATTGATGAGTATCTGAATTGTGAACAAGCACTCTGGTGCTCCCGCTACTCTGATTTCTTTCTCAGACTTTCAGTTTATGTTTTCTTATAAATCAAATTGTTTCAGATATACCTGAGTTATCTATATGGATTCATGTAGCCAGATCAAAACTTGTTCAGTCAATGTTCATAAACTCTTACTATGTTCAAGGCCTGCATAAAATAGCATTTCATCTTTTTCTTTGGTTTTTGTCTCGAAAGTTTTTGGTTGCCTCAAATCCTGATATTCAGACAAAGCCATTTTGATTTGATTTACTTCATCTGATGCATCAGGACAAGGATGTTAATGTTACGAGGTTTTTGATACTTGCAAGAGAACCCATAATTCCAAGAACTGACGGGTTTTATAAGGTATAACTCCTTGAAATTAGTCACACGTATTTGATTTGATGGCTTAATATTTCCATTTTTTTGATAACATGTCCAGACAAGCATTGTTTTTAGTCTAGAAGAAGGTCCCGGCATGCTGTTCAAAGCTTTGGCTGTGTTTTCTCTAAGGGGTATTAATTTGTCAAAGGTAACTATAACAAACTGTTCAGTCTTTGGCTCATTGTAATGTCAGAGGATTCTGATTGTTATGTTGCCCCTTGGAGCAATTTTCAGATAGAGAGTCGACCTCAAAGAAGGTGTCCTCTAAGAGTTGTTGATGACTCGAACAATGGGACTATTACGTAAGTGTCATATCTACCAAGATCTGCTACTTTAAACTTGATCTTAGTAATTCCAGAATTAATTTGCATGAGTAGTAGGTCTTATTGATGCAGTGTTTTTCAAGGTATGCATAATAAATATGAGAGGTGACACCCGTGGGAATTAAAGAAGGTGGTATGGGAGGTTAAAAAACAAGAAGAAATTAACAGCTCTTCATTGAAAAGGAAAAAAAGAAGCAAAATACACGATTTGAAATAGAGATTTCATAACAAATAAATAGTTAAATTTATGCTATTAATCTGATTGATGTCTGGTGCCAGGTACTTCGACTATCTTTTCTACATTGACTTTGAAGCTTCGATGGCAGAACCGCGTGCCCAAAATGCATTGACACATTTAGAGGTCAGTCCTCTAAAACTCTATAATTATGTCTTTGTCTTGTAATGTCCATATTTTCTTACCGAAAGTCCTTGCTTGGCCTGGATATGAGAAGCCCTTGGAAACCATGTTTTTTGTACCAAGACTGTTGTGGCTAAGTAGTGTGTTGCATGGAGCATACATGCTGAATTTTCTATATGATGCCACTTACCTTTTACTTTTTTATCCGTTAGCTGAGTTCATTTTCTCGTTTGGATCGATCAGTTTTTTCTCATATTTGTTTGAGCTTGATGCCAGCTTGATTAAACTTGTTCATGTTGGCATGTTTCCAACATTAATCACATGTAATAAGTGCATGATCCACGATGTAATCCACCATGAGATTTTAAAGATTCTTCACCCTGATTTCTTAGCATATCGAAATCTTGTTGCTCTATGATGCATGCTTAACTAGCATGAATTCCCCTGCCCCTGCCCAAAACATTTCAAAAACAAAAAATGTAGTCTTTTCCCTTAATTCACCCCGACAGATTGAATTTCAAGATGGTATATTCTCCTTGGCAGGAATATGCCGGATTTCTCCGTGTCCTTGGTTCCTATCCAATGGATAAAACTCTATAGGTGGATACCCCCTCAATGGAGTACAGTTCGTCATTCATTTATTTTGGTCTGTCAAACCTGCAAAATGGAGATAGTTCACCACAGGCTATTTACATACAATACTATCCTTGATCCAGCTGAAGATTGAGAGTTTCCTGGAATATATCGAAGCTTCTTCAACATGGTCTAATGATCTTTTCCTTCTTTTTTCTTTAGCCACAACTTTTTCCATCCTCCTAATAGGAGTGTTGTGCTGTGTTGTGAATTTGAATGATGAAAGACAATCCCATGTGTTGAGGGCATTCCCTCATTTTCATGCAACAATTGGCTCTTTCTCTTAAACTTCAATGAAAAACAAAGTAGTTGTTGTTGTTTAATCTCTCAGCTACCATCTAGCTGTGGCTGTACCTCCTTGTTTGTTCCTTCCCATTCCTGACATGTAAAGAATCTTAGAATTTTAGAACCTGTACTGCAAGCAATTTGTGGTGTACAAAGCAATGCTCACAGATTATTGTTGGTAACTCTAAATCAAAAACATTGTGGGAAGGAAGAGAGACAGTTGGGTTCTATGGTCGGTTGGGCAAAACAGACAGACAAGATTGGCCTAAAACCTTTGCCAAGATCGGTTGCGAGGTTTCTTACAAGAATCTCAAGTTGTCAACAGTACAGTTCATAGAAAACATGGTAAGAAATTTACAGAGATATAAATCATCAAAAACCACCTGCTCCTTTGAATTTGAGAGTACATGAGTAGATTTAACTTGAACTTGGTACCCTGTAATTTTGGATTCTAGGACTGAACTTAGATTTGTAATAAAATTGACACCGCAAACTTGGGTACTTGAGTTCGGTCACTTTTTCATTCATGGTTTTGAGCTTTTCTTTCTTTCTTTTTCTTTTTTTTTTCCCAAAGAGTATTTTTCAAGCTTTGTTTTAACTTTAGCCAAGGAAAAAAATGCAGATGCTTGGCATGGATTCTTTCTTCCTTCCAATATCCCTGGTTCCTTTACACATTATTAAGGCATGTGAGTCCAAGTTCACCGTGAGGTGACCTTGTCTAAAACAAGGCTATAAATTCTGAAAATCAATCCGACTATTTTAAAGCAAAATTCAGTCTCCATAACCATAACCTACTGATAGGTATACAACATACTAGAATTCAGAACAGATAAGAGTCGAAAATGGTTCAAGCCCCATAACAACGACCATATTTAAACAGGCAAATTGCACACTTATACACAAGGTACTGATTTATTCATAGAGTAGCAGAACTATTTGCTTAATGCATCCAGAGCCTTTTCTGCCATGGTATTACTCTGCCTAGTGCCTACTGGAGTTCCTTCAGAAAGTCTTCATTGTCAACCAGGACCTGCAGACACAAAGCATAAGCATACATCATGAGCTTGTCAACATAACAGGATTCCACTAACATGAATCACTCTTATGTCTATATTATGGTTTAATTTAGTCTGGTTTACTTGAGCAAGGGATGTGTAGTGATTTCATGCTTCCAATCGCTTTTTCTTATCCCACTAGTTGCCAATCTTACCATCTGGTTCTACTACATAATTTTAACGGCACAAAACATTATCCTAGTAGCACTAGCCACTTTGTTGAACCAACCAAAAAACTATTATTGGAGCACTTATAAGTTAAAAGAACAATCCGAGCTCCTACAATCATTCCTTACAAATGCTCGTGCAAATGATAGAGGTGGTAAAGTAGCCAATACGACTACAAACTTACAGTTTTCCAGCCATCAGGATCTAGGAAAGAGGTAATTTTCGTGTTGATTCCGGGAATTGGCCCTGGTTTTCGAGTAACCTTTCCCCCAAGCTCTTGTATAACATGTTCCACAACCTCGCCACTTTTGTATACATCATCAGTACTAAAAGCAACCTGGAATGGGTGCAATAGTCATCAAAAGAGAGTAATGGTATCAGTACTATCAGATATTTCGTTGCAAGCATAGCTAAGTAGAAAGAGAATCCAAAACTGACCTGTGCATATGCATTTCCCTTGGTGTATTCAGTCACTCCATAATTGTAAGTCAACTCAAGAACAGTAGTCTCATGTTCTTCTGCATACCCCATCATGGCTAAGGAGTACTGTCAAAGAGAATGCAAAGAATGAGAGAATTTAGTAGGCATCTTCCACAGCTAAGGGTAACATTCGTATCTCCTGCTAAGTAAACTAAATAACATAATCCAAGTAGGACAGAAATCACCTTGTATTCAGGCCTATCAACCTTATATACTAGCTTCATCCCCAGGGCCTGCAAAAAATATAAGAAGAAAAGCACAGAAATTACCAACTCATCAAAATTTTAAGCAACCAGTCAAAAAAAAATATCAGTTGCGAGCAATGACAGCAAGCAATTATTAGGTCCAAAGCCTGTTTATGACCACTCTACAATAAGTAGAACTTTCATTTAAGTGATTCATGCACTCAAAGCATAATGAATTTGCTTTGAAATTGAAAAATAAGATCAATTAGAGAAACAAAATTCAAGCAAAAGGTAGGTTACCTTTTCATAGAATTTGATAGAGCGATCTAAATCTCCAACACGAAGCATTACTTGACAGAGTGGCTCAGGTGTATAGGCTCTTTGGATAAGCTCAAAAATATAACCATCAGGATCCTTCACAAAAGCAATGACGGTGGATCCACCTTTGACTGGACCAGGCTCTCTAGTAATAGTGCCACCCTTTGTACGGATGTCCTCAACCATTTTGTAGACCTAAGTACAAAGTGGAATACACATCAGCGTTTGCGATGAATCTTTTGCTTGAGCTTCGAAAAATAAGGAATTTACATCAGGAGTTGCAATTGCGAAATGCCCAAAACCAGTTCCAATATCATATGAAGTTACTCCATAATCTGCAAGGAAAAATAAAAGTTCTTAGTGATCATAGAAGTTCAGAGCACTAAAAATGAATTAATACTCACACAAATTCAGATGCATATTGAATGAAAGGAACCATAGGGTTAACTTTTCGACAACGAAACAAAAACTAGCAGGCGCCAAGCATTACAGATATATAACAAAAGCCATTTGAAGAGAAAATTTCCATGTACAGAATAAAGATAGAACAAACGTACTATATGTTAACTCCACAACGAAATGAGACTCCTCTGGGCCAAACCCAAGAAAAGCATTGGAGTATTTCTCTTCAGGAATATCTCTTTTCCTCAACAGCTTCATTCCAAAACACTCGGTGTAAAACCTGAAAACAAAATTTTAACAGAAAATAAGGACATCCAAGCATCAAAACAATAAGTATACTAAAATAATTCAAGAACACTGAACACCCAACTTCTAGAAAAGCATACTTAATGGTACGATCAAGATCACCAACACGGTACACGGCATGAAGAAACCGACGTTTGTCTTTCTTTGGCCATTCCAACAACTCAGTACTGGGAACTGCAGCTGAACCCTCAGCCATCTTTCAACTAACCCGAATGCTCTGTAACCCTTCATAAAGTCAACCAAGTAAATCAATAAAGCATCTTTAAAAACAATAGGTTCATTTTTTCCCACTCTTCTTAACTTTTCCTTCTTCAACTAATCTATCTTTATTTTCTAAATCCATCAATAAAGTTACCTTTTTCATTTTTTTTTTCAATTTCTAAGTGAAGCTCAAGCTAAGGATTGGAATTTTATTACAAAAATGGATCATAACAGTTAATAAGAGCTTAAAACAGTACCTGATTTGAACACCGAAAGAAAAATGAGAATTGGATCCAAGAGCAGCTTACCAGTAATTACTAGAGAGAGAGTGAGTGAAGCGCCCTAGACAAATCCAGAAACTTGTCAGCAATGAAGCAGATTTATAACCTCTTTCTTCATCATTTCTAACGTTGCTGTCTGTTACAAAGTGATGCAATAACCGACAAATACGTCTCCTAGTAGCTGCAACCAGACAACCACATAGCCCTCCTTAACTTGTAAGGAACACTTGCTGTTGTTTGAGAACAAATTATTAGGAGACACTGATGTTTACTAGGAGGATTGCTCCTTAGACATTTCCGGAAGTCAAACCCTCCACAGATTCCGCAGTTAAAAAGCTTTAACATGCGATTAGTAGCGGATTGGAGCTTTGGTCTGACAAGTTAAACGAAGTATCCAGTATTGACATGATTAAGGCAAAGATGAAGGGTCATTTAGTGATGAAAAGTATGGCCACTTTCGGCCTTGTCGAGAATGAAATGTTGCAACTTTGCAATTTGCAGTCTTTGAACAAACCGGGGATGCCCGTACCGTAGACCTTAGTTTTGGATTCTTTCTTCCGTGGCCCGCTTTCCATATGATGTCCAAATCAAAGAAGGAATATATAATTCGCATTAATTTAGAATTATACACTTACGGATTATTTTTTAAGTGCATGTTTAGCGTAATTTATGGAAGAGTTTATTTATTTTATAAGCAGAAGTCAGGTGTTTGATTTTTAAATTTTTAAAAATTTTAATTTATGCGAAAAGTAAACTTGAATTTTTTGATGAAGTTATAAATTAAAACTTTTTCAATAAATACTACTATTAATAATATGTATTTAGTGAAATTTTTACATTTTCACTTTGTTTTTCAATAATTTACAAAATTATAAAAGATGATTCATATTATTTTACAATAATTTATTTATTTTGTACCATTTTTATATTTATTTCATTTGTTTAATTTTAATTAACAAATTTTTTTTAGTTTTATTTTTTTCACTTAAAAACTTGTGACTTAATTTAATAAAGTTTATTATTTTATTTTTTTTCATTTATAAAAAATATACAAAAATTTTACTAAATAGTTTTTAACATTCTACAATATTTTTATATTAAGTTTGTTAAATACTAATTTAATTTTTCTTAACACTGTTTTTAAAAAAATTTTACTCAAACAACAATTTTTATTCCAAGAAATTTATGGTTGATTCATTAGAAAAAACTGAGAAAGAGTTATTAATAGAATTTTTTATTGATAAAAAAATGCACTCTTTTTATTTGCATGGGAAATAGAGAGAGAAAATGAAATGAGATATTTCTCACGCCATGTAAAAAATAAGAAAAAATTGGACCTTTAGTTTATGGCGTGAACCGCCCTGATTGAACCAAATGATTCTCCGCGAGCTGAGGTCACAATCCATGGCATAATTGAGACCACACCTTATATATATATAGGATAAAAATTTGGATAAAAAAAAGATAAAAATTAATTTAAGAAAAAAAAAAAAGAAATTAAGACCACCTTTCAAACTCAAACTCGAACTTGAACTCAGAACCATTCCGCTGGCTACGTGACGGAAGCAATGAGCGATTAGATTAGCTCTATCCAACCAAAAGCATCTATGGAAGCTAACGCATGGTATCTGAAATAGCGTCCAGGTTCAATGAACCTGGTACCCCGCCTTTTATCTGCCCATTATTTAACCCTTCAACCCTTTCTCTTTGTCAAATCTCTAAACACAGAAAAAACAGACGTTCACAGAGGAAAACCAAAGCTTTTTTTTTTATTGCCTTTTTCTGTTCCTTCTAAATTTTCGAATATGGCGTTTGCTGTTTCTTCTTCTACTGCCATTTCCGGTTCCAGCTTTTCGCATTCAAGTTCCTCCTCTGACTTCAAAGGTACTTTAATTTTGTTATTTTCATCTCTTTTTTTGAAAAAAAATTCGTTTTTTTCGTTATTTATGCTTAATGATGTTTTAATTTGGGGTTTTCAGCTCCACAAATTGGTTCATTTCGGCTGGCGGATCGCCATGCAACGGTGAATCTGTCTAAAAAACGTTGCGCAGTGAAGCCCGTAAATGCGGAGAATGATTCCATGGTTCCTCTGGCAGCAACCATCGTTGCTCCAGGTAAAACTTCAAGTCATTTTCTTATTTTTATTTTAATGATGATTGATAAAGGCTTAATCGCGATTAATTATTGGTGGATGAACAGAAGTACTGGAAAAAGTAGAGGTGGAGGATTACGAACAATTGGCGAAAGAACTCGACAGCGCTTCTCCACTCGAAATCATGGATAAGGCTTTAGAGAAATTCGGAAACGACATTGCTATTGCTTTCAGGTAACCCTTCTTTTCTTTTCTCTTATTAGCACAAAATTTCATTGGCATGAAGACTTGAAAATTTTCTGTTGACCAGAAAGAATGATAATAGTAATATTAATAATTTATATGCCAAAGCATCTCATGGGATATTCTCACTATACGAAGGATCTGAAATAAATGCAATTTTCTAATGCGCCAATGCCACTGTTACTATTCAAATTACTAGTCACATTTTCTGTTACGGAATATTCGAGTGTTAATTGGTGATGGGAATTTTTTTTTGTTTTTAATTTGTGTAGTGGGGCGGAGGATGTTGCTTTGATTGAGTATGCAAAATTGACTGGTAGACCGTTTAGGGTGTTCAGCCTTGATACTGGCAGGCTGAACCCGGAAACATATAGCTTCTTTGATGAGGTGGAGAAGCATTATGGAATTCGTATCGAGTACATGTTTCCGGATGCTTTTGAAGTTCAGGCATTGGTGAGGAGTAAAGGGTTGTTTTCTTTCTACGAGGATGGGCACCAAGAATGCTGCCGTGTCAGGAAAGTGAAGCCTTTGAGGAGAGCACTCAGGGGGTTGCGTGCTTGGATTACCGGTCAAAGGAAAGATCAGTCTCCGGGAACTAGGTCGGAGGTTCCCGTTGTTCAAGTTGATCCTGTTTTTGAAGGACTGGATGGTGGGATTGGTAGCTTGGTGAAGTGGAACCCGGTTGCCAATAATGATGGTAAAGACATTTGGAATTTCCTTCGGGCCATGAATGTGCCTGTCAATTCTTTGCATTCGCAGGGATATGTGTCTATTGGTTGTGAGCCTTGCACAAGGCCTGTACTTCCAGGACAACATGAGAGGGAAGGAAGGTGGTGGTGGGAGGATGCTAAGGCCAAGGAGTGTGGTCTTCATAAAGGAAATTTGAAGCAAGACACTGCAGCTAATGGGGCTGCTCATTCCAATGGTTCTGCCACTCAAAGTGACATTTTCAATAGCCAGAGCTTGGTCACATTGAGCAGGGCAGGAATTGAGAATCTGGCAAAATTGGAGAACCGGAAAGAGCCATGGCTTGTTGTTCTCTATGCTCCATGGTGCCCTTTTTGCCAGGTAATCCCTGTTCCTTACTACGCAGAATTTAGTTGAAAAATGTTGATTTCTGGCTTTAATCTGACGGATTAATTTGTGAAATTTGAGCAGGCAATGGAAGAGTCATTTGTTGAATTGGCCGAGAAGCTGGCAGGTTCCGGGGTCAAGGTTGCAAAATTCAGAGCTGATGGTGAACAAAAGGAGTATGCACAGAGGGAGTTGCAGCTGGGAAGCTTCCCAACTATACTTTTCTTCCCCAAACACTCATCTAAGCCAATAAAGTATGCCTCCGAGAAGAGGGATGTAGATTCATTGATGGCCTTTATTAATGCCCTCCGATGATGGGAATTAAAAATAATTTGTCGAATTAGCAAATCAAGTGTTAGTGGTGGTTCCTGCAAGTTTTCAGTCACACAATCAAACTCATGAAGGTTAGAATATGGACTTTCCAATACAACTCGTTGGAGAGCGTCAACTGGGGAAATGAACCCCATACTTTCCCATGCTTCCAGCACCCACGGGACATAGTTAACTTGGGTGTTTCTGTATATCGAACACACTGTTCTTTAATTCGCAAAGTTTTATTTAGAGGGTCTATTATGTTGTAGATTAGTCATTGTTTGAGCTTTAGTCAGCTATGAATAAAATTTAAGAGTTCTGTTAAATATATTTTTTGCCAAAACTTTACAATGGTAGCCTTGTTGGAATTAAAACATCCACCAAAGCTCATTAGCACAATATCAAGAAGAGAAAACTAACCTTTGGTGGGTTGAGTCAAAACTCACCATTTTTACCACCATTGCTGCCACTATCGAAGCTGCCATGAGGAGGAGGTGCCGCCAGTGCTCTGCTGGATGTCCGTCGATGCTGATGGTGCTGCCAAGGTGAAGAGGATGATGGTGAGAAGTGTGGGAAACAAGAGAGAGAGGAGAGAGCTGCTCTTGTTTAGCTCAATTAAAATGCTACAGTGATTAATGGGCCATCCTGTAGCTTATATATATATGCCAATGGCAGGGATCCCTTATATTCTGAATCATGTATTAATCCGTCCCATTAAGAATTAATACATGTATAATATGAATATATTACGTATATATATGGTCACACTACACACAAAATATATTACCAAATTAATTTATATGATATTAATTATACTTAATTAGTTCACATTATTGAGATAATTCAACATTCTCTCACTTGGACAATTAAATTAATTAACGAAAATATCATATAATATCAATATGTATTCATAAGACCTTCTGGATACATTGTACCAAAAGGGTACAAATGTGTAGGCTTACAAATACTTTAACAACAATAAGCTTTTACAAGCTTCAGAATGCATCATACCAACAGGGTACAAATGCGTAAACTCGTAAAGACTACAACAAAATAGTAGTACAAGTGTGAAATGGAAATGTTATGAAAACAAAATCAATAACCATTTCCATTAAGTCCATGCATCCAAACTGAATGATGCAGTGCTTCAACAGAAGCTCATGAGACCAATACAGAATGTCTCATATACCAAAATGTCATATTCATCAGAATGCGCGCAAGCAAAATATGCATATATGGCAAGTAAGAATCCATTTACACAGTTGCAATTGATTTCATTACAGAGCTCCCACTAACTTAATGCAACAAATGGCTCTATATGCCTCATACAAGTGCTATGTTGTCAAAGCACTTTAGCAGCCAAACTTTCAATTAGCCAGAATGAGCTCTTTCACTGTGTGTTCTACAATCTAATCAAACAATGGATTCCATTATTTCTCTCTTTAACAAACCGAATGATGATATCTAAATATTTGGAGTGTGAGGAACTCCTAACATTTTGCCAGAGAATGTAAATGTTGCAGCATTACCACAGTACATCTCCACTACTTCGAAATGGCAACCACAAAAACCAGCCTTGAGACGAAATTCTGCAGCCTAAATGGCCTATCATGTAACTTTACAGCATGCTATATATTTAACCTCCATAATTAAGGATGCTGTAAGTGTTTGCTTCACACTTTCCAAAATATAGCTCCTTTATGTCCACAAATATATAACTAGAAAACTTGTTTCTATCAACTGGATAGCTTGCAAAATCAACATCAAAATATTTGACTAAACCCAGAATGTCAGACTGGTCAATATCCAAATACTCTCTTTACAACTTCCAGTTCTCTATTTGCAGGATCGTTCAAGTATTTCCGAAATACAACTATAACATACACAATATCAAAATGCGTATAAACTTGAGCATACACTAATTACCCACAATAAGGCATACATAACACTCGACATGAGCTCTTTCATTTTTACTTTGAGGACTTTGAGATTTTACAGTATGTCACTTTTCACTAAATGGCGCCTTAATAGGAGAACAATATACAGTAAACCTACTCAACACACATAATGTAGGTTTCCTTGAGACCAATAATGTATGCTTAAGATATGTCATAAAGAATCTCAATCCTTAAAACGAAATAAAGCCTTACTTAGATTCTTCATCCTGAAGTGACATGACGACATGAAATGTCTCATACAATAGGTCAGTGTCATGGGCTGCTATTTGATATCATCAATTTAGAGCACAAATAACACATAATTACTCCCACTGACTTTATAATGGATCCAATTATCCAAGGTGTTCTCCATAAAGTGACAATCTCATTACTTTGTATATTGCAATCTAGGTGTCTTTTAATGTTTGCAAATGAACTCCTCGAGTTCACATACTGCATGTTCCATCTTAGGAACTACAAAATTTTAGGTTGCTTCACTTAAACATTTTTCTATCCAAGATGTAGCTCTTAATCAAAATGAGCTACTAATCGTCATCATGATTCTAAAAGAATCTTAGGTTGAAGCAGGAAAGAAGGTTTTCACGAAACAAATTCCTTCTTATTATTTAAAGCTTTGGCCAAATTTGGCTTTAAATCTTCTACCTAATCTTTAGAGTCTCTTTTGGTTTGTGGCTTTTCAACATTAAAAGATAACGCATATATGGGACTGACACAACAAAATGTACTTCAATAATGACTTTGTGGAGTTCACAACTCCCATTCTTTAAGTATCGTCTAAATAGATTGCATTGTTAGGCTTAATGATTCTAGTGTCACATAATGAGAAAACAAAATCTAGAATCTTTCTAGTTGATGTAATAATCAATAGAATTGCCGCTAATAGTTTTCTCGTCAAGTTTTCTCGACTGTGGGTTATAGGCCTTTGCCTAACTTTATAACGCTAAACATAGAAAGCGGCACTAAACTCAGCTTCTTATCTGACTACAACTTGGGATGCATTTAGGAACTGGTTTTGCTTGGAGATCAACTTTGAATGTAAGTTGCAGTTTTCATAACTTCACTCCACCCGAATTTTGAAAATTTGGAGTGATTAACATAAATCGTACTATATCAAAATGTACGAATAACTGCCACTGCAATCTCATTCTGTTTCAATATTCCAAGCACCGTACACTAGGCGTCAATACATAATCTTACAGTGCACTTAATCGAAAATCAGTATATGATTTCGCCTAGCTTTATTATACCGAACATAACATTCATCACTACTGTCTGATCATTGCCTTAAGCAGCGCAACGGAATTAATCAGAATGCCTAAGGCCTCTACAAGATCAAATCTTTTACTCCATATGACCTACATCAAAATGGTCTTTAGTGAAAGTAATGAAAAACTTATATCCACCGAATACAGTATGTGGAAATGATCTACAAATGTCGGTATATATCAGCTCCTAATCATTTCCATATCTACTAATTACATCCTTAATATTAGCAGTAAGATTTCCCTTAATGCAATCTCTACATGTGCCTTAAAATGTCCCTAACTCTCATGCCACTATCTATTTGATAGATTTCTTATTTATTCTATCATAATTAGAATCGATAGTCACATCATTTATCATTGAAGAAAATTTGCCCAATATTGGGGTACAAGTCCATTGTGTATCCATCACGCAGAATGTCAGAATCAATATATATGTTGTTACTAAACAAAATACTTTTCTGTTATCGGAATAAAAAGTATAAACTGACAGTGTTCCAAAACTGTCTTTAAAATGTAACAACAATCTGACTATGTTTTCAATATGGATTCTAACTCTATAACCCCAATTCACAACAATTTTCCCTTATTCTATCTCCGGTTGCTTATGGCTTTATCAATAATAGCACCGGTATCCAAACACTAATAGTTGAGGGCATATCTCTTAGATGGGATTCAAAATAAAAGCTAACGGAATGCCTTTTACACACCCAATCTAGAAGACTTCTTGCAAACTACCCTATTGTGCCCAAGTTTATGACAAAAGTGGCATACATTGATATTTACAAGTGTTGGTGAAACCATAATGGGAATTGGATTTGGCAAATATCTTATTCTAAAATGACCTTTTTATTGAGACCTCTTAATAATATTTCCTTTTGGCAGTAATACTGGCATATGTCATCATTATGGTTGAATGAGATCTGTTAACCTGAAAGATCTCCCACTCTTGAATGACAATATCAATTTTGATATTAAAATGCCACACTTCCTTCTGCATTAAATGAGATCTGCAAACTTAGAAGATCTCCCACTCTCCACCCTAGAAGGAAGTAGTACTAAATCTACCATATATGGAATCAAAATTCTATAGCAACCTTTATCGATCTTATGCGAACTATTTTCGTAATGGCATCCATAAATACTTCTTGGTTATCATTAAGTAGAACACTTTCTCTGATGTATTCCTTCATGGTATACCATATATAATCAGAGAATTCTCACTTAAGTGTTCCCGAAATTCCAAACATTTTGTCCTCAAAGAGCTCACACTATTGGTTATAGAAGATTGATCAACTCTCGAGACTACTTCCTAGTTTAATGTGTCCCTAATCGTATAGATCATTCATACCATCTATTTAATTTGATCTTGCTAGAGATTCTATATGTGGTAGTTGCACAATATGTAGGGTAGTGGAATAACTTAATAAATATCAATTTTATTCCACAATACACTACCGAGGATAAGACAAAACTAGTTGAATATAACCTAAATGATCGCCCACCGACAGGGTAGGAAGATCGTGTCATATCCCAACCAGAATCCTCTCAGTCCCAAGCATCTCTAAAAGCAACTAACAATCCGATAGGGAGAGACTAGCCACTTCTAGAGATCTTAGTAAATTATGCAACTTGAACAATCACTGTGCATTGCCTTATTATTATATTCTTAAAATTATCAGAATAAATCTCAAAAAATCTTCATGACTATTCCTGCGACAGGCAAGTACTAGTCAATCCAATTAATGATTTATAATTTTAAGAAAATTCACATAATTAATTGACCAAAATTAACTACACCCAAAATATGCAATTCTTGAAGCATATGTAGTAATTTTAGGCCAAACATTAATGAATTTAATTAATTTCACAAAAATGTGAATATTCAAATAATAAGGCAACGTTATTTTAAGAGAATTTATTTGTTTAAATAAATTATTAACAGAATGGGTAGACCATAATCCAAAATGGCTCAAACAAAATACTCAAATAATTTATTTAAACTTATTTAATTAGGCCAAATATCAGTGATTTATGGGCATGAGTATATATTTCAAATTAAGTGAATTATGAAATAAATGAGTAATTAAATTTCTAGAAATTACTCCAAAATTAATTCCTCTAAAATTCACTTATATCACATTAATATTGGGCTTAACAACTAATTATGGCTATTAAATAAAATTTGGCTTATGGCCAAAATTGTCCAAAAATAATTAACCAAATGGCCCATAATTAATTAATCAAAATGGCCCTTAAAATCATAATCTAAAATGGCCTTTTAAATTAATTATACAAAATAGCCAATAATTAATCCAAATTTAATAGCCAAATAAAATTAATTAATCAACATGACCCTAAATTAATTAGGCAAAATGGCCCTAAAATTAATTAATTTTAATTGCTCAAAATTAATTTAATACTAAATTGCTAATTAAAACAATTAAATAAGCAATGCCCATAATATTACAAAATTTATTTTGGCCTAAAATTAATTAAAATATCAAGGCCTAATTAATTAAATTTCAAGAGCTAATTAAATAAAACAAGAAGGCCTAAAAAAAACAATAATGGCCCAATTTAATAAAAGTAGAAGCCCAAAATTTTGCTCAAGATCTAAATAAAAACAACCCAAGAGAATAGCCAAAATGAGCCCAACAATTGGTGGCCCAACGTCCTAAAAGAATGGCCCAAAATCAATATAGCTTCAAGCCATATGGCCCAAACGTGGGCTGAAAAAAAAACGTTTTTTTTTAATAGTGCAGAGGGCGTGTCATGCCCCCTTAGTAATTGTCGGGCGTGTGACACTTCCTTCTTCACCCGACAGGTGAAAAAGCAGAAAAACGGGTCTTTCGACCCAATCCGGCGTCTTCTCTCTTAATACAAGCTCATTTTATTTTATTTTCATGGCATTTTCAATAAAAAATCATTCTCATCCAATATCTTGCATTATTTTGGCTAAAAAATGCATAAATCTTTTGAGTATCATACAAAACCGAAAATACCTAAAAAAAAATAAAAATGCCAGATCTTAATATTTCTTCGAAAATGACTAATGGCTTTAAAATGGACATGCTCTAATACCAATTGTTGAAATTAAAACATTCACCAAAGTCCATTAGCACAATATCAAGAAGAGAAAACTAACATTTAGTGAGTTGAGCCAAAACCCACCATTTTCACCACCATTGCTGCCACTATCGAAGCTGCCATGATGAGGAGGTGTCGCCAGTGCTCCATTGGAGGTCAGCCGGTGCTGGTGATGCTGCGAAGGTGAAGAGGATAATGGTGAGAAGTGTGGGAAACGAGAGAGAGAGGAGAGAGCTGCCCTTGTTCAGCTCAACCAAAATGCTATAGTGATTAATGGGTCATCCTGTAGCTTATATATATGTGCCAAGGGCAAGGATCCCTTATATTCTGAATCATGTATTAATTCGTCCCATTAAAGATTAATACATGTATAATATGAATATATTACGTATATATATGGTCATATTATACACAAAATAATTACCAAATTAATTTATATAATATTAATTATACTTAATTAATCTACATTATTGAGATAATTCAACAAGCCTTTGTTTGTTTAATAAATCATTAATAATAGATGACTGTATTTGATACTTGTCTCAACTCAAGGGGTGAAAATTTCCTACATCTCTAAATATTGTGGTGAACGAATTCGGCAATGGAACTCAGCCCCACGAGCTTCAGTCAAGTTCTGTTAGCCTCTTACTGGAAGAGGAGGCGTAAAAGAACCTGCCATTAACTTAACATCAAGAGAGAATCTGACACTATTCTCGTCTGTTGCTAGTCCAAATGGAAAAAATCCAGCTTCCTTCGCAAAGTTCGATTTTGTTTGAGGCCTCAAAGCCTCTGCTAAGCCCAATCTCCAAAACTTTCTAACAAAGCCTAAGGGCAAGGAAAAAGCAACTGGTTCAACTTCAACAACCTGCCATTCGTTTCACCATTGTTGTGAGTGATGTATGGAATGGACGCTCCTAGGATTCCAATTTCCACTTTCAAAATCCCGTATGGTTTAAAAAGCATTCCTGCTTTTCCCAATTTGATTCCAGCATTTGTACTTAAAAATCCATTAAAAGAGTTAAATACAATTTTTTATGCTTCTTAGCTCGTCATTTATTCCCTGGAAAAAGCAACCAAGAACGGTAGCTCAACAGCATTTATACATTCCAGCATCAGCAGACACCTACCTCCTTGCAATCTTCTGCAAGGAATGAATTGCTGGAAATGGACCATCTAAACCAACATTAAGCATCTTAATTACGCATAATCAAGACACCTGACAGTTTTACACTAAGCATCTTAAAGTAAGCATCTTAAAGTGTTATAATAGCTAAAGCATCAAACCAAACCCAAACAAGTAAAAATAAAAAAGAACAACATTTTGGATAATGGTGATCCTGACCCACATGTGATGTGATGCAGGTGTTCTGTTTATGCTCGTGACTCACTGCTTGTTATGGTACCAGAGATGCTGTGTTTTCTTGTTTGATATGTGGCACTGTCCTCCATGTCCATCACATACTCTCCTTGTTATTGCTTCATATTTTTGGAGTCTTCTTTCCACCCAATCATGCAATAGCGCTTTGCACTGTCATGCATTTTCATGGAGTTGGGATTAATTTCATACTTCACTATTACTACTTTCAAACCAATTAAAATTATTGATCATTAACCTGAAACTGTGTCCTAGTCTCTTCGTTTGATCAATGGAATTGGAAAGCCAAGTTGTCTGATTGATGTTGAGGTGAGTGAGCAGTCAACAAGAGAGTTAAGTGCTAAACGCCCACGCCAGGGAAATGCGCTAATAGGAGATGCTTCAACGTCTCTCTGGAATCGCCAGCCTGTACAATCAAGAACCATCTCAAATTCATCAGACTTAATTGACAATGTTGCCCTCCTGCCAGCATGATGTTCTGCCCAAAAGCACCCTGGCTTTCAAGTCATCGCATTATTGCATGGCACTTTTTCCAAAGTCGTGGACAGATGGACACCAACCATCCAGTTGGAACTGTTGGCCGTGTGGGCAAATTCTCAGAACATGTGAAAAGACAATTTAACTTGTCGGCTATAAGGGGTATTGTGGTAAAGTTGTGGCTAGAAATTGAATTATAGTAGCAGAAAAACATCTCTTTAGGAAGCAATGCAAACCAGTTAAACCCCCCCAAAGATTCTGAATTTGTTGATTTCTGGTAAATGTTAGTAGCTTTCTTTCTTCTTACTGTAGATCGCTCAAGTCAATCCGAAGCACAACCAAAACAAACCCCGTACGAAAATAAATCCAGTGGCCACCAATAGAAAGGAAAACCTGCAAAGATAATGTTCGGATTTCTAGCAGAGTCTGAAGCGGAGGATGCAGCAATAAAGCTTAAGCTCCTCTTCAATGGCAAACTCTAAGCTTACTATTTTTCTTATCACCATCGTTTTCTTCTACTTTACAGTTCCTTCAACAGGTAATGTCTCAAAAACCCCAGTAGAAAATGGCTTACTAAAAATCGAAGAAATCGTTAAAGACTCCATTTTTATGCTAGTATTTTTGTTTTACAAATTTTTGCAGCAAAGCCATCTACTTTAGTCCAAGAAATCAAGCAGCAAAGTCAAGAACAAGAAAAAGAGCCGTTTGTGGGTGTTAGCATAGGCACGGATGTCTCGAATCTGCTATCACCAACGGAGTTGGTTTCATTCTTGCAAGTGCAGAAAATCTCACACATTCGACTTTATGATGCAAATCCAGATATACTCAAAGCATTGGCGAAGACAAAGATCCGGGTCATTATCAGTGTACCCAATAACCAGCTTTTGGCAATAGGGTCCTCCAACACCACGGCAGCTTCTTGGATCGATCGAAACGTGGTCGCTTACTACCCTGAAACGCTCATCACTGATATTGCTGTTGGAGATGAGGTATTGACAACCGTACCATCCTCGGCTCCTCTGCTGCTTCCTGCAATTCAGTCTCTTTACAGTGCTTTAGTGGCTGCAAATTTGCATACTCAAATCAAGGTTTCAACTCCACATGCAGCTTCTATCATTTTAGATACCTTTCCTCCTTCTCAGTCTTTCTTTAACCAAAGCTTGACTTCAGTTATGATACCTTTGCTTCAGTTTTTATCAAGAACTGGGTCTCCTTTAATGATGAATCTTTATCCATATTATGTGTTTATGGAGAATAAAGGTGTGGTTCCCTTGGATAATTCCTTGTTTAAGCCATTGACACCGTCTAAAGAAATGGTTGATCCTAATACTTTGTTGCATTATACTAACGTGCTTGATGCTATGATTGATGCTGCATATGTTTCTATGAAGAATTTAAATGTTACTGATGTCGTGGTGCTTGTTACCGAGAGTGGGTGGCCTTCAAAAGGGGATTCAAAGGAGGCCTATGCTACTAAAGATAATGCTGATACCTATAATTCAAATCTTATTAAGCATGTTTTAGACCATAGTGGAACCCCTTTGCATCCAGAAATCACCTCCAGTGTGTATATATATGAGTTGTTCAATGAAGACTTGAGGGCACCCCCAGTGTCTGAGGCGAATTGGGGATTGTTTTATTCAAATTCAACGCCGGTGTATCTGCTTCATGTATCAGGAAGTGGGACCTTTTTGGCAAATGATACAACCAATCAGACCTATTGTATTGCAATGGATGGGGTTGATTCAAGGACATTGCAGGCAGCTTTGGACTGGGCTTGTGGTCCTGGGAGAGCAAATTGCAGTGAGATTCAACCAGGGGAGAGCTGCTACCAGCCTAATAATGTGAAGAGCCATGCTTCTTATGCCTTTGATAGCTATTATCAGAAGGAAGGGAAAGCTTCTGGGTCCTGTGACTTCAAGGGTGTGGCCATGATAACTACCACTGACCCAAGTAAGTGTTTTCACAACCATGCCTTGAAAGAACATTGGTTTTAAGTTTTTTATTGCCCTTCTATGGAGTTGAATTTGTTCTTGTAGCATAATAAGTGGTTAGTTATCCAAGTGCTTAGTCTTGTTTGTGTGTTCTTCTTTGTAATGATCAAGTTCCTTAGCACAAGAGTTAGGCATTGTAGTCCAAAACACCACATATACTTCAATCTAGAGCAGTGTATTAATCTCAGTTCAAAGGAACCCCAAGGTTAAGGTGATAGGGGAACATTGTTTAATTTATCAGCTTACTCTGCTTTACAGCTAATAAGTTGCTTAAGCACAAGTAGTTAGGTCTTAAAATATAAACCGTGCTATCAGAAAGTAAAGCTGTGGGAATAGTCCAAGTTACAAGTCATTTAAGGATACTCATTAGGAAAAAGTTACTTCTAAGACAGAGTCATATGGGTTCTTTTGTGATTGGAAGGTGGAAAAGGTTGTGGAATAGCATTTTCTTGTTCAACCAGGAAACATTTCAGTTTGGACTGTGCTTCTGAAGCGAGCCCCACTGCACAACTTAACCTCATGGGACCATCGTCCCATCTCACTATCTCAGTGTTTAGATTGCCTTAGAAAATGACTCTTCTTCTTGCATATATGTGAGCAATCTTCTTTTTTTTTTGTTGCCTTGCATCTTATGAAGATTGTACTAGTCCAAATGGAGTCTGTGACCTTGTTTTTGTCTTTCCATTTTCTTTTCTTTACAATTTTTGTGGGGTATTTGCAGGTCACGGGAGCTGTGTATTTCCTGGAAGGTGAGATGCATCGGCCATTCTTAACAGTCTAATTCTCATTTTGTTCTTAACATCCTCATTGCAGATTATAAATACTGTTAAAGCATCATGTAGTTAAAACAAGTTGCTTAATGTTCCTAACAGAGATTTTTAATTTCTGTTTTCAGTAAGAAGGTGAGCAACAAGACAAGAACGGTTGTAAACTCGACAGAAGTAAGTGGTGCAGCTGAAAGGTTAAAATTCAAGACTTTCCACGGCAGCCAAATGAGTGCAACTACAATAGCGTTCTGTATTTTGCTATTCATTCCTTTGTGACCACTGGATGAGGAACAAAATAAAATATATATTTCAAAACTGTATCATTATTTTGCATTGAATTCATAGATGATCTTTTGTGCCAAAGGTAAAAAGAAGCATCTTTGATGATGATCTGATGAGGCCAGGCAGAGCCATTGTTGAATGAAGCTGTTGGTTGAGCATGGTGATGATAATTACTTATATATATATATATATATATATATATATATATATATAATCACACATGATTGTGAAACTTACCGGTTAGCAGAAAGTGTGATTATTCTGTAGCATCATGCAATCATCAAGCAGGAGATATGGGATCAATGTCGGGCACTTTTTGTTGCCAAGATCAAGGAAATCTTTCCGGGTTGAAACAAAAAGGAGATTATTACTTTTCTCAATATAACATGTTACATAATGTTCTGTTTTAGGTGAATCAGAATACTGATGTCATTCATAGTATTTCTGGGGGTGTTTAATCCTGTGGCTGCTGTGCCTGATTAGGGTTCTTACATTCAACTAGAAATGCCTGATGCTTCTCAATTTTACAGATAGCTTCTCCACAGGAGTTGCTCCTGTGGGAAATTGCTCGGGCTTTTGCAATGTTTTAAGTCATCCCCAATAGGAAAAGATTAGTTCTAACAGTGTTTTCCATGGCGGAGGAGCTCTTTCACATAAAGAAAGCAACTTTAGACACCCTTTTTCCTCGGATCATGATCAGGCAGTCGGTGTATGGCACTTGTGCTTCCTACTGTTGAAAAAGAAGAAAAAGCTTTTTCTTTACCACCAATCCATGGTATGGAATGGCACTTGATTGGTAGATGAATAACCACTACGCAAACTCACCCACCATTAAAGCACGTGGGTCCATTGTGGGTCCGGTTATGCACACGTGTAGCTTTCGTGGGCCAGACGAGATATCAGCCGAACCGAACCTAGTCCCAGACCAAACTGGAAGCCCGGAACCTCAAGGTCCGAACGCGGCAAAGGTGGAAGCCAGCAAGCTTTTAGCTTTTCAAATGGCACTCTTGTTAACCCCACTCAAGCACTGTGAGCCCTAGACTTGGAATATCAAAAAGCTCTCATCTTCTCCTTCTGCAACAACATCGTTTGAAACCAATCAAAAACATGTCCTGGTCTTGCAAGAAATGCACGTTTCTCAACTCCCCATCTCAAAACGCCGCTTGCAAAATCTGTCTCTCACCTCCTTCTCCCTCGCCTTCAGCGTCTTCAACTCCTAAATGGCCGTGTAAAGCCTGCACTTTCTTGAACCTTTACAAGAACTCCGACTGTGAAATTTGTGGCACACGGGCTCCAGTGTGTTCTTTATCGAGTTTCGAGGATTTGAAAGATACTAGTCTTGATGGGGAAGCGGATTCTTCTGTTGGGTCTGTTTTCTTACCTTTGAAGCCTTGTAGTAAGAGGAAAATCATGGACTCGAATGTGGGTAATGAAGATTGTCTTGAATTGGGTAGCTTCCGAGGCATTAAGGCGCCCAATAAGGCTCTGGCAGTGGAGAGTTAGTTTTGATTTTCCTTACTCAATTGAGATTTTAGATTCGGGTTTTTCTCTGGTTTTCTGGTTTTGTTATCATAGTTTTGTTCTCTCATTGTTGTGTTTGTTCTCCCCATTGATCGGATTGATTTGCTATACTATATTATGCATGTCTCTGATGTTATTGAAACAAGTTCATTGCATATCCTAATTATTTCCTATGACATAATCTTTGTTTCCAACAGAGGACAGTGATTCAGGGGCAGATAAAATTTCATTGAAGATATTGAGCTACAATGTTTGGTTCCGGGAAGACCTGGAGCTGCAAAAGAGGATGAAAGCGATTGGTGATCTTATTCAGCTGCATTCTCCTGATCTCATTTGTTTTCAGGTTGTGTTATAGTATTAATTTGTGTCCTCCATTATTCATTGTTGGATCTTATGCTTTACTGCATTGCTGCTTACTCCTGTGATCATTTTGCTTTATTCTAGGAGGTTACCCCAGCCATATATGACATATTTCGACGGTCTAACTGGTGGAAGGTGTACCGATGCTCCGTCTCAGATGGCATGGCAGATTCAAGGGGATACTTTTGTATGCAGGTATGCCTATGATTGCTTCCCTTTGATAGATACTGTCCTTAATTTGTCTATATTAAGGTCTTCAGAATTCGGATTGACTTCATAATTATGTAACACTTTATGCGAACTGTTCTTATTACCTCATTTCTTCTTCCTATTGCTTGGTGTGCATTGAAAACGTTATATCTATATACTTCAACTGAGCAATTTATTTACCTTTTGCATTTCTTCATTTGTTTTGAGTTTATGGTTATTCACTGGCTTCTATGGTTAATCTAGCTAATGAGTAATGAATCAAGTACTTACTAAAATACTTGCAGTTAAGCAAACTGCCTGTGAAATCCTTTAGTCCTAAACCCTTCGAAAATTCCATAATGGGGCGAGAGCTTTGCATGACTGAGGTGGAAGTCTTGGGGGATAAAACACTGATTGTTGCTACAAGCCATCTTGAGAGTCCATGTCCAGCCCCTCCAAAATGGGATCAAATGTACAGTAAGGAACGTGTAGAACAGGCGAAGGAGACCATCAATATTCTCCGGAATAACCCAAATGTTATTTTCGGGGGTGATATGAACTGGGATGACAAACTAGATGGTCAGTTTCCTTTACCTGATGGATGGATTGATGCCTGGAGAGAGTTAAGGCCAGCGGAAGATGGATGGACATATGATACCAAATCCAACCAGATGTTGTCTGGCAATCGTGCATTAAGAAAGCGACTAGACCGATTTGTATGTTGTCTGCGTGATTTTGAAGTAAGTGGAATTGAGATGATTGGAATGGAGGCAATACCAGGCCTATCTTATACCAAGGAGAAGAATGTGAGAAAAGAGAAGAAGTTATTGGATCTTCCTGTTTTGCCAAGTGATCATTATGGCTTGCTTTTAACAATCTCTAGTCAGTAATGCTTAATCCGGCGTGGGAAATGCTTCTTTTAAAGCTTGATGAACTGTTGATCCATTTCCATCTGCACTTTCAAGCATACCTGTATGCAGTTTTGTATAGATAAGTAACGGAATGATGCAATAGTTTACTGCATTTTACGTGTTGTATAGAACTTTATGCATGGATATCATATGATTTCATATCTTTGGCAGTGCCACCCAATTCTGCTTTATTCTAAAGGAAACAAACAAATATCTTCACTCCAACAAAGGAAGCCAAGCAAAGAAAGACCATCCAACAAAGGAAACAAACAGTTTTATTAGTCCATGTTAAATTTATGACAAAATGAAAGTACTTTAAGGTGGGTATTGCCATTATTGATTACTGATTCTTGTTAGGAATATCTGAAGTATAGAATCTAATCTTCTTTTTTGTTTTGCTTAAAGACAAAAGGCCTAGAATCTAATTACTATATGCTATCTCCCTTGCCTCATCAAAAGGCATTTCTAAATTCTAATCATGATTCTTGCTTTGGCCATGGTCTATTGGTCTGTTACTCAAGCCATTGCTGTGGAAAATGGAAGATGATGGATCATGAGTCACTTTTAGCAAATTCGGACAGGTCACAGGAGAACACGATGTTAGGTGATTCCAAGCTGCATGTGATTGGAGCTGAGTTGACCAATGTCTTGTGACTTGACAGGCTTTACTTACAATTACGCATAGATCACAAGCTTGAATCGTTTCCATCAAAGATTGATCAGCTTTTAAGGGGTAAACCAAACCAAATAACAAATCGTCAAACACCAAGCAGCTAGCAACGGTCCCCACAACATGAACTGGACCAACGTGATGCTAAATAGTCCATGATTAATTCTGGGACCATCTGTTTCACTAGATTCAACCGCATTCAATTTGATCCCACTGACAGCTAATATGTAATCTTCTGAACTCTTTTCTTTTGCTTCGGTACAAAACAGAGCTCTGCTTTTGCCTCCATGCTAAAACTAAAAGGCCAGAAAAACAGAGGGAGAGATAGACCTAGTGAAAGATGCAATAATGTTGCCGTAAAAGTCACTCTTTCTAGATCTGTGTTACATAACATTCTGCAAAACAAGCTTCTCCTATTTCGACTAGTTTTCCGTTGTAAGTAGAAAAGAGAAAATGGAAGAAAGCAAGCTTCTTTTTTGTTGTTTCATTGCTTGCGTTTTGTTTCTTGGCGTTAATGGAGAAAACCCTTATAGGTATATCGCTTGGAAAGTCACGTACGGTGACATTTACCCTCTTGGCGTTAAGCAGCAGGTACCTTCTTTCTTTTCTTTCTGGTTTTTGTTCGAAGGAATATACTTTCTTGGTCTTGAAAGAGAAATGCTGCACCTTCTTTTTATGGCTTTGGTTACTTTTGGTTTCTCAAAGCAACTTATTTTACAAGAGTTGATTTGTCTTGTTTGAGTAATGGAATGGAATTTGGCAAATTGTGTTGCAGGGGATCTTAATAAACGGGCAGTTTCCAGGGCCACAGATCGATGCAGTTACTAATGACAACTTGATTATCAGTGTTTATAACTACTTAAATGAACCATTCCTTATCTCTTGGTAACAATGCTAGCATTCCTTTCTCTGTTTTTTGTTCAACATTTACCTTATCTTCCGCTTGGTTGGTTAGAAAGACAAGGAAAAAAGGAAACGACAAAGAAAGTGTGAAATAATTGAAAGCTGAGCATAAGCTCTTGATGTTTTTTTTTATTCTAAGTTAATGTACTCGATTTAAGCTAAGGCATGTTTGTTTGGTTTCATGAATATAACTAGAGTTTAATGGGAAAGTTTTGAATTAATTAGATCTGTGGTTATATGCTAGAACAATCGAAAATTTACACTTATGACTATTCGGTTTAGGAAGATATAAACTAATGCCGAATTTGTCGAAAATGAAATATTGGCTTACTTTTGTAAGTTGGTATGTGAGCATATTCTGTTGGAACAAATTCGTCCACAAAGCCCATTAGCACAATAAATTAAAGAGAAAACTAACCTTTTGGTGGGTAAGCTATAACCCACCAAATCACATCATTTAGCCACTGCCATGAAGAGGAAATCACGCCGGTGCTCTGCCGGAGGTCCGCCGGTGGTGATTGGGTCTGCCATGGTCGCTTGTGCAAGGAAGAGGTAACGATGACGGTGAGCCATGGAGAATCGGGAGAGAAAGAGAAAGGGAGAAGCTACTGCTATTCACTCTCACACACACAAATGGTTAATGGGCCACCATTTATATATTAGTGCTAGCAGTAGTGATCTCCCATATTTTGGATCATGTATTATATCCGTCTCATTAAGGATAAATACATGTATAATATAAATATATTATATATAATTATGGTCACACTATACATAAATTATACTACTAAATAAATTATGTGATAATAATTATACTTAATTAGTCACACAAATAGAGATATTACAACATATTCTATTCCTTATCCTTGATAATGGAAGTGCATATAGAATTAAAGTTGGGAGCAAAAGCCATAATTACTTTTCCAACTACTTTGGTCATTTTGGTTTTTGTTAGTTCACATTTCATGGAGAATCTCTTCAAAGACTCTGACACCGTCCTTGGTTAAATGATTAAATCTCACTTTCCTAACTAATAGCTCTCTAAGGATTCAATGGGATTATTAATACTACTATGATAATCAAGTTTTTTGGCTGAGTACAGTAACTTTTTCCCCCACTCCTACATTTCACTTCTCTGGATCTTTAATCTTCATGTCTAGAATATTAAAAAAAATGAATGTAATTAATTAACAATGTCTGCACAGTTGTGGCAGAAGTTATTGCAATTAAATATTTAAATTCATGTGCTTGCTTATCAAAAAATAAAAAAGATATGCCCTTGAGTATATTTAGGTAGGCCAGCATAAGACTACGAGCTTAGGCCTCATTCTCATAATTGGTTGAAGACTCTCAAATTTGCAATTTACTTCTATACATGCATATTGAACATTTCTTTGCATATTATGTGATTGTGCCAAATGCTTATTTTTACTTTTCATAGTTATGTCATATTTCTGATAGTGACTGATCCTGCCATTCACTTTCTGCCATTTTGGCATGCGGAAACTTACTGTGATATATTCATCATCAACTAATAGAATCTAGAGAGAACACTTTTGACTATGAACAGCTTTTGGATGCTGCAATTGATGTGAAAATTTGACAATCATCTCCTGTTTTTTCTTCTGCAGGAATGGGTTGCAGCAGAGGAGGAACTCATGGCAGGATGGAGTCTTAGGCACGAACTGTCCAATTCGACCTGGGAAAAACTTCACTTATGTTCTCCAAGTGAAAGATCAGATTGGTAGCTTTTTCTACTTCCCTTCGCATTTATTCCATAAGGCTGCTGGAGGATATGGTGGCATCAGAATCTGGAACCGCCCTAAGATTCCTGTACCTTTTCCTACTCCTGCTGGGGATTTCACCGTACTGGCTGGAGACTGGTATAAGAGAAACCACTACGTAAGAATTCTGTTTCTGCATCTATTTTGCATTTTTGATAACAAAGATGAAAGGAAGTGGAGCCTTAAATCATTGTTTCAGTTTTTTTGTTTCTTTTCTTTGAACACTGACTAATCCCTCTTTGTTTCTTAAGATATTGAGACGTCTCTTGGACAGTGGTCGTAACCTTCCTTTCCCAGATGGACTTCTCATTAATGGTCGAGGGTGGAATGGATACACATTCACAGTTGATCCAGGTGAATAGTAGCCAAATTTCCAAGTACCCATCCCATCAAAATTTTACTTGAATCTGTTGTTTGTTGTTCCATAAATCTGATCAATTGGTTCATGAATACTCTTATATTCAGTTTGTTATTAGATAGGATATCTCCATTCTATGTTAAGGACATTCTCTATTACACTTAGTTTTTAAATTTACACATGACGAGTTGTTTGTGACACTAAATTTACACAATTTTTTTTTAACTCAGGTAGAACATACAGGTTCAGGGTATCAAATGTTGGGCTTACAACTTCAATTAACTTTAGGATTCAGGGGCACAAACTGAAACTTATAGAAGTAGAAGGATCTCATACACTCCAGAACACCTACACTTCTTTCGATATCCATCTTGGGCAATCTTGTTCATTCTTGGTCACAGCTGATCAGATGCCGCGGGATTACTATGTTGTTGTCTCTTCACGCTTCACTCGTAGTGTGCTCACTACAACTGCCATTCTTCACTACAGCAATTCAAGAAATGGTGTTTCTGGTCCAGTTCCTGCGGCTCCCACAATTCAAATTGCTCCATCAGTCCTGCAGGCGAGATCCATACGGTACTTTATCTTATTATATTCTTTTCAGAGGCTATAATCTAAAACCATTTAGAAGTGGCTATCAAGCTGATTGTTTTTCATCTACCAGTTGGAACCTTACAGCTAGTGGGCCTAGACCTAATCCCCAAGGGTCATACCACTATGGATTGATCACTCCGAGCCGCACTATCATGCTTGCAAACTCTGCGCCTTATATTAATGGAAAGCAGAGGTATGCTGTCAATGGTGTCTCATATGTTCCAGCAGATACCCCATTAAAACTAGCAGATTACTTCAAGATTCCTGGAGTCTTCAATCTTGGTAGCGTTCCTACCTGGCCCCCTTCAGGAAATAATGCCTACTTTCAGACCTCTGTCATGGCAGCCAACTTTCGAGAATATGTTGAGATTGTGTTCCAAAACTGGGAGGACACTGTGCAGTCATGGCATATTGATGGTTATTCCTTCTTTGTTGTAGGGTAAGGTTTTTTATGCTTATGCTGCTCATTCAAATTTTCTACATATAGCTAGATTTGCTGTTGAAAAATGTTGGATGATCAGGATGGATGGAGGCCAATGGACGCCTGCTAGTAGAGCAAGCTACAATCTGAGAGACACGGTGGCTCGCTGCACTACTCAGGCATGATATATAGATAGTTGTCCTTGCATCGATCTGCTCAAAATGTGATTGATTGTAGCGATTGCATGCACCTTAAGTTTCAATTTGTTGATTTATTTGAATGAATGCAGGTGTACCCCAGGTCATGGACCGCACTCTACATGGCTCTGGACAACGTGGGAATGTGGAATATAAGGTCTGAGAACTGGGCCAGACAATATTTAGGCCAGCAGTTTTATCTCAGAGTTTACTCCCCTGCAAATTCATGGAGAGATGAACTGCCAATCCCAAAGAATGCTCTTCTCTGTGGCCGGGCCAGAGGTCGCCATACAAGGCCTTTCTGAATTAAGTTAACGAAAATAATACTGTCACGAAAGGGTGACAGGGTGCAAGCTTCGGATATAATGAACAAAATTAGGTTGTTAATTGCGGGAAATTAGAGCTCAACTGGAGCTTCTGAGTCAATTCTTTCGTTCCCTTGTGTTCTAAAGGTTTCCTTCTTTCTATCTTAACAGCATTGGCATTCAACTAACATATTATCAATGTGTAAGCTTGCGATTGCAGGAAGCCTGGAAATTTTTGTTTGGTTTTTAACTTTCAGATTTCCCATTCCATTAACTTCCAAGAAAATATCAGCTGGAGTGTTGAATATAAATAAGTCTTAAAAGAATTTAATTGTTCAAGTTACAATCAACAATCATGGCCATGAACTAGACCAACTGGATAAAAGCTAACTACTTGGCATAGAACAATACAGCGTTGCCTGGACCAGCAGTTGAAAGACCAAGTTGGTTGTTTAATGCTAAAATAAAAATTCTGGTTTGAAATGGAGTCTCCTTAATTCAGACAAGGTTTACTTTCCGAAATTCTCATCTACCATGTATTCAAGCTTACGACACCACGACACATTGTCCATGTTTCTGGCAAATCCATCGTGTGGAATATCCCCCGTTTTGAAACCGTCTCTTTTAGTTTGCAATCTCTCCATCCCCCTGTCAGCTATTCAGCCATTTTGTCATCGAATTGCTCACCACAAAAAATAAATAAATAAATAAAAGTAAGAATTCCTTAGCAAAACATGGTCATGCATAGCCTAACAATGTGAGCAACAATGGTGACGTTTAGGCATCAACGTGGTGTTAGAAATTGATGCAAACAATTATTAGTTTAAGTTGAATAAGTCTTCCACTATGTGTATAACATGGAAGAGTGGTTTCTAGATTTTAGGAGTTAAGTTCCCACTAACCCACTTTATGTTTGTGTACTTAGTGGGTGAATATCATCCCATGAAGTGAGAACATGGGGGAGTGGCTTTCATTTCAGTTCATCTATTTATAGTGTTGCAAATTGAGTTTTTAGTAATGAGAAGATTCTTTGAATTCTTAGCCAATATTCTTTCTTCTGTCGTTTTTCTTTCCTTACTCATACTTTGCTCAATATTCGTTTGTTCTTGTCAAATACATCCTTATTCTTCGAAACCAACATTTTTGGTATCCGAGCCAGGTTCGATTAAATTGGGTGTTATTCTGTTGTGGTGATCTTTGCTGAAGCAAGTGATCTTTAGTTTGTATTCATCATGTCTAATGGTATGAATACTTTGAATGTTTCTCAATCATTGGTGCCCATCTTCAATGGAGAAAGTTATGCTTTTTGGAGCATTAAAATGAAGACCTTTTTTATTTCTCAAGATTTGTGGGATCTTGTAGAAAATGGATATACAGAATCTGACAAGGCAGAGAAGGTAGCGGAGATGAAGGAGTTTCGGAAGAAGGATGCAAAGGCGTTGCTCGTATTGCAGCAAGCAGTGACAGACTCAATTTTTCCTCGAATCTCGAATGCAGCAAAATCGAATGAAGCTTGGACCATTCTACATAAAGAGTTCCATGGAGATAACAAGGTAACTGTAGTGAAACTCCAAACTCTTCGTAGAGAATTTGAGAACTTGTGTATGAAAAGTAGTGAGTCGGTTCAAGATTATATTGGTAGAGTTTCTCTCATTATGAATCAATTGAGAACTTATGGAGAGAAAATTGAAGATCAAACAATTGTAGAAAAAGTTTTGAGGAGTTTACCTCCTAAATTTGATCATGTTGTTACTGCTATTGAAGAATCAAAGGATCTTTCTAAGTATTCTCTTAATGAGCTAATGGGTTCACTCTTAGCACATGAAGATAGGATGAACAGGTCTGCAGAGAAGAGTATGGAGCAGGCATTTCAGACAAAGATGGAGATCTCTAGCAAGGAGAAAAGCAATGACAATGGTTTTGCAGGTAGAGGTAGAGGAAGAGGTAAAGGTGGCTACCGTGGTCGTGGTAGAGGTCATGGTAGATCAAATTCAAGTCGCCAAGAAACTGAGAGTGGTGACAAAGAGAATCAAAAGCAGAACCATAAGGACAAGCAGTGTTACTTTTGCAAAAAGATGGGGCACGTTGAGGCGAATTGTTGGAAAAAGGCTAAGCAGCAGGCAAATTTCGTTGAAAAAGAAGAAGATGGTAACTTGTTTCTCACTTTTATGAATTCAAAGGAAAGTAACAGTGATCTTTGGTTTTTGGATAGTGGGTGTAGCAATCACATGACAGGTGTTAGAAGTATTTTTCAGAGTCTGGATGAATCAGTAAAGTTGCAAGTCCGTCTTGGGAATGACAAACAAGTGCAGATTGAAGGTAAGGGAACAATAGCAGTAAGGACCAAGTCAGGTAATGAGAGGTTGATTCATGATGTTTATTACATTCCTAGCTTGGCACATAATTTACTCAGTGTGGGTCAATTGGTTAAAAAGGGATATTCAGTTTTATTTCATGATGGTGTGTGTGAAATTAAAGGTAAAAATTCTGATATGCCGTTTGTAAAAATTCCCATGGCTGAAAATAAGATGTTTCCTCTTGAGATTTCTTGTTTGGATGATTGTGCACTTGTTGCTAATGTTGAAAGTGATTCGTGGTTATGGCATTTGAGATATGGGCACTTGCATTTTAATGGGTTAAAGTTGTTGTGTCAGAAAAATATGGTTCATGGTTTGCCTACAATTCTTTTTGCTAATGATTTGTGTGAAAGTTGTATTTATGGGAAACAGCATAGACAGTCATTTCCAGTTGGGAAAGCATGGAGAGCAAAGAAGCCTTTGGAGTTGGTGCATGCAGACATTTGTGGGCCAATGAATACTCTGTCTTTGAACAAGAGTAGATATTTTTTGTTGTTTACTGATGATTTTACTCGTATGAGTTGGGTGTTTTTTCTTGTTCAGAAATCAGAAGCACTTGATAAGTTTCGGGAGTTCAAGGCCTTTGCAGAAAAGGAATCTGGTCATCAATTAAAAATTCTTCGAACTGATAGGGGAGGAGAATTTTTATCCGATGATTTTACCTTGTTTCTTAAGCAAAATGGAATCAAAAGGCAGCTAACAGTGAGAAGAACGCCAGAGCAGAATGGAGTCGCTGAAAGGAAGAATCGAACAGTAGTGGAGATGGCCAGGAGTATGTTGAATGAGAAAAGGCTTGCAAATGATTTTTGGGCTGAAGCAGTAGCTACAGCGGTTCACCTTCTCAACATTTCTCCAACGAAGGCGGTGCGTGGTATGACTCCTTACGAAGCTTGGTGGAACCGCAAGCCTAATGTAAGTGACTTGAAGATTTTTGGTTGTATTGCTTATGCCATGTTAGCTTCTAATGATCGGACAAAGATGGACAAGAAGAGTGAGAAATGTATTTTCGTTGGGTATAGTGATGAGACAAAGGGGTATAGATTGTATAATCCAGTTACTAAGAAGCTAATCATTCGTAGAGATGTTATTTTTGATGAGAACAGCTTTTGGGAGTGGAATGCAGACAAAAATCAGCACTTGTCTTGTGAAGAAAATGAATTAATTGAGTCACAAGATGACGAGAACAAAGTGGCTCAACAGGTTTCCCCTACACCTAGTCCTTCAAGGTTGTCACCACAAGCTTCACCAACTCCTCAACCTTCAAGGATGATTACTAGAAGTATGTCTGGGGCTCTTCCCAGAAAGGTAAAACCTTGGGAAGAAGTTTATAACTCTAACATGTTTGCTCTTTTAGTAACAGAACCCATGAGTTTTGATGAAGCATGTGGAAAAGATGAATGGGAACATGCCATGGAGGAGGAGATTGCTTCCATTGAGAAGCATGATACTTGGGAGCTAGTAGACAAGCCGCAAGGAAGAGATACAATTGGTTTAAAGTGGGTTTACAAGGTGAAGTTTAATGCAGATGGGAGTGTCCAAAAATTCAAGGCAAGGTTGGTTGCTAAAGGATATGTGCAAGAGTATGGTAAAGATTTCTTTGAAACCTTCTCTCCTGTTGCTAGATTTGAAACTGTTAGATTTTTGTTAGCATTGGCAGCTCAAATGAGGTGGAAGGTTTATCAGTTTGATGTCAAATCTGCCTTTTTGAATGGTTATTTGGATGAAGAGGTATATATCGAGCAGCCACAAGGATTTGTTGTTGAAGGTAAAGAGGATAAGGTGTACAAGCTCAAGAAGGCCCTTTATGGACTCAAACAAGCACCACGAGCTTGGTATGGTAGGCTTGATTCTTACTTGTTTGAAAATGGTTTCCATCGTAGTAGTAGTGAGCCCACTTTGTACGTGAAGGAAAAAGGTGATGATGTTCTTATTGTTTGTGTTTATGTGGATGACATTATCTATACTAGTTCTTCTGAAGTTCTTATTACAGAATTCAAGAAGAGCATGACTGATGAATTTGATATGTCAGATTTGGGGTTGTTGCATTATTTTCTTGGCTTACAAATTTCTCAAACTGATGATGGTGTCTTTGTTTCACAAGAAAAATATGCTCTGGATTTGTTGAAGAGGTTTAACATGCAGAATTGTAAGACATTTTCTACTCCCATGAATACAAATGAGAAGTTGACAATGAATGATGGAACACCAAGGGCAAATGAGAAGTATTTCAGAAGCTTGGTTGGTGGGTTGATGTATCTGACTCATACTCGTCCAGATATCATGTTTCCTGTCAGTTTGGTCTCAAGGTTCATGCATAATCCCTCCTTGCATCATCTTGGGGCAGCAAAACGAATTCTTCGCAACATTCGAGCTACAAGTAACTTTGGGATTTGGTACAACCCAGTTCCTAACTTTAAATTGTTTGGTTTTACTGATAGTGATTGGGCAGGTTGTGTAGATGATAGAAAAAGCACAAGTGGTTTCATTTTTAACTTTGGTTCGGGTGCTGTGTCATGGAGCTCAAAGAAACAAGCAAGCACGGCATTGTCATCTTCAGAAGCTGAGTATATTGCAGCTACATCTGCTGCTTGTCAAGCAATTTGGATGAGAAGAATCATGGAGGATTTGCATCAAGTTCAAGGAAAGGCGACTGAGATTTTCTGTGATAACAAAGCAACCATTTTAATGACCAAAAATCCAGTGTTCCATGGAAGGACAAAGCACATAGAGCTTCGCCACCACTTTATTCGAGATGCTGTTGCTGAAGGACTGATCGTGATGAAGTACTGCTCAACAAATGATCAAGTTGCTGATGGTTTTACTAAGGGACTTGGTTATTCAAAGTTTGCAAAGTTTCGATTATCACTTGGAGTTGCAGATTTTGCATCAAGGGGGGATGTTAGAAATTGATGCAAACAATTATTAGTTTAAGTTGAATAAGTCTTCCACTATGTGTATAACATGGAAGAGTGGTTTCTAGATTTTAGGAGTTAAGTTCCCACTAACCCACTTTATGTTTGTGTACTTAGTGGGTGAATATCATCCCATGAAGTGAGAACATGGGGGAGTGGCTTTCATTTCAGTTCATCTATTTATAGTGTTGCAAATTGACTTTTTAGTAATGAGAAGATTCTTTGAATTCTTAGCACAAAAAATAAATAAATAATAAAAGTAAATTCCTTAGCAAAACATGTCATGCTAGCCTAACAATGTGAGCAACAATGGTGACGTTTAGGCATCAACGTGGCACTGCATGAGAACCAAGTCACATGCGGAGAATGTTATGTGGCGACACGCATCATCGTCCTATTGCTGATGTTGATCACACACTCGATCGGTTAGTGTGAAAATGTTATATATATATATATATATATAAATATTTAATTATTTATATATATAGATGAAACTGTCTTTGATTTGGTGTTCGAGGGAAGAAAAACTAAAGTGACGATGGCCGGAATAAACGGAACTCTCCTGTTTAGAGGAACGAAGGAGCTTTGAACATGCATGTTTCTTGTAGGAAGTGCACACGCTTAGGTCATTTACATGCCAATGGCTCACTTGGGGCCATTTTTAACGTTTAGGTTTTGTTTGTTTTGTAGCGAGCCTTCTTTATTTCTTTTGTTATAACGTTTAGCTTTGCTAATTTTCCTTGGGAATACTTTTAGCTGTAAATGGTAAAGAAGAAGTGATCAGACTGTAAAATTTCTTTAAAATCATTCTCTCCCGTAATGATGAACTTGAGCTGCCGGGCAGGTGACTGCTTAATTTGGCTGGTATATGAAGTCAGCAGTTGCATTTATTTTGTTCAGCTGGAAAAAGAAAGAAAAAGAAGAATGAGTGTCAGACAATACGCGGCTTGAAGAATGTCTTGAAACCATGATATCATAAGAAACTTGGGTAGAAATAGTTTTACCTTTTAACCTTTTGGTTTTGGATTTTACCCAATCAAGTTTCATGAAGTCATTTTCGTTTGCTTGAAGAAATCTGAGTCTGAAATTCCGTGTCCAACTTTTTCTTTTTCTAATCGAACCTCCAATAGACTAAACTGACCTTAAGAGAGGTGGTCAGAAAAGCTGCAGAACAAGACAAATTCCATGCAAAAGAGTCTCACTAGTATTTATTCTCCTTTTGTTTTTCCAAAGACCACCTCTTCTCCCTCTCTCTTTCTTTGTCACTCTCATTTATTTCTTTAGTCATAGGCGAATGAAGAGAGTTGATGTAGATAGTTGGCTTAAGAGGTCTCCATTTTCTTCTCTCGACAACAGTGGAAGCATTTACTCACAGTCATCGGCTATGAGAGTTGCAAAGCGACGCATGGACGAGATTCTGCCTGGGATAAGCTTGAGAGCACCTGTTGTAAGGCCTTATGTCCGGTCAAAAATGCCTCGGCTAAGATGGACTCCTGATCTTCACCAGTGTTTTGAACATGCAGTTGAACGCTTAGGCGGAGAAGACAGTAAGCTAAGCCACCTCTATCCCTTAATTGACCACCTTATAATCATTTCCATTCATTACTGTTTTTCTTTTAAGAAAATGTAAATGAGAATTGTCATGCTCATTTACAAGAACAGCAAAGTTATACTAATGTTATGTATGGTTTTGAACTATAAATATATAGGAGCTACTCCAAAGATGGTTTTGCAGATAATGGATGTGAAGGGACTAACAATCTCCCACGTAAAGAGCCATCTTCAGGTTTGATAAAACTAACTGTAGCAACAAAAAAATTGTACCTGTTGAGAAATTCTTGGTTTATGTTTTGCAATGGCAGCTTTTTAGTTTCCGGTGATTGGAATTTTGAAAACCTTTTCTGGTTTGCCATATATGAACAGATGTACAGGAGCATGAAGCATGAGCAGATGATACAAGGTATACATGAGAATCTGTCATTAATGCATGCTCTTCAACATTAATTAATCTCCAAAATGCATGATGTATATATATATATATATATATATATGTATGTATATATGTATGTATGTGTGTGTATATATATAAGGATCTGAATTCCTAGTGTGAAACTGATATATTTTTCGTTTTGCCTTTTTGAAAAATATTTATTTTTTGTTTTCATACTGAAGACTAAAGTTGAAGTGAGAATTAAGTGCATGAAATTCAAGCATTCATAATTAGCCTCTAACACATGTTAGTTGTTGATTAACACGCCTGAAATCAATTTTTTTAAGGAAATTTGTCTAGCTAATTGTCTTATTTTGGGGTACAAACTAATCTGATTGGGTAGCTTTAAATGACAAAAAAGGGTGCTCTTAATTAACAAATAAAACTATCATATATGGTTTAATTAAGTACGACCGTAGGAGTGATGAATTAACAGTAATCATGCATAGTTCATGTCAAGATTATAGTATAAGTCATATGAACTTTAATTAAATAAATATATAAAATTTGACTGTGTGTATCTCACTACCTCTAGCGGATTATTTCATATGATAAATCTTCTAATTCTAATTGTCAATTATTTTCCGATTGCATGTGAAATTATACATTATCTGTACGCGCGTACATATATATATATATATATACATACATATATATATAGTTTCAATGGTTATATATAACCTTTACTGATTAAGTCAGCGTGCAATTTATATATGTTTGGTTCTGCAAATTACAGAAGCAGCTGCTGCAGCTAGGAGAAATCGTGAGAAGGTATCGGATCCGATCAACTGCCGAAAAAACCATCAGCTTAAGGATGGAAGAGCCCTTAATCGCAATTCCTTCCTAACTCAAGGCCTTGGAATCCTTCCGGCACAAAGGTAACCGGTTTTGCTGCAATGTTAATTAATTAATTGCATTGGAAATTGGATTAAAGTAAAATTGTCCATGTCTGCAGGAATGGAACCGAAGTCATGAGCAACCAGTTATCATACGCAGAAGTAACAAATAAAGGATCTGAGGGGAGACCGAATTCATATATCATCTTCAAGGATCTGCTCAAAAGTTGCATGACCCCAGTAGTCATCTCTCTCTTTTTGTTAATCAGAAACCCTCAAATTGCTGTCGTTAATTAATGTATTTTTTCTTATTCCATCTTTTACCTTACAGGAGAGCAATGAGCAAGCAAAGGTGGGGCTACATGGCGGTGCTGCAGGTTGGAAGTGCAACAATCAAAGATCAGTTGACATGCCTGATCATCAGGCAGCAGAGAGAATATCTGACTGTTCAACAAGTCTATCGCTTAACTCAAAAGTTTCCCACCCGATGTTAGGGCAGGGCAAAGCTGAGACCCTAGATGTGAATGATGTCTCTCTTGAACTCACTCTTGCTTAAACTTGTGCACATAAAGGACATAACAGAATGTGGAATATCAAGAAGTTTTTCTTTTTTAAGGTGTTCTGATGGATAAGTTTCTAAAAAGTCTACATGCTAACCATCCCCAGGAGACAACCCTTGACAGTATTTCTACATCCAATTATGACGAAGGTGACCAAAGGGTCAATGCGTAGGTTGATAAGCCGGGCTTGATTCACGTGGGCCAGTTGCCCCGCGGCTCGACTACTCTACACAAGCATTTTCTCTTTTTTGGCCGTGGGACGAGACAATGAGATCGCGGTTCTTGTACTGGAACTTTTATTTTGTCTGTAATTTCATCATTTAGGTTGATGATTCAAAATTTAACAGACAAAAGCATTCACAATCACCTAAAAGAAATTAAGGGCCCCTGGTCTCGTTTATGGCTTTTTTTCCTATACAAAGTAGGCCGAAACTAGGAAATAGAAAAATGAATTACTTGCAAGTATTAGAATTTGAGCTCTAAATTTATAAGATATTACTTTTTAAAAATAATTGCATGAATAGTTTGAAAAATCAGTTCAGTTTATGATTTTTCTATGACTATGGAACATTAATTGGAAGCCAAATGCTTAAATAAAGGCCAATTTGAAGTGCATAAACGGATTCTAGATGATAGCTAGCTAGGATGTAAATTAATTACTTTAATTGTAACCTAATTATCATCATATATCACTTACAATTCCTTACCACATTATGTTAGTTCTCATCTCACATCTATATAAATGTTCTCTCATTTTGACTCGCATTTTTCATTACATATTATAAAATAGAGAAAGGATTGTATGAAACAGTTACTCCACTTCATCATATACCATTTTTATTTAAATCATGTCACGTATCACATTATTAAAAAAAATCAATCATTTATACACATAAGATGCGATAATTAAATGGTGATTATTTATTTTAAGAAACTCATTAATGATTTTGATAATAAATTATTGACTTTTTTGAACAATGTGATTACGTGGCATGCTTTGAATAGAAGTGATATATACTGACGTGAAGTAATGTTTCATACAATCCTTTCTTATGAAATATTTATAGCAAGTCTAGTATAAAAGATGAGTACCTGCAGGGTTTCCTTTCTACTGCTTCTTGGTGTACGTGTTCTTCTTTGTGCCTGTTCGGATGCTAGGAAGCTAGCGGTGAGTGAAAAGAAAGTACTTGAACTTGGTGAGAAGAAAACATTTTCCCTTATATCCTTGTTTATGGTAGTGGACTAGGTTGGGCTGGTGCTGCTCGCTGCTTAGGTGCTGCAGGTGGTAGTGATGGTGGTAGGTAGTGGCAGCTCACTCGGTGGTGGTACGGCGTAGGATATGGTGGAGGATTAACCTGAGTTCAAAATATCTGTGTTTTCGCTCATGCTGTTGCTTGAGATCGAAATAACTTTTGTGAAATATATATGTTCTGTTGTTATTAATTTGCAGAGTCAGTCCTTGTTGTTTATGATTAATTGGCTATCCCCTTCTATGTAATTGTAAATTGTAAGCCAAAATTTAATAATGGAGGAATAAAATTGTATGCATTGCATATATGTGAATAATGAGAACGTAGCTTTTATGAATAATTTAATTATTTGTATTACTATAACTTAATTAATCATCATATCATCAAATACTTATTAAAGGATTTTAGTACACGCATACATACATAGAAGGATATCACATGTATATATGTTGGCTCGCTGAGATAGATGAAATTCTCCGTGCATGACATGAATATAGGTCGAAAGTGTCGACCATATATAATGGAGGAAATTTGATGCCAGTTTTATTTTCTATGGGTAATTGTAATATGCTGAAGGAATTAATTAGTTTTAGTAGGTATATGACCTTTTTTTTGTGTAAACCATAGGTATCTTCATCCATTTTAATAGTTTGAAATTAATCATGCTCGAGACTTCATTATAGTTAAGACTTTTCACTCCTCCTCAAATGTGTATTTAGTGGATCAAACAAAAAACTCTTCCCACAAACTCAATCTATGTTGTCAACTAAGCCATAATTCATGATTAGTGGATATATGACCTTTGATTTAGCTCATGTAATGTAACTATAGTTTAAAAAGATTTGATTACCAAAAAAAAAGATTATAATAATTATCGGCAACCATTTTTACTCGGATCACACGCGTGACTAAAGTCATGCGCAAGGCAGTGCCATTTGTCAGCAATGAAGCAAGTGGGAATCTCTCTTAAATTCCATCACCGCCACCATTGGCTTTTCCGCATTCTCATGAATCTAACTGTAGACGGAATTACAAATTAAAGACGGGAGACAATAAGAGTGCACATATAATCAAGATTGTCAGTGAATAGAATGAAAATTCTTTCCAAACAAAAGAGAGCTTATGCATGCATCCATACATATATGTGTACTATGGTAAGCTTTACATGCATCACATGCTTTGCCTTGTTAATTTTTTGTATTAGTTTATAATAATTAGAACCAATTAGGCCACCAAACATGAACATATAATTGAAGATATCCCCACATAGATACGATCTATCTTTTGTTGGGAATCTCCGTCTGGCATTTGGCATTCCATTATCTTCTCAATTTGCAATATTTATAGTGAAAATCACTATTTGTTTCCAAATTATAGTTTATTCAATCCTCACCCTTTATTTCTCTCCTTTGACTTCTAATTACTACTCAATGATGCTAGCGCCCCGAAATATAGAACATCCTGTATTTCATATAGCAATCAGTACTCTCATCATATTCCAGAAAGTTTCTTATCATCAAATTCCAACTTTCTATGATTCTGTCACTGCTCTTTAATGCTCATTGTGTCTTTTAATTTGTACCAAAATATAGAGTTTTTTTCTTTAATTTCTTGATAACAAATTCTATTCTGAGAATTAATAAGAAGTTCTCCACATGACGAGGGCACCAGGAGCACTGGATTCCACTTCGATATTTTATAATTAACCTTTTATAATCCACATGTGAATTTCAAAACGAGTTTCGAAAGTGGGATTAGTTAGTTTGCCACTACAAGCCGTAGGAATGCTTGAGATGCATGACATTGGTCAACACAATAGAAAACCCTTATCAAAAAAGAGTTGCTGAAACAAGGAAAGATATTTGAAAAGATATTGGCTTGATCGTCCTGTATTATATTCGGTTTTTATTTCTAGGATGATTCTCTAGAGATGGACTGCTAGCGTTAGCACCGACCCACCAACCTACTCCATTGGAAATTTCAGCATTTCTTGATTAAATTTCCTTTCAGCATCCTTTAACTCACTCCAATTTATGCACACTAAAGTAGCATAGCATTAAAATTTATGAGAAGACGGATCAGGTATGCCCGCTAGCCAGTCTAGATCAGTACTGTTCATACTGTAAGAAACAAGGGGGCAAAAGAAAAGAAGCAAGCATTTTATATATTGATATACATATGGTGAATCTCTGTCAGGACACAAGGTATAGATCATCTTATATGACAACTAAAGCAAAAATGTCAGAAAGTGAAAAGGAAAAATCTTACTCAAAATAATCAAGATTTGATCTAACAGTTGTTATATTTTTTTAAAAAGATTAATAAGTCTAAAGTTCGATTTATCATTCTTTTGTGATTTTTGTGAACCAAAAAAGGAAAATTTAATATTGGAGTGTTGGCTAGGCTCTGGAATCTATTAGTCATTGAGAAATGAGATAAAGTTTTGTATAATTAACCACCCACAAGGACCACAACTAGAAAATTCACTTATCTCGTATATAACTTATTAGTCACATGGCATCCACATGGCTGCTTTTCCATATACCATGTGGAAGATTTCTGGCTTCTAGCCCTTCTACAGCCATGGAGAGAGTGAGGTGACAGATAGGATTGATCCATCCTCCATAATCCATCCATACAGATTTAGTTTGAAGAATGACAAATGGACTTTCTTTTTTGGCCATGGGCGAATAGACTTTTAGCATAATCATCAAAATCATTTTGAAGTATTGCAACTCCTTTTCTGCAATTTCAAGAAGATACAATACAATTGTTACTTACTCCACCATCGCTAGTTATTTGATTAATAGCATAAAATACTATACCTATAATGTTTCTACAATTATTTGTATTTTTTTAATAGACTTGGTTAAGATCAATGTATCTTGTATTGTAATAATGTAATATTATTCGTCGGCTATGGTTGACTTCACAAGGCATATTTTGAACTTGTTCTTGACTTCAATGTCTTATTTATTATTCCCGCGCACAAAATCTCACGTTTCCCTTTGAAATGTTGTGATAAGCACGTCAATAATTGTAGGCTAGAGTGCTCTGCGCTATATAAATAGGTGACAAAGGAGATGGAGAGCGAAAACCAAGCAAGTTTTGGCCTAGGTCTTACTTAGCTCTATTCGTCAAAACAATGGCCACTTGTGCTAAATTTTGGTACGTGGTTTTTCTTCTTTTAAGTATAGCTGGTACTTTGACTCGTGTTGTTGGTGAAGGTGATGTTAATGAGAGTGGTTACAATGAAGGTCCTGGAGGTTGGAGGTATGATGGTGATAATGAAGAAGATAATTATTGCTCGTATAGAAGTTGGCGAAGTTGCGGCAGCTTCTTTGGTAGAAGTGGTAAGGGTTATGGAGGTGGAGGCGGCGGAGGAGGGGGAGGAGGTGGAGGAGATGGTGCCTCTGGTAATGGTGTTGGACATGGAGAGGGGCATGGTGCAGGAGGAGGCAGTGGCAGTGGTGGAGTAGGAGGAGGAGGAGGAGGAAGAGGTGGTGGTGATGGTGCTGGTAATGGGTATGGCCACGGAGAAGGCTTTGGAGCTGGAGGAGGAGTGGGGGATAGTGGTGGTGGAGGAGGAGGAGGAGGAGGAGGAGGTGGAGAAGGTGCTGGAGTAGGAGGTGGAGAAGGTTCTGGTCATGGTAATGGATATGGCGCCGGTGGTGGTATTGGAGTTGAGAATGGTGGAGGAGGAGGTGGAGGTGGAGAGGGTGGTGGAGGTGGTAGTGGTTATGGTAGTTTCGGTGAAGGGTTTGGTCATGGTAGTGGCTTTGGTGCAGGAGTAGGCATAGGAGTGGGAGGCAGTGGTGGTGGTGGCAGTGGTGGAGGTGGCGGTGGTGTTGGTAAAGGTTCTGATGGAGGATATGGCCATGGTCATGGTAATGGTTATGGTTATGGTGCAGGTGTTGGTGGTGCAAGTGGCAGTGGTGGTGGAGGAGGAGAAGGAGAAGGAGGAGGTAGTGGTGGTGGCTCTGGTGGAGGCTCAGGTCATGGTAGTGGTTTTGGTGCAAGTTTTGACTTAGGTGACATTGAAAGAGGAGGGAGGAGAGGAGGCGGAGGAGGAGGAGGTAGAGGTGGCGGTGGAGGTGGAGGAGGAGGTGTTGGTGGTGGTGGAAGTGGAGGAGAAGGATATGGACATGGTGAAGGCATGGGATTTGGAGGTGGTGTTGGAGGTTCAAACGCAGGCCGTGGTAGCAGAAATGGCATGAACATGGGTTTTGGAATGGGGATGGGCATTGGATTTGGTTTTGGTATGGGAATAGGTGGTGATGGTGGTAAAGACTCAAATAATGATCATGGTGATCCCTAAAGATAGCCAAAAGTAATTGGAATTAAGCAATCAAAATTCACAAGTACAAGCAACTCAGAATTCAGCATATTCTTTGGATCTACTATCTTCATGTTTGATCATGTCAAGCCTGCTGGGACTTGGGATTTGTTTGGGAAATAAATCTTTCTTTTTATGCCAATTAATTATATATATGTTTTTTTTAAATAGATATTTATTATAACGTTTAAGCTTGCAAACATTCAGAGGACACTAACGGCTGTATACAATCCGGACATGAGTCTACCCAATATTTATCTGCAGTACAAGAGTAAGCTAATAAAGATAAACAGTGTACTGCCTTATTAGCATCTCTCTTGACATGCGTTAAATGGCAAGCTAAGTAACTGTGCACTTCCTTCCTTGCCTTATTATATATGTTTTTTAAGTACTTTTTCATCTGTTTCTCAATCTAAATCCTTATGGTTTGCTCAAATATAATTTGTTCACCGTCAAGAATAGCTTCAATTAATTGAAAACACCATTAATACATATACAGTATTAATATTGCTTTCTAACGTGCACTAAAAATTCTTAAACTTTTGATAAATACTTTATGATTTAGGTAGATGATGAGGTGGGTTCTGATAACAGTAATACGTAATGATTAGATTAAATTGATAAGAAAACTTGATAATTATATATATATATATATGACAATGACATAAAAAAAATTTTATATGAACTTGATAAAAGTAAATAAGTGTTATGTTCGGCACACAATTTTGACAGATACGTTCTATCTTTTACGTGAGACAAGTACAATATTAAAACATGAACACCAAATATACTCGAGCTATGCCATCTATGAACAACTTTACCGACCACATCTCATTATACGCGAATTAAAGGGCCTCGTCTTCCCTCAAATGACTTTTATGTTAATGTTGGGTTAGACTAAGCCCAAATCGGTTTGATGTGGGGCCCAAAATGAGCCCACATACAGAACGCTCTTCCTCGCTGCAAAATCCCAAATGCCGTCTTTTGGCTGTACAAAGCCCTTTGTTTTCGCCTAAAAACTCAAGCCTCACTTTCTTAAACCCTAAACACCGAATCAGACTGAGTTACGCCGGCTCTATTCGATCCAACGCCAAGCCACAATGGCGGACGTGGTTCAGTACCGTCTGGAGCGCATGGTAGACGAGCTCGACGACCTCGAACGGCGCGGTCTCTTCACTCGCCGAGAGATAGCTGAGATAGTGAAGCAACGACGCAAGTTCGAATACCGACTCAAGCGACCTTCTCCTCTCAAGCAGGATTTCATTGCCTACATCGACTACGAGACTCAGCTGGATTCGCTCCGCCAGCTCCGTAAGAAAGCTGGGACTCGTGAACTCCTGCGCCAAGGCAAGAAGAAGACTAAGACAAGAAAATCGGTCTCCGATTTTGCCTCTGTCTTGAGAATTATGGAGATATATAGACTCGCTGTGATGAGATACAAAGGAGATATTGAGCTTTGGTTTCTGTACCTTGAGTTTTGTCGGCAGAGAAAGAATGGGAGAATGAAAAAGGTACATTTTTTTTTTTTTTTTCTGTTTAGATGCTAAGAAAGTGAAGGAAAACTGAAAAAGAAGAACTTTGGGGCTGTTTTTGGTTTTATATTTGAATCATTGTTTAAATTTGTCAATTTTAAAAAAAAATATTGTAGGTTTTAGCGCAAGTTATTAGATTCCATCCTAAGGTGCCAGGAGTTTGGATATATGCTGCAGCTTGGGAATTTGATCATAATTTAAATGTGGCAGCCGCTCGTGCTTTAATGCAGAGTGGTTTGAGAATGTGTCCTAATTCAGAAGACCTTTGGGTAGAGTATCTTAGGATGGAACTTACTTACCTTAACAAGTTAAAAGCTCGAAAGGTTGCTCTTGGAGAGGATAAAGGAACTTTGGTTCGTGAGCAGAACGATGCTGATGAGAAGCAATGGAAAGAGGAAAACAAAGATCTGTTTATGTCCCTTGATGATGAAGGAAAAGAAAATGATGATCATGCCTCAGATGAAGAGTCTGAGAAGAAATTGGATTTGTTTTCGGAGCATGCTTCGGGTATACTTAGAACTATATATAAGGGAGCAATTCAAGCACTTCCTTCTAGTTTTAACGTCAGGAAACAATTTCTTCAGATACTGGAAGCAATAGAAGTGGCAGATTCAGAGGAGCTTCGTGTAGAGATACTAAGTGATATGAAGAGAGACTTTTCAGCTGATCCAGAATATTGGGATTGGCTAGCAAGACTTGAAATGCCTACTGCCTCTGGTGCAGGGAAGAAGAATGAAGATGACATGCTTTCTCAGTTGCAAAAGGCAGTTCAGGTATGAAACCATTAACTATTTATTATTTAGTAAAATTCTAGCAAGCATGTATAGGAAATCATATGTTGACCATATTGTTTCTCTGCCATATGCAGGTGTATGAAGAGGCAACAACAATTGTGCCTTCAGCCATGATGTTTAAGTTGTATATAAATTTTTTGATGAATGTCATTGCTTCTGAAAGAGGAGAAGTGGAAGCATCTGGCTTATCCAATCATTCCTCTAGTTACATTTCACATACATTGAAGGTTTATGAGAAGGCTGAAACAATGGGATGTCTTACTGAAGAACTTGCTTGCCAATATATTTCATTTTACACACAACTTGGGAGATTGGAGGAAGCCAAGAAAGTGGCAGAGAAGCTTTGCAGCGGAAAACTTTCAGATTCAGTTCAGCTATGGCTTTTGAGAGTTTCAGTAGAAATTAGATGTATCACAAAGAGTTCTCTTTCTCCAAGCAAGGCTGATGCATCATTTATATTTGAACTTCTCAAAATTGTTCTAACAAAAATGTCGATATCAGAAGCTGAGAGCTTGTGGATAATGGTATGTCTCAGCGTTATTCCTAATTTGCCTTTTCTCTCCTCAAGTCTCGGTTGATTTATATTTGTTAATCGTTTTCCTTGCTTAGTGAACTTGGATTTCCTAATGCTACAGCTGAGGCCATGATTTGCTAAATGATGTGGCAAAATTACATAGTCAGATGTGCTTTATTATCTGCATTGTTTATACCTGAAAAATTTATTTCCTCACCTTTTTGTTCAGAAACAAGGCAATGAAGTTTTTGTGTATGAAATCCCCGGTGTAATGATATTTCATTCTGCAGGCTCTCAAATTCTTTGCAAGCCAGAAGAAGTATTATGATAAGCTGATTGAGCTTTCCCTCAAGTCACTAGCTAAAAACGGTGGCTGTGAGAATGGATTTTCTCTCTCTTCAGCTGTAGTTAATTTCATCCTTCAAAAGGATGGACTTCAGCATGGAAGAGAGGTGTATAAGCGGTATGTAATTTGTCTTGAGTGAACGTTTATGGTTACTTTCATATTGCCTCAATCATATTTCCATAGAAATTTAGAAATATCGGTCACGGCTGTTGCACTTGCATTTATATGTTGGGTGGCAGAATAAGAAATAAATTGCCTAGAAGTCCTTGATGTAAGAAGTTTCTAACTTTGCGTCTTCTTCCAATTGTAGATTCCTTGCTTTACCCCACCCAGGCCTTGCTCTATATAGAAATTGCATTGAGTTGAGTCAAACCTGGCATCTCTTGGTGAAGAAGGTGCTCTAGTAAACGCCCGAAAGTTGTATGAGGCTGCATTGGCAACTTATGACCAAAACGCTAGCTTATGGAAAGATTACTACTCCCTTGAGATGAAGGTGAGCTTTGATGTGATTTCTTTTATTCCACCATCCTCTTGGATTTTGACTTGTATTGTATGCTCACCATCTTTCAACTCCTTTAACAGTTGGGAACATCTGAAACTGCTGCTGCTGTCCATTGGCGTGCTCGGAAGACATTGAAGGACTCTGCAGTAGTTTTTACTTCCCCGGACCAGTTATAGTTTCTGTATGTTACACAGTTACAATTTTGATGTTATATCCAATATGTTTATCTTAAAATTTTGATGTTTTGAAGAGAAAGCAGACAAAAGGCAGCACTCTAAGCTCCAAATGGAAATTTTGAGGAAATTTTAAATCATGTGCAATCATCAGTTTTATCATATGAAACTCCATTGTGAAAGAAGGTAGCAACAACAATGAGATTACACTCGGTCACGGCAAGCTGAACAAGAACAAGTTTGGGAGTACGAATTATATGATGAGATAGTAAACACAAGATTATTCAGACCATTTTGCAGAGTGTTCGTATATATTCCTACACTAATGTACAAAGGAACCAAAAGCTTCAGCGTAAGATCCTAAGAATATGAGATCTTGTCGATGTTGAAGCACTTATTACACTCTTGGCCACTGTGGACTTACTGCCTGCACAAGCCATTGAAACCAGTGAACAATTAGCAATAACAGAGAGGGTACATGCAGAAGGATAAGTTAACACCAGCATTTTAAGCCCCTTGGAAACTCAAGTCCTCAGTCGCATCAACCATCTCCGTGAATTCACTCACCTCAAGCGTGCTAGAAACTAATCGCATTCGGCTAGCAACAACAGATGGTGCCTCAGCACGTCCAACCACAGCCATTTGCTCTAGCTGGAGAGTTTTCACTGGAAGCCTTGGAAAAACAACAATTTAGCAAAGCTGTAAGAATCCATCTTCCGGGCTTTACTGTTTAATATATTTGTTTTTAAACACCATGGGAAAGATCAATATCTAACATTTGACAGAAATGGAGGTTGTTCAACCAGCATTCTAAAAGCCTCTCACCATGCCATTCCTCTTATGCAATATGCATTGGCTATGAGAGCGCAGAAGCCTTTCCACTGATGCAGGACATCATCCGACACTGGAGGTGTAGATGACCATCTAACTATAGTTGGCTGCGGTGTACACAAAATGGTGATAAATAGAATGCTCAGCCATAGAATACACTCATCAACCTGCATGGTCAAATAGAAAGTTTTCATTCAGCGGTTCTGATGGCTTCAAAGGAGACTGAAGACTAATCTATACCAAGAAACAACTAAGTTTTGGAAAGAGTTGATAGTGTTTCGAAGAAATGAATGTAGGATCTCTTTGACAAACGGAAAAGCTAAAATATGTAGGATGACTCACCTCCTGTGCACAAATCTTGAATTTCAAGCTAGTGCTTTGGCCATAACCTTTCATTGCTTCAATTTCATTGCCAGTCCTTCATAGCAGTAAGTTCTTTCCGCAATCCTTCATCTGAGCAGCCCAATGCATATGCATTCACCCCAGCACTAAAGAACTCCGACACAAAATCAATCCAACAGTATTACATGAAGAATGCTGCATTTCTGGCAACATTTTTCATAGAAACAGACCAAGCAAATCACTGAATATACTCTTAGGTTGTCACCTCCTCCACGGTCAATGACATTCCTGTATCGCCTAAACAAGCTGATTGCTATATTCCGTGAGGAACGATATTCATCATTGGATGAAGCAGAACCATGTGATTGGCACTACAGTTAAATCATAATCCAAACGTGTAAAACACTCGGGTTTATTTCTAAAAGGCAAAGTAAAAGAAATAAGTATTGGTTCAAGTTCAAGAATGCTGACCAGCCATCTCTTTGGAGCGACTCGATGTGATACGAGATGAGTAGTAAGCTTGCTGGAATCTTTCCATGACCATGAGGGCAATGGATTATGAATACGAACTGCATTGTTGCAGTGAACCCCTGGTAGCCTATGGTAAATTGCAGAAAGCAGTTTACCATGAAGGGTAGTATTGCCCAGAAATGTCTGGCTTTTGCTAATGGCTCCCGGAGGATTTACCGTTGACATCATCGATCCTACTATAGCCTTCAAAAGCTGGAAAAAGAAGAAGAAATAAAAATAATGCAAAGTAAGCAAATATAACTTAGTATTAATCCCAGTTTATCTGACATTTCCGGCCAATGAAAACAAGGGAAAATTTCATTACTTCGCTAAAAAACCATCAAATACTTTGGTGATTAAACTAGAAAGCTGTCGATTTTGTTCTTGAACATCAAATGTAGTGAAATTAGTAGTTTTTGCATATGAATCAAATCATTTCATCTATAAGTGATTCTTTTCTGTGTTGATTAAACGCTTTTAACAGAATTGGAAACTAAAATCAAAGAGAGGATACCACTGATCAAGAACTAAACTAGAAAATTTTCAACATTGAAAAAAGAAGAGACAAAAGAAAAAAGCTTAAAAATGAATCACCTAACAGGGTTTTAAATGAAGAAGTCTTGGAGAGAAGGAATGATATAATGAGATTTGAAAAATATTTGTTAATAGAGTATAGACTGATGCTTAAAGCCACGAGTTTCTTTTTTTGTTCGAAAAAGCCAGGAGTTTTTTGAATGGTTTCCACGTACTTTTTTTATTTTATGTGAATAATTTGGAGTCCTTAAAAACCAAGATTTATTGCTTGGAGAAGCACGCCGAGAACCCGAAGTTCATTTGCCACAAGCAACCAAATACAGTGATGTTCCTCCTAGGGGGCGCCGTCTTCTGCAAATGATTCATCCATGATTCTTTCATTGACCCAAAGAAAGAGATAAAAGTGAGAATTTGCCTATTTTCATTTTCCGATTTATTACCATATGTTCAAATATTATTATTCGAGTAAATTGTAAAACAATTGGAATTGAACACACACAAGCAACAAACTACAGCATGTCATGTCAGTTAATATGAGTTTCTTGCAAACTTTAAAAAACATGACATCAGTAGCGCTTGAAGCTGTTACAGTTTATCAAAGCAACTCAAGAACAGGAAACAATGAGAAAATTCCGGAACTGAAGTGTAAATTTGTTCTAGGATGGCTTGTAATATTTTGTTGGTACAAATGGCATTTTTGTGACAACTCCATCATAGGGCTTTCCTCTTACCAAAATCTTAGCTTTGGTGCCTGCCTTGTGTAATCCGGATTTCACGTATCCCATTGCTATGTTCTTCTTGAGGCAGGGGCTAAATCCTCCGCTGGTGATTTCACCAATGTTGCTTCCCTTCTCATCCTGAATCTCACTGTGGGATCGTGGAGGTGGGCCTGTTGAGAAGAAGCCGACGCGCCTGATTGATGGACCCTCTTCCAGTTGTTTGAGGATTACTTCAGCACCTAGGAATCCACCTTCTGCTCTCCTCCTCTTCCCTATGGCCCATGTCAGTCCAGCCTCCACTGGTGATATATGTTGTTCCATGTCATTACCATATAAACACAGCCCAGCTTCAAGTCGGAGACTGTCTCGAGCTCCAAGCCCTGTCAACCTAACCTTCCCTTCGGATTTCTCCAAGATTGCTTTAGCAAGATCCACAGCATGTTCGGAAGGAACTGAGATTTCAAATCCATCCTCACCAGTGTACCTTAAAAATAGATTAAAGCGACAACTTATCAGTTATCCTCCATAGCATCCCAACAAGTTATAACATCACCATGCCAACCAAATTAATACTCTTTGAATAACAGGAATAAACAAAATGGAAGGTTACCCTGTCCGAGTGAGAAAGCATGTTGCACCATGGATATCCAATATTCGGAATTCTCCAAAATATATCTTACTCAAATCATCCTTTGTCAGATGTTGAAGAACTGGGGCAGCAAGAGGACCCTGCAGGAGAGAAGACAGCTGTTTCAACTTTTGAAAAGGGCATTCCAATATCTTCGATTCAATCAAATTTCATCTTCTAAAAAGCTGTATCTACCATCATTTATAACAGAAGACTACATTTTCTAAAGTATAGTGAGAGGACAAACTACAAACAGAAGGAATAAGAGCTGAACGCAAAGCATAGTTTAGATGCTACAGGCAAGTCATTTTCTCTATAACATGCAAACAGTACCAGCAGACGAAACTATTCAAGAATTGCACATACTAAAACTCAAGAAAGTAGGAAAAATATCCATGCTTGACTCAACAATCACCAGCAAATTGCAATAAAGAAAAACAATGAATCCATAAAGAGAATCAGGCATTGAGACATAAAATTAGAAAAGTCTAATACCTGGAGAGCTAGAAGCGATCTCTCATCATGAATGTGCCATGAGACATCCCCACCTTTGGCCTTGAATGCCTTCATATGCTCTTCAATGTGAGCCAGATCCTTATCCCTGCAGCCTGCATTCACAACCAGATATATGTGATCATCCTTCACTTTGGTGATGACAGAATCATCGATTGCCCCTCCCTTCTCATTTGTAAAGACAGTTAGAGTTCCTGTTCCAGGGGCAAGCCGAGCAACATCAGCAATGACAAGCTTTTCAAGGAATGGAATACAGTCCTTTCCCTTGAGGCTCAGCCCACACATATGGGACACATCAAAGAGTCCACCATTCTGCCTGCAGTTTACAGTGGAGTCCATGATTGAGTCCTTATATTGAATGGGCATGCTCCATCCAGCGAATGGGACCATCTTCCCGCCATTAGAAACGTGGAAGTCGTAAAGAGCAGTCTTTTTCAGATCAGCCTCCGAAGCAAAGTACCTACGTGCTACAGCCTTCTTGTCAGCCTGAGCAAGACGACGTGTAATCGATTGCCCAAGTTGCCAAAGACTTCCCCTCATCTTCTAAAGTTGAAATATCTGATGAAGAGTAATCTTTCAGAAATGTCACCATATTACCAACCAAAACATCAAAATAATTTCTTCACATGTAATAATCCGATACGATCTAAAATCAGAATTGAGATATCCAGTAGAGTCATTCAACAAAGCCATTATACCAAAGCTTTTGAGATGCAAAAGATCGAAGCAGAACAAAAGAAGAAAAGAAACCAATGCTGTCACTTTATCAAGATCTCAATCAAATAGACCAAAAATTCACAAGGAAAAACAGTGATACCCCAAGTTGTTAAAGATATAAAGCCATTAATGCAATAAGAGAAAAAGAAAAGAGCGAAAAGGCTTACAAAGGACCCTTCTTTGTGTTTTTCTTCTTCAAAAGACAGCAATTCAGAGACCACAAACGACCATCTGTCTGCTAAGAGATAAAAAAAAAAATAAAGGACAGGTGTGTGAAGGAAATACTATATAAAAAAAATTTTGGGATTAAAAAAATGAAGAGATGGTTGGTTGGTAGTGAAGCAGTGGGTGAAGGGTTTCTCGGCTAAATCGAGAAAAACAAATAGCCAACAAAACCGCATCATCAGCGTGTGGTGCTTAAGGACTTTTGAGCTATTACAATTTTTTTTTATTTTATGTAAGTACAAATTTTTTTATCCGTCTTATGATTTAAAAATAATTTTATTCGAATTAATTTTATTCGAATTGAGATTAATAAATAATAAAATTTTTTCAATAGTGAAAATTTTAATATTCGAAACCTATTCAAAAACTTAAAAAAATTTATTTTCACTTCTTCTAATCAATTACGCATGATTTTTGAGCTATTTTCACAGCTTCCCGATCTCTGTCTCCTTCTCTTCATGTCTTACTTATAGCGTTTCTCTCATCTGCTCACTTCATCTAACGGCTGTCATGGCAAGGAATCGACTATATGTTGGTGATTTTGTCCGAGTCTAAGTGTGGGACCAAATAATCCCGGCCCCTTGAAATAAGGAGCCAGTTACAGACTTACAATGCCAACCAGGTCAAATGTAATTGGATTGTGACTGAACCGAGTCTAGAAACGAGTACACGGGATTAGATTAACTGGTAGGGGGACCCATGTAGTTGAGGTATCACCACCGTGGAGAAAATAATCTGTACTACTACTAACTAAAAAGGACAGCAATGGAAAGTTGATGAGATCTGGTTGGATTCCATGAATTGAGGCAAATCAGACTATTGCCAGGTCGACCCTGGCTGCTACAAAATATTTTTTGTCTAGCCCCAGCCATTCCGGGTAGGTGAATCTGGAACTAGCCAAAAATTTGGTACCAATAGGATTGATTTCTTTGCTGTCAAATTATATGATTAATTGCCTGAAATCTTCCATTTCAGTTGCATTTAAAATGTTAGTATTTTGTACATATACGTCGCCTAAAAGAAAATAAAGGTTTTCTGTATAATAGTAAGATAGTTAATAATCTTGTTACAGTACAAGATACACAAAAAGGCTACGAAGGCCCAAGATGCCGAAAACCTCACCAAGGTTAGACCAAGTTCAACGCAGGCCAGGACCCTTTCTAACTTTCTGTTTGAGCCCAAAGAACAAACAAGTTGTCCATTTGTGACAAGATAGATGACCAGCGACTGTTGATAAGGTCAACCAGGCCACTTGGCCTTTGACAGGGCATTGACCCCCAAAGGAAAATCCATTTCCAAAATGACAAGCAAGCTCCCCAGGTACCCGAAGATGGCACATTACAATAACACATTCTCAAATCTCAACTTCTCTTCATCATATGCTCTTCATTCTTGTCAAAACTCCCTCTTTTGACTTGAGTTTTGGAGCAGGTTCCGGAGGCATAGCTCCGGACTCCTCACGATTTTCTGTTTCAGGTGACAAGAAGAAGATCCGCAACTCCGTTCTGAGAAGAACATCAACAAATCTTTTAATAGAATGATTATGAAAAAAATTGTCACGTATGGTATTATAAGTTTTGGTTCGAACTAAATAATTTTAATTTTCATCTTCACCAATAATAATATAATAATAAAAGGGAAGTGACAAAGTAACCTCATTCGTATTTCTCCTCACCATCAATTATTGCCGTCAAGCTTAGTGATTGATTGTATTGATGATTATTTGGGATAAATCAACTTTGATACAAACGATGAGAGAATGTAAAATACTCATTGTATTCAATAATACTTAAAGAGTATGTATCTATTTAGGACTTTGTTCGAGAGATATTATTCTATAAGAATTTTATTTGGTAAGAGACCTCTTTATCTATTAAAAAAAAAGCAAGAGACCTCTTTAACATGGTCTTCATTCAAGGATTATTTATTCATAAGTTGATTTTTTATTGAGTTATGAATCTTTAATTGAGCATTAAACCTTAGTTTGTGCTATGTGATCAATATTATCGTGAGCCAAAGGCATTGCGCCATGAGCCCTGGGTTAAATATACAATAATAGATTAGTACACTTTGTTGCCTATTTTCTCCATTAACATGGGAGGGGAGACCATCTTGTTGGTGTTGTGTCAAAACTAAACCTGACAATCTTAGACATGATACGAAAATGATTCGAATATAAAATTAAGTAAAAATTGTATATCAATATTGTAAAAGCTAAAAATAAAGTTTTATATTTTTTGTGTCAATACGAAATTTTCGTATTTTACACGATACGAACATGATTTTATATGACATGAAAACGAATTAAAAACACGTTTGAGATTTCTTTTGTAGATTTAACTGACGGCCCAACAAATGTTTGATTTTTTTTTATGGGTTGAAGAAATTCTTTGTAGATTTGAATTAAAAAAAAAAAGAGAAATTCTTAGTAGATTGATGGTCCAATCACTGTTTAAGTTATTGGGCTTTGCAAATAACTGTAGTTTGGACCCAGTCGAAGCATACAATGTTGAACACTTCCTTAATCCTTCGAAAAGTAAACATCTCCTTCATGATAGAAGAGTCAACATATTAGGGGTAATGAAAAAACATTCAATTCTTCCACTTTGAAAATTTGAAATTTCTGACTTTATAATTCCGAAATTTAACTTAATTGATTGATGTAGATTCTCTAATAAACAACTTTTAATATTTTGAAATTCGAAGCTCCACGTTTATATATATTATTCTCAAATTGTACTGTGAGATTAATTGTTATAAAAATCAAAATAAAATAAAATAAAATACAATAGAGGTATAAAAAATCACTTTCTAATTCCAATTTCCAAAGAATATGAAAAGAAAATAAAAAACAAGATATACATTCATTTCTATGCATGAGCCATGAAATATGTATGAATATTCATGATTCAACCTATCTTGTATATATCATCATGTTACAAAATTGTACAAGAAACTATATATCAGTGGTTAATTAAATGAATCAAAGAATTAAAGAATCCTTGTATATGTGCAGCACATGTACAGATCATAAATCTAGATCAAAACAGCTTGCTTGCAAATTCATCAATGGGGCACCCTTCTATACGAGAATATCTGGGTTTTTTGGCTACATCTCTCAGCTGTGATAAGCTTCTTCCCAATTGCAATGCCACCTTCATTTCAAACAACTCTCCATTCTCTCTTTTCTGCGGATCACTTTCACCCAGAGTTGATTCAATTGACTCCTGCACAAGTTTAAAGAAGCCGGCGTTGTTTCTGTACATCTCAAACACCATACCAACTTGGCCACCGTGCTCGAAAGTGTTAACGGCTGAAGCTAAAGCTCCTGCAACAGCTGCCACTGTTGCTGCCCAAGGACCGTTGCAACAACCCATAAAGGCAGATCCTAGAGCTGCAATTCCAGTTAATAATGGCCCTGATGTAGCTAGAACTTTGTTTATCTTCAATGCCTTGTTGCCTAGTCTCTCGTATTCTTCACTGTCTTTTCTCTTAATCACCTCAACGATTTCTCTCATTTCCATTTCAAGCTCCTCAGTCCAGCCATTGCCCTCTAACTTTCCATTAAAGTGCTTTGGTTTGTTTGTATTTGGAGATTTGTTTTTCGGCCACCAAACAGCAGGCTCCAAACTTTCTGGAAACTTTTCAAGCATTACACCAAGCAAGGGAAGAGGGTAAGCTTTGTCAAGGGCCAAGACTTTCTCCATGGCATCTTTCACGTCTTCTTTGCTTGGGGAGCCAATAGCAAGCAGTGTTTGTAGTTGGCTCTGAAGCTGTTTAAACAATCGTGTTGCATTACGTTGCTCTTCCACAAGTTGTGAGGGTTGGATCTTGTTCACCAACACCAACATTGCTGTGGCTGCAGAGAACAAGAGAGTGGATGCCAAGTTCAAACCCGAAAGAGAAACCCCAGCGCCGCCAGTTGCTGAAACGCCAGCCATGGTTGCGGCAGTAAGAGTAATCATGTTAATGGAGTTAAGGAAAAGGGTGTTCCAGTTTTCTCGTTGTTCGCCGATGTTGTTGTGCATCTCCACTCTATCAGCTATAGCCTCTAAGATAGCATAAAGTTGTACGGTAGCCGTTGAAACGGATGAGCTTTCTTGAATCAATGGTGTCCTTACATTCTTTTCAATAGGGATTGTGTTGATGAACCCATCCCTACTATTCAATTCCTCAGACAATTTTCTGGTTGGCAGTTTAGGAACTGAGAACCGGATTGATGGAGGCTTTGGGACCGAGATAGCAGCATGGATTTGCTTTGAAGAAGAATTAGAAGAGACCAGAAAACTAGAAGCTTGTAAAGAAGCCATGTGCCGGTGTTCTTCCTTCAAGATCTCTACTGATTGTGAATAAATTTGTATGAAGCGTCTGCAGAAGGAAACTAGAAATTATCTGAGATTTGCGCTTTGAGCAGAGGAGAGAGTTTTGTAGATGTTTTTTTCGGCTTATAAGATTTGTAGATGTTTTGGATGAAAGCTGAGGAGCGCTTTGGAGGCTTATTTATAACCACCCGACGAGCCAACCGATAGATAACTGATTTGGTCAGGTCGTGTCGTGTGTTTGGAAATGTTGACTGACCGATTGAATTGACTAGGCTTTGTTGACCTTTTCGGTTTCATAATTTTCAAGTTCAAGCTTATTGCCTCTTTGGGATCGGGTCTTAGGGCTTGGCACGGGAAGCGGTAAAAGAACTCATTGGCTTGGCGTCTTAAAGCAGGAACTTCTTTATTAGAACTCCATTTCATAAATATTGGCGTTGCAAAATAGAGGTTGGTTTGGCACTGGCAGGGCGGTGCTGTCCCGAACCTTTCCTAACCTCCCAGTGCTTTGCCCTTTTAACGCATTAAAACCTCTTGCCAAGGCTTTCAGTATATGTTTGGTCTGCATCGTTATAATTTTTGCTAAAATGGTATTATCTCACATTTTTAAATATGATGTTTTATTTTGATTTAATATTCAATTTAAATTTTTTCACTTTTAATAAATTGATTTTAGATTGAATATTCAATATGATATCAAAATTCTAATTTTCTTTTGTCTTTTAACAATTTTAGATCAAAATATTGAAAATATAATATAATTGTAGTAATTATTATTCAACGAAAACAAAAAGAACAAAGAACTTTACATTACGATTAAATTGCATGTATATTGCATTTAATCAATCAAAACTTTCATTGTGATTTTTGTCTGTTTTTTTTTTTATATAAAGAAATTTGCAATTCGAAAAATTACAATCGCTCAATTTTTTTAAAAAATTACATAAAATGACCAGATTAAATCTCGCATTCCCTTTTCGTTGTAAAACAACCTATGTAGTGTTGCCTGTGCATTTGAGCTCTTGTTTTGAATTCTAATTTGAGAGTAGTTTGAAATTATGTTTAGATATACATTTTCATCTTTTATTTTTATTGAATTTGAAAAATTCATTGGAGTGTGTTTGTTGAAAGTATGAATTTCCTTTTTTACCTATTCAACAAGACAAACTATTTTAAATTTTCTTTTTAATTGTTTATATGTTTAATTATATTTGCTCACCCAATTAAGTCTTGGACGTTGTGGTATATATTTAGATAATTTAATTGTGCTACTTAATTTTGCTAACAATCTTTTGATGGTCGTACAAAACACGTTTTGACTTTTTGTCATTTTGGTCATACCAAAGAATTTCATTTTTATTTTTCTTTTACATATTTGAAAGCATTTCTTATATTTTTAATCTGTTTATGAGTTTATATTTAATGTATTTTCATGTATAAATTAACCATATACACTATAATTCAATCATATAATGACATTTTATTAATATGTAAATTTAATAATATTTATTATTAAAAATTATTTATTTTAAAATTTATGAATTGGTGAATTAATTTGTTATTACTCATTAATAATATATGATAGTAAGTATATCAAATATAATTCGGTAACAAAAAAAAATATCAAATATAATTCTTTTGTTTATTCATCCCCAAAAGTCAAATCTCGATCCCGAAGTATTTGACAATTCCGTCAGTAGCCCTTCCACATGTGTATCCTAGAGATTTTGGTCTTTACAAAATAGAATATTACAAAAATAAAGCTTTTCAACTTTCTACGTTAAAACTTGCCTTGAGGGATGCATGCATGGATACAGATATATTACCAAAATTAATAGAATTAAAGTATTAATCAAATCAGATTTTAGTTGGAAAACACTCAAATTTCGCACATCTCCAAAACCAAAATAAGATGCAACTTACCTCTAATTTTATTCATTTTTTTTCCTCTCATCTTTTGTCTTCTTTCAATTTTTATTTTATTTTATTTTATTTTCCTCTTTTTTTTGTTCATAGGAGGTACAAGGGAAGAGTGAGATATTGAACCTTGGACTTAATTCCTCATAGAGAGGGATAATAACCACTAAGTCAAGCCTTGATTGTTTTTTTTATTTTACTTTCCTCATTTCGAGCAAACATTAACTTAAGCATTAAAATGTATTTCGAAATCTAAGTTTCAATGCTTCCACTCAATCAAGACAGCTCACTAAGAGAACTCATATCCAATAACTAGAAATATATCAAGAGCATCCTATAGCCAATAAAACTTTAATTTCTCCATTAAAGCAAAATTAATTGTAGATTAAAATATGTTTCTTTTAAAACTTTCTAAATTTGTTGACTTTTGTGATTCCAAAATATAAAATAAGTCGTACAATTTTTTATGCAATAATTAGAACACAAGAAATTTACCAATTAATTAGGCATACCTTTTTCTACCGACATTGTAGAACTTGAAGATATCTTTTTTATAGGCAAATCTTCCTCTTTTAATTCTCTCTTTAGGGTGGCTCTCAATGGGCAGTTGAGAAGTGAAGATAGGACCTAGCCTTATATTTATAGTTGAATTTAATAGTCCCCCCATCAAAGAATATTAAGTTCTAAGCCTACACAACCACCACATTGACCCAATAAGATGTGCTAAAGCCTATTTAAGTTGATCACAATTATTCAATTGGGCTTACCTGCCTGTTTTTCATACTAGGACTAAATTTATTTGCTTGTTTTATCAAAACTCAAAACTACCAATTAATAGTAGTCCTTCAATTGAAAAATTCTAACATTCTCCTACTTGGACAATATTAATTGGGGTTTTAAATTTAAGAAAACTTATATTTTAGAAAACAAAACTCTAGGCTAATTTACTTTACTTTTGACGTGGCCACGATTTTGAATACCATTTAGTTCTTAGAAACAACATCTTAATGATCCTGTTCAACATGACCAACCAATAACGAATCATGGCGGCGATGGTGCCTTTTATTGACACAAGACCAATCCAGAGTTACAAATACTAGTGACCGCATCAACAATAGATCTCAGTGTAGCTGTGTAGCAAGAAAATAACGCCCAACAGTGATCAAATGTGTTACTTTCATTGTCAGTTGTTCGATTTTTCCTTAACTCGTTGAGAAATTTGATTTCTCCTTAACTCGCAGAGAAATCAATTTGGGAACCAGATGTGTCGATATGTCTCCATTCATTTTCCATAAGGTTATCAAGTGGTATCATTTACTAAGACATATCCTATTGACACAAAGTCAATATCACAAATCTTCAAATGTACATGTACAAAATATTAATACACTGGCACAAATAAATCAATAATGATCATCAAATTAATATATAAAGTTAGACATCACATATAAATGTTCAAAACATTAAGAGGTCTCAACATAGCATGATGTAAAATAAATATAAGTGTTTAATCACAAGCAACACGCTCCCACCAGACCAATACATCAAAGGACCCCAAAATACCCCTGCTGTCAACATGTTTACGAAAGACACTAGGTCTCGATCCCTTAGTCAAAGGATCAGCAATCATGCTATTAGTATCAATGTGCTTAACAACAATGTCATCATTTTTCACAAAGTCTCTGACATTGAGATATTTAATCTCCATATGCTTAGATCCACTAGTACTTTTATTGTTCTTAGAGAACAAAACTGTAAATCTATTATCATAATAAATCATAAGCGGTCTAGAGATGGAATCAACAATATTAAGTCTTGAGACTAGGTTCTTAAGCCAAATAACCTGTGTAACAGCTCTATAACATGTAGCAAACTCAGCATCATTACACTACAAAAAAATACAGCATTAGAGACGGAATTTGTTACCGAATTTCCGTCACAAATTTTCAATTTCCGTCACTAATTATAATTAGTGACGAATTTGAGACGGAATATTCCGTCTCAAATTCCGCCCCTAAATTTAAAGTAGCTAAAAGTCTATCTGTCACAAAATTTTTTTTTCCGTTGCAAAATTCGTTACAATTTGAGACGGATATTTGCGACTAAAATCCGTTTCTAAATCTTTTTTTTCCGTCAAAAAAATTGTAATGAAACAAAAAAAAATTAGTTTTTGCTTCGCTTTTTGCATCGGATTTTGCAACTGATTTTTTCCGTTGCAAATTTTTTGTGACAGAAATTCCGATACAATTTCCGTCACAAATTGTGACGGAAATTCCGTTTCTAAAATCTATTTTCTGTCATAAAAAATTAATTTATTCAAATTAAAAAAAATCAAATTCTACAATTTGTGACAAAATATTGGTAGAAAATTCCGTTTCAAAATAAGTTGCAACGAAATTTGTAACTAAAAATTCCGTCTGTAATTTCATTTTTTTTGTCACAACAAATATATTATTAAAACAATATAAAAATTAAAATTATAATTTGTAACAAAATTCTGTCACAAATTCCGTCAAAAAACTATGACAAAAAAATCATTTAAATTATTATTTCATAGCTATTGAAATTGTTGAATTTCATTAAAAAACAATTAATTTTGTAAGCTAAAATCTAATTTCCAAGTATACCTAAAATTGAATCCAATTAATTTACAATAGATATAGTTTAACAAAAAGATATACATTTAATATATACATAATTAAACAAAAACCTTAAATATACATCTAATATCCACAAAATATGTACCAAACATCCATGCATAAACATTATATTCAATTCAGAAATATATACTATACTGAATACAAAAGCATGAAGTCGTATAACATCGTAGCGCTTCATGAAGATGGTCTTTGCTTCAAAAAGTGATCGAACACCTATAACAAAATAAATTATTTTGTTAAATACGATTTAACAAAAATTCATACAATTAATATATATTCTACTCCCACACATACATAATCAATTAATATATATTCTACTCAGTTCGGGCAAGTTACTCAGAATGGAATATTGATGGAATGTCTGAATAAAATTAACATTCTCAATCCTTTACAACAATTGATAATGGTTACCAATGCTTATAAAACTTGAGGAACCTCATATTGCAGTCACTATACCAGTCTTAGGTTTCTCTGGACAACTTAAAGGTTGGTAAGATAACTACCTAACCTCCAACAACAACTAAATATATATTTTGAAGGCTGCTAAAATAGAAATGAAGGAAAACCAATCCTCAATGATAGATACCAAGAAATCAAAGATTATGTTGCAACGGTAATCTTCGTCATAACCAAAACGTTTTATAGGTGATCCTTGCTTAAAGATAAAAGCTCAAAACTTCTATCAAAACTAAAATGCAAAAAGGTCGATGATTATCTTACATTGTTTGACTTTAGTCATGAAGTCAATTTACAAATCAAGGTTGTTTGTACAGATTTGATGATTATCGTACGTTGTTTGTACCAATCGAAATTACCAAATCAATTTACAAAATCTTTACCATAAACAGTAGCACTAGAGCTCTCCACAAATATGGGTGAAAAGCTCAACATGGCTGTACTTAATGCAGTAAAAAACAAATTCTGTAAACTCAGAAAATCCTAACTATGCAAATCAACAGTAATATCAGGGATAACATAGTTTTGTCAGGCATAATCACACCAATATTCTCTTAGCCCCGGCCCAAACTAAAAAAAAAATTAATATAAACAACCAAGCAACAGGATCTTCAAAGTGTTGATTCAAACTGAAGCGAAGGGCGAACAGAAAAAGCAACCAACAGGGAAGTGTCTGCACACACATATATGTTTGATAGACAATGAGGATGAGTCTGTACACACACATATATATGTACTTGATAGACAATAAGGATGACTACTATGACTTTTTTGCTTCTATCAGGCATTCAAAGAAGAAAAGACTTCTGCTATCTCAAAAACCTCAAATAATAGACAATGGAAATCTTGGATCTTCAAAAGTATTATTCCATTAAGAGACAGCACTTGCGGTAGGCAACCTAAAAAATAAAAGAGTAAAACTTCAAAAGTGGTAATAAATATAGCTCTCATCCCTAAGTGGTGTAGTTGTAATAAACGTGTGTATATAAGGCATGATGAGGCCTATATTTATTAGAATAAAAAAAGGGAGAAAAAATCCACTTAACTGATTTAATTGTATATTTTTTTTACTTTTTATACTTAATTTACTGGTTGTGTATCATGCTTTATTTATGTAGATTATATATGTCGCATTTCGTGTTAATTAATATTTTTTTATATAATTATTTTCGATCAATATGATAAAGATATCATATTGATTTAAAATTTTTTTTTTGCATGACAGAAATGAATATATTATTAAACCTAAAGGTTTTTTTATAATATTAATCATACATAAATTATGAGGGTAAAACTAATTAATTTTATACCACAGGATTTGATCTTCCCTCAAGTGTTTGTGTTCTTGTCAATATACATATCCAAATTCTAGTTAACATGGACAGCAGCTGGTGGTGCACCAGCTGGCTGCTGTCCTGCAGCTGGTGCACCACCAGCTACTGTCCCGTGGCAGCTGGTGCACCACCAGCTGCAGGACAGTAGCTGGTGGTGCACCACCAGTTGCTGTCCCGTGGCAGCTGGTGCATCACCAGCTGCAGGACAGCAGCTGGTGGTGCTCCACCAGTTGCTGTCCCGTGGCAGTTGGTGCATCACCAGCTGCAGGACAGCAGCTGGTAGTGCACCAGCTGGTGACCAGCTGCAATTTTTATTCATGATTAGTTTTTTTCTCATGGCAGGGACAAATAAAACTTCCTTTATTTTCTACTGAAAATTTTCTCTAATGGCGACCTCCTCTATCAGACGTGAAGAAAGTCCCACTTAGTGGGAGTTGGTGAGGCCCTTAGCTTCCTCAAGAAGCCATAATACTATTATAATGAAATATATTCATTATATATATTTATTATTTAATTTAACCTCCACAATTCAATTTATGTGTATGTTTTATGAAATGGATATTCACATGAGATATGTTTAAGTTTAATTTACGAACATTATATGGTTAATAAGATATTTTTCACTCCTACGGTGCACCACCAGCTGTAGGATAGCAAATTCAACATAACAAATTCAACAAACTCTCTCTCCCTATTCTTCCTCTGTCTATCTTTTCTTCCTTTCTTCTTCTACCATTCTGTTCTACATTTCCTGGAAATACCAGAATCTATTATCATCTGTTCATCTTTGAGATACCACTTAGCTGGTGATTCAACCCTTGGATTTTGGGTTGCATCAGGCAATTGGTTGCATTAGTTCTGTTTAGGGAATTTTTCTTTTCTTCTTATTTCAATTATTGAGGAATTTGATCTCATAAAGTTTTGAATCTCTTTGATTCTGAGTTTTATGCTAAAGCTGATGATGATGTATATTTGAGGCCAGGCAACCTAATTTATTAACTCTTTTATGCATTTGTTGGGTCGTATTCCTTAACTTCATAGTGCACTTCTATGTGGCTAGTTACAACGTTGTTCTATTGATTTGCAGATCACCTATCACTTCTATTAGCAAAAGAATGTTCTCATGCTTAGACTTACCTTGGATGCATGAAATAGTATTTACTGATCCTAAACTGAAATGTTAGTATTGTTATTTATTATTTTAATGTAAGGTTTAGATATCTATATTAACTGCTTTTAGGCTTCATGTTTTGTGTGAATGTTTCCTTTTAGTTGACTGGAGTGCCTTTATTTGTATATTAGTATAAGAGATGATAGTTTGCTATCTTTGATTGATGTTAGCAGTTCAGTCGAGAAGTAGAACAGAAGTAAAGGACTGGTTTAATGGCATCTTCTAACATCACAATATTTAAGGAAAAGTCTGGAAAGCAGCAACTTGTGTTTGTTTTAAGGCCATGATACGATGTAAAAGACCATTTATAACTATTAAGAATTCAATATTGGAACAACAAACTGGCTATAAATTTATTCTCACCATCAAACTGGGCTAAATTCTTATTGGTTTTAAGGCTATGATAGTAGGAAATTACCATATGGATCCATAAAGAATGAAAAACCATATCAGTTAAACTAGGTGACAAATTTATTCTCACTATCAGTAAGCTTCCAAAAACCTTACTGGTTGTAATAGTTTCTGTTTCTTCAGTTACAGTCACATATAGATCTTTACTACAAGGGAGGCATAATTTTTGTTTATGCATAATAATTTGGGGCATCTACTACTAGAATAATAATACAGAAATAATTACCCAAGCTATTAAGGTTCCCTTCATCTTGAATTACCCATTAGAAAAGATGAATTTCTGTCTTGATAATTTTGTATTGTAAGATCTATGGTGCCCTATACCATCTGATGTATGGAGTATATACATGTATGCATGCATGCATGAATACATGGATAAAAAGCTTTAAAATCTTTTAGGCATTGCAAGAGTTAAGATGCATGACACTTGTTTCCACTGTAAATAATTCATTTTGATGTTACCACTTTAATGTTAAGATATGAACATAGTTGGCTGCTGTCCTGCAGCTGGTGGTGCACCACCAGCTTCAGGACAACAGCTGGTGCACCACCAACCACTGTCCTGCAGCTGGTGGGCTGCTGTCTTGTAGCTGGTGGTGCACCGGCTGCTGTCTTGTAGCTGGTGGTGCAGGACAGCTTTTATCCTGTTTAAACTAAGCAAGAAAGATTAAATTTTGTAAGGATAAGTGACAACAATTGGCTTCTACCAATTTATGATTGAGGTCTCATAGAGTTTGAATAAAAAGTCTATATAACCATAATTTACTATAGAGTAATTAAAAAGGTACTTATTAGAAGTTAACAAAAGCATGCCATTATTTATCTTGCAAATGCACTGAAACTTCACTTTGCATCTTGTTCTTTAGCTCAAGATTATAAGTATGATTAGTTGTCTGTTGTTAACTAAAATATGATGCCTTTTCTTAAAACCTGAAAAATTTTTAGCTAAATCCAATGAATTTGTGAACCTTTTCCACTTGCTTAACAAATTTTCAAAGTACCCATGTTTCATGCATGCTTTGACAATCCAAAGAATGTACAAAGAGAAAATGCAAATCAACTCTATACATAGCAAAGTCACACAACACAAATAAGATAAAAAGTAGCATTATCCATGTGACAAATAAACTTGAAATAAAAAATAATAGCATATTTAAATTATTTTCCATTGTCATTATAGTTAGCATAAGTAGATAAACAAAGCAAGTTAGATCTAATATAAAAACTTGAGCTGAGAAGATTAATTAAATAAGCAAATGTTATTATATATGAGACATACCTAAGTGTGAAGCTGCCAATGTTACACTTATACCAGAAGTCTTTAGTTTCTTTACTTCTTCAGCAACTTGTATGACACCAAAATATAATCCAGTTGCATGTCTTTAAAAAAAAAACAAAAAAACTTACATATGCTATCATCAACAATACCAAATTAAAGGAAAACTTATATGAAGACAGAGGGAAAGAATGCATATGACAATAAACAAAACAGTCCTTGCACCCTATTAAAAATGAGTAAGAAATTTATAATAACAAATATCAACAATATATGCACACATTTTAGGAGTTCATTTCAAAGCAATTATAAATCAAATTCCAATTCCTTCAGCTCTTTTTAAGTTCTTCTAAGCCAATTCTGAGATTTGCTGCAGTTCGTACTTTGAACAAGGTTGGTTTCTTAGACTTTGCTCGGTAGTATATCACATTATTGCATAGATATCTCTGTTGTTGATTTAAGGAAAATGAAAGCCGAGCACTTTAGTTAGAGGGCCTAGGGTAGTTTCTTCTGCAAATTGCAGAAGTTCAAACACACTTGTGGAGTTTGTTAAAAGTTCTATTACCATATTGTTTAGCAAACATTTCAATCATAAATGATTGGTGTTTCTTTCTAGTTCAGAGACATGTATTTTTCTGTGCATTCTGATTTCAGACTATCAATTTTCAGGTTGCAATGACTCATCCTATGGTTGTCACTAACTGCAATATTGACATGGAGAGTTTAATTTCTGACCAAAACAGAAGCACAATGTCTTAACATCAATTATAACTGGCCTACCAATTCAATAACGACAATCAATTATTCTAAATTTTTAATACATATATATAAACAAACTTATTTAATTATAAACAAACTTATTTAATTATAAACAAAATAATGTAAGAAAGATATGATTTTGAATTTACCAACAATTTCAACAATGTAGAGGCACGGAAAGGGGAGGCACGCAGTGGCGAGGCAGTGGGGAGGCACGCTTAGGGGAGATTGAGGCGGACGTGGTCTGGAGAGGCAAGACGCGCACACGGGAGAGGAGAGGCAATGCACGAGCAGGGGAGGGGAGAGGCGAGAAGCTTGCAGGAGGGAGGCGCACAGGGGAGAGGAGAAGCGAGGCGAGCAGGGTGGTTGGGCTAGACATTAACACCAGTGCCGGCTGTCGTGTGGGCGAACAGGGAAGAGGCGCACAAGGGAGAGGTGAGGTGAGGCGAGGCAAGCAGGGCAGCTGGGCTAGACGTCAACGCCAGTGCCGGCGCCGACTCTGGTGTGGGTGAGGCGGTTAGGAGGAGTCGGGGTGAGGGAGAATTTTGGTTAGGTTTTTGTTCTTTGTTTTTTTAGCTGAGTAAAAGATAAGGGATGGGCGGTAAAATGTAAACAAGAAAAAACTTTTGTTCAGCGTGGGCGGGAAGAATTTTGAGACGGATTTGCGGTACAAAATCCGTCTCAAAAATTTAATATATTTCTTTATAAATAAATTTAATAAAATTATTTCATAATTGTAATAATTTTAATATATTTTTTATTCAAAATGATATTATTTATAATTTATACATTCTAAAAATTATTATATAACATTAAACTAAAAAATATTGTGATATTATAATTTATATTATGTATACTTAATTGCTTTTTACAATTTTCAACTTTACTATATTATAATAAATATATTAATTTTAAACTACCTTTAATTAAAAACACAATCTATGTTAAATTGTAAAAACAATTCAATATACATATACTAAAATATATATTTTTTCATATTTTTTCAAAAATTAAAATATATTAATATATACATTATATTTGTTATTATTAATAAAATCTATTAAATGTAAGGGTTTTGAGACGGAATTTTCGTTACAAAATTCGTCTCAAAATTTAAAGACGGAATTTACGACGGAAAATTTCGTCTCAAAACCTTTAAGAAAATTTTAAAAAAAAACTTTAAGGGGTTTTGAGACGGAATTTTTTGTTACAAAATCCGTTTCTAAAATTTGAGACGAAATTTGTAACGGAAAATTCCGTCTCAAAACCTTTTCAAGAAATAAAAAAAGAATATAAAGGTTTTGAGACGGAATTTTCCGTCACAAATTCCGTCTCAAAACCTTTATATTCCTTTGTAGGTTTTGAGACGGAATTTTCCGTCACAAATTCCGTCTCAAAACCCTTATATATATTTCTTGAAAAGCTTTTGAGACGGAATTTTCCGTTACAAATTCCGTCTCAAAACCTTTATATTCCTTTTTTATTTCTTGAAAAGGTTTTGAGACGGAATATGAGACGGAAAATTCCGTCTCAAAACCTACAAACAAATATAAAGGTTTTGAGACGGAATTTTTCGTCTCAAATTTCGTCTCAAAACCTTTTCAAGAAATAAAAAAGGAATATAAAGGTTTTGAGACGGAATTTGTAACGGAAAATTCTGTCTCAAAACCTACAAAAGAATATAAAGGTTTTGAGACGGAATTTTTCGTCTCAAATTCCGTCTCAAAAGCTTTTCAAGAAATAGAAAAGGAATATAAAGGTTTTGAGACGGAATTTGTAACGGAAAATTCCGTCTCAAAAGCTTTTCAAGAAATATATATAAGGGTTTTGAGACGGAATTTGTGACGGAAAATTCCGTCTCAAAACCTACAAAGGAATATAAAGGTTTTGAGATGGAATTTGTGACGGAAAATTCCATCTCAAAACCTTTTCAAGAAATATATAAGGGTTTTGAGACGGAATTTTGTGACGGAAAATTTCGTCTCAAAACCTACAAAGGAATATAAAGGTTTTGAGACGGAATTTGTGACCGAAAATTCCGTCTCAAAACCTTTTCAAGAAATATATAAGGGTTTTGAGACGGAATTTGTGACGGAAAATTCCGTCTCAAAAGCTTTTTCAAGAAATAGAAAAGGAATATAAAGGTTTTGAGACGGAATTTGTGACGGAAAATTCCGTCTCAAAACCTTTTCAAGAAATATATAAGGGTTTTGAGACGGAATTTGTGACAGAAAATTCCGTCTCAAAACCTACAAACGAATATAAAGGTTTTGAGACGGAATTTGTGACGGAAAATTCCGTCTCAAAACCTTTTCAAGAAATATATAAGGGTTTTGAGACGGAATTTTGTGACGGAAAATTCCGTCTCAAAGCCTACAAACGAATATAAAGGTTTTGAGACGGAATTTGTGACGGAAAATTTCGTCTCAAAACCTTTTCAAGAAATATATAAGGGTTTTGAGACGGAATTTGTGACGGAAAATTCTGTCTCAAAGCCTACAAACGAATATAAAGGTTTTGAGACGGAATTTGTGACGGAAAATTCCGTCTCAAAACCTACAAATGAATATAAAGGTTTTGAGACGGAATTTGTGACAGAAAATTCCGTCTCAAAACCTTTTCAAGAAATATATAAGGGTTTTGAGACGGATTTTGTGACGGAAAATTCCGTCTCAAAACCTACAAACGAATATAAAGGTTTTGAGACGGAATTTGAGACGGAAAATTCCATCTCAAAACCTTTTCAAGAATATATAAAGGTTTTGAGACGGAATTTGTGACGGAAAATTCTGTCTTAAAACCCCTTGCTTTTTTTTTTATTTCTTGAGATATTTTGAGGCGGAATTTTCTGTCGCAAATTCCGTCTCAAAATTTTAGAAACGGAATTTGCAACAAAAATTCCGTCTCAAAATCTGCCGAAAATTTGGCGAGGATAAACACTATTTGTACGCGCCTTTTTAGCTTCGGAATTTGTGACGGAATTTATTCTGTTACAAATTTGCAACGATTTTTCGTAGAAAATTCGTAGCTAAACTTGTCACTAAAACTTTTCTTTGTTCTGTCACTAATCCGTTGGAAATCCATTGCAAATCCGCATGAACTTGTGACGAAAATTTCTGTCTCAAAAATTCCGCCACTGAAAGTACAATTTCTTGTAGTGTTACATGCTAGCAAAATATCATTCACGTACAACACAAGAAATATGTACTTACTCCCATTGATGTTAAGACATATGCATTGGTCAACTTTATTTTCCTTAAAACCAATGAAAGTTACTATCTCATCAAATTTTAAGAACCACAACCTAGAGGCTTGTTTCAAGCCATAAATGGATTTCTTAAGTCGGCAAACAAGATTTTCTTTCTCAAGCTCTTCAAAACCTTCGGGTTGTACCATGTAAACCTCCTCTTCAAGGTCACCATTCAAGAAAGTTATCTTTACATCCATTTGATGAAGCTTTAAATCAAAGTGGGCAACCAAGGCCATGATAATTCTAAAGGTCACAGGATCTATTTCATGACTAATGTCATAATCACTTTCCCCAAGATAAACTAAATAGTCATCTGAAATAGCATATATCGTATGCCTAGTATATCTTCTCAAAGGCATCTCATTTGTAACTCCTTGATTTTGCGAATCAGCAGGATAAGTATCAAGATTTAAGGGATTTGCATCTTGATCCTCATGATTTACTATCTCATCAATCATAGATAAATCATCATTATGGGAAATAGGTAGGGAAATGTCAAAATATATAATAAGTTCCTTTTCATTGACAACTTGATCTATGACATCACTATTAGCAACATCCAATTCTAAAAACTTTGCCACTTGAGAGTATATAATTTTGGTTCCATGATTAGGATAAAAGAACCGATATCCCTTAGAATGATCTGGGTACCCTATGAAATAGCAACGAGTAGTCCTTGGTTCAGTTTTTATTTCTGAAGGGTTATAGATTCTAACTTTTGCATGACAACCCCAAACTCTCAAATGGTTCAAACTAGGTTTCCTACCAATCCATAATTCAAAAGGAGTTTTAGGAACAGATTTGGAAATGACTCTATTAAGGATGTGCAAAGCAGTTTTAATAGCTTCACCCTAAAGAGATTCAGGAAGTTTAGTTCTACTCATCATGCTCCTGATCATATCTTTAAAGGTGCAATTCCGCCTTTCAGCCACACCATTTTGCTCAGGACTACCAAGCATGGTATATTGTGAAACAATTCCACATTTTTGCAAGTATTTGGCAAATGGCCTCATGTGCTACCCAATTATGCCATGTTTGTTATAATACTCACCCTCTTTATCAGACCTTACAATTTTGATAGCTTTCCCTACCTCAGTTTTAAAATTTTTAAATTTTTGAAAAGCATCAAATTTATCATTAATAAAGATAACCATAGCGAGAGAAGTCATCAATAAACGTAATAAAATATTTGCTACCATATAAGTTAGAGGTAAGAGGTCCATTAATATTAGTGTGAATAATCTCCAAAAGGTCTGAACTACGAGTTACCCTTTTTTTCTTAGTTTTGGTTAGTTTACCCCTTATGCAATCAACACATGTGCCTAATTCAAGCAAGTCTAAAGAAGGTAAAATTGCATATTTTGTTAACCTGTCAACCTATTCATTTGAAATATGACCTAATCTTTTATGCCACAACAAGGCTGACTTTTCCTTAATAAAAGATCTCTTAGACACTGTATTTTCAACATTCATGCAACAATATTCATTATTAGGAGTCAAACTCAATCTATTTAGATTGTCAACAAGCAAAAATATTCCCACGATTTCAAATTTTAAAATAAGATTAATTTTTCATTTCCAATCTCAAAACAATATCCAAATTTATCCAAAACAGAAACTGAAATTAAGTTTCGCCTAAAAGATGGCACATATAAAACGTTTTCCAAAATAAGTTGAAAATTAGACTCTAAGTTCAAGCTAACTGTTCCTATAAAATCGACTCCTACTTCACCATCATTTTGACTCTAGGTTTTGATTCCTTATCACTTGGCTTCTGTTTGCCTGCGAACCATTGCAATGTAATGGCAACGTGAATAGTTACACCACTATCAAGCCACCATTAATTAGGTGGGGTACTAACAAAACAGGATTCAAAACAAACGAGAGCAAGTGGATTACCTTCTTGTTTATTTCGCTTTTCTATCCAATTTTTGTATTTCTGGCAATCTTGCTTCATATGACCTTTATTCTTGCAAGAAAAACACTTAATATCTTTCTTAATGGTAGCATTAGGACTTCCTACTTCTTTGGTCTGACCATTTATATGCCTTTTGTTGTCCTGAAATCTCTTAGGAGCATTAGACTTCCAAGGTTTCGTCTAATTTTTGCGGGAGTTTGGTTTGGTATGGATGGTTACTAAGGCAACATCACTTTTTTCTTTCTTAAGTTTTTCTTCCTTAGAGACACACTTAGAGATAAGGTCATTAACACCCCAAACATCATCCATGGCATTATAGGTAGTTTTGATTTGGGTGAATTCTAGGGGCAAAGCATTAAGAGCATGATGAACAATTAACTTATCAGGGAGAATTATTTCATAAGATTGCAACTTAGTTTGAATGTGAATAATTTTCGTTATAAAATCTCTAACACCTCAATTACTGTCATTCCTCATACCTCATACTCCTTAGGTCATTCATAAGGTTCCCAACTTGAAACTTACTAGACATTTTACATCTTGCACATACAGTTTCATAAAGCTTCTTGGCATTTTCAGTTGAATCCAATCCACTTAAAAGATGCTTAGATATAGTCTTCTTAATGGCATACAAACACATGCAATTAGCTCTATCCCATTCCTTAAAGTTGGACCCATTTAGAATCTCTATGGTACTAACGCACCTATCTATAGTAATAGTCAATAATCAAGACAATAAATGCAACTATTTGTTAATGGGCAAACAATAAGATAAATGTCAAGAATTTATCATAAAAATCGAAAAGCCCAAAAGTATCATCACAAACTCCCCTTTGGGCACAGAATGCAACATACTAATAGGTACTTTTCACATAAAATTGACATGAGAATATCCTAGTTTTGAAAAATATCTCCTTTCGGTAGATAATTTTTCTAGACCGATGTACCCTCAACTGGATGTTTTATGTCTCATTCTAGATTATTTTACACAATAACCCTCTTTGGGCAAGCAATCGTATAAACTAACCTAAGAATCATCCTGAATACTTGTAATTAATAAAATAATCATTAATATCAACAAATGAGTCACTTTGGCAGCCAAACATTTATATCAACTAACAAAAATTTTATCAATCCAAGAAAAATAAAATTTGCCGAAATAATTATCCTGCATACTTAACCTGATGTATGCAATGGACTATTCTTGCTGAGACACAAGACCTAGATGTATCTCAATAAATCCTTAAATTACTTTGTGTTGCATCAAAAAACCTTAGAGTCTTGAACTTAATAAGAAATTACTTTTCTAATAATTTTTACCTAATTATGCACTAAATTCAGGCTGAGAGTACGAAAATTTATTCATTCAAATAGGGAGAGTACATACTATATTTAGGTTTAGTGTAGACACCTCATTTTGTCCGGGTTGTATTCTTTGTAAAAAACTAATAATTTGTAAATTTTGAATTGACATTTTGAATTAACATCTAGAAAAATTAGGATTAACATTATTAGGATTATTTAAATTAGAAATATTTAATAGATTAGGATAATTTTATTAATATAAGATAAATAGTAATATAGGTTAGGATTTATTAGATAATTATAAATTAAAATATTTTTAGGATAAGATAATTAGATTTTTTAGGATAATTAATATTAAAATTGATAGAATTAGATTAGGATTAACATAAAAATTAAATAGATAAAATATTAAAAATAAAAGATAATTAATAGAATAGGTTTAGTTGTATTAGGACTCTAACAAGTTTATGACTATAAAAAGGGGTTAAACCCATAACTTAAGGGAAGGGGAATTCTGAGAGAAAGAAATTGATAGAAAAAAAAAGCAGTCTGCATCAAGAAAAAAACAATTTTCAGAGAAAATAAAAAAAATACATAAGGCAGCAAACATCAGGAAAATTCCACAGAGTGAGGACAACAACCCACGACAAGTAGCGATATCATTTGTTGTTTCTAGACTGACAGCGGCATCAAGGCTCCGATATTTTCCGGTGGAAGCAGGGACGAGGCAGTATTAGATTGTGGCCGGCAGTGTGCGGTTGCGAAAAGAACCAAGGATCGGCGATTGGTGGTGGTCATGTGAAGCTTAGACAGCAACGTTTTTTGGTTTTCAAGAGCAGCCTCAAGTGCTCTGGTTTTTCTTTTGAAGCTAATATTAGGCTTAAAATAGTGCTTTCACGCCGTGGCTCCAGTACACCTAGTTATTAACTTAGCCCATTGTCACGAAAGGTTCAAGAAATTGCTTCAGATTTTCGCCCATTGCCCTGATAACCTGTTCTGCCCAGTCTTAAACCCACGCCCATTCTCTTCAAAGCCAAGGCTCGTACATCAATCATCAATGTAAGAATTCTTGCCTTTCTGCATTTTCTGTTTTCATTGAATATTTCTTATTAATGATGTGGAAGTGTTTTTAATGATTTAACATTATGTCGGGTTGCTTTTTTCTTTAAATGATGTAGAATAAAAAGATGACTAAAGTATAAAATATATAAAGGTTTGTTAGAGTAATGAATTTAAAATAGAAAATAAAGTTAATAAATATAGGAGAATAAATTTATTAAGATAGGTGATTAATTAATAGATATTGGCATAATAAACGTTGAGGATGAGCTAGACCTTTCTAATGATGGAATCCTCGAGGTGATTACGAACAAGTAACACTCGAGGAATTCCTAGGTAAGAGAATTCTTTTAAGTCTATCCAGAATGATGGAAGATTTAAAAGGTATTTTTAAAAAAATGAAGGTTAAACTGTATTCTCCAAATAATTAAAAAAGGAATAATACGTAAAAAAATCATAATTGTAAAATATATATATAATAAACATAATAGTAAAATTTTTAAGATAATAATAAATAAAAAACATAAATTATACAATTAAATCCGACGATGGAATCTTTGAGGTGATTACGAATGAGTAACACTCAAAGAATTCTTAGGTGAGAAGATCCTTCTAAATTTATCCAGAACGATGGAAGATTTAGAAGGCATTTTCAAAATAAACAAATAATAAATAAAGATAAAAACATAATAAATAATAAAATTTATATTCTAATAAAGATAAAAAAATAAATAATAAATAATAAATAAAGTTAATAAATAATAAAATAATAATTTCGATGATGGAATCCTTAAGGCGATTGTGAATGAGTAACACTTGAGGAATTCCTAGGTGAGAGGGTTCTCTTAAGTTTATTCAGAATGATGGAAAATTTATGAGATATTCTCAATATTAAATACCAATAATCCTAAAAGAATTAATAAATAATATAAAAAATAATATTTAAATTGAATAAATAAATAAAAGTAATAAAAATAATTAAATAAAAAAATAAATTAAAAGAATGAAAAAATTCTAAAATATTCCCGACGACGGAGCCTCTTCAGGGGAGTCGAATGGTACCCCTTGAATACTCTTGAGGTAAGAAGAGTCTTTTAAGAGTTCATTCAGAATGATGGAGGATTCTTAAAAGAATTTTCAATATTTAAACAATAAAATATAAAGACCACATAACTAAGACTAAGTTAAAATAACACAAGATTAAAATGGTACCAATATTGGGCGTTGTAGGGGTGCTATAACCTTCCCTACACGTAAATGAACTCTTGAACCCAAAACTTAAAATGTAGACCAGTTTTTAGAGTCATTAGGTGGCCAATTACACCTAGGTTAAAAAAGATTGGTGGCGACTCCATTTGTTTAATGTCTAGCGTCCTAGCCCTAGGAAACGTTATGACATTTAGAACAGTGCCAAATAATTTATCAGGAAATAAAATAACATAAAACATGTGCACAATATATAATAATTTCCAAATAATCATAAATATTAAATAATAAACATTTAATGACTTCAAAGAATTTTGGAAAAATAATAGAAAAATAAGAAATAAAATTTCAAGCTAGTGGGAGAAAACGGGGTCCAAAACGGATCCGGTATGGCGCCACAAGAGCTGCACGAGCCTCCCTTACGCTTGGGCCTTATGCGATGCTGCTGTTCAGCATCTTCTCCACTCAGTCGGGTCATCCCAACTTGTTTCCACCAAAATCTGACTCGTTTAGGTCTTCACTTTTATACCCAGATTTTAATGCCTTTTCTTTGATTTTTTATCAAATTGATTCAACCAAAACCTAATTAACTCGTTGTTTTACAAAATCCATGTTGAAAAACTATCAAAACAGCAAAAAACATCATCAATTCGATCAAAGAAAATGGTTCGAAAAAACCCTTTTAGAACCCGTTTGGGTTTTCTTCAATTTTTTCAATCTAAGCCGATAATTCATTCAATTAAAACCTTTGATTCATGTCTTTAATCAATTATGAATTTTTCTTGGGGATTAAATCGAACTAGAACTCATAAAAACCAAAGATTTTAATTAAATTTTGAATTTTCCATTAAAACTTTGTTCAAAACTTTGCAACCGGATTTCTTCTTCTTTAAAACGAATTAATGAAAATGGTAAAGATGGCTTTTATCCTTGTTGAATGTGCAATAAAAGCCCCATGGTTTGATTCAAAAAATTCTTTTGCAAGATCAAAATTTTCTTGCCCAAAATTGACGCCCAAAACAATTTTTTTTTGAATAGTAAGAAAAATCTTCTCTTGATTCTAACTCTACTGAAGCCTAGTTCTTGATACCACATGTAAAATTAGTTATATAATTTCTTATGCAATAATTAGAATACAAGAGATTTAACAATTAATTAGGCGTACCTTTTTTTGCAGACATTGTAGAACTTGAAGACATCTTTTTGACGGGCAGATCTTCCTCTTCTACTTCTCTCTTTAGGGTAGCTCTCAATGGGCAGATACCAATATGTTGAGAAGTGAAGAGGGACCTAGCCTTATATTTATAGTTGAACTTAATAGTTCCCCCATCAAAGACTATTAAGTTCCAGGCCTAGACAACTACTATATCACACTGATCCAATAAGATGTGCAAAAGCCCATTCAAGTTTATCACAATTATTCAATTAAGCTTACCTGCGTGTTTTTCATACTATGACTAAATTTATTAGCCTGTGTTATTAAAACTCAAAACTACTAATTAATAGTAGTCCACCAATTGGAAAATTCTAACACAAAACACAATAGAGGTATAAAAAATCACTTGGGTTTGTATATGATGCACTGACAGTGCATAGTTTCTATACACTGTCAATGCATCAGAGTTAACACCTCATCAATTTGCAAATTCAAAAATTTGCCAAGCCCTTAAAAGCAAATATAAATTAATTTTTTTAATTTGCTCATAAGAACCTATTGATGAGGTATCAACCTCTGGTGCATTGACAATGTATAGAAACTATACACTGTCAGTGCATCATATACAAATTCAAATCACTTTCCCATTCCAATTTCCAAAGAACATGGAAAGAAAATAAAAAACAAGATATACATTCATTTCTATGCATGAGCCATGAAATATGTATGAATATTCATGATTCAACCTATGTTGTATATATCATCATGTTACAAAATTGTAGAAGAAACTAAATATCAGTTGTTAATTAAATGAATCAAAGAATTAAAGAATCCTAGTATATGTGCAGCACATGTACAGACCATAAATCTAGATCAAAACAGCTTGCTTGCAAATTCATCAATGGGGCACCCTTCTATACGAGCATATCTGGATTTTTTGGCTACATCTCTCAGCTGTGATAAGCTTCTTCCCAATTGCAATGCCACCTTCATTTCAAACAACTCTCCATTCTCTCTTTTTTGCGGATCACTTTCACCCAGAGTTGATTCAATTGACTCTTGCACAAGTTTAAAGAAGCCGGCGTTGTTTCTGTACATCTCAAACACCATACCAACTTGGCCACCGTGCTCGAAAGTGTTAACGGCTGAAGCTAAAGCTCCTGCAACAGCTGCCACTGTTGCTGCCCAAGGACCGTTGCAACAACCCATAAAGGCAGATCCTAGAGCTGCAATTCCAGTTAATAATGGCCCTGATGTAGCTAGAACTTTGTTTATCTTCAATGCCTTGTTGCCTAGTCTCTCGTATTCATCACTGTCTTTTCTCTTAATCACCTCAACGATTTCTCTCATTTCCATTTCAAGCTCCTCAGTCCAGCCATTGCTCTCTAACTTTCCATTAGAGTGCTTTGGTTTGTTTGTATTTGGAGATTTGTTTTTCGGCCACCAAACAGCGGGCTCCAAACTTTCTGGAAACTTTTCAAGCATTACACCAAGCAAGGGAAGAGGGTAAGCTTTGTCAAGCGCCAAGACTTTCTCCATGGCATCTTTCACGTCTTCTTTGCTTGGGGAGCCAATAGCAAGCAGTGTTTGTAGTTGGCTCTGAAGCTGTTTAAACAATCGTGTTGCATTACGTTGCTCTTCCACAAGTTGTGAGGGTTGGATCTTGTTCATCAACACCAACATTCCTGTGGCTGCAGAGAACAAGAGAGTGGATGCCAAGTTCAAACCCGAAAGAGAAACCCCAGCGCCGCCAGTTGCTGAAACGCCAGCCATGGTTGCGGCAGTAAGAGTAATCATGTTAATGGAGTTAAGGAGAAGGGTGTTCCAGTTTTCTCGTTGTTCGCCGATGTTGTTGTGCATCTCCACTCTATCAGCTATAGCCTCTAAGATAGCATAAAGTTGTACGGTAGCCGTTGAAACGGATGAGCTTTCTTGAATCAATGGTGTCCTTACATTCTTTTCAATAGGGATTGTGTTGATGAACCCATCCCTACTATTCAATTCCTCAGACAATTTTCTGGTTGGCAGTTTAGGAACTGAGAACCGGATTGATGGAGGCTTTGGGACCGAGATAGCAGCATGGATTTGCTTTGAAGAAGAATTAGAAGAGACCAGAAAACTAGAAGCTTGTAAAGAAGCCATGTGCCGGTGTTCTTCCTTCAAGATCTCTACTGATTGTGAATAAATTTGTATGAAGCGTCTGCAGAAGGAAACTAGAAATTATCTGAGATATGCGCTTTGAGCAGAGGAGAGAGTTTTGTAGATGTTTTTTTCGGCTTATAAGATTTGTAGATGTTTTGGATGAAAGCTGGGGAGCGCTTTGGAGGCTTATTTATAACCACCCGACGAGCCAACCGATAGATAACTGATTTGGTCAGGTCGTGTCGTGTGTTTGGAAATGTTGACTGACCGATTGAATTGACTAGGCTTTGTTGACCTTTTCGGTTTCACAATTTTCAAGTTCAAGCTTATTGCCTCTTTGGGATCGGGTCTTAGGGCTTGGCACGGGAAGCGGTAAAAGAACTCATTGGCTTGGCGTCTTAAAGCAGGAACTTCTTTATTAGAACTCCATTTCATAAATATTGGCGTTGCAAAATAGAGGTTGGTTTGACAGGGCGGTGCAGGTGCTGTCCCGAACTTTTCCTAACCTCCCAGTGCTTTGCCCTTTTAACGCATTAAAACCTCTTGCCAAAGCTTTCTATCCGTCATAATTTTTGCTAAAATGGTAATATCTCACATTTTTTTTTAAATTATGTTTTATTTTGATTTAATATTCAAGTTAAATTTCCTCATTTATAATTAATTGATTTTAGATTGAATGTTTCATATGATATTAAAGTTCAAATTTTCTTTTGTCTTTTAAAAATTTTAGATCAAAATATTGAAAATAATAATATTAATTGTAGTAATTATTATTCAACGAAAACAAAAAGAACAAAGAACTTTACATTGCGATTAAAATGCATGTATATTGCATTTAATCAATCAAAACATTCATTGTGATTTTTTATAAAGAAGTTTGCAATTCGAAAAATTACAATTGCTCCATTTTTTAAAAAAATTACATATACCGACTAGATTAAATCTCGAATTCCTTTTTCACTGTAAAACAACCTATATAGTGTTGCCTGTGCATTTGACCTCATGTTTTGAATTCTAATTTGAGACTAATTGGAAATTATATTTAGATATACATTATCATCTTTTATTTTTATTGAATTTGAAAAATTCATTGGAGTGTGTTTGTTGAAAGTATGAATTTCCTTTTTTACCTATTCAACAAGACAAACTATTTTTAAATTTTCTTTTTAATTGTTTATATGTTTAATTATATTTGGTCACCCAATTAAGTCTTGGACGTTGTAGTATACATTTAGATAATTTAATTGTGCTACTTAATTTTGCTAACAATCTTTTGATGGTCGTACAAAACATGTTTTGACTTTTTGTCACTTTGGTCATACCAAAGAATTTCATTTTTATTTTTCTTTTACATATTTGAAAGCATTTCTTATATTTTTAATCTGTTTATGAGTTTATATTTAATGTATTTTCATGTATAAATTAACCATATACACTATAATTCAATCATATAATGACATTTTATTAATATGTAAATTTAATAATATTTATTATTAAAAATTATTTATTTTAAAATTTATGAATTGGTGAATTAATTTGTTATTACTCATTAATAATATATGATAGTAAGTATATCAAATATAATTCGGTAACAAAAAAAAATATCAAATATAATTCTTTTGTTTATTCATCCCCAAAAGTCAAATCTCGATCCCGAAGTATTTGACAATTCCGTCAGTAGCCCTTCCACATGTGTATCCTAGAGATTTTGGTCTTTACAAAATAGACTATAACAAAAATAAAGCTTTTCAACTTTCTACGTTAAAACTTGCCTTGAGGGATGCATGCATGGATACATATATATTACCAAAATTAATAGAATTAAAGTATTAATCAAATCAGATTTTAGTTGGAAAACACTCAAATTTCGCACATCTCCAAAACCGAAATAAGATGCAACTTACCTCTAATTTTATTCTTTTTTTTTCCTCTCATCTTTTATCTTCTTTCAATTTTTATTTTATTTTATTTTTCTCTTTTTTTTTTGTTCATAGGAGGTATAAGGGAGGAGTGAGATATTGAACCTTGGACCTAATTCTTATAGAGAGAGATAATAACCACTAAGTCAAGCCTTGATTGTTTTTTTTATTTTACTTTCCTCATTTCGAGCAAGCATTAACTTAAGCATTAAAATGTATTTCGAAATCTAAATTTCAATGCTTCCACTCAATCAAGACAGCTCACTAAGAGAACTCATATCCAATAACTAGAAATATATCAAGAGCATCCTATAGCCAATAAAACTTTAATTTCTCCATTAAAGCAAAATTAATTGTAGATTAAAATATGTTTCTTTTAAAACTTTCTAAATTTGTTGACTTTTGTGATTCCAAAATATAAAATAAGTCATACAATTTTTTATGCAATAATTAGAACACAAGAGATTTACCAATTAATTAGGCATACCTTTTTCTACCGACATTGTAGAACTTGAAGATATCTTTTTTATAGGCAGATCTTCCTCTTCTACTTCTCTCTTTAGGGTGACTCTCAATGGGCAGTTGAGAAGTGAAGATGGGACCTAGCCTTATATTTATAGTTGAATTTAATAGTCCCCCCATCAAAGAATATTAAGTTCTAAGCCTACAAAACCACCACATTGACCCAATAAGATGTGCTAAAACCTATTTAAGTTGATCACAATTATTCAATTGGGCTTACCTGCCTGTTTTTCATACTAAGACTAAATTTATTTTATCAAAACTCAAAACTACCAATTAATAGTAGTACTTCAATTGAAAAATTCTAACATTCTCCTACTTGGACAATATTAATTGGGGTTTTAAATTTAAGAAAGCTTATATTTTAGAAAACAAAACTCTAGGCTAATTTACTTTACTTTTGACGTGGCCACGATTTTGAAAACCATTTAGTTCTTAGAAACAACATCTTAATGATCCTGTTCAACATGACCAACCAATAACGAATCATGGCGGCGATGGTGCCCTTTATTGACATAAGACCAATCCACAGTTACAAATACTAGTGACCGCATCAATAATAGATCTCAGTGTAGCTGTGTAGTAAGAAAATAACGCCCAGTAGTGATCAAATGTGTTACTTTCATTGTCAGTCGTTCGATTTTTCCTTAACTTGTTGAGAAATTTGATTTCTCCTTAACTCGCCGAGAAATCAATTTGGGAACCAAATGTGCCGATATGTCTCCATTCATTTTCCATAAGGTTATCAAGTGGTATCATTTACTAAGACATATCCTATTGACACAAAGTCAATATCACAAATCTTCAAATGTAAATGTACAAAATATTAATACACTGGCACAAATAAATCAATAATGATCATCAAATTAATATATAAAGTTAGACATCACATATAAATGTTCAAAACATTAAGAGGTCTCAACATAGCATGATGTAAAATAAATATGAGTGTTTAATCACAAGCAACACGCTCCCACCAGACCAATACATCAAAGGACCCCAAAATACCCCTGCTGTCAACATGTTTACGAAAGACACTAGGTCTCGATCACTTAGTCAAAGGATCAGCAATCATGCTATTAGTATCAATGTGCTTAACAACAATCTCATCATTTTTCACAAAGTCTCTGACATTGAGATATTTAATCTCCATATGCTTAGATCCACTAGTACTTTTATTGTTCTTAGAGAACAAAACTGTAAATCTATTATCACAATAAATCATAAGCAGTCTAGAGATGGAATCAACAATATTAAGTCTTGAGACTAGGTTCTTAAGCCAAATAACCTGCATAGCAGCTCTATAACATGCAACAAACTCAGCATCATTACATGCTAGCAAAATATCATTCACGTACAACACAAGAAATATGTACTTACTCCAATTGATGTTGAGATATATGCATTGGTCAACTTTATTTTCCTCAAAACCAATGAAAGTTACTATCTCATCAAATTTTAAGAACCACTACCTAGAGGCTTGTTTCAAGCCATAAATGGATTTCTTAAGTCGGCAAACAAGATTTTCTTCCTCAAGCTCTTCAAAACCTTCGGGTTGTACCATGTAAACCTCCTCTTCAAGGTCACCATTCAAGAAAGTTATCTTTACATCCATTTGATGAAGCTTTAAATCAAAGTGGGCAACCAAGGCCATGATAATTCTAAAGGTCACAGGATCTATTTCATGACTAATGTCATAATCACTTTCCCCAAGATAAACTAAATAGTCATCTGAAATAGCATATATCGTATGCCTAGTATATCTTCTTAAAGGCATCTCATTTGTAACTCCTTGATTTTGCGATTCAGCAGGATAAGTATCAAGATTTAAGGGATTTGCATCTTGATCCTCATGATTTACTATCTCATCAATCATAGATGAATCATCATTATGGGAGATAGATAGGGAAATGTCAAAATATATAATAAGTTCCTTTTCACTGGCAACTTGATCTATGACATCACTATCAGCAACATCCAATTCTAAAAACTTTGCCACTTGAGAGTATATAATTTTGGTTCCATGATTAGGATAAAAGAACCAATATCCCTTAGAATGATCTGGGTACCCTATGAAATAGCAACGAGTAATCCTTGGTTCAGTCTTTCTTTTTGAAGGGTTATAGATTCTAACTTTTGCAGGACAACCCCAAACTCTAAAATGGTTCAAACTAGGTTTCCTACCCATCCATAATTCAAAAGGAGTTTTAGGAACAGATTTAGAAATGACTCTATTAAGGATGTACAAAGCAGTTTTAATAGCTTCACCCTAAAGAGATTCAGGAAGTTTAGTTCTACTCATCATGCTCCTGATCATATTTTTAAAGGTGCAATTCCGCCTTTCAGCCACACCATTTTGCTCAGGACTACCAAGCATGGTATATTGTGGAACAATTCCACATTCTTGCAAGTATTTGGAAAATGGCCTCATGTGCTGCCCAATTATGCCATGTTTGTTATAATACTCACCCTCTTTATCAGACCTTACAATTTTAATAGCTTTCCCTACCTCAGTTTTAAAATTTTTAAATTTTTGAAAAGCATCAAATTTATCGTTAATAAAGATAACCATAGCGAGAGAAGTCATCAATAAACGTAATAAAATATTTGCTACCATATAACTTAGAGGTAAGAGGTCCATTAATATTAGTGTGAATAATCTCCAAAAGGTCTGAACTACGAGTTACCCCTTTTTTCTTAGTTTTGGTTAGTTTACCCCTTATGCAATCAACACATGTGCCTAATTCAAGCAAGTCCAAAGAAGGTAAAATTGCATATTTTGTTAACCTATCAACCTATTCATTTGAAATATGACCTAATCTTTTATGCCACAACAAGGCTAACTTTTCCTTAATAAAAGATCTCTTAGACACTGTATTTTCAACATTCATGCAACAATATTCATTATTAGGAGTCAAACTCAATCTATTTAGATTGTCAACAAGCAAAAATATTCCCACGATTTCAAATTTTAAAATAAGATGAATTTTTCATTTCTAATCTCAAAACAATATCCAAATTTATCCAAAACAGAAACTGAAATTAAGTTTCGCCTAAAAGATGGCACATATAAAACGTTTTCCAAAATAAGTTGAAAATTAGACTCTAAGTTCAAGCTAACTGTTCCTATAAAATCGACTCCTACTTCAGCATCATTTCGACTCTAGGTTTTGATTCCTTATCACTTGGCTTCCGTTTGCCTGTGAACCATTGCAATGTAATGGCAACGTGAATAGTTGCACCACTATCAAGCCACCATTAATTAGCTGGGGCACTAACAAAACAGGATTCAAAACAAACGAGAGCAAGTGGATTACCTTCTTGTTTATTACGATTTTCTATCCAATTTTTGTATTTCTAGCAATCTTGCTTCATATGACCTTTATTCTTGCAAGAAAAACACTTAATATCTTTCTTAATGGTAGCATTAGGACTTCCTACTTCTTTGGTCTGACCATTTATATGCCTTTTGTTGTCCTGAAATCTCTTAGGAGCACTAGACTTCCAAGGTTTCCTGTAATTTTTGCGAGAGTTTGGTTTGGTATGGATGGTTACTAAGGCAACATCACTTTTTTCTTTCTTAAGTTTTTCTTCCTTAGAGACACACTTAGAGATAAGGTCATTAACACCCCAAACATCATCCATAGCATTATAGGTAGTTTTGATTTGGGTGAATTCTAGGGGCAAAGCATTAAGAGCATGATGAACAATTAACTTATCAGGGAGAATTATTTCATAGGATTGCAACTTAGTTTGAATGTGAATAATTTTCGTTATAAAATCTCTAAAACCTCAATTACTATCATTTCTCATACCTCATACTCCTTAGCTCATTCATAAGGTTCCCAACTTGAAACTTACTAGACATTTTATATCTTGCACATACAATTTCATAAAGCTTTTTGGCATTTTCAATTAAATCCAATCCACTTAAAAGATGCTTAGATATAGTCTTCTTAATGGCATACAAACACATGTAATTAGCTCTATCCCATTCCTTAAAGTTAGACCCATTTAGAATCTCTATGGTACTAACGCACCTATCTATAGTAATAGTCAATAATCAAGACAATAAATGCAACTATTTGTTAATGGGCAAACAATAAGATAAATGTCAAGAATTTATTATAAAAATCGAAAAGCCCAAAAGTATCATCACAAACTCCCCTTTGGGCACAGAATGCAACATACTAATAGGTACTTTTCACATAAAATTGACATGAGAATATCCTAGTTTTGAAAAATATCCCCTATGGGCAGATAATTTTTCTAGACCGATGTACCTTCAACTCGATGTTTTATGTCTCATTCTAGATTATTTTACACAATAACCCTCTTTGGGCAAGCAATCGTATAAACTAACCTAAGAATCATCCCGAATACTTGTAATTAATAAAATAATCATTAATATCAACAAATGAGTCACTTTGGCAGCCAAACATTTATATCAACTAACAAAAATTTTATCAATCCAAGAAAAATAAAATTTGCCGAAATAATTATCCTGTATACTTAACCTGATGTATGCAATGGACTATTCTTGCTGAGACACAAGACCTAGATGTATCTCAATAAATCCTTAAATTACTTTGTGTTGCATCAAAAAACCTTAGAGTCTTGAACTTAATAGGAAATTACTTTTCTAATAATTTTTACCTAATTATGCACTAAATTCAAGCTGAGAGTACGAAAATTTATTCATTCAAATAGGGAGAGTACATACTATATTTATGTTTAGAACAGTGTCAAATAATTTATCAAGAAATAAAATAACATAAAACTTGTGCACAATATATAAGAATTTCCAAATAATCATAAGTATTAAAAAATAAACATTTAATGACTTCAAAGAATTTTGGAAAAATAAAAAAAATAAGAAATAAAATATCAAGCTAGTGGGAGAAAACGGGGTCCAAAACGGATCCGGTATGGCGCCACAAGAGCTGCACGAGCCTCCCCTACGCTTGGGCCTTACACGATGCTGCTGTTCAGCATCTTTTCCACTCAGTCGGGTCATCCCAACTTGTTTCCACCAAAATCTGACTCGTTAAGGTCTTTAGTTTTATACCCAGATTTTGATGCCTTTTCTTTGATTTTTATCAAATTGATTCAACCAAAACATAATTAACTCATTGTTTTACAAAATCCATGTTGAAAAACTATCAAAACAGCAAAAAAACATCATCAATTCGATCAAAGAAAATGGTTCAAAAAACCCTTTTAGAACCCGTTTGGGTTTTCTTCAATTTTTTCAATTTAAGCCGATAATTCATTCAATTAAAACCTTTTATTCATGTATTTAATCAATTATGAATTTTTCTTGGGGATTAAATCGAACTAGAACTCATAAAAACCAAAGATTTTAATTAAATTTTGAATTTTCCATTAAAACTTTGCAACCGGATTTCTTCCTCTTTAAAACGAATTAATGAAAATTGTCAAGATGGCTTTGATCCTTGTTGAATGGGCAATAAAAGCCCCATGTTTTGATTAAAAAAATTCTTTTGCAAGATCAAAATTTTCTTGCCCAAAATTGATGCCCAAAACAATTTTTTTTTGAATAGTAAGAAAAATCTTCTCTTGATTCTAACTCTACTGAAGTGTAAGATCCGATTCTACACTACTGTAGACTCTAATTTCATAAAAAATTGAAAATAGAAATTAAATAAATAAAGAATATTGGTTTCCACGTGAGTGAAAAGCTCCTTCACTTGGGATGTAAATGGAGCAAATTCGGTAAAACATTCTATGGGCGAGTACCTTAATTGAACAGCTCGATGGGTAAGCAAGAGGATGATCGCCAATGGTGATGGCGAATGATGGTGAGTTATTCAATGCCCATTTTGGTGAATAGGTAAGTTCGCCAATTATTGGACTAGATGATTGCCCATATGGATTGAGAAAGTTAAAATACTAACTGTGACTGTCAACTTGTGGCATGAATTAAAGCAATGTGGCGAGTAGAACAATAATTGGTGATCGCCAATAATATAGCAATGGCTGTGATCGCCAAACCTCTATATGATCGCCAAGAAGAGGAAAATTCTCGTAATTGCCAAATCTTAAGTTGGCATCAAGATAAAGTTGGCGAGCTCAAAGGTTGGCGAATTGAAATTAAGTTGGCGAGCTGAGGCCTCAAGTTGAGTAGGCGAACTAGAATGAGCCTATGTGAACAATTTGGAAATAAAAGCTGACGATATGAGAAATAGATTCAAACCATTTTGCAGCCAAAATTGACTTTGTAAGTCATACAGTTGAAGACAATAAATAGATAAAAGTTAAGGTCAATAAAGGAATTAACCTTATTGGACAAGAAATAAAACAAAGTCAAAAGAAGCAGAAAAAGGCGTGTGGAAGGGAGACTTTCACGCCATCTTGAGCTGCAGTTTTCTTTATGCATTAAATGAATGATTGACCCATGAAATGATGAAGGAAATGGGATAAGGCCAAGTGATGAGTTTTGATTGGATTAGCATGGCTATATAAGAAGAAACATTTGAGGAAAACCGATTTAGCAAACTTCATCCTCTTCACGAAAACCATTCGACTGCAAGTTATGCTCTGTTTCTTCCATTTCTCTGCCATGTTTGATCTACTAAACTTCACCCTTAAGTTGGCTAAACAAGTAAACCTGCTTGCAAAACCTTCCTCCATCGTTGATGAACTAAAGGGATAAGCAAAGTAAGGCCAACATGAGACAGAAAGTGATCTGTGCTGGAAGTGCAGTTGATTAAGGTGATATTTAATGATTTCTTGAGATTGAATGATATATTTCTATGATTTCAAGTATGAGAAGCATGATTTTAGTATTGCTTTTGATTTATTTTGTTAGATCATAGAAATAGAATAAATTCATATCTTGAATGTAGATGAAGAATAAAATGAAACTGGGTTAAAATTATAGTAGGATGATGGAAAAATCATTAAAAGAAACTAGAAAACAATCGAGAATAAATAAGAAAAGTAGTGGAAATGGTGTAAAAATGATGAGAATGGCGACTATGGTGATCGCCCATATTGAATAATAGAGATCGCCAATAGGGCGGATAGGAAAGAAATGAACTCGCCAAGTTAATAGTTGTTGTTCAAGTGGGCGAGGTCGCCCAACGCCAATTTAATTCATGAGCGAGCTCAGCCATCATGGTCGAGCTAAGTCATGGAATGTGGAAATGGCGAGGTCGTCACATGTTAGTTAAACCAAGGCAATGACGAGTTGATTGTGGGCGAGCTCCCACTAATTGGCCAACATGTGAATGGTGAGATATGTTTGTGCAAGCTCAAATGTGTAAGTCATTTGATGAATGACGAGCTCGGTTGGGCGAGCTAGTAAGAGCTCTGTTGGGCGAGTAGTCATTTGATTTATCTCAATCTCGCCAAGTGATATAAAATGAAAATATTAATAGTTTTAATAAACTATTTTGCAGCCGGAAATTATGGACTCGGTAAAAGCGATCGGAAAGGCGATCGGGAAGCAAGGCTTCGTTAAACCAGGTAAGGGAGATGTGTGTGAAGTGAATGCATGTCCTGTGGAGTTCAATTTTATGTCAAGTATTGAGAAATTGTTTTGTTTTACGACATGCATTAGTTTGATAATTGTTTTGATTTGGGCGAGCTAAAAACCACACCTTTTGTGATGTTTTGGCAGGTGAACTTTGTTTTAACAAACATCGGGCGAGCCAATTATTGGCACCCTTTTTGATGTCTTGGACGGGCGGACTATGCTTTAATTGTAAGATCCGATTTTTACACTATTGTAGAGTCTAAATTCATAAAATTGATAATGGAAATTAAATAAATAATGAATGTTAATTTCCAAAAAGATGAAAGCTCCTTCGGCGGGCGCGTACCATAAAGAAACGGCTCGCCGATTGGCGAGTAAGGTATGTGTGATCATCAATGCTGATGGCGAGTTGGACGAGAGTGTGGTCGCACAGGCGTGTTCGCCAACTTGTGAGATGAATCAGGGCATGGTTGGCGAGTTGAGCCATGCCAGGTGATGGCCCGAAAAGGGCGAGAACTTGTGATCGCCACACAGAGGACAAGGAGTAGCCCCATGGCTGGCGAACTGATTTAGTGTGGCGAGTCGATTGTTTTCCTTATTTGTTTGGCGAGTAGTTTAGTTCGCCAACTTCGTGGATAAGTGATGGCCGCTTGTGGCGAGGACTTGGAAACGCCAATGCATTTGGCGAGTAAAGTGGTCGTCCAGATAGATGGGAAAATGAAAACAGAATTCAACCTAACAGCCAAAATTGACTTGTAAGTGATACGGTTGAAGACAATTAATGGTGAAGAGGTTGAAGTCAGTAAGGAATTTACCTGATTGGTTGAGGAAGTAAACAAAGGCTGCAGTAGAAGAAAAAGCCGTGTGAAAGGGAGACTTCCACGCCACTTTGTGCTTCAGTTTTCTTCATGCATTAAAGGCATGAAGGACTTGAACAATGATGAAGGAAACAGGATAAGGGCCAGGCGGTGGCTATTGATTGGCTGAGAATGTTTATATAAGCAGAGACAATTGATGAAAAACGAGTTAGCCAATTTCAGTTTCTTCACGAGAGCTATTTCTCTGTTTCTTCCATTTCTCTGCCATGTTTGATCTACTGAGTTTCACTCTTCAGTTGGCTAAACCAGTAAACATGCTTATAAAACCTTTCTTTCTTAGCCTGGTGAGCTGAAGGAATAAGCAAATAGAGGCCAACATGAAACAGGAAACAACGTGTTCTGGAAGTGCAGTTGGTTGAGGTGAGTTTCTTATTTTCTGAGGTGTTCTTGATGTTCACTGATAGATTTCTATGATTTATGCAGTAATAAACATAGATACAGTCATGGTTTTAGTTAGATCCTTGGAAAATAGGAAAACAAGGAAAATTATGGAATAGGTGACGACAAGGGCGACTACAGTGATCGCCCAAGTTGAAAATAGTAATCGCCAATGAGGCGAATAGATATTATGTACTCGCCAAGGTAATTTTGTGGGCGAGAACGCCCAATTCTAGTGAAGTGAATGACGGGCGAGCTCTAATGCGAAGGCATTGGGCGAGAAGGATTGTGGGTGAACTTCCACAGTTGGCCAATGAAGGCTTCGTGAGTAATGGCGGGCGAACTAATTGGCAATCTGATAGGGCGAGTAGTTATTTGATTTATTCTCGCCAAGTGATATATAAAGAAAATATTAATGAAATTTATATATAATTTGCAGCCGATAATTGGGAATAGCTATGGGCGAACAGAGTGCCGGGCGAAGCAAGACTTCGTTGAACAAGGTAAGGGAAGTGTGTGTGAAGTGATGCATGTCCTGTGGAGTAAATTTTATGAAAACATTAAGTTAAATGTTTTGTTTTCTGACATGCATGATTTTAAGAAGTTAATTGATAATTGTTTGATCGCGGGCGAGCTGATAGCCGCCTAATGTTGTTTTGTTGGGTGAAATGATACAGGGCGGGTGAATTCCTTTATTTACGTTGGTAAGCCTTGTATTTTAATGTCGGACGAATTAGTATTGGCGGGCGAGCCAAGCCTTTTTATAATTTATATACACCGTTTTGAGTTTTAAATGTGGGCGAACTATTTTGTATAGAAAAGTGGGGCGAGCCAAGAGGCAAGCTCTCTTTTATGAGAACTGGGCGAGTGCCCTTGTTTTAAAGAGAAATCCGGGTAAAGCCGTAGTCGGGCGAACCCTTTTTAAGATGTTGGGCGGGCGGCCCTTGTTTTAAACTGAAGGCGGGCGAACTGATATCAACGAGATTTCTGTTTTGAAAAGCTAAGTGGCGGGCGAATAATAATTCACCGTCTTATCGAGTTGATTTCTGGGCGAGCCACAGAGGGCAAGCCAGTTTTGCTTCAGATTTTAAAAGCAAAGAGGGCGGGCGAACACATGTTCTCCGCCACAGCGAGCTGCTTCCATGGGCAAGCCATGTCGGGCGAGCTGATCATGGGCGAGCAGGTTTTAAAAGTTGAGATTACGGGCTGTTTCTGGTGTTTTATTGTTTTATAAGAAATTAAATCATTTGGTGGAAATGATAACATGAGATAAAACTTGATTTTTGAGACTTTAGGCCCTGAGTTCATGCGTTGCTAGTGCGTGACCTACCTGGGGCGGTGGCTCGGTCAATGGACCAATGAGTGCACCTCAGGGCGTCACAGGGCTGATGGACCTGCCAAGTCATCAGCGGTCTCGAGGTCACTTGGCAAGTGGACCCGAGGACCCCTTTAGATTATGGCCATAGATCTGAGATAGCCGTGAGGGGCGATGGCCTACGGGTGCACCCCAAAAGCGGCAGGTTTCGTTCTCCCAAGGTGGAGGGAGAAACGATGATAGCATGATTTATTTGTTGCCTAGTCTCAACTTATCAGTTTCTATTTACTATGAGGATTATTGAAGTCCTCGATAGTGTTTACTACATTTTAAAGTAAACTGTTAGTCGGTGTTTTGAATGGTGTTTTAAGAGAGTTGTTTACTATATATCCATTCTCTTTTCTACTGGGTTATTGTTAAGAAAAGAACAAATGAATAGTGATATATAGTTTTGCTTTATTTAAAGCAGCATATGTTTCCTTTACTGAGCGTATGAATCGCTCACCCCTTTGTTTTAACTCCACAGATAAGAAGTACGCGGAGTTGAGAGAATTAGCTCTCAGATGGGTATAGCTATGCTTAAAGCACTAAGGCATGGCACATTAAACGTGACAGGTACAGTCTTTTCTCTTTTACATTTCAGACATGTGTATACAGTACTACCTTAGTGCAATAAAGGATTATAGGGGATGTCAGATGTAAGGAATAATGAAAAAGAAATTTCATATTCCATAATAAATAGATAAATGTTTATCATTTGTCATTGTTACTGTTGAATGTTAATGGCATCGCAGACAGCCCAACCGGTAAAGTTGTATGAAAATAAGTGAAAAATGTGGTAACGGGACGTTACAGATTTAATGGTATCAGAGCTTGGGTTGGTCTGATGTCTGTTGATGCCTTTAGCATGGGAAGTGTTGAGAAAGGTTAACATCCCCTGTAGTACTGTATAGTCTGAATGTATAGAGGAGTCGAATGACTGTGAAATGAATTAAGTGGTGAAATATGATGAAAGTTGACTAATTAGGGGTTACTAATAGAGATAGTAATCCGGAAATTTTGCATGAGATAGGCGATCTTATCATCATTATGTCGGGTCTATTCGATAAGGTACAGTGAGGAACTCGGTGAGGGCCCCACCAGGACTTCTCTGTCCATATCGAATTAAGATCCTGAAAATGATGATATTGAGATGAAAAGGGGTAATATTAGCATATAAGTTCTAAGATCGCGTGTTTGGAGTTATACTGATGAGAGAGAGAATTAAAGGGGGAATTTATGAATATACTCCTATATTGACAAGTTTCTTTCGAAGTTATAAGGGATTGGATGGATTTAAAATACAAATTGATGGTGAAATAGTATGAGTATTTGATGGTATAAAGGATGAATTCTACTGTGGACCCCACTGATATATTGATAAGTAAGGCGACCTAGAGTATAAGTTATGAGAGGTCGCGAGATAGTCATACTTGTTGTGGATTTTGGGGTTTGAATTTAAAGTGAATTGGGTGAGAAATGATGTAAACTGGTTATATATACTCCTTATGTTTTAGGAGAATGGATATTAGTAGTGACTTGACATTTGAGGAAGTCAAGTGTTTGAGTCTGTGGATGAGAAAGAAAACTTTGAGATGAGCGAACTCGAGCACGGTTGGAAGAACCGGGCATCGAGGTGATCGCCAAAGAGGATAGTATGGATGAGTAGCGATGTCACAGCAATCGTTGTCGATGGGCCCAAAAAGGGGGTTGCCATGGCCGGTTGGGCTGGTCCGTTACGATATCCATAGAACCGTGGTATTATAAGATTTATGAGAAATACTCGATGGGCGAGAACTACATTGGGATAGCTCGCCAATGGGCGTGCAAATGTATGATCGCCAACGGTGTGGGCGAGTTAGATGATGGCGAGAACTAACACTAGTCCGCCAATATATCATGAATTGTTAAAAAGGGGCAAGGATACTGATCACCCAAATAATTTTAATGATGATCACCCAAAGAGTATGGTGAGTAAGCTGATCAACAAATTTTGGTGTAAATCATAGCAAAGTGGCGAGAAGAGCGATCACCAATGATATGAATTAAAGCAATGTGGTGAATAGAACAAAAGCTGTAATCGCCAAGAAAATGAAAGGTCTCGTAGTTGCCAAAAATTATAAAGTTGGTATCGAGATTTAGTTGACAAGCTTAGAGGTTGGTGAAGTGAAATAGGAATCTGTTTGTAAGCTCTTATCAGTGAATCAGTAGAGCTTGAGAAATTACTCGAGAGATTGATGAGTAAAGAATAAAACTAGTTTGTAATAACTGGTGAAAACGAAAATTTTATCGTTTTGAAAATAATAAGATTAGTATTCTCTACAGTTGCTTCTAGGTTCCGGAACAAGTATGGTATTCTAAAATACCTATCATATTCTATCTGGATCCCTAGCCGACTGTAGTATCCTTCCTATTTGTGTGCCTAGAGCCAACTAGGATGATTTTAAAAAGAGTAAACATGTATATTGATATCAGCAATATTGCTGTATAAGGTATGGAAAAACCTTATTGTTAAGTCAGTGACCATGAGTTGTAATTGAACTATGTAGATTAGAGACGTGAGGTCTCGAAAGATTAAGTGGACATTGAAAATTGTCTGAGTAAAAGATTTTACTACTTAAGTGAGGTTAAAGTGTGCTAGAGGTTAAAGTGTGCTTATTGGGGTATAAAATTTATGAGTTTTACCCGTACAGCACAAATAAATTGTTGAAGCGGTTATGGAATTTGCTACCTTATTGATCCAATACTTAATTGGGAAAAAGTAGAAGTGAATGGGTATGTGTGAATATAGTATTCGAAATGGTTATGAGATAGTGACAGTAAAGTACCATATTAAGTGGGAAAAACAATAGTGGTGATGAATATAAAAGGAATGAAATTGTCTTGAGAAGACAAGTCATATGATGACTAGGGAACACAAGTTATGAAGTAGTTCCCAAGTTTATGAATAAATGTGATTTCCTCTGATCATTATGTAGTTATGGCTGGAATTAATGACAAGCCATGAAAGTGTCATACTCAGAGGAGCAGATACAAGAAGTACTGCTAATCTCGAAAATGATCACTAGAGATAAGAGAAGTGATCGAGGGGAAAATGATTACCGAGATGTAATCGGTGACTAATATTAAGGTCTGCAAAAGAAAAGTCGTCCTAGATTAATCATGAAACAATCACTGTGAAATAGTGAAGAATCCGAAAGAACCATGATGTTATAGAAGTGATTATGGTTTCGGGATATATTAAGTGCTTTAGTCGATATATATTGGTGGAACAAAGAGGGAGTATGTGAAGTTCCAGTTAGTGGATACTTGTGATAGGAATTCCTGATTCGCCATATGCCTTGAGAGAATATTAAGAGGCTTTGGGATTCCAAAATTTTACTGTTAGCACTGCCTCAGATTGATATAGATATCCGAGCGCATTGTGTGGACGCTCCGGGATATATTGAGAGCGAGTGCGTGGTATTTCAGACACTACTGGGACAATTACGTACAATTGATTAAAACTATCTAAAGGATAGTCTCCATATTATTATCGACTAAGCACCGAAGTGAGATGATAAGTGACAAATAGTATAGATGAATTACTAACTCTCAAGAATGATAAAAGACTTGAGGGAGTGTAAATTGGTTTGAGAGAAGACACCCGGGGTTCTTCAGGACCTTGAGAAAATTCGGGATGGGCGACCCACGAATGGGGTGATTGCTCAAACACCGGATAACATGTTGTGAAATGTGGGCGAACAAGGTGGTCGCCAACACATTTGAGAGAATAATCCTAGAGAGCAGGAGAACGCCAAAAGGATGATTATTGATGGCCTGAAGAGACGAGATTAAATAAGAGTTGGAAAACTGATAAGGAAGAAAAAAAAATACCTATATTAGAGGTACTTCCCATACTCAGTGAAAAAAATTGAAAAGAGTAAATTATTATCTGGATGGTTGTGGATATATTAGTAAGTCTGCTCATTCCTTGATTTTGGAATTTGTTGAGCTAACTGATGCCTTGGCCGGATTATATGTCAGGGAAATGATGAGGTTTTATAGTATTCCAGTGAGCATTATAGTTGATAGGGAGTCCCACTTCGTATCTCAGTGTGAGAGAGATTACGGGAAGCTATGGGATCCCGATTGAGTTTCGCACCGCAGATTATCCGCAGACTGAGAGACAGTCCGAGCGTATGACATGGACGCTCGAGGATATGGTGTGATCGTGTGCAGTTGATGTTATAGGCTCCTGGGATAATCCTCTACCCTGGCAGAGTTTGTTGATGATAATGGCCAAAGGGAGTATAGGGATAGCACTTGAAAGAGGTTATTCAGCAGACGATATCATCCACAATAGCATACGAAATGGGAGACCGAAAACTATTTTCGACTTGATCGAACAGACTTCTTGAGATATACAAGAGGTTATGGTTATGTATATTAAGGTCTCACCATTGAGATGCATAGTAAGAGGGAAATCGAGTTTCCGATGTATTGGATCGTCGGAGATCTTAGATCATATGAAAGACGTGCACTACCTCTCGAGTTGCCAGGAGTACATAATGTATTTCATGTTTCAATAATGAGAAAGTACTATCCATATCCTTCTCACGTGATTCGAGATGAGTCCTAGAGATTAGAGAGGACATGAATCACGTTGAGAAATTGATACGGATTCTGGATAGGAACGATAAGGTGTTATGATCTAAGATTTATTCTTTGATTGATGCTATGGCAGTATGAGGCTACTTGAGAATTGGAATGCCTTATGTGTACGAAATATACACAGCTTTCATACTGATAGATCTGGTTGAAATTTGGAGGACCAAATTTCTTAAGGTGGGGAGAAATGTAAGATCCGATTTTTACACTATTGTAGAGTCTAAATTCATAAAATTGATAATGGAAATTAAATAAATAATGAATGTTAATTTCCAAAAAGATGAAAGCTCCTTCGGCGGGCGCGTACCATAAAGAAACGGCTCGCCGATTGGCGAGTAAGGTATGTGTGATCATCAATGCTGATGGCGAGTTGGACGAGAGTGTGGTCGCACAGGCGTGTTCGCCAACTTGTGAGATGAATCAGGGCATGGTTGGCGAGTTGAGCCATGCCAGGTGATGGCCCGAAAAGGGCGAGAACTTGTGATCGCCACACAGAGGACAAGGAGTAGCCCCATGGCTGGCGAACTGATTTAGTGTGGCGAGTCGATTGTTTTCCTTATTTGTTTGGCGAGTAGTTTAGTTCGCCAACTTCGTGGATAAGTGATGGCCGCTTGTGGCGAGGACTTGGAAACGCCAATGCATTTGGCGAGTAAAGTGGTCGTCCAGATAGATGGGAAAATGAAAACAGAATTCAACCTAACAGCCAAAATTGACTTGTAAGTGATACGGTTGAAGACAATTAATGGTGAAGAGGTTGAAGTCAGTAAGGAATTTACCTGATTGGTTGAGGAAGTAAACAAAGGCTGCAGTAGAAGAAAAAGCCGTGTGAAAGGGAGACTTCCACGCCACTTTGTGCTTCAGTTTTCTTCATGCATTAAAGGCATGAAGGACTTGAACAATGATGAAGGAAACAGGATAAGGGCCAGGCGGTGGCTATTGATTGGCTGAGAATGTTTATATAAGCAGAGACAATTGATGAAAAACGAGTTAGCCAATTTCAGTTTCTTCACGAGAGCTATTTCTCTGTTTCTTCCATTTCTCTGCCATGTTTGATCTACTGAGTTTCACTCTTCAGTTGGCTAAACCAGTAAACATGCTTATAAAACCTTTCTTTCTTAGCCTGGTGAGCTGAAGGAATAAGCAAATAGAGGCCAACATGAAACAGGAAACAACGTGTTCTGGAAGTGCAGTTGGTTGAGGTGAGTTTCTTATTTTCTGAGGTGTTCTTGATGTTCACTGATAGATTTCTATGATTTATGCAGTAATAAACATAGATACAGTCATGGTTTTAGTTAGATCCTTGGAAAATAGGAAAACAAGGAAAATTATGGAATAGGTGACGACAAGGGCGACTACAGTGATCGCCCAAGTTGAAAATAGTAATCGCCAATGAGGCGAATAGATATTATGTACTCGCCAAGGTAATTTTGTGGGCGAGAACGCCCAATTCTAGTGAAGTGAATGACGGGCGAGCTCTAATGCGAAGGCATTGGGCGAGAAGGATTGTGGGTGAACTTCCACAGTTGGCCAATGAAGGCTTCGTGAGTAATGGCGGGCGAACTAATTGGCAATCTGATAGGGCGAGTAGTTATTTGATTTATTCTCGCCAAGTGATATATAAAGAAAATATTAATGAAATTTATATATAATTTGCAGCCGATAATTGGGAATAGCTATGGGCGAACAGAGTGCCGGGCGAAGCAAGACTTCGTTGAACAAGGTAAGGGAAGTGTGTGTGAAGTGATGCATGTCCTGTGGAGTAAATTTTATGAAAACATTAAGTTAAATGTTTTGTTTTCTGACATGCATGATTTTAAGAAGTTAATTGATAATTGTTTGATCGCGGGCGAGCTGATAGCCGCCTAATGTTGTTTTGTTGGGTGAAATGATACAGGGCGGGTGAATTCCTTTATTTACGTTGGTAAGCCTTGTATTTTAATGTCGGACGAATTAGTATTGGCGGGCGAGCCAAGCCTTTTTATAATTTATATACACCGTTTTGAGTTTTAAATGTGGGCGAACTATTTTGTATAGAAAAGTGGGGCGAGCCAAGAGGCAAGCTCTCTTTTATGAGAACTGGGCGAGTGCCCTTGTTTTAAAGAGAAATCCGGGTAAAGCCGTAGTCGGGCGAACCCTTTTTAAGATGTTGGGCGGGCGGCCCTTGTTTTAAACTGAAGGCGGGCGAACTGATATCAACGAGATTTCTGTTTTGAAAAGCTAAGTGGCGGGGCGAATAATAATTCACCGTCTTATCGAGTTGATTTCTGGGCGAGCCACAGAGGGCAAGCCAGTTTTGCTTCAGATTTTAAAAGCAAAGAGGGCGGGCGAACACATGTTCTCCGCCACAGCGAGCTGCTTCCATGGGCAAGCCATGTCGGGCGAGCTGATCATGGGCGAGCAGGTTTTAAAAGTTGAGATTACGGGCTGTTTCTGGTGTTTTATTGTTTTATAAGAAATTAAATCATTTGGTGGAAATGATAACATGAGATAAAACTTGATTTTTGAGACTTTAGGCCCTGAGTTCATGCGTTGCTAGTGCGTGACCTACCTGGGGCGGTGGCTCGGTCAATGGACCAATGAGTGCACCTCAGGGCGTCACAGGGCTGATGGACCTGCCAAGTCATCAGCGGTCTCGAGGTCACTTGGCAAGTGGACCCGAGGACCCCTTTAGATTATGGCCATAGATCTGAGATAGCCGTGAGGGGCGATGGCCTACGGGTGCACCCCAAAGCGGCAGGTTTCGTTCTCCCAAGGTGGAGGGAGAAACGATGATAGCATGATTTATTTGTTGCCTAGTCTCAACTTATCAGTTTCTATTTACTATGAGGATTATTGAAGTCCTCGATAGTGTTTACTACATTTTAAAGTAAACTGTTAGTCGGTGTTTTGAATGGTGTTTTAAGAGAGTTGTTTACTATATATCCATTCTCTTTTCTACTGGGTTATTGTTAAGAAAAGAACAAATGAATAGTGATATATAGTTTTGCTTTATTTAAAGCAGCATATGTTTCCTTTACTGAGCGTATGAATCGCTCACCCCTTTGTTTTAACTCCACAGATAAGAAGTACGCGGAGTTGAGAGAATTAGCTCTCAGATGGGTATAGCTATGCTTAAAGCACTAAGGCATGGCACATTAAACGTGACAGGTACAGTCTTTTCTCTTTTACATTTCAGACATGTGTATACAGTACTACCTTAGTGCAATAAAGGATTATAGGGGATGTCAGATGTAAGGAATAATGAAAAAGAAATTTCATATTCCATAATAAATAGATAAATGTTTATCATTTGTCATTGTTACTGTTGAATGTTAATGGCATCGCAGACAGCCCAACCGGTAAAGTTGTATGAAAATAAGTGAAAAATGTGGTAACGGGACGTTACATTAATAAACTTGGGCGAGCTACAAAGCTGACCCATTCATGTTTTTTGGGCGAACTGGTAAGGGCGGGCGAGCCAAAGCTTTTATGATTTTTGGGTGAAGAACCCTTTTTATGATGATATTTTGGGCGAGTGACCCTGTTTTAAATAGAAATCCGGGCAAGCCAAGGTGGGCGAACCCTTTTATGTTGTTTGGGCGGGCGAACCCCTATTTTAGCATTTTTTAAGCGAGCCAAAAAAAATGCCCACATTTTTGATAAAATGGGCAAGTTGACCTTCGGAAGGTCATCTTTGGGCGAACTGGTCATGGGCGAGCCACTGAGGACGAGCCAGTTTTACTTGTTGTTTTCCAAAACAAAGGTTGGTGGGCGAACACTTGTTCACCGCACTGACGAGTTGGCCATAGGCGAGCCGTACTGGTGAGTTGACCATAGGCGAACAGGTTTCAATTCGTATTTTCTCAACAAAAAATTGAGCTATTTGTGATATCTTTGAAACTGGAAAATGTAAAACCTTTTGGGCGAGTTGTCAAATGGACGAGTTGACCATGGGCGAACTAGCCATGGCGAGTCAGTTTAACCCGTGCCTTTCTCACACGGAATTCAGTGAGATTGCGGGCTGTTTTTAAAACCTTTTTTGGAAAGAAAATCATTTTGAGAAAATGATGAAATTATGAAATAATTCCCTAAAGGTTTTCATGAGATGTAATTTGATTTTAAGACTTTAGGCCCCTAGTTTCATGCATTATGAGTTATGAGGCTGATGAACCGGCCAAGTCATCAGCGGTCTCAAGGTCACCTGGCAAGTGGACCCGAGGACGACCTATAGATTATGGTCATAGATCTAGCTGAGATAGCCGTGAGGAGCGATGGCCTACGAGTGCACCCTAAAAGCAGATGATTATTCCGTTCTCGCAAGGGGAGGGGGAACGATGATAGCATGATTTATTTATAGGGTGATGCCTAGTCTCAACCTACAGATTTTGTTTACTGAAAGGATTTATTAAATCCTATTTACTGTTTACTTCATTTTATTATAAACTGTTGAATCAATGATTTGAATGGGGTATTGAGAGTACTGCTTACTATAAGCACTGTTTTCCTATTTAATATGATTTTAGGAAAATACATATTTGGTGATATATAGTTTTGGTTTTATAAAGCAGCATATGTCTCCTTTACTGAGTGCATAGTTCGCTCACCCCTTTATTTTAACTCCACAGATAAAAGACACGGAGTAAGAGAATTAGCTCTTAGATGGATATAGCTACACATAAAGCGCTGGGACGAATTAAATTAAACATGACAGGTACAGTCTCCTCTCCTTTACAATTCAGACATAGGTATATAGTACTACCTTATTAAAATAAGGATGTTAGCTTTAAATTGCCATATATATTTTGAAATGACAGAAACTTAAGTAAGATTTAATGTTATAATTCATATTGTAAATTTGCCTTATCATACATGATTTTCTCAATCCATTTTCAAGTAATCATATCAAATATTAAGACCATGATTTAATTACATATTCTTATTGGTCTTAATACTTCATAAAATGTTTTGAATATTTTAGAAAATCACTTGATGAATTTTTGGACCATGTTTTAATCAGAGAAAGTCAAGAAAAACTCCCACAAAAAAAATGCCAAAATGTTTTGGGTTGAATTAGGATAAAAAACCACATCATTTCTAACCCAAAAAGTGCAGGAAATAGCTTTCTGGAGGCATGGGATCGATCCCCTAGGGAAAGGGATCGATCCCTTTTTGGCAGAATGCCCTGGAAGCCAAGAATGAAGCATGGGATCGATCCCTTTTGCAAAAGGATCGATCCCTTTATGTCAGAAAGTCCCCAACGGCTAGTTTCTGTGAGATACAACGGCTAGTTTCTGTTTTGGCTCCAACCAACGTCCACAAACCATCCAAGGGACTATAAATAGAGGCTTAGAAGCTAAAGGAAGCAAGAGGAACTACTCAGCAACTCCAAAAATCATATTCCTCAAACCCTCAAGCCTCAAACAACAAATCAAGAGCTACAAAGTCTTCATCTTCCATCATTCACATATCTCTTGTATTGCTTAGCACAAATATTGTATAGGATTTTTCTTTGTGCCTAATTTCTATAATCACTTGCCTACCTAGAGGCCTTTCTTTGATTACATCTCTTGTAAACACAAACATTCCTTGTAAAAGGGGAGGTTTCTCTTTAGCCTAAGAAAAAGAGGGAGGTTTCTCTTTAGCCTAAAAAAAGAGGGAGAAGAGGTTTCTCTTGAGCCTAGAAAAAGAGAGAGGTTTCTCTTGAGCCTTGAAAAGAAGGATTGTAACACAAATTCAAGTTAGTGAATTTGGGAAAATCCTTGGAAGCGTCTCAAGGTAAAGGACGTAGGCAAGGTAGCGGAACCTCTATAAATCGATTGTGTAAATCTCTCTCCCTACTCTTTACTTATTTGCAATTATATTTGTGTTTATTGTATTCAATATATATTGTATAATTGCCTAGCTTAGTGAACTTAGAAAACACTCAAATAGGCTAGAGAATTTAGAAGAATCAAAAAACGGCCATAAGGTTAGCTAAGAACCGATTCACCCCCCTCTCGGTATTGCCTATAAGAGCCAACAATTGGTATCAGAGCTTGAGCTCGAGATTGATTTAGACTAACCTCTATCGAGCAAAACGATCTTAAATGGCTCACTTGAATGTAGGTACACCCCTAAGAGAAGAAGGACACTCATTAGTTAGACCTCCACTCTTCAATGGTGAGAATTACTCCTATTGGAAAATCAGGATGATGTTATTTGTGCAATCCAATGACTATTAAGTGTGGAGAGTAATTGTTAATGGCCCTAGAATCCCAATAAAGAAAGTAGATGGAAAAGATGTCCCTAAGAGTGAAGATGAGTGGGACACCAATGACATGAGATTGGCACAATTGAATGCCAAGGCTATGCACACCCTCTTTTGTGCTTTAGGTCCAAATGAGTATAATAGAGTATCCTTATGTGAGAATGCTAAACAAATATGGGATAAACTAGCCATCACACATGAAGGGACAAATCAAGTTAGAGAGACCAAAGTAGGAATGCTCACACATGATTATGAGCTATTTAGGATGAAAGAAAATGAGTCCATTAGCGAAATGTTCACTAGGTTTAATGATATAATTAATGGACTTAAGTCTCTAGGCAAGGCTTATTCCAATGTTGAAATGGTAAAGAAAATTTTGAATAGCTTGCCTAAGTCATGGGAAGCAAAGGTAACCGCAATAGAAGAGTCTAAGGATCCAAATACCTTGTCTCTAGATGAGCTTATGGGCTCCCTACTTACATATGAAATGAAAATGAAAAGAAATGAAGTGCCTTCAAAGAAAGTAGGGGTAGCACTTAAGTCTTCCACTCATGAGGTCCTTGAAGATGATAGTGATGAAAGTGGAAATGAGGAAGAGAAGGAAATGGCAATGTTTGCCAAAAAATTTAATTGGTTCATGAGAATGAAAGAAAAAGAAAATAATAAGAGACATCAAAGAGGGGAGTCAAGTAGAAGAGAAAAGGACCCTTTAGTGTGTTATGAGTATAATGAACCGGGTCATACTAAGTTAGATTGCCCCTTACTTAGGAAAGAAAAGGATAGGAAACCTAGGAAGAAAGCATTTGTGGCTGCATGGAGCGATAGTGATAGCTCCGATGAGGAAAACATAAATGATGAGATAGCCTAGTCATGTTTTATGGCTATTAGTGACGATGAGGCTAGCTCTAGTTCTAGTGAAAATAATGATGTTACATTTGATGAGTTACAAAATGCTTTTAATGAATTAGCAAATGAATTTCAATGCATGAATTCTAAATATAAGAAAATCATTGCTAATTTGAAAATAGAAAAGGAAACCTTGACCAATGTTAAGCTAGAATTAGAGAAGAAACTAGAAGAAGCCAACTTAGAAATAAATGAGTTAAATAAAAAGAATACAAATTTGCATAACTCATTTACTAGGTTTTATATGGGTCAACAAAAACTAGATCACATGCTTGAGACCCAAAGAGCTTTCTTTGATAAAGATGGGTTAGGTTATAATGCAATACAAAAAGAAATTCATCTAAAGAATTTCCTAGTAAGCAAAAATACTGTGCATGATTTATCTCTTACATGCTCACTATGCAATAGAATAGGACACTCTTCACAAGCATGCACATATAGAAAAACCACATTTAGAGGAAAAGTGGTTAGAAAAATGTGGGTGCCAAAGCATGCAATAAATAATGATGATTTGAGTTTGAAATGGATCCCCAAAGGATCAAAAATTGTTTGCACTAACTCTCATGGACCCAAGAAAATGTGGGTACCAAAGCATGTTTGAATATGGTTTGTTATAGGAGTGTTAGAGCATGGGAATACAATGGAACAATGGAGTTTAAATGCTCAACACATCCTAATGGAGTTTACTTGTGCCAATGAGAAAAAGGAAGAGCTTGGAAATCCATCCTTAGCAAGGTCACAACAATTCTTCAAAGAATGGCACAAGGTGGATTCAACTATTCAAGGCAAAGCATTCTCTAGCAAAGGAGTATTGTAAGCTTAATTCCTTACTCCTTAAACTTTTAATTGTTTATGCCTTGATGATATGGTTTGTTGATGATCTTTGATGCACTATAAGTTGAATGGATAAATAAAAAGGCATGATAAATGATTGGATAGTTTTTGATCCAATATTTGATTGAATGAAAAGCATGTTTAGTTATTTTGAAATGATTATTGGATTTCTGCATTTTGAGCAAGTTTTCTATGTGTTGATAATGTATTTACTTGCCTCAAATTGCCAAATATGTCATATATGCAAAATGCCATGTCATGTGCATTAATGAAGAACTTGTATGATGGAAATCATGGCATGTTGTTCACAAAATGTATATTTTGATGATATATGTGCTTAAAACCTATGTGAACAAGTTTGTTTTGACATATTTATGAAATTCAATGCATTGGTTTTGCCAAAACAAGCATAACTCTCAAAATGACCTCCTTTGAGGCTAAAAATGCATTTATTGGTAAAAATCCTTCCAAAATTGGAAAATCTTTTGTAAAATGGTCTTTCATTCATGTTGTTCATTCATACAAGTCCAAATCATGTTTTACAAATGTTTAAACCTTTACTTGGACTTAAAATACTCAAAAACGAAGTTTTGGCACCTCATAAGTTGGATTTTCTGTCAAAAATCTGCAGAACCAAGATGAGGGATCGATCCCTTTGAAAAAAATGCAGGAAACTAGATTCTGGAGTTTAGGGATCGATCCCCTTGCTCATGGGATCGATCCCTCTAGGCAATTTATGCCCTTTTCTGCATTTTTAAGCCGTAGTTGAGAAGTTTTCTTAATTCTCTTGATATCCTCTTTCTTCTCAACTTAAAATTCAATATTTTAACTTCCTTTGATGATATTTAGAATATGAAAAATCATTTTTCATTGATATCGTGCCTCAACTCCATCAACTTGTGTTATTTCCAACAAATGGTATCACTTTTAACAATTAATATCATTTTTCTTGAACTCATAAGTGCAAAATCATTTTTCTTGTTGAAAACATTCATGAATCTTGAAATAATCTTGAAATATACTTTCAATGAATGCTTAAACATAATTTTGAGAAATATTTCAAGAATTTATGGATATATTTGAGAAATTGATGAACTAGTGCATAATGAATCTTCTTCATTCCTTTTTGTTCATCTTAGTCAAGCATGCTTATAGGATTATGTCTCTTAGCTTGACTTATCATTCCACACTAGGTGTCATGATAATTATACATCTAGTGGATTGATTCCAAATGTAAATTCAACAATTGGTAATGGTCATTGGCCTATAATTTGTGATGGTAAATGGATCCTAAATGTTCAAATGCATGAAACTTTATCATCCATGTACTTAAATTTTTCTTATGGCCAAATTATTAAAGAACTTGGGCTTTAAATCTTTCCTTGCTCATAATTGGTTAAGGACTTGAATTGATTTTTGTACTTGAAACCATTGAAGAAAATGTGTTTGCTTGAATACCTTTATTGTTTGAATCTTCCATATGGTATAACTTTGTAAATATGAATATGGATTCATGGTAGTGTGCTAATGATTAATTGATCCATATGCATATTTGATGATGTGTGTTGTGTTCTTGCATATTTAGAATGACTATTTTATTGACATGAACACACTACACATAAATATTGGATTCATGCAAAATGACTAAGTCAACCATTAGTAACAATTGGTATTTAGATTGAAATAACAATTAGTATCATTGGCAACCATATTTTCAATAATTGGTAAGCCAAAACTAAATTGCCAATTGGTATGAGCTTTAAATTGATAATTCTTCTCATACTCCTTAGATTGAAATGACAAATAGGGAAGAATACACATAAGCCACTTTTGCATGAACTCTTTTGTGCTAGAATTTGTGATTAATTGATATATGGTTTGATTCTATGCACACTCTTGCTTGAACGTGATTTATGAGCTCATGCATATGATATGTTATATAATTTCAGCTCATAATCATGATGTATTGCCAAGGCACCTTAGTTGGACTTTAGAAAGAACAATTGATATACTTAGGTGCTTAATAGGATTGAAATGAGCAAGTCATAGACCTTAGTAGATATTTATACACAACTTGCTTCATTAATTACCAATTGTGAACTTCTTGCAAAATTATTTATAAACAATTGGTATAGGATCATAAGTCATGTTCTTTGCATGAATATTTCATACTCTTTATGAACAATTGACTTATTTATTTGTACTATGAGTCCCATGTATTAACATGTTTCTTGTTGGATGGAACATATTTTTATCTCTTCTCACATAGCCATGATTTTAGGGGGAGCATTTTTTTATTTTTCCTTCTTTTTGCTATGACAAAAAGGGGGAGAGATAGATATTAAAAATGAGAGATATTAAGGGGGAGAGATAATGGGGGAGAAATAGTTTAAAAATTCATTTTCAAAACCCATGCTTATATTAAGGGGGTGCTTTATAAAATCCTGCTTTATTTGAGGGGGAGTATTTTATCAAAGAATTTTCAAAGCAAATTTACATTAAGTTTTGTCATATCAAAAAGGGGGAGATTGTTAGCTTTAAATTGCCATATATATTTTGAAATGACAAAAACTTAAGTAAGATTTAATGTTATAATTCATATTGTAAATTTGCCTTATCATACATGATTTTCTCAATCCATTTTCAAGTAATCTTATCAAATATTAAGACCATGATTTAATTACATATTCTTATTGGTCTTAATACTTCATAAAATGTTTTGAATATTTTAGAAAATCACTTGATGAATTTTTGGACCATGTTTTCATCAGAGAAAGTCAAGAAAAACTCCCACAAAAATGCCAAAATGTTTTGGGTTGAATTAGGATAAAAACCACATCATTTCTAACCCAAAAAGTGCAGGAAATAGCTTTCTGGAGGCATGGATCGATCTAAGGAAAGGGATCGATCCCTTTTTGGCAGAATGCCCTGTAAGCTAAGAATGAAGCATGGGATCGATCCCTTTTGCAAAAGGATCGATCCCTTTATGTCAGAAAGTCCCCAACGACTAGTTTCTGTGAGATACAACGGCTAGTTTCTGTTTTGGCTCCAACCAACGTCCACAAACCTTCCAAGGGACTATAAATAGAGGCTTAGAAGCTAAAGGAAGCGAGAGGAACTACTCAGCAACTCCAAAACTCATATTCCTCAAATCCTCAAGCCTCAAACAACAAATCAAGAGCTACAAAGTCTTCATCTTCCATCATTCACATTTCTCTTGTATTGCCTAGCACAAATATTGTATAGGATTTTTCTTTGTGCCTAATTTCTGTAATCACTTGCCTACCTAGAGGCCTTTCTTTGATTACATCTCTTGTAAACACAAACATTCCTTGTAAAAGGGGAGGTTTCTCTTTAGCCTAAGAAAAAGAGGGAGGTTTCTCTTTAGCCTAAAAAAAGAGGGAGAAGAGGTTTCTCTTTAGCCTAGAAAAAGAGAGAGGTTTCTCTTGAGCCTTGAAAAGAAGGAGTGTAACACAAATTCAAGTTAGTGAATTTGGGAAAATCCTTGGGAGCGTCTCAAGGTAGAGGACGTAGGCAAGGTAGCCGAACCTCTATAAATCGATTGTGTAAATCTCTCTCCCTACTCTTTACTTATTTGCAATTATATTTGTGTTTATTGTATTCAATATATATTGTATAATTGCCTAGCTTAGTGAACTTAGAAAACACTCAAATAGGCTAGAGAATTTAGAAGAATCGAAAAACGACCATAAGGTTAGATAAGAACCGATTCACCCCCTCTCGGTATTGCCTATAAGAGCTAACAAAGGACAATAGGGGATGTCAGATGTAAGGAAATATGAAAAGAAGTTCATATTCCATATTTGTTATATAAATGTTGTCATTTATCACTATCACTGTAGAATGTTAATGGCATCGCAGACAGCCCAACCGGGAAAGTTGTATGGAATTACGTGAAAAATGTGGTAACGGACTGTTACAGATTTAATGGTATTAGAGCTTGGGTTGGTTTGATGTCTGTTGATGCCTTTAACATGGAAAGTGTTGAAAAAGGTTAACATCCCCTGTAGTACTGTATAGTCTGAATGTATAGAGGAGTCAAATGACTGTGAATTGAGAAATGTGTTTAAACGTGGTGAAAGATTGATGAATTAAGGATTATAAATAGAGATTGTAATCCGGGAATTTAGCATGAGATAGGCGATCTTATCATCATAATGTTAGGTCTATTCGGTAAGGTGCAGTGAGGAACTCGGTGAGGGCCCCACCAGGACTTCTCTGTCCATATCGAATTAAGATCCTGAAATGATGAGATTGAAATGAAAAGGGATAATATTAGTGTATAAGTCCTAAGATCGTATGTTTGTAGGTATATCGAAGAAAGAGAATTAAAGAGGAATTTATAAACATACTCCTGCATTAAAATAATTTCTCTGAGTCATACATGACTAAATTGATTTCAAATAGAAATTGATGGTGAAATAGTATGTGAAGGTGTAAAGGATGATCCCTATTGTGGACCCCACTGATATATTGATGAGTAAGGCAACCCGGAGTATATTTTATGAGAGGTCGTGAAATAGTCGACCCTATTGTGGATTTTACAGTTTGAATTAAAGTGAAGATATGAGATTATTGAATATTATGAAAAGTAATATACTTAAAGAGTGTGAATAAAAAAAAAGTGAATTGTGTGATCAATGATTAAAATCGATGATATTAATACGACGATGATGTTAATACGGGTTCTATATACTCCTTATGTTTTAGGAGAATAAGTATTAGTAATGACTTAACATTTGAGGAAGTCAAGTGTTCGAGTCATTGTGGACGGGAAAGAAAACCTTGAGGTGGGCGAACTCGAGCACGGTTGGAAGGACCGCGGCGTCGAGGCGTTCGCCAAGGAGGACACTATGGATGAGTAGCGTTGTTACAGCAATCGTTGTCGATGGGCCCAAAAAAGGGTTGCCATGGCTGGTTGGGATGGTCCGTTACGATATCCATAGAACCGAAATATTATGAAATGAGTTTGTGAATTACAATTTATGGAATGAAATTCTAAGTAAACTTTTGGAATAACGTGGATTCGAGAGATTGTTGACTCGATTCACAATACAGAATCTGTTTGTAAGCTCTTACCAGTGTATTAGAAGAGCTTGAGAAATTACTCAAGAGATTGATAAGTAGAGAAATAAACTGTTTTGGTATAGCTGATGAAAACGAAAATTATATCGTTTTGAAAACAATGGGATTAGTATTCTCTACAGTTGCTTCTAGGTTCCGGAACAAGTATGGTATTCTAAAATACCTATCATATTCTATCTGGATCCCTAGCTGACTGTAGTATCCTTCCTATTTGTGTGCCTAGAGCCAACTAGGATGATTTTAAGTGAATAAATATGTATATTGATATAAGCAATATCGTTGAATAACGTCACAAACTTTTAGGAATGGAAAACCTTACTATTAAGTCAGTGAATATGAGTTCTAATTGAACTATATACAGTAGAGACGTGAGGTCTTGAATGATTAAGTGGACATTGAAGTTGTATGAGTAAAGGATCTCACTACTTAAGTGAGATTAAAGTGTGGTGATTGAGGTATAAAATTTATGAAGGTTACCCGTATGGCATAAATGAATTGTCGAGGAGTTTGTGGAATTTGCTACGTTATTGATGCAATACTTATTTATGAGAAAGTGAAAGTGAATGGGTATGTATGAGTATAGTATTCGAAATGGTTACGAGATTGTAACAGTAAAATACTGTATTAAGGGGGAAAACAATTGTGGTAATGAATGTAAAAGGATGAAATTGTCTTAAGAGACAAGTTATATAATGAGTAAGGAACACGAGTTATGAGGTAGTTCCCAAGTATAAGAATAAATGTGATTTCCTCTAATCATCATGTGGTTATGGCTGGAAGTAATAACAAGCCAGACTTTGACAAATGAAATTTGTTATACTCAGAGGAGCAGATACAAGAAGTATGTTTAAGCCTGAAAAAGGATATACATATGTGTATATATGTACATACTAGAAATGTGAAATTGTTTAAGTAAAGTGGTGATGAAATCTGAATGATGATAACTCGATATGAAAAGAAGTTATCGAGGAAAATGATTACCTGAGACGTAATCGATGGTTAGTATTAAAGTTGCCAAAGAAGGGCAGTCATAGTTTAATCATGAAATAATGACTGTGAGATGGTGGAGAATCCGAAAGAACCATAAGGTCATAGTAGTGAGTATGGATTGAGTAACCTAATTAATTCACTTTATCATCAGGTTTCGAGATGTCTTGAGTGCCTTAGTCGATGTATATCGGTGACACAGTGAGAACGTATGTGAAGTTCCGGTGAGTGAATATATGTGATAGGGATCCCAGATTTGCCATATGCTTTGAGAGAATAGCAAGAGGCTTTGAGATTCCAAAATTTACTATTAGCACCGCCTCTGATTGATATAAGATATCCGAGCTTGTTATGTGGACGCTCTGGGATATATTGAGAGCGAGTGCGTTATATTTCAGAAACTACTGGGACAATTACATACGATTGATTAAAAGTATCTAAATAATAGTTACCAAATTATTATCGACTTAGCACCGAATGAGATGATAAGTGATAAATAGTATAAATGAGTTACTGTGTAAAAGAAGTGAAAAAAATTGTTAACTCCCAAGGATGATAAAAGATTTCAGGGAGTATAAAATTGGTTTGAGAGAAGAAGCCAGAGTTCTTCAGACCTTAGAACAAAATCCGGGATGACAACCCACGAGTTGGGCGATCACCTAACAGCGGATAATATGTTGTGAGGTGTGGGCGAACTATGTAGTAGCCGACTTACTTGAAAGAGTAAACCTGGGGCGCGGGAGAGCGCCAAAGGAATGATTGTTGATGGCCTGAAGAGACGAGCATGACTCTTAAAGACAAGATGGAGTATAAAGAGATATTCGTGATCTCAACTTAGAGACGAGATTTACTAAAAGTTAGAAAGGTGATAAGGAAGAAAAATACCCATATTGGTGATACTTCTTAAAGTAAGTGGAAATAATTGAATTACCCACAAAAGGGTATAATGCTATGTGGATAGTTGTGGATATATAGACTGTGTCTGCTTATTTCTTGATTATGGAAATTATTGATATAATTAGTGCCTTGGCCAAGTTATACGTCAGGGAAATGGTGAGGTTATACAATGTTCTAGTGAGCATTTCATTTGATAGGGAGTCCCGCTTCGTATCTCAGTGTGGAGAGAGAGATTACAGGAAGCTATGGGATCCCGATTGAGTTTGCACCGCAGTTCATCCGCAGACTGAGAGACAGTCCGAGCGTATGATATGGACGCTCGAGGATACGATGTGAGCGTGTGCAGTTGATTTTATAGGCTCTTGGGATAATCCTCTACCCTAGCAGAGTTGCTTATGATAATGGCCAAAAGAGAGTATAGGCATAACTCCTTAAAGAGTTTATTTAGCAGACGATATAATCTAGGATAGCATGAGAAGATCGAAGATCGAGAGTCATTTTCGACTTGGTCTTACCAGTTATGCATATTGAAGTCTTACCAGTTAGAGGCATAATGAGAGGGAAATTGAGTCCCCGACGTATTGGATTATTGAAGATCTTAGATCGTGTGGGAAATGTGCACTACCCCAAAGTTGTTAGAAGTGCATAACGTATTACATGTCTCAAGGATTGAGAAAATGTTATCCAGATCCTTCTCACGTAATTCGACATGAGTCCTTAGAAATCAAAGAGGACATGAATTATGTTGAGAAACCGGTACAGATTCTGGAGAGGAAGGATTAAGTGTAGTAATAAAGTGATTATGATCTAAGATTAATCCTTTGATTTGAAATGCTCTGGCAATGGGAGGCTACTAGAGAGTAGATAGCCTTATAAGTGAGAAGTATCCAGTGCTCTTTCAGTAATAGGTCCATATAAAATTTGGAGGACTAAATTTCTTAAGGTGGGGAGAAAATGTAAGATCTGATTCTACACTACTGTAGACTCTAATTTCATAAAAAATTGAAAATGAAAATTAAATAAATAATGAATATTAGTTTCCACGTGAGTGAAAAGCTCCTTCACTTGGGATGTAAATGGAGCAAATTCGGTAAAACATTCTATGGGCGAGTACCTTAATTGAACAGCTCGATGGGCAAGCAAGAGGATGATCGCCAATGGTGATGGCAAATGATGGCGAGTTATTCAATGCCCATTTTGGCGAATAGGTAAGTTCGCCAATTATTGGACTAGATGATCACCCATATGGATTGAGAAAGTTAAAATACTAACTGTGACCGTCAACTTGTGGCATGAATTAAAGCAATGTGGCGAGTAGAACAATAATTGGTGATCGCCAACAATGTAGCAATGGCTGTGGTCGCCAAACCTCTATATGATCGCCAAGAAGAGGAAAATTCTTGTAATTGCCAAATCTTAAGTTGGCATCAAGATAAAGTTGGCGAGCTCAAAGGTTGGCAAATTGAAATTAAGTTGGCGAGCTGAGGCCTCAAGTTGAGTAGGCGAACTAGAATGAGCCTATGTGAACAATCTGGAAATAAAAGCTGACGATATGAGAAATAGATTCAAACCATTTTGCAGCCAAAATTGACTTTGTAAGTCATACGGTTGAAGACAATAAATAGATAAAAGTTAAGGTCAATAAAGGAATTAACCTTATTGGACAAGAAATAAAACAAAGTCAAAAGAAGCAGAAAAAGGCGTGTGGAAGGGAGACTTTCATGCCATCTTGAGCTACAGTTTTCTTCATGCATTTAATGAATGATTGACCCATGAAATGATGAAGGAAATGGGATAAGGCCAAGTGATGAGTTTTGATTGGATTAGCATGACTATATAAGAAGAAACATTTGAGGAAAACCGATTTAGCAAACTTCATCCTCTTCACGAAAACCATTCTACTGCTAGTTATGCTCTGTTTCTTACATTTCTCTGCCATGTTTAATCTACTAAACTTCACCCTTAAGTTGGCTAAACAAGTAAACCTACTTGCAAAACCTTCCTCCATCGTTGATGAACTAAAGGGATAAGCAAAGTAAGGCCAACATGAGACAGAAAATGATCTGTGCGGGAAGTGCAGTTGATTAAGGTGAGATTTAATGATTTCTTGAGATTGAATGATATATTTCTATGATTTCAAGTATGAGAAGCATGATTTTAGTATTGCTTTTGATTTATTTTGTTAGATCATAGAAATAGAATAAATTCATATCTTGAATGTAGATGAAGAATAAAATGAAACTGGGTTGAAATTATAGTAGGATGATGGAAAAATCATTAAAAGAAACTAGAAAACAATCGAGAATAAATAAGAAAAGTAGTAGAAATGGTGTAAAAATGATGAGAATGGCGACTATGGTGATCGCCCATATTGAATAATAGAGATCGCCAATAGGGCGGGTAGGAAAGAAATGAACTCGCCAAGTTAATAGTTGTTGTTCAAGTGGGCAAGGTCGCCCAATGCTAGTTTAATTCATGAGCGAGCTCAGCCATCATGGGCAAGCTAAGTCATGGAATGTGGTAATGGCAAGGTCGCCACATGTTAGTTAAACCAAGGCAATGGCGAGTTGATTGTGGGCGAGCTCCCACTAATTGGCCAACATGTGAATGGCAAGATATGTTTGGGCGAGCTCAAATGTGTAAGTCATTTGATGAATGGCGAGCTCGGTTGGGCGAGCTAGTAAGAGCTCTGTTGGGCGAGTAGTCATTTGATTTATCTCAATCTCGCCAAGTGATATAAAATGAAAATATTAATAGTTTTAATAAACTATTTTGCACTCGGTAAAAGAGATCGAAAAGGCGATCGGGAAGCAAGGCTTCGTTAAACCAGGTAAGGGAGATGTGTGTGAAGTGAATGCATGTCCTGTGGAGTTCAATTTTATGGCAAGTATTGAGAAATTGTTTTGTTTTACGACATCATTAGTTTGATAATTGTTTTGATTTGGGCGAGCTAAAAAACCCAACCTTTTGTGATGTTTTGGCGGGCGAACTTTGTTTTAACAAACGTCGGGCGAGGCAATTATTGGCACCCTTTTTGATGTCTTGGACGGGTAAATTATGCTTTAATAAACTTGGGCGAGCTACAAAGCTAACCCATTCATGTTGTTTTGGGCGAACTGGTAAGGGCAGGCGAGCCAAAGCTTTTATGATTTTTGGGCGAAGAACCCTTTTTATGATGATATTTTGGGCGAGTGACCCTGTTTTAAATAGAAATCCGGGCGAGCCAAGGTAGGCGAACCCTTTTATGTTGTTTGGGCGGGCGAACCCCTGTTTTAGCATATTTTTGGGCGAGCCAAAGAAAATACCCACATTTTTGATAAAATGGGCGAGTTGACCATTGAAGGGCCATCTTTGGGCGAATTGGTCGTGGGCGAGCCACTGAGGGCAAGCCAGTTTTACTTGTTGTTTTCCAAAACAAAGGTTGGCGGGCGAACACTTGTTTACCGCACTGACGAGTTGGCCATGGGCGAGCCGTACTGGCGAGCTGACCATGGGCGAACAGCTTTCAATTTGTATTTTCTCAACAAAAAATTGAGCTATTTGTGATATCTTTGAAACTAGAAAATGTAAAACCTTTTGGGCGAGTTGTCAAATGGACGAGTTGACCATGGGCGAACTAGCCATGGCGAGTCAGTTTAACCCGTGCCTTTCTCACACGAAATTCAGTGAGATTGCGGGCTGTTTTTAAAACCTTTTTTGGAAAGAAAATCATTTTGAGAAAATGATGAAATTATGAAATAATTCCTTAAAGGTTTTCATGAGATATAATTTGATTTTGAGACTTTAGGCCCCTAGTTTTATGCATTATGAGTTATGAGGCTGATGGACCAACTAAGTCATCAGCGGTCTCGAGGTCACCTGGCAAGTGGACCCGAGGACCACCTATAGATTATGACCATAGATCTAGCTGAGATAGCCGTGAGGGGCGATGGCCTACGGGTGCACCCCAAAAGCAGATGATTATTCCGTTCTCGCAAGGGGGGGGGAAGGATGATAGCATGATTTATTTATAGGGTGATGCCTAGTCTCAACTTACAGATTTTGTTTACTGAAAGGATTTATTAAATCCTATTTACTGTTTACTTCATTTTATTATAAACTGTTGAACCAATGATTTGAATGGGGTATTGAGAGTACTGCTTACTATAAGCACTGTTTTCCTATTTAATATGATTTTAGGAAAATACATATTTGGTGATATATAGTTTTGGTTTTATAAAGCAGCATATGTCTCCTTTACTGAGCGCATAGTTCGCTCACCCCTTTATTTTAACTCCACAGATAAAAGACACGAAGTAAGAGAATTAGCTTTCAGATGGATATAGCTACACATAAAGCGCTGGGACGAATTAAATTAAACATGACAGGTACAGTCTCCTCTCCTTTACATTTCAGACATAGGTATACAGTACTACCTTATTAAAATAAGGACAATAGGGGATGTCAGATGTAAGGAAATATGAAAAGAAGTTCATATTCCATATTTGTTATATAAATGTTGTCATTTATCACTATCACTGTAGAATGTTAATGGCATCGTAGACAGCCCAACGGGAAAGTTGTATGGAATTACGTGAAAAATGTGGTAACGGACTGTTACATGAAGCCTAGCTCTTACCACATGTAAAATTAGTTATATAATTTCTTATGCAATAATTAGAACACAAGAGATTTAACAATTAATTAGGCGTACCTTTTTTGCAGTAGAACTTGAAGACATCTTTTTGACAGGCATATCTTCCTCTTCTACTTCTCTCTTTAAGGTAGCTCTCAATGGGCAGATACCAATACATTGAGAAGTGAAGAGGGACCTAGCCTTATATTTATAGTTGAACTTAATAGTCCCTCCATCAAAGACTATTAAGTTCCGGGCCTACACAACTACTATATCACACTGATCCAATAAGATGTGCAAAAGCCCATTCAAGTTTATCACAATTATTCAATTAAGCTTACCTACGTGTTTTTCATACTAAGACTAAATTTATTAGCATGTTTTATTAAAACTCAAAACTACTAATTAATAGTAGTCCACCAATTGGAAAATTCTAACACAAAACACAATAGAGGTATAAAAAATCACTCGGTTTTGTATATGATGCATTGACATCAGAGTTGACACCTCATCGATTTGCAAATTCAAAAATCTGCCAAGCCCTTAAAAGCAAATATAAATTAATTTTTTTAATTTGCTCATAAGGACCTATTGATGAGGTGTCAACCTCTGGTGCATTGACAGTGTGCATCATATATAAATTCAAATCACTTTCCCATTCCAATTTCCAAAGAATATGGAAAGAAAATAAAAAACAAGATATACATTGATTTCTATGCATGAGCCATGAAATATGTATGAATATTCATGATTCAACCCATCTTGTATATATCATCATGTTACAAAATTGTACAAGAAACTATATATCAGTGGTTAATTAAATGAATCAAAGAATTAAAGAATCCTTGTATATGTGCAGCACATGTACAGATCATAAATCTAGATCAAAACAGCTTGCTTGCAAATTCATCAATGGGGCACCCTTCTATACGAGAATATCTGGATTTTTTGGCTACATCTCTCAGCTGTGATAAGCTTCTTCCCAATTGCAATGCCACCTTCATTTCAAACAACTCTCCATTCTCTCTTTTCTGCGGATCACTTTCATCCAGAGTTGATTCAATTGACTCCTGCACAAGTTTGAAGAAGCCGGCGTTGTTTCTGTACATCTCAAACACCATACCAGCTTGGCCGCCGTGCTCGAAAGTGTTAACAGCTGAAGCTAAAGCTCCTGCAACAGCTGCCACTGTTGCTGCCCAAGGACCGTTGGAACAACCCATAAAGGCAGATCCTAGAGCTGCAATTCCAGTTAATAATGGCCCTGATGTAGCTAGAACTTTGTTTATCTTCAATGCCTTGTTGCCTAGTCGCTCGTATTCTTCACTGTCTTTTCTCTTAATCACCTCAACGATTTCTCTCATTTCCATTTCAAGCTCCTCAGTCCAGCCATTGCTCTCTAACTTTCCATTTGAGTGCTTTGGCTTGTTTGTATTCGGAGATTTGTTTTTCGGCCACCAAACAGCAGGCTCCAAACTTTCTGGAAACTTTTCAAGCATTACACCAAGCAAGGGAAGAGGGTAAGCTTTGTCAAGGGCCAAGACTTTCTCCATGGCATCTTTCACGTCTTCTTTGCATGGGAAGCCAATAGCAAGCAGTGTTTGTAGTTGGCTCTGAAGCTGTTTAAACAATCGTGTTGCATTACGTTGCTCTTCCACAAGTTGTGAGGGTTGGATCTTGTTCATCAACACCAACATTGCTGTGGCTGCAGAAAACAAGAGAGTGGATGCCAAGTTCAAACCCGAAAGAGAAACCCCAGCGCCGCCAGTTGCTGAAACGCCAGCCATGGTTGCGGCAGTAAGAGTAGTCATGTTAATGGAGTTAAGGAGAAGGGTGTTCCAGTTTTCTCGTTGTTTGCCCATGTTGTTGTGCATCTCCACTCTATCAGCTATGGCCTCTAAGATAGCATAAAGTTGTACGGTAGCCATTGAAACGGATGAGCTTTCTTGAATCAATGGTGTTTTTACATTCTTTTCAATAGGGATTGTGTTGATGAACCCATCCCTACTATTCAATTCCTCAGACAATTTTCTGGTTGGCAGTTTAGGAACTGAGAACCGGATTGATGGAGGCTTTGGGACCGAGATAGCAGCATGGATTTGCTTTGAAGAAGAATTAGAAGAGACCAGAAAACTAGAAGCTTGTAAAGAAGCCATGTGCCGGTGTTCTTCTTTCAAGATCTCTACTGATTGTGAATAAATTTGTATGAAGCGTCTGCAGAAGGAAACTAGAAATTATCTGAGATTTGCGGTTTGAGCAAAGGAGAGAAAGTTTTGTAGATGTTTTGGATGAAAGCTGAGGAACGTTTTGGAGGCTTATTTATAACCACCCGACGAGCCAACCGTAGATAACTGATTTGGTCAGGTCGTGTCGTGTGTTTGGGAATGTTGACTGACTGATTGAATTGACTAGGCCTTGTGGCTGACCTTTTCGCTTCATAATTTTCAAGTTCAAGCTTACGGCCTCTTTGGGATGGGGTCTTAGGCTTAGCACGGCAAGTGGTAAAAGAACTCATTGGCTTGGCGTCCCAAGGCAAGAACTTTTTTATTAGAACTCCATTTCATAAATCTCGAATTCCTTTTTCACTATAAAACAACCTATGTAGTGTTGCCTGTGCATTTGACCTCATGTTTTGAATTCTAATTTGAGACTAGTTGGATTATATTTAGATATACATTATCATCTTTTACTTTTACTGAATTTGAAAAATTCATTGGAATTTGTCTGTTGAAAGTATGAATTTCCTTTTTACCTATTCAACAGGACAAACAAATTTAAATTTTCTTTTTAATTGTTTATACGCTTGATTATATTTGGTATATATTTAATTGTGCTACTTAATTTTGCTAACAATCTTTTGATGGTCCCACAAAACATGTTTTGACTTTTTGTCACTTTGGTCATACCAAAGAATTTCATTTTTATTTTTCTTTTACATATTTGAAAGCATTTCTTATATATTTAATTTGTTTATGAGTTTATATTTAATGTATTTTCATGTATAAACCATATACATTATAATTCAATCACATAATGACATTTTATTAATAAGTAAATTTAATAATATTTATTATTAAAAATTATTTATTTTAAAATTTATGAATTGGGGAATTAATTTGTTATTACTCATTAATAATATATGAGAGTAAGTATATCAAATATAATTCTGTAACAAAAAAAAAATATCAAATATAATTCTTTTGTTTATTCATCCCCAAACCAAAAGTCAAATCTCGATCCCCAAGTATTTGACAATTCCGTCAATAGCCCTTCCACATGTGTATCCTAGAGATTTTGGTCTTTACAAAATAGACTATATTTATAAAATTAAGCTTTTCAACTTTCCACATTAAAACTTGGCTTGAGGGATGCATGCATGTATACAGATATATTACCAAAATTAATAGAATTAAAGTATTAATGTATTAGTTAGTGCTGTATACACCCAATCAAATTAGATTTTAAGTTGGAAAACACTCAAATTTTGCACATCTCCAAAACCAAAATAAGATGCAACTTACCTCTAATTTTATTCATTTATTTTTTTTCCTCTCATCTTCTATCTTCTTTCAATTTTTTTTTATTTTACTTTCCTCTTTTTTTTGTTCATAGGAGGTACAAAAGAGAGTAGAGAATTGAATCTTGGATCAAATTCCTCCTAGAGAGGGGTAACAACCACTAAGCAAAATCTTAGTTGTTTTTATTATTTTACTTTCCTCATTTCGAGCAAGCATTAAAATGTATTTCGAAATCTAAATTTCAATGCTTCCACTTAATCAAGACAACTCACTAAGAGAACTAATATCCAATAACCAGAAATATATCAAGAGCATCCTATAGCCAATAAAACTTTAATTTCTCCATTAAAGCAAATTTAATTGCATATTAAGATATGTTTCTTTTAAAATTTTCTAAATTCCTTGACTTTTGTGATTCCAAAATGTAAAATAAGTCATACAATTTTTTATGCAATAATTAGAACTCAAGAGATTTAACAATTAATTAGGCGTACCTTTTTCTGCAGAGATTATAGAACTTGAAGACATTTTTTTGACAAGCAGATCTTCCTCTTCTACTTCTCTCTTTAGGGTGGCTCTCAATGGGCAGATACCAATACGTTGAGAAATGAAGAAGAGACCTAACCTTATATTTATAGTTGAATTCAATAGTCCCCCCATCAAAGAATATTAAGTTCTAAGCCTATACAACCACCACACTGATCCAATAAGATGTGCTAAAGCCCACACTTTCCCATTCCAATTTCCAAAGAATATGGAAAGAAAATAAAAAATGAGATATACATTGATTTCTATGCATGAGCCATGAAATATGTATGAATATTCATGATTCAACCTATCTTGTATATATCATCATGTTACAAAATTGTACAAGAAACTATATATCAGTGGTTAATTAAATGAATCAAAGAATTAAAGAATCCTTATATATGTGCAGCACATGTACAGATCATAAATCTAGATCAAAACAGCTTGCTTGCAAATTCATCAATGGGGCACCCTTCTATACGAGAATATCTGGATTTTTTGGCTACATCTCTCAGCTGTGATAAGCTTCTTCCCAATTGCAATGCCACCTTCATTTCAAACAACTCTCCATTCTCTCTTTTCTGCGGATCACTTTCATCCAGAGTTGATTCAATTGACTCCTGCACAAGTTTGAAGAAGCCGGCGTTGTTTCTGTACATCTCAAACACCATACCAACTTGGCCACCGTGCTCAAAAGTGTTAACAGCTGAAGCTAAAGCTCCTGCAACAGCTGCCACTGTTGCTGCCCAAGGACCGTTGGAACAACCCATAAAGGCAGATCCTAGAGCTGCAATTCCAGTTAATAATGGCCCTGATGTAGCTAGAACTTTGTTTATCTTCAATGCCTTGTTGCCTAGTCGCTCGTATTCTTCACTGTCTTTTCTCTTAATCACCTCAACGATTTCTCTCATTTCCATTTCAAGCTCCTCAGTCCAGCCATTGCTCTCTAACTTTCCATTTGAGTGCTTTGGTTTGTTTGTATTCGGAGATTTGTTTTTCGGCCACCAAACAGCAGGCTCCAAACTTTCTGGAAACTTTTCAAGCATTACACCAAGCAAGGGAAGAGGGTAAGCTTTGTCAAGGGCCAAGACTTTCTCCATGGCATCTTTCACGTCTTCTTTGCATGGGAAGCCAATAGCAAGCAGTGTTTGTAGTTGGCTCTGAAGCTGTTTAAACAATCGTGTTGCATTACGTTGCTCTTCCACAAGTTGTGAGGGTTGGATCTTGTTCATCAACACCAACATTGCTGTGGCTGCAGAAAACAAGAGAGTGGATGCCAAGTTCAAACCCGAAAGAGAAACCCCAGCGCCGCCAGTTGCTGAAACGCCAGCCATGGTTGCGGCAGTAAGAGTAATCATGTTAATGGAGTTAAGGAGAAGGGTGTTCCAGTTTTCTCTTTGTTCGCCGATGTTGTTGTGCATCTCCACTCTATCAGCTGTAGCCTCTAAGATGGCATAAAGTTGTACGGTAGCCATTGAAACAGATGAGCTTTCTTGAATCAATGGTGTCCTTACATTCTTTTCAATAGGGTTTGTGTTGATGAACCCATCCCTACTATTCAATTCCTCAGACAATTTTCTGGTTGGCAGTTTAGGAACTGAGAACCGGATTGATGGAGGCTTTGGGACCGAGATAGCAGCATGGATTTGCTTTGGAGAAGAATTAGAAGAGACCAGAAAACTAGAAGCTTGTAAAGAAGCCATGTGCCGGTGTTCTTCTTTCAAGATCTCGACTGATTGTGAATAAATTTGTATGAAGCGTCTGCAGAAGGAAACTAGAAATTATCTGAGATTTGCGCTTTGAGGAAAGGAGAGAAAGTTTTTTAGATGTTTTTTTTTGGCTTATAAGATTTGTAGATGTTTTGGATGAAAGCTGAGGAGCGCTTTGAAGGCTTATTTATAACCATCCGACGAGCCAACCGATAGATAACTGATTTGGTCAGGCCGTGTCGTGTGTTTGGAAAAGTTGTCTGACCGATTGAATTGACTAGGCCTTGTGGCTGACCTTTTCGCTTTCATAATTTTCAAGTTCAAGTTTATTGCCTCTTTGGGATGGGGTCTTAGGCGTAGCACGGGAAGTGGTAAAAGAACTCATCGGCTTGGCGTCTTAAGGCAGGAACTTGTTTATTAGAACTCCATTTCATAAATATTGGCGTTGCAAAATAGAGGTTGGTTTGACAGGGCGGTGCTGTCCCGTACTTTTCCTAACCTCCCAGTGCTTTGCCCTTTTAAGGCATTAAAACCTCTTGCCAAAGCTTTCTATATATCTTTGGTCTGCACCGTCATAGTTTTTGCTAAAATGGTAATATCTCACATTTTTTTAAAATATTATGTTTCATTTTGATTTAATATTCAAGTTAAATCTCTTCACTTATAATTAATTGATTTTAGATTGAATGTTTGATATGATATCAAAGTTCAAATTTTCTGCCAACAACTTCTTGATCTAGTGGCTAAAGATGAGTTGTGGCATATTGTAAGTTTTAGATTCGATTTCAAACACTTCCATCCCCAATTATTAATTGTAGTATTTATTATTCAACGAAAACAAAAAGAACAAAGAACTTTACATTACGATTAAAATGCATGTATATTGCATTTAATCAATCAAAGCATTCATTGTGATTTATGCCTGTATTTCTTTTATAAAGAAGTTTGCAATTTGAAAAATTACAATTGCTCCATTTTTTAAAAAATTACATATACTGACTAGATTAAATCTCGAATTCCTTTTTCACTGTAAAACAACCTATGTAGTGTTGCCTGTGCATTTGACCTCATGTTTTGAATTCTAATTTGAGACTAATTGGAAATTATATTTAGATACACATTATCATCTCTTATTTTTATTGAATTTGAAAAATTCATTGGAGTGTGTTTGTTGAAAGTATGAATTTCCTTTTTACCTATTCAACAGGACAAACAAGTTTAAATTTTCTTTTTAATTGTTTATACGCTTGACTATATTTGGTCACCCCATTAAGTCTTGGACGTTTTAGTATATATTTAGATAATCTAATTGTGCTACTTAATATTGCTAACAATCTTTTGATGGTCCCACAAAACATGTTTTGACTTTTTGTCACTTTGGTCATACCAAATAATTTCATTTTATTTTTCTTTTACATATTCGAAAGCATTTCTTATATTTTTAATTTGTTTATGAGTTTATATTTAATGTATTTTCGTGTATAAACCATATACACTATAATTCAATCATATAATGACATTTTTGTTAATAAGTAAATTTAATAATATTTATTTTTAAAATTTCTTTATTTTAAAATTTATGAATTGGTGAATTAATTTGTTATTATTCATTAATAATATATGCGAGTAAGTATATCAAATATAATTCTTTTGTTTATTCATCCCCAAAAGTCAAATCTCGATGCCCAAGTTAAATTGACAATTCCGTCAATAGCCCTTCAACATGTATCCTAGAGATTTTGTTCTTTACAAATAGACTATTATAAAATTAAGCTTTTCACCTTTCCACATTAAAACTTGGCTTGAGGGATGCATGCATGTATACAGCATATATTACCAAAATTAATAGAATTAATGTATTAGGTAGTGCTGTATACACCAATCAAATCAGATTTTAAGTTTTACTAAAAAAAAAAATCAGATTTTAAGTTAGATAAACAACTCAAATTTCGCACATCGCCAAAACCAAAATAAGACGCAACGTACCTAAATTTTTATTCATTTATTTTTTTTCATCTCATCTTCTATCTTCGTTCAATTTTTTTTTTTATTTTACCTCTCTCATTTTGAGCAAACATTAACTTAAGCATTAAAATGTATTTAGAAATCTAAATTTCAATGCTTCCACTTAATCAAGACAGCTCACTAGGGGAACTCATATCCAATAACCAGAAATATATCATCCTATAGCCAATAAAACTTTAATTTCTCCATTAAAGCAAAATTAATTGCAGATTAAAATATGTTTCTTTTGAAACCTTCTAAATTCGTTGACTTTTGTGATTCCAAAATGCCCCAGCCGTGCCTGTAGAACATCAACCCGGACAGTCCGAAAGCTTATATACAAAAGCAGAGCTGAGCAGCCCAAACCGCTAAAGGACAAAATGGAGAAAAAGAATATACTAAGCACAATGCTGAACCTTTGATTAAGCAATCTAATCACAGATTATACCCTTCAAAATGATCGGGTAATCCGGCCATCTAACTAACAACCCAAACAGACGACGAGGGATTACACGAACACGTCGCCTCAACGCAGCCATTACTTTAGTTTTGTCTGACATTTTTGTCAGAAAATATCTGTGCTGCTTCCAACTTAAACAGACACTGAAGCAGAGAGTGAAGGTAGAGCCAGGCCAGATAGCGTAATCAGCTTGAAAGAAAGATGGGTTCGGTAGCAAAAAAGGGATTGCAGAGGTACTTGATGCAGCTTCAACATCACCCCTTGAGAACCAAGGTTTCCTTTCTGTTATTTGTTTCTTTGTTAACTGTGAAAAACGCTTTTGAGATTTACAGATGAGAATGAAATTGAGCAAAGTTGAGGATAACTGTTGCAGGCAATTACTATATCCTATAATTAATTGGATTTGGATTAAGTAATTTTAAAAGACTCAAAAGATCTAATTTAGTTGGATTAAAGCTAAGGCCTTTTTAGGATTTTGTTAAGAGACACTATAAAAACAACATTAAGTCTAAAAAGTTAGACAGAGGAACAGAATATTTTTATAACCGTTCTGCCTCTTGGAGCTAGCACTCTCATAAAACAATTCCCTTCCTCCTCCCTTTGCTTCTGATCACATCTTGTCTCAGGCAAAGGTCTTGTTTTGCGTCCTACTCGTGTGGATACCGTTAGAGGGCTTCTCTCAGATAGGAGTCTTGAGTTAACGATAAATCAAGGGCTGTTCGTGGGCTGCCATATTCAAAAGTCGAACATTCCTACACGAGTACACCAAAAGGTCAGATTTTATCCCGAAATTAATCTTATTGCATGATCCTGGTGATTTTGGTTTTGTTGATTTTTAATCCGCTGCTTATTTTCGTGTATGACATGATAAACCGAGACAACGAAACCTTACAGTGGTATCCGAGCCAGTGTGCAAACGGCTTTCGGGATAACGAATTTGATTTGTGGTGATGCTGTTTTATTGTAAGTTGTTACAGATTTGATTTTAATTTTCAAAATTCGTTTGGGCGACCTAAAATAATTGTAAGACAATTATATTTTTTTTTAAAAAAAAACTTATAGGTAATCTTGTAGTTGCCACCCTTGCCCAAAAAAAAATTAATACTTGTTATTATTTTATTTAAAATATATAAAATAAATTAGGATAAAAGTTATCCTGATAAGAGTTTCAAATTAAATATTTTTTAAAGAAAGATATTTTTTAAAAATAAAATTGGATAAGAGTTATCCAGTGGTTTTTGAGATTTTTAATAAGATTAAAATTTCTAAAACATTATCTTGATAAAATTGTTTTAAATAAAATATATCCTTTATTAAATTGGATAAGAGTTATCCAATATTTTTGAGATTTTAGTAAGATTAAAATTTCAAAAACATTATCTTGATAAAATTGTTTTAAATAAAATATATCATTTATTAAATTGGATAAGAGTTATCTAATATTTTTGAGATTTTAATAAGATTAAAATTTCAAAAACATTTACTTGATAATATTGCTTTAAAATAAAATATTTTCTATCTTAAATTGGATAAGAGTTATCCAATACTTTTGAGATTTTAATGAGATTAAAATTTCAAAAGGAGTTATCTTTATAAATTTTTGTTTTAAAATAAAATATTTTAAAATAGATAAGAGTTATTCAATGGTTTTGATATTTTAATAAGATTAAAATTTCAATTAAGCCCAAATTGAATTTTGAGAATTAAAATTAAATTAAAACAGCCTTTGATACCTATAATTAATTAAAATTTGATTAATTAAAATTAGATTTTAATTAGGAGGCATGCAAATTAATATGTGATATTACTATGTATGCTTGATGCTTGATTCTTATGTGATATGGATGATTGCATGGTGCATGGTTATGGGCCTAGGTTTACATGGGTTGTAATATATTTAAATAAATTTAAATTGGGCCTGTGAGCCTTGATTTATTTGTAATTTATTTATGTAAAAGTTATATACATAAATTAGGATTATCTTGTAAAATGTACAACATTTAGAGCCAAGATGATTCGGAACCAAGGCGAACCGAGGTGACGCTTGAAATGAAATCGAGGAGAAGGCATTTAGAAAAATAATGTATCCCTAGGTTCTTTTGTAATAGAAAGGCCATAACCATGTCACGTTCAATTTTACGCTTTTACTTATATATGTTGATATATATGTTAGAAAAGCATGCTAGGTGAGACGGTAAAATTAAAAATCCCTCAAAATAAATATTAAGTCAAAGATAACAAATAAAGATGCCTTCCAATACGATGCATGTGAAAGAGACTTTGTTTGGTATTGTGCTACTTTGGCTCAGTCAAGGCCATACCTACCTTAGGAATTCACATTGCATGAGATAATAGTTATCTCTAAGTGTGTTGGGTCAGACTTAACTAAATTAAATTAGGGCATTGGCTCAGTCAAACCTAATAAGATTTAGAGGCATAGGTTGGGCTTTAACCCATATGATGAGTTAGAACAAGAGTTGTTCACCCAACTATTCAGGAGTTGTATGAGATGCAATTGACAAGAGTTGTCTACCTAAATAATCTCATTGGACGCATTAGCTCAGCTAAAGTCATAATGGGGGCCAAATATGGATCCTGGCCCACTAGGAAGTCTAGGCGAAAAGGCTTCTCGAGTTGATAGTGAGGGCTATTAGCTTGAGGAAAATAGTGGGAGTAATTCATTTAATTAAAAGACCATAATTAATGATTTTAATCACAATGTTACTTACTTGCATATTTTATGATTGTAGAATTATCATGGCAAACAACAATTTATCCCTTCGTTTTATCCTTGAGAAGGATAACAAGTTGGTTGGGGCAAACTTCTTAGACTGGTACAGAAATTTGAGGATAGTCCTCACGCAAGAAAATAAGTTATATGTTCTAGAGCATGCGATCCCTGCTCAACCCTGACAGAATGCTTCCGCTACTAATAAGCAAGCTTATCAAAAGCATTTGGATGATGCCATTGACGTACAGTGCCTGATGTTAGCTTCCATGAGTTCTAAACTCCAGAAGCAACATAAGAATATGAAACCGTTTGATATGATCGAACATTTCAAGGAAATGTTCCAAGAGCAAGCACGACACGAACGTTATAAGGTGTCTAAGGCGCTCTTCCAGAGCAAGATGGTTGAGGGAGCTTCGGTGCACACTCATGTACTTAATATGATTAGGTACATTGAGAGGCTGGAAGCACTGGGCTTCACCATGCATAAAGAGTTGTCAGTTGATCTCATCCTCCAATCCTTACCGGATAGCTATAGTTCATTGGTGTTGCACTACAACATGAACAGTATGGATAAGACACTGGCAGAATTGCTCAATATGTTGAGAACTACTAAGCAAGACTTGAAGAAGTCAAGGCCTACTTTTGTTATGGTGATTGACAAGACCAAATCCAAAGGCAAAGGCAAGCTTAAGGGAAAGCCCAAGCCCAATGGTAACAAGAAGGAAAAGGCCAAGAAACTCAAGCCATCTGGTGGAGTTGCTAAGACAGGAAAATGCTTCCATTGCAGTAAGACTGGTAATTGGAAGCGAAATTGCACTGTGTACCTTGAGGAGCTGAAGAAAAAGAAGGGAAGTGAGACTTCCATCTCAGGTATATATGTGATTGAGATAAATTTGTTTACTTCATCTTAGGTATTAGATATTGGATGTGGTTCTCACATTTGCATTAATGTGCAGGGACTAACAAGGAGTAGAAAACTTCCTAAGGGCAAGGTAGTCCTACGAGTTGGAAATGGAGCAACGGTTGCTGCGTTAGCTGTAGGAACATTTAATTTATCGTTGCCTTCGGGCCTAATTCTAGAACTTGACATTTGTTATTATGTTCCAGCAATTGCCAAGAACATTATTTCTGTTTCTTGTTTGGATAAGAAAGGTTTTTCTTTTAAAATAATGAACAATAGTTGTTCAATTTACTTTAATGATATTTTTTATGGCAATGCTTCCATTATGAATGGATTGTATGTTCTAGATTTAGATAATCACATATACAGTGTTGATTCCAAGAGGTCAAAGGGTAATGAGATTAACCCTACATTCCTCTGGCATTGTAGACTTGGTCACATAAACGAGAAACGCATATCTAGGCTCCACAAAGAGGGACACTTAGATCCATTTGATTTTGAATCATATAATGTATGTGAATCTTGTTTGCTTGGTAAAATGACCAATGCCCCTTTTACAGGAACAAGTGAAAGGGCTAGTGGTTTATTAGAGCTCATACATACAGATGTATGTGGTCCATTAACCACACAGGCTAGAGGAGGGTTCCAATACTTCATCACATTTACTGATGACTACAATAGATATGGCTATGTTTATTTAATGAGTAGAATCCTTTGATAAGTTCAAAGAATTCAAGAATGAAGTACAAAACCAGCTAGGCAAGAATATCAAGACACTCCGATCAGATCGCAGTGGAGAGTATTTGAGCTTAGAATTTATAGATCATCTAAAGGAGTGTGGAATAGTTCCACAACTCACTCCACCTGGTACACCTGAATGGAACGGTGTATCTGAGAGTAGGAATCGGACCTTATTAGACATGGTTCGATCCATGATGAGTCTATCTGACCTCCCTGTCTTCTTTTGGGGTTATGCTTTAGAGATAGCAGCATTTACACTAAATCGTGTTCCTACTAAAGCTATTGAAAAGACACCACATGAGATGTGGACTGAAAAAAGCCTAATCTGTCTTTTCTAAAGATTTGGGGTTGTGAGGCTTATGTCAAAAGAAATGTCTCAGACAAATTAGGACCCAAATCTGATAAATGCATATTTGTGGGGTATCCTAAAGAGACAAAAGGATACTATTTCTATAATCCCACATAGCACAAAGTGTTTGTGGCTCAGTACAGTGTCTTTCTAGAAAAGAACTTCCTTTTAGAAGAACTAGTGGAAAGAAAATAGAGCTTTAAGAGGTTCAAGAACCACAAAATGTCACTGAACCTTTAGTGGAACAGGAGCAAGTCCCACAAGATGTTGTGGAACAGAAAATAGCTCCAGAAACACAAGGCCCGCTTAAGTCTAATAGGATATGTCGAGAGCTTGAGAAGCAAGCTTCTCGGAGCTGAAACATTCGTTTGATAAGACAGTCAAAGAGTTTGGCTTCATCAAAAACGAAGATGAACCTTGTGTTTACAAAAAGGTTAGTGGGAGTGCTGTCATATTCCTAGTGTTATATGTGGATGACATACTACTCATAGGAAATAACATTCCTACCCTACAATCTGTCAAAACTTGGCTAGGGAATTGCTCCTACATGAAAGACTTAGGAGAAGCAGCCTATATCCTTGGAATAAAGATCTATAGAGATAGATCGAGTAGGCTGCTAGGTTTAAGTCAAAGTACATATATTGATAAAGTGTTGAAAAGGTTCAACATGGAAGAATCCAAGAAAGGATTTTTACCTATGTCTCATGGCATTTATCTCTCAAAGGACATGTGTCCTAAAACACAAGATGAGAGAGATAAAATGGCTAGGATTCCATATGCTTCATCTATTGGATCTATCATGTACGCCATGTTATGTACAAGGCTTGATGTCTCGCATGCTTTAAGCATGGTGAGTAGGTATCAAGCTTACCCAGGTAAGCGTCACTGGATAGCAGTTAAGAACATCCTTAAGTACTTAAGAAGGACTATGGATGCTTTCTTAGTCTATGGAGGAGAGAATGAGCTCATTGTAAATGGTTACACTAATGCTAGTTTCCAGTCAGATAAGGATGACTTTAAGTCACAATCTAGCTATGTGTTTTGCCTGAATGGTGGCGCTGTAAGTTGGAAGAGTTCAAAGCAAGAGACAGTGGCCGACTTTACGACTGAGGCTGAGTATATAGCAGCTTCAGATGCAGCTAAGGAAGCTGTTTGGATCAAAAAGTTCATCACAGAACTTGGAGTAGTCCCTAGTATTGCTGATACAGTGGCACTCTATTGTGACAACAATGGAGCCATTGCATAAGCTAAGGAACCCAGGTCTCACCAGCGGTCCAAACATATACTCAGGCGCTTCCATCTGATCAGGGAGATCATACAAAGAGGCGAGGTGAAGATATGCAAAATACACACTGATGATAATATTGCTGACCCGCTTACGAAGGCACTATCACAGCAAAAGCATGATGCACATGTTAGGTCATTTGGTATTAGATACATGACCGATTGGTTGTAGTCAAGTGGGAGATTATTAGTGTGTGTGCCCTAAGAGCCAATTAGATTTGGATTTGTATCACATTTATGACATTGTGATTGTTTATGTTATTTAATAATACATGGTAGTTATTTATCATTATTGACTGTATTTAATTTGATCAAGTCATAATCAAATGATAAAGTCCCTAGAATAGTGGATTCGTATCAAAGGAATCAAAGTAGTGACTTTGATAATGAGATCCTTATAATACAAAGAATACTATTCTTAAATATCCTTAGTCGTAATATCACTGAGAAGGGACATCAGTGATACGGTAAGACTAACATGTGTTAGATTCCTTTGGGTGATTGATCTCATAAGTCATGGATATGGTGATATCCAAATCAACACATGAGTGATCATTGTGAATGAATACACTGGATTGACCCATCTTGAGAACTCTATGTGGATCGTTACATTGAGTGTCATTAGATGTTCTCAAATGGCAATGGTATATGTGATCCTTAGACTTGAGATCACCATGGTATCCTATGTGTGGATTGGTGTACTTTGATGCTGGTAAACGTAGCTCAATAAGGGTTGCAAGTAAGACAGTAATTGGGTACATCATGAATCATATGAGGTTTGTGAGTGATCAAGATAGGATTTGTCCCTCTTGGTAACAAGAGTCTATATCTCAAGGACTCTCAATAGAGATTAATGATTGAAAATCTGTGGCCACAGTACAAATGAGATTTAAGATAAGATCTTTAATTCATTTGATTAAATCATTTATCTTAAGACTGAGAAACAATGCAGTTGAACTTTAATAGAGATGACACGTTCCATACTCTATGTTCAACTGAGATATTAGGTGACAAAAGGATCAAATTATACAATAATTGCTCATTGAAAGGTTGTCGTCAACTCACCGACATTTTCATTACTTGGATAGCCATGATGCATTGCTAGATGCCAATCTTGGCTTGTGATTTATGAATGAGATTCTGAATCATTGCCAACGTAATGAAAACCTAAAGGGTCACACACAATAAGGGTATGACTAAAACAAGGTAATTGGAGTTGGATCCATGTGATAAATCCTAGTACAAGAAGGATTCCCAGTGAGACTAGAATCCTGTTCCAACTATAATTCGGGATTTAATTAATAGTAATTTTAGCCCGAGATTACCAAAGAGTATTTTGGTCTTTTCAATTATAATGAGATTATAATTATAAATTATTAATATAATAATTCATGGGCAGACCAAATTATTAATCTAAATGCATAACCAATTGGTTGTAGTGCAAGTGGGAGATTGTTAGAGTATGCCCTACAATTAATTGGATTTGGATTAAGTAATTTTAAAGGGCCCAAAAGACCTAAATTAGTTGGACTAAGGCTAAGGCCTTTTTAGGGTTTTGTTAAAAGGCACTATAAAAACAACATTAAGTCTAAAAAGTTAGACAGAGGAACAGAATATTTTTATAGCCGTTCTGCCTCTTGGAGCTAGCACTCTCATAAAACAATTCCCTTCCTCCTCCCTTTGCTTCTGATCACATCTTGTCTCAGGCAAATGTCTTGTTTTGCATCCTACTCGTGTGGATACCGTTAGAGGGCTTCTCTCAGCTAAGAGTCTTGAGTTAACGATAAATCAAGGGCTGTTCGTGGGCTACTATATTCAAAAGTCGAACATTCCTATACGAGTACACCAAAAGGTCAGATTTTATCCCGAAATTAATCTTGTTGCATGATCCTGGTGATTTTGGTTTTGTTGATTTTTAATCCACTACTTATTTTCGTATATGACATGATAAACCGAGACAACGAAACCTTACAATTAAGGCTGCGGTTTTGTCAGGGATTAGTGACACTGTTTCTCAGAAGCTTTCTGGAATACCCAAGCTTCAGCTGAGACGCATTCTTCTCAAAATGGTAAAATATCATCTCTTTACTTTACTTCGTTTGTTTTGCACTGAATTTTTATTGCTTAATTGTATTCAAGGTGGTTGATTGCTTGATTCAGTCTTTCTAATTCTTTTGTTTTAGTAACTTGGATTTAACCACAATTAAATTGAAGGGTAGAGACCAAATTCACCTTGCTGTTGCTCTTTTTCAGAAAATTGGATTAAATGAAAACAGTTATATTAATGAGTGAACTGTGAAATGAAACCATTGTTATGTTAGGAGATTTCTTAGTAAACTCAGGTTGCATTAGAATGTCATCGAGACTTTGTTTATGTGGCACTAAGAGGAGTTGCTAATGAGAGTAAGGGGAAAATTTTCGATTGTACGAGTGTTTCAGAAGGACTAGTTTCTGAAATTTTTTTTCTCTTTTACATCTGCTGTAATATGTTTTTGCCATTGCTGCAGCTCTTTGGATTTGCTTATCTTGGGCCATTTGGACATTATATGTATATATTACTGGATAAAATTTTCAAGGGGAAGAGAGGTTCCATAACTGTTGCCAAGAAGGTATGTTACGCACTCATTTCTCCAATTATACAATAAAATTCACTTTTCAGTTCTATTGATTCCAATTCAATATCATTTGAAATTCGACTGACCAACTCGATTCTTCTTGCTAAGATCCATAGGAAAGGGTCTAATGTTGAATTAAATTGTATCAGGTGGTGCTGGAACAGTTGACGTCTTCTCCTTGCAACAACTTGCTTTTTCCTGATTTACTATGGGGTGGTCGTTGAGGGTAAGTAGATGTTTGATTATGTAGTTATGCTTGGTGGGCAAAGAGACTGAACTTTAATTGTTTCCCTGGAAAATTACTTAATCTGATTGCAGTTTAAGATTTGTGGGGACATCTTGCTCAAAAAGGAAACCGTAAAATCTAATACAAGAAAAATATTAGAAATTATTAGTATTTAAAGAAAGGCATTGAACTTGATTTAGTTTCTTCGCCTCCTCACTGGATACAAGGAATAGCTGTTTTTATGTAGTTTAAATGAAAATGGGATACGCAGGAAGACCCTGGATGCATGTGAAATCTAGAATCAAGAAGGAGTATCCCAAAGTACAGTTGACTGCATGGACGGTATTGCTTTGTTCCCATTCTGAGTAAATGGTTTATTGATGTGAAAAAATGAGCCCTTGCATAACTTAGAACTTAACAAAATTGAAATTGCAGTCCTGGCCAGTCGTGGGATGGATAAACCACCAATATGTGCCGCTGCAGTTCCGTGTAATTTTTAGTAGCCTCGTTGCATTTTGCTGGTAAATACTTTTTATCTTGCATCTTTACTCCCCCACTGAAAATATAATTATCTTGCATCTTTACTCCCCCACTGAAAATATAATACCATTTTACTAACGAAGTGGTTTTTTCTTTTTCTTTTAAAATTCATTTTTCAGGGGAATATTTCTGAATCTACGGGCAAGATCTATGGCATTGCCCAAGAGTAAATGAATGATCAGAAGCCTTCAGTACAATTGGATTGATTAATAATGCCAGCTCCCAATCCAAACTATAAGCTCATTTTATGTATAGCTTGAAGCTTATTCTGTGCAATCATGAACTAAAAAATATTAATGTTAAATGTCATTGTCTTGTGTCTTGGTGGAAAGTTTCATTATTAGCTTGATCTTGTGTTCAGTTCTTGGCTAAGCGCACACATTTCAGAATCTGACTTTCCTCTCAGCCTTGTATGCTAGATAATAATCATGTGCTAAATCGTTAATTGATATGGCACGACGATGATATCATGGCCTAATATATGTTACCTTTGTTAGGAAACAAGTTAGTATCCATTGCATTCAAGAGGTCTGAATCAGCAATGTCTCTTAAGGCATCCCTTTGGAGCATTCATACAATGAGAACATGATAGCCAGCCACAGAGCGAGGTCATGAATATTGGTTAGTCTTGGTTTTTGTTGGAATTGCACCATCCAGGACCAGCAATCTTTGAATAGAATTTAGATAGAGGCTGCTGCTTTAGCCTTCGATCTAAATCCTAGCTTCAGGTTCTTGCTCATTATTGCCGTTGAAAGTCAGCAAAGGAAACCCCAGGTGCCAAGACCCAGCAGTTTGGTAACATACCATTACATGAGAAGTGGTCTAATTTGTAAGCCAGAGATCTTGTTCAAACGTTCAAGTTTAAAAAATTTGACCTTTTCTAACGAAATCCAACCTATTGTGAAATATAATTGAGTATTTCTAAACGAACCCTGTTTTTTTTTTTCTTTATACACCCTGTTTTCTTCATGTTTTACCGTTTAACAACACAAATAGAAGTGGGTATAAGAAGAAAAAAATCGGTTGTGTTTAGAATCTTTCGATGTAAATACAATCCATTCCTCTCAAAGCCAGTAAACCATTCAGATTGAGAAGCCAAAACACAACAGCCATGGCAGGCATGGATGTCATGTTTCAAGCAGCCTGTTCTTTTCAAAGAGTTTCTGTTCTTTTCAGAGAGTTTGCCTTCGTTGCAACGTCGTGGAATAGTAGGTGCGACAATTAATGCACTAAGGGTTCTCATGGGTCCTATGATGACTCTCTCCCAAAGCTCTATAGTTGAGGTTTGGTTGGGAAATTGGAAAGGAGAAACGGTTATACAATTCCTACCGCTACCCTTCTGGAAAACGGTTCCATTTCTAGCCAGAAAACCCAAATTTGTTTTGAGACATACACAAAAACTTCTGACCCTCGGGTGATTACCAAGCTTTATGCAATTATGAAGGCTGTTGCAGATAGAGTGGAGATGCATAAGAACATTGGAGTCTGGAGAGCAGCATGACAATTGGAATCACCTCCTTTTGACTTCCATAAATGCCACGACTCTGATTGCTGCCACCATAAATGCATAAATGCCACAACCAGCCACAGGTGCAGCAGGAGCTCCCTTCATGGCACTCAAGCTCTCTTCTACCGTGCTTTACGCAGCATCCGCGGGCTTGTTGGAGCAGATGAAAAAGATTCAACCATCAGAACTTGCTGAAGAACAAGGAAATGTTGCAAGATTATTCAATCAGCTTAACAGTCAAATTCAAACAACGCTATCTCTTGGCATACCTGCCATCATTGAAGCAGTGGACAAAGTTTTAGCTCTTGATAAGGCATACAATTCCCATTTGTAGAGCTTCATTATTCATCGATCTTTTCAAGAGAAGTAGCTAATTAATTAATAGCTTTTGTATACTGTAGACACCTCATTTTGTCCGGGTTGTGAAAAAATAATAATTTGTAAATTTTTGAATTGAAATTTTGAATTAACATCTAGAAAAATTAGGATTAACATTGTTAGGATTATTTAAATTAGAAATATTTAATAGATTAGGATAATTTTATTAATATAAGATAAATAGTAATATAAGTTAGGATTTATTAGATAATTATAAATTAAAATATTTTTAGGATAAGATAATTAGATTTTTTAGGATAATTAATATTGAAATTGATAAGATTAGATTAGGATTAACATAAAAATTAAAAAGATAAAATATTAAAAATAAAAGATAATTAATAGAATAGGTTTAGTTGTATTAGGACTCTAACAAGTTTATGACTATAAAAAGGGGTTAAACCCATGACTTAAAGAGGGGGAAAAAAAGAATTCATAGAAAAAAAAAACAGTCTGCATCAAGCAAAAAAAAAGGAAAAGAAAAGAACAATTCTCAGAGAAAAAATTCATAAAAAAAAAAAACAGTTTGCATAAAAAAAAATTATACAGAGTAGAGAAAAGCAATAGCACCACAAGAGCTCTTTTTGGGTCTCTTCACGAAGTACAATTTTCGCAAGCAAAGCAGTGTCCACGACGAAGTCTAGGAAGCAGCTAAAACAGGCGACGGGGAGATAGTGTTCACGACTACAATTAACTTCAGCCCATTTATTGGATCAACATCCATTGCTTTGAAAACCTCAAGGGCTTTGCAACATCGCGTACCAATTACCAAGGTAAGAGTTATTGCTTTACTTTTTACATTCTGTTTCCATTTAGTTATACTTTTTAGTTTGCTTTGTTTTACTTTAGAACAAAAGTAATAATTAGATGGGTGTAGCATATTAAACGTAGGAAACAAATAAACATTAAGTAACTAATAATAATAGATGATAGAATGAGTAAAAAATAAAAATGATTAAAAAGATAAAAATAAATTTACATTATCATAGATATTTAATTAATAAATCATGCTTTAATAAATTTTGAGAATAAAATTAAAATCATTCCGATGATGGAATCTTCGAGGCGATTACGAATGAGTAACACTCGAGGAATTTCTAGGTAAGAAAATTCTTTCTAAATTTATCCAGAACGATGGAAGATTTAGAAGGTATTTTCAAAAATAAATAAATAATAAAGATAATAACATAATAATAAGATTTATTAAATAATAAAGATAAAATAAAAATAATAATAAATAAAAATTAATGAATAATAAATAATAATTCCGATGATGGAATCTTTGAGGTGATTACGAATGAGTAACACTCAAAGAATTCTTAGGTGAGAAGATCTTTCTAAATTTATCCAGAATGATGGAAGATTTAGAAGGCATTTTCAAAATAAACAAATAATAAATAAAGATAAAAACATAATAAATAATAAAATTTATATTCTAATAAAAATAAATAGAATAAATAATAAATGAAGTTAATAAATAATAAAATAATAATTCCAATGATGGAATCCTCAAGGCGATTGCGAATGAGTAACACTTGAGGAATTCCTAGGTGAGAGGGTTCTCTTAAGTTTATTCAGAATGATGGAAAATTTAGGAGATATTCTCAATATTAAATACAAATAATCCTAAAAGTATTAATGAATAATATAAAAAAATAATATTTAAATAAAATAAATAAATAAAAATAATAAAAATAATTAAATAAAAAATAAATTAAGGAATAATAAAATTCTAAAATACTTCCGACGATGGAGCCTCTTCATGGGAGTCGAATGGTACCCCTTGAATACTCTTGAGGTGAGAAGATTTTTTGAGAGTTCATCCAGAATGATGGAGGATTCTTAAAAGAATTTTCAATATTTAAACAATAAAATATAAAGGCCATGTAACTAAGACTAAGTTAAAATAATACAAGATTAAAATGGTACCAACTTTGGGCGTTGTAGGGGTGCTATAACCTTCCCTACACGTAAATGAACTCCCGAACCCAAAACTTAAAATATAGACCAGTCCTAGAGTCATTAGGTGGCCAATCACACCTAGGTTTAAAAAAAAAGATTGGTGGCGACTCCATGTTTAATGTCTAGCGTCCTAGGTCTAGGAAACGTTATGACATATATGGTTGACAATGTTGATACATTGATAGAGGCCTAGGACTACTCATTATTAATAGGCTTTTGGTTGAGCAGCAACCGTCAATGATGGTTATTCGCCCTGCTTAAAAGGTCTCTTTTTTTAAAAGAAAAATAAGAATTGCTTTGCCTTTTCATAACTAATCACATGAGAGGAACTTTCTCTTCTATTAATCATAGGACCACTTGTTTTTTTAGGCAATAAATAGTTATGAAATTAGATATTATAATACTACCATTATTTTCAATCAAAGATTTTCTTTTCTCCCTTTTCCCAACCCCTTTAATTAATAAGCATTTTTGCTTTTTTTTAATAGTACATTTTCATTAGAAGTTACAATCACAATCAGCATATTATATTCCATGAACAAGTAACTATGAAAATCACATTACTCAAACTAGGTAAACTAGTAAATAATAATAACAAACTAGTAAATAACTAGACTAACTCAAGCTCACACTTGGTGAGATTCGAACCTGAGATCTCAAAGTCTCAGGCCTCTTCCTTGCCACTAAGCCAAAGCCTCATTGGCAACAAGCATTTTTACTTGATTAAACATCAAATGCTCACTTTCTTTTCCTTTTGTTTTAATTATTATGGTTAACAGATAGATTAATTTGTTTATTTCACTTCATTAAAATATAAATTAATAGTTTCCTGTACATAAATTTTATGGTCATTATTGTGTATGCTTTGGTTTTAATGGAGATAACCAATTTTTTTAATAGGCGCTATTAATATCTACTCGATAATGGAGATGGAATTTTGGAAGCTGGAAGTAAGACTGAGGACATTTTATTTTTTTGAATTATATCTACATTTTCCTTCTAAAAGAACCTTTACTAATTTACATAATTATAATAATAGCAAATGATCTTTTTGTGTAACTTCTTTAATCAAGCTCATAATTAGACTTTTAGGACATAACAGATTGCTTAGACTTCAATTTTCGTTTTAATTAATTAACAAAAGAGAAAAGAGAAAAAGCTTAAAGCTCACTTTCATCCTTTCAAGTAATAAGATAAAGTAAAAGGTCACCAATTTTAAAAAAGAAAGAAATCTAATAAATTGAAAGGTAAGGGGCCTTTTAGAAAATAACCAAAAGATTAAAAATCAAGATCGACGTTGTGGACGAGAACTTCAGTTCTTTTGCTTACTTCTGCTTCTTCTTTTTTTGCTCTCTATCTCACACTGATTCCTTACACTGCAGATTCAATACATTGCCTTCCACTCTTCAATAAGGAGAAAGAAATCTTTTGTCTTTTGCATTTTTAACCCTTTTATTTCTTATTGGTTCGTAAAAGCAACATTTTATGATGATTCAGTTATTGTTCCTGGCGATCTTCTCAGAGATGGCGGTGATCGTGGTGTTATCTTTCAAGACTCCGTTAAGGAAGCTGGTGATAATGGGTCTGGATCGGGTCAAGCGGGGACGAGGTCCATTGATGGTGAAGACGGTGGCGGGAACGGTATCCGTGGTGATGATGTCGAGCGTATACAGCATGATGAAGATCCAGAAGCGTTGGATCGACGACGGAACGGCTAATCCAACCGACCAGGTTCTCATGGCTAAGCACCTTCTCGAAACTACTCTCATGGGTAATTAATTCTTTCTTGATTCTTCAATCTTTTTAAATCTAGCTGTTTATTGCCAATGCCTGCTTTTTCACTCTTGTTGGGATCTTAATTTCCTTCTATCTTACCATAGGAAATTCTAAATCCACGATGAAAGTATTATTATGATATTTGTTGTCTGATTTCGATTTTAAAATGCTTGTTGTTTTGCCCAAGCTATTTCTTTTTTCTGCTTTTGGCCCAATTGGTTGGAGATTGAAACATTTAGGCAGGTCCAGGCAGGATTTAGCTCAGGTTCTAATACTGCTCTTGTTGCCCAAAACAACAATGTTTCGTTGTTGACGTCGATCTTCGATCTTCGTGTTAGTCTGTCTCCAAGAATTCTGCAAAATAGGAAATCATCAGGGGGCACAAGGGTTTTTCCCTGCGCGCGCACTCCGATGCTTAAGTCAGACAGGGTTTTGGCAAGGTTTCAGTAGGCAAATAGAGCTTAGAGTTAAAAATAATACCTGTGACCTATTTATATGAGTGATTTTGCGCGTAATTACCTTTAAAACCCACAGCTTAAATAATAACCCAATTATCATTCGGCCTAATTGTCTTCAGCTTAACTTATAGAAAAGCCCAGTAATCTTTAACCTTACCCACATCAATTGCTCCCTACTCTTTCGCAGGGTTTACCCAGTGAAAGAGTATGTAAAGAACGAGCTTTTTAAATTCTTTTGCTATCCTCTTTCTAGGATTATCATAAGAGTTTTTTCATCTTCATTTGAGGGCTCAACTAGTGGACTTCATCATTATTTATAACAGAAACGACATCGTGTCATCATTTCTTTTGTCAAGTGCCTTTTTCAGGACATTACCAGGATACGTTTTCCTTTTCTGAGCTAAGTGCTTCTCAAGTGGAATATGCCACCCTTCTTTTCGAATTTAATGTCTTAGCTGACCGAAACCAAGAATTGTAAGGAGAAATTACAAGATTGCAGAGCCACCAAAGCCTTTTATTAGCCCAGAGGAAGAAAACCAAATCTGAGTTAAAGCCATGAGGGCGCATCGTCAAGAAATGCCACAAGAGGATGCATATGCTCTTAATTGGTTTCATCTGATGCGATTTGTACTTGGCATGCTCCTGATTGGTTGAAGCTTAATCCAGATGCCGATGATTTGGAACCTTTTCTAAGGATAGGCATTTATAAAGATCTATCTGATCTTACCAGCCCTTAAGAGCCTTTTCGTCGACCCGAGATTGTCGGGGTTCTCACAGGCTCGGACGAAGATGATTCAGATAATTATAGCACCTCATGGCGTACATGCTTCGGTGCCTGTTAATATCGATGCTCCTTTTGAGGCAGAAGTTAATCTAGAATGCTCCCCAGTTATTTGTGAAAGAGCTTAGTCTTTTACGAATTGATCAACACATTTTTAAACTTATCTACAGAGGCAACTACACATTTATCTTGTATTAGTCTTGTATAATAATCAGACTTTCCTCATTCAATTTTTGCTTCAAGTTCTTTTACATATGTGGCTTATGTCGCTCAATTACTCCTTTAAGCACAAGCACTTCATGCATGACTTACATCACGCACTTTTCGCTTCAAGTGCGTAGTCTACATTGCGCATTTTTTGCTTCAGGCTTTTTTTTTTTAGTACGTGACTTGCTTCGCACATTTTTCGTTTCACGCCCTTAAACTTTATGCATGACTTAAATCGCGCACTTTTTCGCTTCAAGTGCATGCGTAGCCTACATTGCGCATTTTTCGCTTCAGGCTTTTTTCTTTAAGTACGTGGCTTGCTTCGCACATTTTTCGTTTCAAGTCCTTACACTTTATGCATGACTTATATCGCGCACTTTTTCGCTTCAAGTGCATGCGTAGCCTATATCGCGCATTTTTCGCTTCAGGCTTTTGGTTTGCCCGTCTCGCACCCTTTTGTGCTTAGGGACTTTTCTTTTGCCCGTCTCGCGCATTTTTCGCTTACGGATTTTCGAATTTGCCATTCTCGCACCTTTTTGTGCTTAGGGACTTTATAGAATTGATAAGAATATAACATCGTTTATATCCGAAATGCCAACATAAAATATGATAAAATTGTAGCATACCTTGTAACATACCTCACAGCTTGCACACTGTGTGCTACCTAAGTTTTTCTTTGCGACTTTTCGTGTCCAAAGAAGAACTTTTACTAGAGTATTAGTTCTGTTTTGCGTACTATCCGCTTAAGGACTTGTTAGAATATAATATCGTTTATATCCGAGATACCAACATAATACGTTAAATGTAATCTGATAAAATTGTAACGTACCTCATTTAAAGACTTATTTTTGCCCGTCTCGCACTCTTTTGTGCTTAAGGAATTTTGACTTTCTTGTGTAGAGACTTATTTTTGCTCGTCTCGCGCATTTTTCGCTTAGTGACTTATTTGTGCCCGTCTTGTACTCGCTTAGGGTCTTATTTTTGCCTGTCTCGCGCATTTTTCGCTTAAGGACTTATTTGTGCCGACCTCGCGTCTTTTTCTCGCTTAGGGTCTTATTTTTGCCCGTCTCGCGTCTTCTTCTCGCTTAGGGTCTTATTTTTGCCTGTCTCGCACATTTTTCGCTTAGGGACTTATTTGTGCTTGTCTCGCGTCTTCTTCTCGCTTAGGTCTTATTTATGCCCGTTTAGGGTCTTACTTTGCCCTTTTAGCGTCTTCTTCACGCTTAAGGTCTTATTTGTGCCCATTTCGCGCATTTTTCTCTTAGGAACTTATTTGTGTCCGTCTCGCGTCTTCTTTACGCTTAAGTCTTATTTGTGCCCATCTCGCGTCTCTTTGGCCAGCTTCCATTTTTTCTTCTTATATTCCTGCAACATGTCTATCAAACATGGAGTATTATCATAGTATAGATAAAAATAACTGGCCTTTCGTTTCATAATGTAGTATTTTCAATTAAATGGAGTAAGTAACAATATAATTGCAACAAATGTTAAAACAATAATAGAAAAAGTTTACCACCAATACCATTCCAAGTCTTTGCCTTTGAAAAATCTGTAAAGTATGAGTGCTGGGATGTTCTACTGTTAACCATGGATTGTGCACTAAGTCGTGCCTCGGTACCAGCAATCTACCTTTACGAGCTTACCACAAGTTTTCGATCCAACTATATTGAACCAAGCTCTCCCTGGCTTGCTGCCTTACACGACAATGGCTAGTGCCTGCCTCGGACACCTACCCAATTCAATCACAACTGTTGGAGTGGACAAGAAAATCGAAAACATCATATGAGAGTAACTCAAATCTGGTTACCACCCGTATGTCCCTGCTTGAGTGTGTTTGCAATTTCCGTTGTGCCAAGCACTCACTTGTATTGATACTCAAGAATGCTATGTAAGGGCTTATAAGGGAGATACAGCCTTGATCTCGACACCCTAAGCTGGCACCTCCTTGTCTTGCTTAAAGGACTCACAAAGCTGACACACTCGTCATATAGACAAACTCTCTTTCACATGTGTGGTTTGTCAATAGGCCAAGTGTGTGGTTCTTAAGCCACTTCTAGATAGTTGCTAGAGCAGTTCTTAGAAGCTTCTGTGTTAGACGATCGACAAATGGGCCGAAGGAAGATTTTTGGACACTCGGATTAGTGCGCGCACTAGGTCTAGAAGATTCTAGATCATTCCACTCAGATCCTGCACTTGGGTGTGCGCTTGGATCCTCAAATTTAAATGTGCTCACCAAAGTTTTTTCTAATGAGTGAACCAGTAGTTTGGATTCCGTGCTCGCTAGCGTTGCTAGCCATTGCCAAAAGACAAGACTCGGGTGTTCTTTGCTCGCCTGCATTGTGCTAACGGGGGAATCTTGCGCATGGGTGCTGTGTTCACCTAATTTTCTTCGCTGTCATTTTATCGAAGTGGAGAGCTTGTCGCATTTGAACTGTGCTCGCCATCTTGATTTCTTCTTTGCTTGGCGTTCAGCCAGATCACCAATCGAGCTCTGCTATGTTCATAGAGAGCTTTTGCGGCTGGGCTTGCCAAAGTCTCGCTTGCAAACTAGAGTTCTCATTGTCTGGGAGAGTGCATCCTCGTTCGATCCTTCATTACATGGGCGTGCACCTAATGATGTACAGAGTCGCCTACTCCTTTCTCGCTTTGGTCACTTAAAATCGCTTGCACATAAAGTTCTCTCTCCTAGTTGAGTTCCTGTATCATTTGACAAGGGCTTGCTCGCCTAAGTCTTAGGATGGTCGTATTCTTACTCACCATTCACAATCGTACTCGCATGGTAGCCGCTAGCTTGTCTGACCTTTTGTGCCCTCCCTGGTTTCCGCCACTCGTCTATGTTCTTACGCATTTGGGCGAACACGAGCGGGCATTTGAAGTTCTAGCGTGTTCCCTGATGTCTTTGGTTGGGGCTCGCCTAATAGAACTCACCTAGATTTACGTTCGCTCGTTTCGAGCCCTTCATCCAGTTTTTTCCTTTCTTGGGTGAGCTTATCTAGCATGTGCACGCACCTTTGCCCGACCCTTCGGCCTGTTCCTTGCTTGCCCATCTAGATCGTTCCTCGTGCCTTGACACGTGCTTTACCGAGTGAGCCTCATTGCAGAGGTTGGGCTGTGGCATTAGTCATGCAATCGCCACATCACACTCAATCGCCGAAAGTGTCTGCTACAGTGGTCTTGTGCTCGCCACATGACACTGCATTTGTCAGCATTGCTTCACGCCTTGTGTGCGGGAGGCTGGGCTCACGGGAGCCATTTGCTCGTCTAGAATGCCTACCGTGTGACTTTTTCTTGCTCGCATGGCTGTCACCTAGGACAAACCGCTTTATCGCGACGTAACCTGTCGAATGTGCTTACCATTACCTTTGACCTATTGGGCTAGCATGCAGCTTGGGATCAGTGCTCGTGTATTTGCAATACCGCCTTGTGTACGGTGAATTGACCTATTGTGGCAGGAGCCCTTTTGTTGCGGCGGTGTCTGCTGTACGTTAGCTGTTTTTTTTATCTTTTACTCTACAGGCCGTGCTTGCCATCGTCTTTTTGCTGCCCAAGACTGTCGTGTATGTGCGGTGCTCGCCATCGTGGCTTACTCTTTTGCCAAAACTTGTGCCGTGTTTAACTATGCTCGCCTGTTCTAGCTGTCGATAGGCGAGCTACAATCTCTCATCAAAGGCCTGTGATGCAACATGCTCGCCACATTCACTCATGCGTGTGCTCTTCGTGCGGCACCCTACCTCCCTTGCATGCACGAGTTGCTATATCTCGCCAAAGGGTCCTACCACATGGTCCTGTTTGCCCACATTCTGCCCCTGGTGTGAGTCATCGTAACAGTCCTTTGTTCGCCAAGCATTTCAACTTAGGCTTTGTTTGCACACATGCACTGTTCTACCCGGGCGCTTGCCACGTGTGCCACTCTCGACAAAAGGGAATGTCGAGCACGGGAGCCCTTCTCTCGCTGTTAGTGTGCGTGAGACCCTCTATTGCGGTTTGCTTGCGAGAGCCCCTCTATCGTCGTTTTACATGCGGGAGACTCTTCTCGCCCATGGGAGATGTCGCGTACGAGAATAATTGCTCGCTTGCTTTAGTTGTCGCGCAGTTGAGCACGGTGTCGCCAGAGTGGCCTTTCGCGCAGGACCTATGCTCACCCGAATTGGGCGAACCTTGGGTGCGACAACTATTATCATCCATATTGCTTTACTATGCGACAAAGTGTTTTTTTTTTCACCTGTCATGCACACATCCTGCCGCGTTACCATGGTCAAGTGGCCTGTAGTGTGAATTGCTCTGTCGCGTGGAACCTTGTCGCCAAAAGGCTCCTCAAAGTTTTTGCCAAAATGTCAAATGATAGACTTAAATTTTTTATGAGTCTGCCATGGATGTGTGCAGAAAATAGCAAATGTTAGTGGTGAGTAGTGCTAATCGCCAGGGGTCTGTCATGAGAGGGAGGTCTACTCTCGCCAAGGGCCTGTTGCGAGAGGGAGGTCTCCTCTCGCCAAGGATCTGACTCACGCGATAGATGGCTCTCGCCTAGTGCTAATCACCAAGGGCCTGTCGAGAGAGGGAGGTCTCCTCTCGCCAAGGATCTGCCTCGCGCGATAGATGGCTCTCGCCCAGTGCTAATCGCCAGGGGCCTAACGTGAGAGGGAGGTCTCCTCTCGCCAAGGATCTGTCTCGCGCGATAGATGGCTCTCGCCTAGTGCTAATCGCCAGGGGCCTGTCGCGAAAGGGAGGTCTCCTCTTGCCAAGGATCTGTCACGCGCGATAGATGTCTCTCGCCTAGTGCTAATCGCCAGGGGCTTGTCACGAGAGGGAGGTCTCCTCTCGCTAAGGATCTGTCTCATGCGATAGATGGCTCTCACCCAGTGCTAATCGCCAAGGGCCTGTCGCGAGAGGGAGGTCTCCTCTCGCCAAGGATCTATCTCGCGCGATAGATGGCTCTTGCCCAGTGCTAATCGCCAGGGGCCTGTCGAGAGAAGGAGGTCTCCTCTCGCCAAGGATCTATCTCACGCGATAGATGGCTCTCGCCCAGTGCTAACATGAGGCGGTCTCTCGCCAAGGGCCTGTCTGGTGCGAGAGCTAGCATATCGCCCACTCCCTTGTACTCTGTCGCCAGATATCTTTCGTACAGTAGGGATGTCGCTAGTTGCATGCACTTTATCGCCAAAAGGCCTGTCACAAGCGAGAGTCAGTCTCTCGCCCCAGACTTTATCGCGTAATCTGTGCACCCTGCCGCAGCCTACATACCCTGTCTTCCGCAGATCGTCTTTTCACCATCTTTTGTTACGGCTTTTTTGTTTGTTTCCCACAAACGGCACCAATTGTTGTTGCCCAAAACAACAATGTTTCGTTGTTAACGTCGATCCTCGATCTTCTTGTTAGTCTGTCTCCAAGAATTCTGCAAAATAGGAAACCATCAGGGGGCGCAGGGGTTTTCCCCTGCACGTGCACTCCGATGCTTAAGTCAGACAGGGTTTTGGCAGGGTTTTAGTAGGCAAATAGAGCTTAAAGTTAAAAATAATACCTGTGACCTATTCATAGGAGTGATTTTGCGCGTAATTACCTTTAAGACCCACAGCTTAAATAATAACCTAGTGGATCATTTATGGACCTTCTGAGTCCTCTTTCTTCTTGGGCTTAAATTATCATTCGGCCTAATTGTCTTCAGCTTGACTTATAGAAAAGTCCAGTAATCTTTAACCTGACCCACATCAACTGCCTATACCCTTTTAATTTTTATTCAATTGCTTCTAAATTCTAATACTGTCATTCTGTTTGTATAAATGGGGACATTGTTTGTCTTCAAAGATGGTGCAGCAGGAGAATGTGATTATGTCAACCTGTACTTTGCCTTGATATAAGCATATAGGACTGCTTTGTGACACTGTATAGTTTTCCTTGGGGCAGCGCAAGTTTTCATTTGCTCTCTGGATTTTTATGGTTCTTAACTTCATATTCCATAAGTTGTAATTGTGGTTTTTTAGTATTGGCTTCTTAAATCAGCTTGAATTTCATGGGGTTTTCTGAGTTTCTGTCACTTCCTTTTGGTCTGTTAGACCTGTTTTTTTAATGTCGGATAACTTATTGCAGGGGGATCACTTTTCCTGGCACTAATGATAGATAGATTGCACCATTATATCAGAGAACTCCGGATAAGAAGGAAGAGCATGGAGGCTGACAAGAAACAAGGTCAAGGTTCTGATAATGGAAAACCTGGTGGCTCAGACAAAGTTAAAGCCTTGGAGGAAGAAGTAACTGCTTTGCGGGGAAAATTGAAGCAGCTGGAGTCTGATCTTGAGACAAAGACAGAAGAGATTAATGCTGCAGAAGCTAATGCAGTTGCTTTAAGGAAACAATCTGAAGGTTTTCTTCTTGAGTATGACCGCTTGCTTGAGGAGAACCAAAACCTCCGTAATCAGTTGCAATCTTTGGACCAGATATTGTCACGTTCAGGTAGTAAGAAGAATACCTAAGGAACCAAGCACCTCTTGCAAAATGTTCTTCAGTTTCATTATCATTTTTCCATGTAGTTATTCAGGAGTTTTCTAACGAATTTGTTGCTTGCAGCTTAGTTGTAATTCATGCAAAAAGATCCAAAGAAAACAAGAGGTTAGAGAAATTAGCTTCTCTTTGTGTTTTGAGCTTGATGTGTTTGATTTAAGTGTAATTGAAAATGTTGAATGGATGAGTTTTGACATACATGTTGTAAAACATTCTTAGAAGAGTTTTGCTTCTCATGTTTTCTCTCCTGAATGTGTGGATAATAACTTTATGATCGGGGAAAATGGACTTGTGAACCAACAAACCTTTTTGGTAATGGAGTTATTAGAAAGTAAATTTGCCTGTCAAATAAACCATGCCCACAAAAAACCATTAAAACCAACTTCTAATTGATGTGTGATTCTAATTGCATTCAACTATTGCTTTATCTTCCACTTGTTCTCTGTCTCAACTACTTGACTTTAAATTACCCACCATGGGATCAGTTTCACCTAACAGCTGGCCGGCCTTGGCAGCTGTGAGCAGCATTAAGCTTAAAGAAACCAGAACTGACAGTATTGATAACGCAAGCATTGTAACAGTTGCTACACAAACTTTCACCTCTTGCGCGTATTCAGCAGCAGCCAGGGCTAGGAAGGTTAATGGGAAAGAGTAAGCCCACCATGCAACATTGAATTTTCGCATAGATTTCTTGAAAAGAAGTGGCCTACAAGCCTGTAGGAAGCATTAAGATCAATATCAGATCGTTCAACCTACAAACAAAGAGGAATTGTTTGGTGTAAAATAATGAATTATGAATGTAAAATTTACCAGAGACAAGAAGAGGAATAGAGAGAAGAAAAACAACATCTTTGATGTGGTGTCGAAAGCTCCTGTGATTGAGTTCCAAGCTAAACTTCCCATGCTCGGTGCAGCGAAGAACAGGAAAAACGTAGGTCTTAATGTCAGAGGAAGGCAATTGCCACCTGGTAAGCGTTGATAGAGTGTAACAAAGAGTACTAAATAGTGCACCATACCGAGTGACCACATGCAAATTGCAGTCTCCTTCCACCCTATCTGTGCTGCAGCTCGAGCAGCTACCAAGTTCCCTATCACCGATATCTGGCTGGTTGGATTTGCCATGATTGATAGAAACCGTTTCTTTGTGGTAAACCACTGTCCATAGATTTTAATATCAAGCATTGCCATGGGAACAATAAAGATCCAACAGAGAACCAGACTGTAAATAGAAGCATGTGAAAAAACTACAGGCGCAGATTGGAGCAAGATAAGCCATGTAATCCAAGGAGCATACAAGTAATTTACTCCTATATGGTGCAGGAACTCTGCCTTCACCAAGTGGAAGTGAAAGAAACATCTGAGGATGTAAGCAAAGGACAGTGAAATCTGTGTTAGAACAGCGAGACACCATAGCAGCAAACAAGCTGTAGATGGGAGCTTTCGGAATACTTGCCAGACATCTTGAGAAACATCATTTGGCTGATCCGTCAGAGTCTTCCATAACATAGCTTGGCCACCAAGAGAAAGGCTTATCCTAAAATAGCCAGCATGGAGCCTTGCTAAGATGGAAGATGGAGAAGGCTCTGTAACATTGTTGATCGAAAGGCTGTGACTCTTGTCTGCGCTAGCACCGCTGATGGAAGCTTCGATTATGGACTGATGAGTTGGTGGTTTGCAGTCTATTTCTCCCATCAGCATAACAATAGGTTTGACTGCGGGTCTGCCTTCGGCCTTCGGTTACAAAATCAACAACCTAAAAAGCTGCTTATATATAAGGTGATCGAGCATAGCTAGTACAAGGTAAACAATTTATACCATACAAACTGTTCATTTGTGAGAAAGGCATGGATTTATCGAGAAGGATAAGAGACGTGACAAAAACCTAATTATCTCCAAAAAACTAAACAGACCTACCATATTGCGACTATGGTTGCCAACATGCATAATATATACATATATACACACACTAGTATTTTGTCTCCATTTGGCTGCTATTTGTTTTACAGGTAAATATTAAAAGTTGACATTTTTTTGGAGATTTTTTTACATTTTAAAGACTTTTTTTTCATGACTTGCTACAACATTAGAAATATAGCAATGTTAAGCATAAAAAGAAGAGAAGAGCAGAGAAGAGAACATGAATAAAGAATAGTAATTTTTTTGTTTCTTGCTCCAATTTGCATAACATAGAAATTATTTCATCGATCGTGACGTTTATATATATGTTCATTTCTGTCGTTGTTTTGCTATTTTATGGATAGTGCATTTATAACCTTGCGATTTAATTGATTACTCTTTGAATTAAGTTAACAAATCCAAAGGTTATGGTGGGAATAATAAATTAAAAAGAAGAATGAGGGGCATGCATAGTAGAAGATGAGTCATAACAAAGTGGATTAAGACGTAGAAGAATAGGAAATTGGCAATATGCATGCATGGTGTTTGCTAACTAATTTCGGCGAAAAGGAATAATGGAAAAAGCAATGGTGTTGAGGCATTGGCACCCAATACATGCCATGGCTGAGTGATAAGATACAAAGGTGCTACATCACTCTTTTTCTATTATACTTTCCTGATCCTCAAGTTTCTGGGTTGTGGCATCCACTTTACTCTGCTTCTCTTTACCGCTTTAATCTGATAATAATTACAGACGCCTCTGCTATACTTAGTTTCTAATCTCTGCGTGTACGAACTGCCAAGGGTTGTTTTTCTTTTTTTAATACATTTCTTAAAACCCACTCCCAGATTATAATATTTGAAGAAGGTTACGTGTACTAATTAAAGGCTAAATACTCAATTTAAGATATAACGTTTTGAGGATTTCTCAATTAAGAATATAATATTTAATTTTATTCAATTAAAGATTAAATATTTTCGAATTTATTCAATGTAAGATTTTTTAACGGATGTAAATTACACTCACCATTAAGAAGAACAGAAGTTGATAAAAGGAAAAATAGTATTTTTACTCTATCAAAAGAATATTAAATATTTTTCTTTTTTCTTTTTTTTAATCCGATATCTAATGTAATTCTTTTGTCAGGTTCAATTATTTTTTAAATCAATATCCATTATTTTTTATTTTTTTATTTTTTTATTAGTACAACTTAATTTTAATTTTTTTCTTTTATTTATTTTTTTACCTAGTATCTTTATGGGTTTAAACGTATTGCATCTGTATAAAGAACATATTTAATAAAAAAATTCAAAATCAAACAAACAAAAACTTAATTAAGTTATTGAAGGCTTTGACTGAAACTACAGATGGAATGGAAATGGAGGAGGACAAAACATATTCAATAAAAAATCAAATTCAAAAAACAAAAACTTTATGAAATTATTGAAAGTTTCGGTGAAGCTGAAGCTACAGAGATGATGGAGGAGGAGAAAAATACCAGTGAAAAAACAATAAAAAATAAATAACAGTTTGATTGGGACTCAATTTCAACCCATTATCAATAAAAAAAAACTCAAAAAAATTACAAAATATAAAAAAAAAGAGTAATCAAGATTTTGATTCAATTAAGAAAATAAATTTATGAAGTTCCCATAAACAAGAGAATGGAAACAGAACACAAAACCCAAAAGGGCAAAATTCAGAAAAAACACCTAAAAAACTGTTGCAGCCTAATCTCCACAAAACAGGTTAAGGGATTTCTCAAGAAGAATGATACTGAAGATAGAAATCAGAGAAGGAGACTGAGAGAGAACTAGTTTTTTTTTTATATTCCTTAGTACTGCCCATTACAATGTTAACCGCTAGGGTCTGACAACATCCAAAATCATAGTACACACGTCATCATGTATAACAGAAAAAAAATAAATCAAAAGAAAAATCAAAATTATTTAATTGGTAAAAGGTTTCTAAGAGTTCACAGTGGATAAGCCCAATCATCAAACTCTAGCACGTAACAAAAACCATATAAAAATGAATAACAACAAAAATACCTGACAATTCGAGCAATAACATTTATAAGCAAACCCACAGTAATTACAAGTCTCATTCCTTACCTAGAGTGAGGAAATCACAACAAAAATAATGCAAAAATCTAAAACCGGTTTCTATTTTAGAAGTATTTTTTGCGATTTCTAGGTCTCAAACAAGAGATTTGATTAGCTTAGGAATGGGAGGGAACATAGTAGAAAAAAAAAAGAGTTTTGACCAGTAAAAGATGATCTTTTTGAAGTTGTGAAATAGAAATTACCCCTTTAGATCTTGGAATTTTGAGAAAGATTTGAAGAAAATGGATTAGGAAAAGAGAAAAAGGGGAGGAAATCTAATTTTTGAGTGCTTTTTGAAAATTTTCTAGGCTAGGGATGATGGTCGGAAGAGGAGAATAGTGGCTGACTTACCTTTTGGGTGAAGGAAAAAGGAGCGACGAGAGGTTTTGTGTTTTTTTTTAAGAGTTTGTATATAATGCACTGACAGTGTATAGTTTCTATACACTGTCATTGCATCAGAGGTTAACACCTTATCAATAGGCCCTTATGGACAATTTAAAAAAAATTATTTATATTTACATATAAAGGCCTATTGATGAGGTGTCAAGCTCTGATACATTGACAGTGTATAGAAACTATACACTGTCAGTGCATCATATATAAATCTTTTTTTTAAATGAGATAAATATGATTGAAAAAAATTATTTTTATAGAAAAAAGGAAAAATAAGTAAATAAACTAAAATCAATTAAAAAATTTTGACCACTTAATTGTAGCCACATGTCCCCTTAAACGCCATTATTAATTCAACGGTGTGTGACTCCCACTGTGATTAAGAAGTCCTACATTTAACAAATTCTAAAACGTTTAATTCTTAATTAAGCAAAATTAAAGATTATATATTTAATTAATAAATCTCCAAAACATTAGATCCTAAATTGAATATTTAGCCCTAATTAAACTGCCAAAGGTCACAAATGAGGCTACAAGCACTTCTCTTCTTTACTCTTAATTAAGATCATGATCATTTACGGGGAAGATTGACAATGAGAAAAGAAGATTATTTGTTCTAATTTCTAAAGACGGGAAAGAAGCTAGATCGATGATGATACAGAATGAACGAATGTAGTGAGATTTCTATCCATATTTCTCTCCCGCCAACGCTAAGATTTGAATCCTAGACTTGATGTTTGCCATTGTGACTGCATGAAACATTTGAGTTAATCCCTAGATTTCAGTATTATGTCTAACAAATTTAATTCAAAACAATGTTTTTTGATAGACCTAATTAAAGTTTTATTGTGTTGATGCGTTAGTTGTTCCAAAAATTGAGCTTTAGTAGGCAGTCAATAGCACAAAGTGTAAATTTTGCTTTGGATGTGCTTAGTCTTAAGGCAGTGCATAGAGGTTTTCTTTTGGATAGCATGAGGACTTTTCGCCTGTGTTAGACTGCAAACACTAAAAAATGCATTAAAGAAATAGTTGTCATTAGAGTAATTCAATTTTATACATAAGACATAAGCCATACATTGACAAGCTATCGATGAGCTTGTTTTGTACCTACTCTCAACCCTATTATTGCTAGTGTAATTTGTATTTTTCCCATTAATCTTTGTGAGATAATAATGAACGAGTAAGTCATAATACTTGCTCATCTTGCTCATGTCTCCTGCACAGCTGCTTGCAGGCTCATCGACTTCCAGAAGGTCATGGTTCTGGCTGCTAGGCGGCATTTCTATTTCCAAATTGCTATAGCTTCTCACTGTTAGCCAATTTTCATCCCATTCCCAGTTGGGTGTTTTTAAAGACAAAACAAGATTGTTCTCACCCAACTGCTGGATCCTTTCCATTAAAGAGTTTTTCCTGGAAGGAATCTGAGTTGTCTCTAGCTCTTCAATCGAGTCCCATAGCAAGTGTCGATGCAATACGCTGTTGGGTGTGAATAATTCAGAGCCATCGGTTTCCTTTACTGGAAATTCTGATTCCTTTACAAAGTCATGTGCGAGAAGTTCGGTAGCTGACCATCTCTCAACAGGGTTTCTCCTCAAACACTTGCTTAAGAAATCTCTTGCCTGCTTTGAAACATTGCTTGGTATTTCCGGCACAGCACAAGAGAATCCAATTCTGTACATGGCCGATACAGGATCCCCAACATCGGGCCACGGGCCTCGTCCAGTAGCCATCTCGATGACTGTGCATCCGAGTGCCCACACGTCAGAAGGAAATCCTTGTTGTTCTCCACGCGCCACCTCTGGCGCCATGTAAACAGGCGTACCGGCAATTGACCAGGCGGCAGTCGACACCACATCAGCTCGCCTAGCGCAACCCAAGTCAGCAATTTTAACCCCATCATCGGTCACCAAAATATTCTGACCCTTGATGTCACAATGCACTATTCCACTAGAGTGAAGAAATTGGAGGCCAAGTAGAATTCCACGAGTGTACGATCGAACCATGGCTTCGTCCAGGCAACCACCGTGTTTTTGAATTGCATCCATGACGGTGCCTCTGGGTGCATATTCCATGAAAAGATTGTATAGAAGCTTACCATTTTCGGATGAAATGTCGCACCCTTTGTATGCTACAACTTGAGGGCAGCTTAGTGTGGACAGAATTCTCTGTTCTCTTCTAAGAGATTCTGATTGCGAGAGATCAGAGGACTTAACAGCGAAGACATGGCCGGATTGGTCAGCGGTAGCAAAGGAGACGGTGGCGGTGGAGCCGCGGCCAATGGTTCTGCCACGGGTCCAGTCCATTTCTGAAGTGGAAAGCTTGGAAGGGAATGTGAAATATACAAGAAAGTAAAGTTTGGAGCTTGGAATGGTTTATCGAGTTAGGTGCCGAGCATTTATATGGGGAAAACCTTGTGGCTTTAGTTTGGTAAAGGTTTGGCTTTAATGCAAGAAAACGAAGGCCTTTCCAACAGTAATTTCTTTGTGGCCAATGGGCGGCCGCCGTTTCTTTCTATCTTAAAACCAGAGTTCTCCACGTGGCAAAATGAGGTTGGGTTAGAAGCTTTGGCCGACTGGGCGGCGGGTTGCTTACTTGTTTACTTGCTTAGCTTAGCCATGAATCATACTGTCACGTGCTCACGTTGAGTCGCATGCGCAGAGTGCGGTGCTAGCTGGCGCAACGAGGTCCTTGTAAATTGCTTTTTTGTGCAAAATGCAATGGTCAGGATCTTGGCCCTGGTATATTCCTAGATTTAATTTGTTATTTAACTTCTGTTAGTCTTTACTCTATTCTATATTGCTTGACTTTATAGAGCTGCTGCTGTTTAATCAGATACTTGATAATGATAAAAATATATATGTAGATTAATTAGAGAAAGTAAACTTTTCTTATCAATGGTTCATGAACTAGATAAGTTTTAACTTGAATAGTAAATTTAGGATTTGGAAATTTTTTAAATTAAGTCAAAGTCGTGAATTCATGGCAGATAAGATGTTCTCTATCAGTTCTCTTGCAAGTTTTTCCTCGTTACCATGTGAAGTGTGTCGTAAATGTCTTATGTTCATGCAACTGCTACTTGACAGAAACAAGATTGAGTGCAACCGAGCACCCAACAATCTTGTTAGCTAATTCTTGTATCCATGTAAAGAAAGATGGTTACCCAAATTGTTAGATATGGTGGTGTTAATTACTTGGATTGTGGGTGAAGTTTACAACGCAAAAAGTGCAGTCTTTTGTTCGAGAAAGTCGGAAAAGCAAAAGGATTGGTGGAGGTGGAATTTAGTTGAGAGAAGGAAAGGCAGCAACCTAATAAACCCAACCGACCTGCTGCCCTACTCAATCTCAAACCAACCTTTCTTGTCCATCTCAATAGTTGGTTGGTTATGATCTTCCTTGCTTTGGACTCATGGTTAGACTCTTTTGACGCATTGCTTGGGTATTCCTTTGGCATCTCAAATGGCGTCCTTTTCAAGTAAAGCCCAATCAGATTGTTGCTTTCTTCTTGTGGTAGCCACCAATTGCAATTCCTTCGGATAATTGGTATTATTACTTCAGCGTTCTTTCGGTAAAAAGGTCCGGGACCCAGTCGGCATTTCTGTTGCCTTTTGTTTTTGTCTACATTCCTTGCCTTATCCGCATGCTGACTTGATTGTGCCAATTATACGAGTTTGGCTCCACCTCCACCTTCTTGCTCATTAAGTAATAAAAGATGCACCAATTGTGAATAATAATACAAGTTCAACAATCTTTTGATTGAATGATTAAAGACTAATAATTAAGACTCTAATTCTAGCATGATTTCACAAGCCAAAACATAGTGATTTAGGTAAACCGAAGCTTCCAAGAACAATAAACTTCTGGCTGGCAAACCAATTACATGCTTCTTTAGCAAGTAATATAAAGCTCAATAATCAAGACGAAATGGTGACGGAATTGATAAAGTATCTGTGACCATTGATAAAGGCAAGCACAATATTTCTCACTTAGTTTCACAACTTTGATTAAAACAAATCCTACCTTCTACAATACGTTAAACCTCCCGGGTTGGTAAACAGAGCAAGGATGGAAAAATTTACAAGCAACAAAGCACGAGGTTAGGTTTTAGGCTGAGAATTCATAACTCCACCATCTTTATAAAGTTATACATAACACAATGGTGGATGGGCATTGGTCTCCGTGGTAGATCTTTCTATGCTGCCTCTGCAAAGCCAACTCTCAGTTTACCAAAATCAAAGACTGTGTGGTATCGACCCATGAAGACATCTCCCAAGATCCTGCATTAAACAAGTGTGAGGAGATGAGATATCGAAAAAGTATGAGTTCAGATGGTTTAAGGAATGGTTAAGATAAAAATACAAGGCTGCTAAAATACCAGAGAGGGCCTCGAGGAGGAGGAATATCCAAAGCAGTAAAGCCACTGATGCACTGAGCTTGGGGACCTTCACCCACCTTGAGAATGTACTGATTATACCAGCAGGGAAATTTAACATCAGCACAAGAAGTCATCCGTAGGACAAGTTTTCAATCACACATGAATACTTAAAAATTTGAAATTGGAACATTTGATGAAAATAATAGTTCAACCAGAACCTGTCATATTGATAACTTGTATGAAACAAAACGGAAGATACAGATGTTAACAGATTACTAATAAAAGACAAGGATGGATGTACCTCTTCTGGGGCAAGTTCGAAAACTTTGCCGCCAATAGTGAATGAAACAGTAGGCATGGAAGAAAGACTTCGGCAGTCAACAGCAGATTCTCCCATTGGGCTTGGCATCTTATCACAAAGCTGCAAGAGTATCAAATGGAGGAATCATCATTGGAGGAAAGTACAGACAAATTATTCAAGAATCATCAAGGCTTCACATGTCACCTCATTAACATAGTTCAGTATGTGGTCTTGAGTCTGATTCTGCTTTAGTTGGTTCTGCATCCACACAACTGCCATCTCACAAGCAGGGCACATAGCATCATGAACTCCAGATGATTTACCATTGCTCTCATCCACCACACTCTCAATGCCCATGCTATACAAACATATTTGAGCACCATTACTTTACCGATTTAATACAAAGTCATTCTATCTTCAGATAAAGCAGGCAAAATAGCAAAGACTATAATAAAGTGAAACACACAAGAAAGACTATGAGCCTGACCTAACACCATGAGCACCATCAAAAGTGCACAATCCAATTTGGGAACAGATTTTCGCGGGTTGTGCCTGTTGGAAGCGATAGGGTAAAACCAGTCACAAAATGGAGCAAAGTATAGAAGCTGAGAATCAATCACACAACTGAAGATTTCAACCACTGAATATGAATTAATAGCAACCTTAAATGAATATCTACATTTAGAGTAAAACTAGCATTCACCTGAGCTAAAAGTAAATCGATGATGGTTTGCCCATATTGTCGAACCACTGCCTTGCACTCCTGGCTAACCACACCAGAGGCTCCAATTGCGTGGTTTATCATGGTAATCACAGTCTTCGTCAAGACAAACAAAAATCACAATCACATCAATAACCGGGTTAACAAGTAACACAAACCAGCATGGGTTTAATAAGCAAAAACGAAAGCTGTCTCAAAGTGATTATTCTCAATGCTTTAAGAGCAATACTAGAGTATGTCTTAACATACATCTTCAGATACCATATTACATAGCTAGCATAATTTTCAAATTTTGCCAACACTAAAAACCCAGGTCAAAATGATTAGAAATCAACAAGCGAAATGTGCTAAACAAGAGAATGATCATAAGACCCAAAAATGAAGCATTATGCATTACCGTTGGACCTGCCAGCAAAGAAGTTCCAGAATCTGCAATTGCTGCACAGCCGCCAGCACAATATCCTGAATTGCATAAGCCCAGGTGAGAACCACAAAGATCTATGCCATGAACATGCTTTTTCGTGAAATAACTTAATTAACAAGCTTAGGCCATTATTGGAAGGAACATACCAGTTGGTTTGTCACCAATCATAACATCACCCATGTCAAACTATCAAAAAAGAAAAGATAATTAAGAAAAATGAGAAAGTATAAAGCGTTTATCTGGCACATAATAAATTATGTTTGACGGGTCAACCTGCCAATAGCCTTTTTGTGTTACTGGAACGTACGTGTGCTTGCCCTTGTAGTGGTTTGGATCAACCCCACCAAACACTATTTCACCACCCACTTCTTCCTCTATGTTGCGGTTAAGCCAAAATGAAAATACTGGTTCCTTGATAAGACCTTGTTTAATCATGTTGTACCTGTAAGACAAACAAGTGGTCCATGAGAAGCTCATAATATCAAGAAACATCTTAAATAGTCAGTAACAATTAAAATGCAAACTTACCACACTGGGACAGCATTCTCAACTGAAATCTCCTGAAACCCAAGTCCTAATATCCCATCAAATTTGGCCGCCAGGAATGTAAGACCTGGCTCCTTAGTAGCCTCAATAAATTCCTGGTAACGAAAATAGGTTACTAGATTGCCTAATTTAAAGTTTCAAACTACTAGATCATATACAAGTGACCGAGAAGAAGATTAGCTCCGCTTACCTGATCCTTCACAACCAAGTCACCAACTTGAACATGGTCATAACTAAAGTAACCAGAAATAGCTCCAGTGCCATACTGAATAGAAGCAGATTTCCCTACATCAAATTTGATAATACAACTTCTAGATTATTTTAAATCCATGGATAAATAGACACCGTAATGCGATATACAAAATGAGCCTATAAGAAAACAATTACATAAAGAACTTTGTGCCTAATAATTCCATTAATAATAGGCTGGAAAAGTTTGCATAATGTTATATGTTGCAGAAAACCATCTTCCTACTTAAGTTCATCCTACCCCCAACAAGGACCAACCACAGAAACAACCACACACTACACAGACAATTATGATCTACTTCAAGAACATAATAGTAGCCATGATTATTTTTAAAAAATCAAAATTTAGCATATCACTTTTTTTTGGCCAAAGAAAGAATAGAATATTACTATTCAAATGAATAAAATTGGGAACATAAAAATTGTTCTTACATCCTTAATATCAGGAAGAAACAAGCTTCTGAAACAACTGTGTGTGCAACAGAAAGAGTAGAAGACATACCATTCTTCTTATAAGTACTGGACTCACTGGCCTTGTACTTGGCATGGAAGTAGCATGCAACCTACACCACAATGTAAGAACATAAATCTTGTGCCCTGAAACACAATTTCTTTCCCAATTATCAATGCAAAGTATTTCATTTCCTAAACATTCATAGTAAACACAAATGTAGGCCTCACCGAGAAATAGCACTTAGTTGATGGTACCCACAGATTTGAGCTGCCCGTGTCAAAAATCACAGTGAAGTTTTGTGGTGGTGTTCCAACACCGATCTCACCATAGTACTGAGCATCCATGTAGTTCTTTAATGAAACAATATCAGTCTCCACAGAGGCTCCAAGATAATTACGGAAGCCATACTTTTTAATAGATGCTCTGAGAGCCTCTCGATCCTTTGACTCAAGCCGGGCAGCAAGCCGGTTGTTTGGATCCAATTTCAACTTTTTCAGCCCGATTCTAACCAGCCCATCATTGGAAGCAGATACCACCGAAAACAACAGTGATGAGATGAACAGTGACAGCACAATCACTTTGACAGCCGTTTCCATATTAACCTATAAACCCGATTAACCACTCAATTGTTAAGAAAGCAGATGGAAGGACAAAGCAGAAACGCATGCATGTAAACACCATCAGCCATAACTTTGAACCTGGCAAGCTATAGACGCCTAAAAGAAACAATTTTAGAAAAATTTTATATATTTCCTTGTTCTTTCAGCTTTGGTAGTTTGGTTAGTTTCCTACATACAGAAATTTAAAAGAAAATAAGTCTCCTTTTCAATTTTAAACTGCCATAGCTAGTTAGCAATAAGAGAACAGAGGTCAACGACTAATAATCCTTCACAGTTCATACTTGATCCTAATCCCCTCAGAAACGGCTAAATCTAAAAGCAAAAAGCCTTAATTCAATATTTCAGCAACAAACAAAAAAAAAACCAGAAGTTCTTAGCACTTTAATTAAACTACTAAGAAGCAATCCCCGCTAACAAGCGAAGCAACAGTAAAAACTCAAATCGGTTGATCAGAAAAATTAAAAAAAAAAACCCTTTGATGAAAATCTTAAAGTTCTCATATTATAGAAACATCAATAGGCGAAAGAAACTTATGATGAATCTTCCACGCCTCCCAGAATCATCACCATAATACGATCAACAAAATAATAGCATAAAAAAATACTGTAATTCCAAACAAAATCTAAAAAAAAAAAATGGAAGATCGAATCGAACAATGCTCACCGAAATATCGAGACCGCTTAGGCGACAGCAAACACGAAAAAGGAGAGTTGGTGAGGAGAGAAAGAAACAGAGACCGAGAATATATGGGGAGACCACCGGAAAAACAGAAAGAATCAGAGAGAGGGACCTCAAAGCCACCTGTCAGTTTCCTAGAACCGGTGGGGCCCAGCTCAGCAAACCCGATGTAATCCGTGAATTGAATCTGAGCCATTGATCTTTATAAGAGATGGTCTTTAACCGTCGGTGAAAACATGAGATAATATCTAGTTGAGGCACACGATTTTCTTATTTCTCGGATTGATTGTTAATTTGATAATGATCCCATGCTTCACAATAAAAAAATTAATTGATTTTTAATTAAAATAGATTAAAAATTAATTGATTTTTAATTTTTAAAATTAGAAAAAAAAAAGTTTACGACTAATCCTGTTATTAATATCCATAAAGCTAACGGCCAAAATTAATTAAAAGAGGTTGGCCACAAGCAAAGCATTTTTGGGATGGCATGAATGTGATGGTAACAACTGAGCTCAGATTTGAAAATGCACTGTGGAGTGCAACAAGCCTGCGAACAAAACTACAAGAAGAGTAAACATGAATACTTCAGAGAGTTGGGTATCTTTTTCTTATATGGGTGATAATGGTTTGAAGACCAAATATAAATAAATGGTCTTTAAGGTTCATTTCCATGATTCGAACCAAATGAGGTTTTTGGGGCTTGTACAATTTGGGCCTATGACCTCGGGGCAGAGGACATTCAGAGCCCAATGACAGTTCATTTGAGCTTTTGAACTTTGATCATCATTGTTCAGGCCAGCCAGCCTACATGTACGTGTCAACCTGGACTTTCGCATGGCCCTAAGAATGAGAAGGTCCACAAGAAATATAACAATTTTGTTTGATTCACACAAAAAAAATTTTACACTTTGAATTTAATATTTTTAAAAGAAAGATACAAATTATCAAACTAAACCTTAGTTGGTCGAGATTTCAAATCATTGAATCAAATACTCCGATCTATAGATATATTCTAATGTATTTGCACCATCGGCGCAATTTTTTCTCTGATAATGAAGAATATATATTTTTGAATTGTCACCGAAAAGACCAATGAGAACATGTTATCTCAGTTTTTTCTTCTCTATTGTCAAAGAATTTTCGTCTTGTCCCCATTTTAAACCGTCAAAGATTTTGTGTCTTTTTATATAGAAAATGCCTAGGGACGTTACATTGACAAGAAGTGATGCGTTCGAATCAAAAGCCGTGAACAAGCATTAGCTGTGATGAATTACTTTGTCTGTAAAAATACTCTCATGTGCATAGAAATCTGCTAATATGCTTTGGACAAAAAATCAAAAGAAGCGACCGAATCATAGAAAAGGCATTACTAGTTTCCCAAGCAATTTTCTTTTGTCTTCACAAAGAGAGTAAACGGTGAATGGGGTGAGTTGATTAGAAAAGATGGTCGAAAATGGCAGACCAATCCCATAAAATCCGTGTGTGAAAGGCATCTTGTTATCCCTATAGGAAGTAATGTGGTGGAAATTCTTTCTCTAGAGTCCACCTTCACTTGCCCATGTTGTCTATGGAAGTCTGTGGCCCTTCTTTTAGTTTGACGCTCCACCACCACCCACCAGTTACCAGCCTCACTTCCAAATTTCCAATATGGGTAACGAGCATAGCCAATCAGAGAAAAGCTAGCAAAACATTGATTTAACGTTAATTTGAAACCATTTTGGTGAATCTCTCAGATCACAACTTAGCTGTATTGCTGCTGTCCCCATTTGGAAGTTGTTGCAGGAATCATTTTTCCTCCATAAAAGTTTTGAAATTTGTGGTGGAAGCTGCTATGCTAGATATGTATGATATTTCAAGAGATCACAATATGTGTAATGAGCACACATTTCCCATTATAATCAGTGCTTGATCATGCTAATCATTTACCTAAACAAACACTTATGAGAATATGCACATACGGCGTACATATGTACATACATACAGGTGAAAATTTTTAATAATTGTTACAATCAAAGCTTAGCTTAGTGGTTACCTTTTATGAACAAAAAAAAAAGAAAATTTTTAATAATTGTTAAGATAAGTCCATTTAAAGTTAGAATTTATATATGATGTACTAACAGTATGTAAACTCTATACACTGTCGGTGCACAAGAGATCAACACCTTATTAATAAGCAAACTAAAAAGACACTAAGCCCTTCTGAACAAGTTGAAAAAGATTTATTTGTAATTATTTTTAAGGACTTGACATCTTTTTAATTTACTCATTAATGAAGTATCAACCTCTTATGCATTGACAGTGTATAGAGATTATATACTATCAGTGTATTATATATAAACCCTTAAAGTTAATCTTGTTCCATTTTTAAATTATGAACTACTTTCTCAAACTATTATTAGAACATCATTATAGTTTGTGTATGAAATGATGGTCTATCAAACAAGTTGATGCTATTGAAAATTAGTATTCCAACCATATGATTCGGTTTATGGTCTACGGAATAAGAATATTTTAAGATAAACCACAATTTCCAATAGGATTTAACGTAAATGGTTAAAGTTTATGTAGACACCTAATTTTATCCTATTATTATTATTATTATTAGTATTTATTCTATTTATTATTATTATTTGTTTTTGTTTTTATTTTTATTATCTGTTTTTTATTATTGTTTTTATTTTTATTTTTATTTTTATTTTATTTTTATTTTTATTTTTATTTTTATTTTTTATTTTTATTTTTCATTTTTTGTCCAATCCATCAATCACCACCAGCTACTCTACCCCCGTCCCATCTTCGCCGGCTAGCCACCTCTCCTGTCTACCCATCCCAACACGGCATCATCCCCACTAAAAAGCCCCCTAACCCTCTCCCATCCGAAGGGGGGAGAGGAACAAAAAAAAACCCCCACTCACCACAAACCCACCACAACCGAGACCCCCAGATCCCATCCTCCACTCACCGTCTAGTCACCCCTCACCACCATCATCACCGTCATCATCATCACCCAACTATCATCATCGTCATCACCACTACAAACCACCACAACCGAGACTCCCTAACCCAGATCTAAACCCCAAACCTGCAAAACAAACACAAAACACAAAACCAAAACCAAAATTGCAAACCAAAACCATCCGGAGCATCAACCAAAAAAAAAAAACAAAACAAAAAGGGAGGAGGAGGCCGAAGGTTTGAAGCTCAGATCTGGGGCCTAGGGTGATTTTTCGGTGAAACGGAGGTCGGATTCGGAAAGAGGAGGTTGAGGAGCATCGGAAAGTGGGGAACTTTTTGGGATTAACCGTCGGCGAGCGGCGGCCGGCGACGGCAGACGGCGGTCCGACAGCGCCGAAAATCTCCTAGTCGGCGGAGAGCTCAAGAGCTCTGGTTTTTTTTTTAGAAGGAAAGAGAAAAATGATTTAGAAAAAAAAAGATTTAGCTTTTATAGCAAAAAAAAAAAGAGGATCCGCGCGCGACCCGGGGTCCGCGCACCGACCCGTGGGAGAAGGATCCGCGCGTCGCCCAATTGCCCGACCCGGATCCGCACGTCCGACCCGCTTCGAAGGAGCCGACCCACGCGCCTGCCGACCCGCTCCGACCCGCGCGTTTGGCCCGTTGCCGACCCGATCCGGCCCACCTGCTTTGGGCCTCTTCTTGGGCTGTCAATTGGGCCTCCTTGCCTTTGGGTTTAAACCCAATTAATTTGGGTATTTTTTTTTAGCCCTTTATTTGTTTTATTACTATTAGTATTACTATTAGTATTATTATTAGTATTATTATTATTATTATTGGGTTTTATTATTATTATTACTATTAGGTTTTGTTATTATTATTGTTATTTGTGTTTTTTATTATTATTATTATTATTATTATTATTATTATTATTATTATTATTATTATTATTGTGTTTAGTTATTCTTATTATTATTATTAATGCATGTAGTAAAATAAGAAATTGAAAAATTTTCTTTTACTTGTATTAATTATTATTATTGATTTGAAAGCTTATTTAAAAATAAAGAAAAAATAATGAAATTTTAAATTTAAATGAATATTTCCGATGATGGGACGTTATGGAAGTCACAAGTAGTGATTCCTTAACTGATCCCTAGGTGAGAAGAGTCTGCTAAATGTTGCCAAAAGTATTGGAATATTTAGTATGATTTTTCAATAATTTAGTTTTTTTATAAAAAATAAAAATAAATAAGTTTTTAAAAGAAAATCCAAAAAGGAAATAAATAATAAAATTTAAATTTAAATAAACAAATCTTCCGATGATGGGATGCTACGGAAGTCACAAGTAGTGATTCCTAGCTGATCCCTAGTGTAGACACCTAATTTTGTCCGGGCTTAATAATTTTAAAAATTTGAGTCATGTAAACTTTGTTAGATTTGTGGACTTAAAAATCCAATTTAAGTTAAATCATATTATAGCCCAAATTTGTCATTTTTATTTTTACCTCTATTTTTTATTTTTGTTTTTAATTTAATTTTTGTAAATTTAATTAATATTCATAAAAAAAAAAGTAAGTAAAAAAATGAAATAAAAAGAGCTGGTGCCGTGCATGCACCAGCTCCTGTCACATCTCCTCTCAATTTCTTTTGCCTGCTCAGAGCTCTTCTCCCCAAACTTACTTTCTCTTCACCCCAAACTTTGACTTTCTCTTTTCTCCATATTACTTTTCCATGTTTCATTCTCCAAGACACCCCTTTTATCAACTCTATAACAAGAAGCAAAATTCAGAGAAAAGGGGAGAGGGCTCAACCTCACAAAAACCCATTTTCACTGCTCGACACCATAGCCTCAGCTCTGCCACCTCACCGGAACCCACCATCCTGGTAGCTACCACCTCCACCTAACCCAACCTCGAACAAAAACCACCCAAGCCACCACTGTGTCACCAATCCATTCACCATCGAACGCCCTCACCCAAACCCTTCACCACTACCTGAAACCTTAACCCACTCACCATTCAGCCACCTCACCAGCAGCTAACCTAAGTCCCATCTCCACCCACCGAAACACCAAGCCACCACCGGCAACTCTGCCACTACCTAGCCCACCAAAACTGAGACCAGCACCACATGACCCTCCCAAAACGGCACCACCCCCAGCACCTCTATTACAAGCAGCCTACACCTGAGATCAAAACAAAAAAACAAACAAACAAAAACAATCATCATCTATATTGGTGAGGAAACCACAAAATAAAAAGTGAAGATTAGGCTTCGAATCAAGGGAGTTCTCTCGGGATATTTGATCTCAAACTAGAGGTTTAAGCAGTCTAGGCAGAGGAGGAAAATGTTGTATTTTGATATCCTTTCTCTGATGTTTTAGGCTAACGAAGCAGAGGTGGTCAAAGGCAGCAACGGCGGTGGCTTGAGCAGTGGGTCTCCAAGCAGATCGGGAAGGAAAAGCGAGAAAGGAAAGATGAAAAAGAAGCATCGGCGGCATGGGTTGTTTGAGAAATAAAAACACGGGAAGTGTCTATAGTGAGGTTTATGTCCATCTGCTTTCTTTTTTTTGGGTTAGATATTCCGTATGCTTTTATTGCTTATTTTATTATTTGTTTTGCCATTCATTTAATGTGTTTTGACTTGCTTGTTAATACAAACTATTAAAATTGATTATTTAAATTTTTTATGCTTGTACGTGTAGGATTCTCTTCTTGTTTATTTGAGTTGCTCACTATTTGATTTACTTAATTTATTTCTTTTAGTACATGTTGATTGCTAGAGATGAGTGGTTGAGCATATGTTTAGACGTGTAGTATACTTGTTGCCAATTGCTCATGTAACTGTTGAATTGACTAGTCAAAAGTTTGTAGGAAAGTTGTGTAATATGCTGTGGGATTTATATGTTAAGTTTATTTTTGGACAATTCATTTTAAAATGTTTATTAATTATTTGTCATGTTTAGAAAATAATATGCATCAAATAGATTTCGTAATTATAAAAATAATAAAATCTCATAAATTGATTAATAAATTTAGAGGATTGAAAAAAGTTCCGATGATGGGATGTCATGAAACTCACAAGTAGTGATTTCTTGACTGATCCCTAGGTGAGAAGAGTCGTACTAAATGTTACCAGAGGATTGGGATATTTAGTATGATTTTTCAATAATTTAAATTTTTGTTAAAAAATGAATAAGATTTTTCAATTAATAATAAAATTTAAATTTAAATTAAACAATTGTCCGATGATGGGATGTTATGAAACTCACAAGTAGTGATTCCTTAACTGATCCCTAGGTAAGAAGAGTCTTACTAAATGTTACCGGAGTATTGGGATGTTTAGCATGATTTTTCAATAATTTAAATTTTTATTAAAAATGAAAATAAATAAATTTTTTTTATAAAAAACAAAGAAAAATAAATAATGAACTTTAATAATTAAATTAAATTCGTCCGATGATGGGATGCTATGAAACTCACAAGTAGTGATTTCTTAACTGATCCCTAGGTGAGAGAAGTTCACTAAGTGTTACCAGAGTATTGGGATACTTAGTGTAATTTTTCAATAATAGAAATTTTTATTTAAAATAAATAAAGAAATATTTATATACAAAATTAAAAAAATTCATTTGCATCATTTTTATCTGCTTGCATCATATGCATAAATAAAAAAAATAATAAATGGAATTCTTCCGAGGATGGGATGTCATGAGACTCATAAGTAGTGATTTCTTGACTGATCCCTAGGTGAGAGGAATTAGCTAAATGTTACCAGAGTATTGGGATATTTAGCCAAATTTCTCAATATCAAGAGTTTCATTAATAAAACCAAAATAAATAAAAAAATGATTTTGAATAAAATTGATTGCAATAAAATACAAATTATTTTTAAATATTAAATCCAAGACTATCTTCTTAAAATCCAAGGATAACACATGATTATTATGGTACCGTTTTTTAACGGGCGTCGTGGGGGTGCTAATCCTTCCCCACACGTAACCGTACCCCCGAACCCAATTTTTGTTTCGCAGACCAAAAGATTATCTTTTTAATAAAACTTAATTAATTTTGAGATTTTGTTGAAAAGATAAATGTTTTCAGGTGGCCAATCACACCTAATAAAAAAGATTGGTGGCGACTCCCATTTTTGTTTTTTTTTAAACTTTTTTTAAAATCGTCGAGCGCGAAGCCGTTACGACACCTAGGTGAGAGAAGTCCTACTAAATGTTGCCAAAAGTATTGGAATATTTAGTATGATTTTTAAATAAATTTAAATTTTTATTAAAAATGAAAACAAATAAGTTTTTTTTTTTAAAGGAAAACTAATAATAAAAATTATAATTAAATGAATTTCCGATGATGGGATGTTACGGAAGTCACAAGTAGTGATTCCTAACTGATCCCTAGGTGAGAAGAATCGTACTAATTATTGCCAAAAGTATTGGAATATTTAGTATAATTTTTCAATAATCTAAATTTTTATAAATAAGAAAATGAATAAGTTTTTTTTTAAAAACAAAGAAATATAAATAAATAAACAAATAAATAATGAAATTTGAAATAAAAAATTCATTTGCATCGTTTTTATTTGTTTGCATCATGTGCATTCATAATAATTTTCGAAGCAAGTGTGAATTTTCCGAGGATGAGATTCTATAGAAGTCACAAGTAGTGATTCTTAGGAAATCTCTAGGTGAGGACATTTATTTCAAATGCTGCCAAAAGTATTGGAGTATTTGATTTAATTATTCAATACAAAAAGGTTCACATTTACTTTCGAAAAATAAAGTAAAACAAAATAAATTTGCAAATAAAAAATGATTTCGAATAAAAAGGTTGAAATAAAAAAGGATTAATTTTAAATATTAAAGTAAGATCATTTTATTAAAACAAAAAGGATAACACATGATTATTATGGTACCGTTTTTTAACGGGCGTCGTGGGGGTGCTAATCCTTCCCCACGTGTAACCGTACCCCCGAACCCAATTTTTGTTTCGCAGACCAAAGATTATCTTTTTAATAAAATTTAATTAATTTTGAGATTTTGTTGAAAAGATAAACGTTTTCAGGTGGCCAATCACACCTAGTCAAAAAAGATTGGTGGCGACTCCCATTTTTGTTTTTAAACGTTTTTTTCAAATTCGTCGAGCGCGAAGCCGTTACGACAGTTTAAATACTAAACCTAAAGTACTCATATTCAAATTTTTGTATCTCTTATTTCAAAAATTTCACAAGTAAAAATAGATTCGTAATTTTCAAAATCATGGATTAGTATCAAGTCCTTATTTTAAAAACAAAATAACCTTCTCTACTCCTAAAATTTTATTAAAAAAGGATAAACTTACAATTAGTGATCTGATTAATCATTCTAAATTGTAAATTAATTATTAATTTGATGCCCTCTCAACTCAAAATGAGGCATACAAGATCTTCAAAATTTTTATACTAATATGCGGTAGTTGTTAATTATATTTATCTTCTTTGTGTACGTACTCAAGGTACTTATTCAAATTAATGATCCATAACAATACTAATTTTAAGGGAAACATCATTGTCAAAGTGCCAAAATAATCCAAATATTACCAACAAAATGTGTGGATAAGTGGTTAGAGACTGTTCCAGCTTAATTAACCAAGGTCCTCGGTTCGAGGCTTGAAAATGCAGTTGCATTTATTGGGAGAGCTTTGTCCTCCCAATGAGGTCCCACCCGACTCGGAGTGGTTGCACATTTTGCCACCATTTTTTTTATCAAAAAAAATCCAAATATTTAGTCAAATCAAGAAAATGAAAGTGATGGATCTTTAGTGCATTATTATGTCTCATCAACTATTTTTAGTCAGCTTCACTACTAATCGTTGCATTCTCCGTTTCTGCTTATTACTTATCATTCATCCTCACCTGATAACTCAAGGCCAACAAGAACCTGACCTCCTTCAGATAGTATTTCTTTCTATTAATAATTAATTAACAGGGCTTACCTGCTCAGTGCAGAACTCCAAATCAAAACAAGCATGAAAACAACAAAAACAGGTGGGTTTTGAAAATCTTTGGTTAGGTCCATTTTAGCTTTCCTTTATGAACAATACAACCAGTAGAGGACGACTAGCGCAGCAGGGAGTTGATTTGTTGTTTTGTTAGACAAATGTAGAATGATGGCAACCTATTTGTTTTCACACTATAAAATAATTAATCCAATGGGACGGGTTTGTCAAATGAATATGGGTGATGCATGAATGACTGTTAAATGAATATGGATGATGCATGAATGACTGTCATCTATATATCAGTCTTTAAAAGGGTTTGAAATTAAGAGAAACCCGTTTGAACCAACTGTGTATAAATAAAGAATATAATTCTTTGTTGCAGCAGGCAAATTTGTCCAGGCACCGCACCGTTTACAAATGGCTGTTGATGAATTATGGAACTCTAATTTATGGATTCGGGTATCTGTTTTATGTTTATTTTGTATTAAATTATGTAGAATATAAAAATTATGAAATCAAAATTCATGTAATCAAAAATCAAATTGATTTTTTAAAATTTACTTAATCTTATACAATTTTTATCAAAAATTTAATTCATATCATTTTTGTATCACTTTATCATATTTAAAATTATTAAATCTACGCTTAGCTCCGGTTATTGTTTATTATTTCACGTTATATGTAACTTTTTCTGCAACAAAGGCCTTCGGCCTAGGAAAAAAAGAATACAATTTGATGATATTTAAACTTTATATTTATAAAATTTTTACATTTTATAAATAAAAGCATGATCATTAATTTATCTCTTTGTAGAATATATTAAAGTATGTAAGTTCTTATTTTGGGCTTTAATCATGCTTGTCCAACCTAACCACACGCCAAATTTCTATGTCATGCAAGTGAGCCACGTGGGTAGCTTCAGATGGTCAACATAAATCTCTGTCAACTCTGATGATTTTCTTTTAATGTTTGGTTTGAAATTTTCGGTAGTTTTGTGTGAAGGGTACTGTTGACATTTGACATGCTAATTGATGACGCGATTCCCATTATGCAGCTAATTAACATCTGACTTGTAAGCTGTTCTTTCTTTATTTTAATATTTTTCAGCTTACGATCACAAAAGTTTTGTTTGATAAAAGAAAATGAATAAAGATGAAAAATTTATTAATTTAATTATTAAATTTTAAAGTAGTAAATGGTTATAAGTTCTAATTATTGATTTAACAAAAAAAATTTTCTATCAAGCAAAATCAAAGTGCCAAAGTTGATTTTTGTTAGTCGGGAAGCTGAACTGAGAACCAAGGAAAATTGTCCAATCCAAATTAAGCATGCAGCGAAATTCTTATACCTTAAGCTAGCCAGAATATCTTCTTTTCGTTTAGTCATATGTCAGTGTATTTTGTTAGAAATTAAGAACATGATAGCAATCAAATGCATCTAGAATATGTCTGTAATTAGACCCGATAATTTTTAAATATAATTTGTTTTTGTATTATATAAAATCATGTAAAAGATGAAAGGAGAACGTGAGAGAAAATTATTTTGACTATCACATTTCAGTATTATCAATGTTATTGGGCTACTTCACTTTTTAATCTTAGATGAAAACCGATTATTCATATGAGAAATTAAAAAGCTGAAGTATGTAAATGCTAAAAAATATTTTCTAAGTAACTTGTAATAGTAAGTAACAAGTTTTTACGTAAAACTAGAAAATAACGTGATCCAATAAGACGAAAAGTGTTAAAATGTGACTATCAAGATAATTATTTTTGGCATTTCTCAAAGGCGAAATTTGTTTTAAAATTTATGTCGACATTTTAAACACAATTTTTTTTAATTTTGTCATGTTTATATAATTTTTACCAAATTTTAACATATATAACATTCATATATTTTATTTGTGTAGTATCATTATGTTATGCCTATGGTATTATGTCTATATGCAATCAAATAAAGTTGGTGGGTTTTCAATTTTCAGTCTGTTTTCTTCCTGCACGTCTGCAGGGAAAGGTGCCTTTTTCTTTTGGGATTCATCAAAAGTAGCTGCCATTACTTTGACTTGAATCATTGTTTGTTGTAAAACAACCGTTTAAGAAAACTTGCCGACGCAGGTTTTGAGAATGCATGCAAGAATAAGATCATACCCGCTCCTATTGGAAATTTCGTTTATTCGCACGTTTCAAAGCTGTGCCAAGAACAATCTACCACGAACAAAACACAACTTCTGAATGGAATCTTGTTTATCATGCGAATAATCCTTATAGTCTCTGTCCTTTCCTTGATCTTCTTACCTTGGGCGCCGTATGTTTGAACAGACAAGCTTTCTTACTTTGCTATGATCTTTTTCTCCTTTCTGTCTGCATATTTCTCAATAAAACAACTCCCATGCATGGGAATTTCTTGACACTGTTTGATGAATTCAAAAGTCCAAAAACCATGAGTTTGGTTAAAGCGGAAAATTCACAAGAAAAAGAAAAACTTCATAAATTAGATAGATATATTATATTACCGTACGGTACTATACCAAACAAATTAAATTGCATTAAGATTTTAGTCTGCAGCGAATCAAATTGTCAAACTTTTGCCGACGCCAATGATGTTGAAGTTTCTTCGAAAGAAGGCTTCGGGCGAGTCACGGTAAAGAAGGGAAGCTAGCTAGCGTAAGTCCTTTTTTCCACATATGCGTTGGGATACAATTCAAGTCATTAACTTTTGGCCATCATTCAACAATGTTCAATTTTCTAAAGGAGCCATAAATAATGAGAAACTAAAAAGGAGAAAAAGTAAACAAAAGTTGTCACTAGATGTTGAAAAACCGTCTACCACATTTAAAAGAAAAGAAGAAGAAGAGAAACAGAAGACTACTTAACCAGTAAATCAAACCATTCACCTAATCTTCGTGCAATGTATGTATCTGATACACTTGATTCTGCAGCCACCAGTATGTTCTTTTCCTAGCTGTCGCCTTTTTTCTTCTTACGCGTCCACATTTCATGATTTGGCAGTTTTCAAAGTTCTAATTTAACTGAAAAAAAAAATAACTTTTTAATTATAATGATTAAATTAATGTTATCTAACATAGGTTAAATATTGAGTTTTCTATAATCTTATATATATTTAAGTTGGACCCTTCACCTATAGTTAATTAATTTTAAATTTAATGTAATATGATACTAGTTATTTTTTTCAAATTTGTTACGTGATACATATGTTTCCGTCTATATGTGTAAGTAATTGATTTTGCATTACAATTGCCTAGCAATAATAACTAGTTAGAGTCTTGGCCCTTCATTTTGGATTAACTATTAAATATTGACAAATTATAAAGGATAATCCAACAGTTAGTAAGGACTGGTAATTTATATGTGAGAAGCTATAGGAATTAACAAATTAATAAAAAATGGAATAAAGTACTAAAATATGAAAAGTTTGCAAATTTGTCAATAAGTAGGTTGAAGTAATTTTCCATGTTTTCCTTGCACGCTATGATCATATATAATTAGGCTAATAAAAGAGAATTTATGTAGCGACCCTAGGGGGAAATTGAAGGTTATATTTGAAAAGAAATATAGAAACAAAAAATCTATGCAGTATATTTTCAAACAAGTTATTTATTATTCTTCGTGGACTCGTGTGTGGGATAGGAAATAGACGTTGAGGTTTATATGAGTGAGGTATTTTATATCATTAAAAATTGGGATGTGAAGATGTATATAAATATATGAAAAATTTAAGAATTCAATGTCCAACATGTATGTATGAGTTTTTCGATGTGCTACAAATGAGTTCAATGTTTGGATTATCTCTTTATAATTGAGTCAAAAATTTAACTTGAATACGATAAATATGATAAGGCGAAGTTTTACAAAAGTACAAAAAAAAGGATCTTTTGAGATAATTTCGTAATTGAGTGTAAGCTTAATGGGCAGTAAAATAATCTAAATACATAAACGGATGAAAATATTTGTGATTTATACAAAAAAAAATTGGATCTAAAGTGTACCGAAACAACTTAGAGGTATAAAAGATATGTGATTGAGTGTTGGGTTTAAGGGTGGATGGATAACTTACTAGCTTGACAATCTGATAAAAACTCACAAATGAACTCGGAATTACATTAGTAAAAAAACCCATAATTAGAAAGTGAAAGTAAGGTGACGTATACACGAAAGATCCAAAATTTCAACAGTTTAACTTTAGTATTCAAGCGACATCCAATATCTATCTATAGTATATAGACTCCATTGATGTGCTGTCAGGAGTTCAAGATCTGATTTATCCCTTCAGCAATAGGGGTCAGGTAAACCCAAATTTGATTGGTTGAGAGTAAAATTTTATTTAAATGAGCAGTTAAGTTGATTTCAAAGATAACGACCCGTTTGAGCTTTCATAAGGACTTTAATTCCCCAATTATGAAGTTGACATTGAATTAATTATATTTTTAGTGCTATCCCGTGGCACAAAAAAATTCTTTAATTAGCTACATCAATTCTCAAATTTTGACGAGTTTTCCTAATGTATTTGAATTTCATATTCAAATATAAATATTTTTGAACACCTTATTTATCTCAAAAATTTTTTACTATTTTAAATATTTAGATTTATCAATAATTAAACCTGACCATTATATTGAAAACTTAATACTCTTTTCACATATTATAAGATTGTTGACATCTAGAATATTACTTATTTTAAACAAAAACAACCGAAGCCTACAAATATAAAAAGAGATAGCAGCCAACAGGTATTTGGATATGTGAATTTACTTAATGTCATTTTTTAAAGATGATTGTATGATTATTTAATTACGATTATTATTTAGCGGAGAAAAAATTCATTTGACATGTTTTATCTAATAACATTAGAGTAATATTTTTTTGGGTACAAACATTAGAGATTAGACTAATATTTGAAGGGTAGGTTACAACATCCAATAAACAAAGTCAGCTACTTTAATTAAACATTTTAATTGTAGACTTTTTCACTTTTGATTGAATTATATGAATAAATATTTTTTATATAGAAGCTAATTAAAAAGGTTATCATATAGTCCTCACACCAGAGGCTTACTGAAGAAAGGAGAAAATAAAAATGAATTAAAGCTTGAGTAAAGAAGAAAAGAACCGAACGCACAAAAAAGAAAAAGAAAAAGAAGATGAAAAGAACCGCAAGTAATATTAAAATGAAATAATATTAAAAAAAGGGAAATAATAAGCGAATGACTCGGTCCCACCTGGTAAACAGTCAACAGGTTAGATCTGAAACGTGGGAGTGTGATGCTACGTGGGGCCAAGTAGAGACCAAGGCACTGCCCCACCCGGTCACCGGTCAGAAGAGAGCCGGGCCGTCAAATTCGTTGACTTGGCTTGGAGCTTCCCTTAACTCATCTCATTTTTTTTTCTTTTTGATCACGTGGATCGCGCCGCACTCTTCGGGCCGGTGGATTTCTTTTCTTTCTTTGTTATCCTTTTGGTTTAAAGAACGAGTCAAACTCTTTATTGACGAAATGTAGACGAAACCCCTTTTTCTTTGTAAGTTTTCAACAACTCCATGCTTTCGGTCCTGCTCGACCCGCGCCCGAACCCTATCATATATACCCTTTCACTTTCGTTAATAATCTTAAAACTACTAATAATTGCATTAGATAATTAAATTATTTTTCAAATTAAAAAAATTACAAAGGAATTGTCTTAAAGATTTTCAATTTCAATTAATTTTAAATGTGTTTGTCTTTTTTATGTTATGAAGATAAATATAGATTTTACGAGGTCCTAATTAATGAATCAATATGATTTGTTTAAAAATATTAGAAAACACCCAAAAAAAATTTTAGAGTGAATTTCGATACTCAAATTAACTTTTATAGAAAGAAAGTGTTTATTTGTACTTTGAAATAGAATTTATCGAACATTTTAAATGCTATTATTTTTCAGTTTAAATATTGTTTAAATAGCGTCCAAGGATAGTAATTGGGGATATCCGTATATTGAGCCAAACAAAATGAAATTATGCAATTTGATACTATTAATGGTGTTTATTATAGTAAAATCTCATAGTAAATTTCAACCCATTCCAATTCGTTCTTAATATATTCATAAATTATATGTTACAATTACGAAATTTCTCTGCTAGTTGTCAGAACTCAAAATGTTACTCAAAGCTAAAGTAAACCACTATTTTTTTTAATTCTTCGCATCTTTTTCATCTCTTTCTAATTCGGTTTCTACCAGGGAAAGGGGTGAAATTGAGTCAATTGCCAGCTGGCAACCTGACGCACTATCTGACGTAATAATATCAAATCCCATCAATATCTGAAAAATCCGAAATTCTAGACTTGTTATCAATTCATCTGGTCAGGTCTTCGTTCCACACCCTTTTATATGCGACCCCATTGCACCGGTGAAAGAGTTCACAGACTTCACAACGCATATTACACACATTCTCGATCTCCCCATTTCTCTTTCAACTGCCATCTTTGGTCTCTTCTTCCAACCTTTCTCTCTCTTTCTCTTTCTCTTTCTCTTTCTCTTTCTCTTTCTCTTTCTTTCTTTCTTTCATCTCCTAACCAGAATTCTTAATTTATTTATGGACAAAGGATGGGGGCTTACCCTTGATTCCGATCCTCCTGTATCTGGTTTCTTTCCCAGCAAAACCAATTCCTCCACCGGACCTTTCTTCAGGTTAAAGCAGCAGCGAGACATGTTTCAGTTCCCTGTTAGCCTTGCTGGCTTCAGGGAGGACCGCCACGGAACCGCCTCTTCCTCCTCCCCCTCGGACGAGAACCGGGTGGCGGTTGATGAGGTCGACTTTTTCTCCGATAAGAAGCACAGGGTTGTTGACGATACTAGTGCTGTCAACGTCAAGAAGGAGACTTCTCATGGTGAAGACGCTGCAGGCTCTGATTTGGGAGTTAATGTAAGTGGTTTTTTTCTTTTTCTAACAATTTTCCTTTAATATTTTTCAGTTAGAGTGAATTATTGTTGATATAATTTGTTTCTAAATGTAGATTGGGTTGCATCTCCTCACTGCTAACGCTGGAAGTGATCAATCGACGGTTGAAGATGGGGTGTCATCGGATATGGTGGATAAACGAGCCAAGAGTGAGGTAAGCGGATGATATAAAAGTCTTTACTTCTTCATTATTTTTTGGTTCATTTTCGAATCGACCAAAGAGTGATTTTTTTTCCGCTTTGATTCAGCTGGCGCAGTTACAAGTGGAGTTGAATCGTATGAATGCTGAAAATCAGAAGTTAAGAGACATGCTTAGTCATGTCAGTAACAATTACAGTGCTCTCCAGATGCACCTGTTGTCTTTAATCCAACAGCAAAGAAATCGAGGAGCCGAAAGCAGCCATGAACATGAGGTAGTTATTCTTCCTTTCATATTTATATGTTAGTATTTCTTATGATCATAGGTTTTTGATTCAAATTGCTGACTTAAACATCTTTGGTGGATTCAGATTCAAGAAGGAAAATCTGAAGTGAAGATAGTTCCTAGACAGTTTATGGATCTAGGTCCATCAGGCACGGCTGAAACAGATGAGATGATTCATTCTTCATCAGAAGAAAGAACGCGTTCAGGGTCGCCTCCAAACAACGCAGAAGTCGCATCCAAGGATTATATCAAAGGCAAAAATGAGATTTCGCAGTTTGATCAAGAGACTTCTAGTTTGCGGGATGGCAAGAGAATTGGTAGAGAAGAAAGTCCGGAATCTGAGGGCTGGGCTCCTAACAAAGCCCCGAAGCTGAATCCTGCAAAAACTATTGATCAATCCAGTGAGGCTACCATGAGGAAAGCTCGTGTTTCCGTTCGAGCTCGATCAGAAGCTCCAATGGTATGTTATTGCTCTAATCACTTGAAGATTTGATCTGTGAAGTTACTGTCAAATTGTTGGAAAATTAATTCATTTGTTTAATTGATACAGATCACTGATGGATGCCAATGGAGAAAATACGGACAAAAGATGGCAAAAGGAAACCCCTGTCCTCGAGCTTATTATCGATGCACCATGGCAGTTGGTTGTCCTGTCCGAAAACAAGTATGTTTCAATCTTTTCTTATGATCTTGTATTAACTTGTATAGATGTCAAAGTCCAAAACTAATTAGTGCTTATGGGAATTCTCAGGTTCAACGTTGCGCGGAAGACAGAACAATCTTGATAACAACTTACGAGGGCAATCACAACCACCCACTTCCTCCTGCTGCGATGGCAATGGCATCAACAACATCTGCTGCTGCAAGCATGTTGCTTTCAGGGTCGATGCCCAGTGCAGATGGGATTATGAATCCAAATTTGCTTGCCAGGGCAATCCTTCCAGGCTCCTCAAGCGTGGCAACGATTTCAGCTTCTGCTCCATTCCCCACTGTAACGTTGGACCTTACTCATTCTCCAAACGCTCTACAGTTCCAAAGACCACCGACCCAATTCCAAGTTCCCTTTCCAGGCCAACCCCAAAACTTTGCGTCAGTTTCAGCCCCTCAATTGCCCCATGTGTTTGGTCAAGCACTGTATAATCAGTCAAAGTTCTCAGGCCTACAGTTGTCTCAAGACGTGGGGTCTTCGCAATTAGGCCACCAAATTTCGCATCCACAATTACAGCAGCCTCAGCAGCCTACACTGGCTGACACGGTAAGCGCTGCGACTGCCGCCATCACAAATGATCCCAGCTTCACAGCCGCCCTTGCGGCTGCCATCTCCTCCATCATTGGTGGTGTTCACCCAAATAGTAGCAGCAACACTTCCAACAACAATAACGGCAATGCCACCGCAACCACAAACAACAGACAATAAGATGAGCAGTTTTTTCTTGGAACTTAATTCGAGACGACTTCTTTTAACCTTTTTTTTTTCAATGTTCTTTCATTGGGGATGAGAAGGAGACAAATTACATGTTCATATTTTTTGTACCTGTTGCGGGGAGGGGATAGAACACGTACACAAACTTCATTCTTTGTTTTTATTGTTTCATTTGGAATAATTCACTTCAGATTTTCAAGTAAATATACAAAAAACTGAGCATAATTTCGTTTTCAGCAGCTTGTTCGATTATATTTTAATTTATCTTTCAAGAACAATGAAGACTACCTTCAGAGCAAGATCCTAAAATTATTGAATGCTACAATTACAAGAAAACAAAAGAGTAATCTTGAAGAGTACAAAAATGCACAGATAATTCCCACAAGAAAACAAGGCGAATAATTTCTCGTCTGCGCGGAATATCCTGTTCTAACCAGTCAAGAAAATACGGCTACCACCATTTGACACGTAATTGATTTGTTCCGAGAAGAACCCGAGAGCTGAGACAGTAGACTTTGGAAGGAGGCTTCCAGGCTACTACGTCTGCATTGATGAAACGAAAAGAAAACGAATAAAAAATTAGATAGGTCTAGTATTTCACTGTCTTTAGGTCAACTTGGTTCAATGAAGATGTTGGATTGCAGTTTCGTGGATTGTGGTGAGGTGCAATTATTTTATTGGACAACTCAGATACGTTTGTTGACTTTCCATTCATCCGGCCACTTGATTGACATCATCCGTCATGTTCCATGCTAAACATCCAATCATGTGTTAGAAATTTACAATTGCTTGCAAGGCAGCGTGAGCCCGAAGGTGGAACTTTGTGGGTCGCACCCCGTACTTCATCCACCGTACAATTATCATCTTTTTTACGCTATTCACACACGAGTTGCCTGCAGGCTGCCGCTAGCTTGGAATTTATCATGCCCCACATGCTTGATGCTTCCATCTGAACGGAGCCCTCTCCTTTTAATGCTTTCTTCTCATTGTAATTTCCGGTGACTTTTATGCATGAACGTTTGCCCTTTCATGTTAGGAAATTTCCATGATGTACTAGTGGTCAATGGGTATAATTATAAAAATGGGAAACTTCTTCTTTGTATTAATTTGGGAGATAAACAGATAGCTCATAACACGTGCTGTATCATGTATTAGTAATTTATTCGAAATTAAACTCAAGGATTCATACACTAAATTACTTGAGATGAATGAATTTATTAATTTACATTTAAGCTAATCTCTATATTTTGTTAATTGAAATTTTCTTCATCATCTAAATTTGTAAAAGAGTTGTTAAATACAATCACTTTTTTCTCCTTACAATCATATTAAAAAAGAAAAAAAATTCTCCTATAAATGAAATAGTCTTACAGATAAAAAAGTGGTTATATTTAGAATTTTTCAATTTATAACATATATGACTTTTGAGGGTTTTGTACAACTATTATCATGTAAAAAATACTTAAAATGTTTTACCATCTGAGAGTGAATGAATCGAACAAAAATTGGGATTTATTGTAATATTTTCATGAGAATAAATTATTCTTAGTAGGAAGAATAAAGAGTGTGAAAATTTGAATGTTGAATGGCAAGTATGGGGATGAAATCAAGCCAACTAGATCTATATAGCTGGTGTTGCTGTTGGCTTCTCTCAAGTGGTCATGGTATGATTATCAATTCATCATTATCACATGAAGTTTGTTGCTCTTGTTTTTCAAACTAGAAATGAAGTTTCCAGTTGTGTGCATGCATTATCCCGTGTGGTGTGACTGTGAGCGTTGGAAATTTATTAGGTTTCAATGGTATTTAAACTTTAAAGATAAAGGTAAATAGCTGTCACATGGCATAATTTCAAGCCTCTTTGTTGAATGTTAGACTTAGTTCTGGTCATTAATTCCATTTTTTTCCATTTTTTTCTGTCATTTTGTGGTTGTTTTCCAAGTACAGATGAAGAAATTCAAGATTCATTCAGCACGTGCCGGAAAGATGTCATTCACAATTTCACATAATAATGTGTCCTAAGGCCCGATAGTAGCTAAAATGGCCTTCACCCCAGCTGCAGGAGAGAAGTTTTCAATTGTGGGCGCATGGCTGGGCCGGGCTTAACCTCGGATATGAAGTGGATGGCGTTCCATTATTGGATCTGGTAACACTAACTTGTTTTTCAAAGTGAGAAGGAGAATATCTATATACCGTGATTAAATTGATAACGTAAGTTGAGTTTATAAAAAAAAATTTAAATTTGACTCTTATTAAACATACTTTTAAAGAAAAGTGAAAAGCTATATATCGTGATTAAATTGGTAACGTAAGTTAAATTTATGAAAAAAAATTTCAGATTTGACTCTTATTAAACATATTTTTAAAGAAAAGTGAAAAGCAAAAAGCAGATCGGACGAGGATGCGTGTGTGTTTACACTTAAAAAAGTATGGAGGAACGCTCAAATCCCCTCCCATGTACTCTCTCCTTATTGTTGCACAAAACAACAATTAATGTGTGCTGACGTCGATATTTGTCTTCTTCCTCCACGTGTCTCCAAAAAGTTTCTGTAAAAATGAGAAAAGTCAGAGTAACGCATGGGGTGGTTCCCTGCGTAGACACTCCGATGGTTAAGTCAGCCAAAGGTTCTTTAGTGTTGGGAAACGTAAAAGCCAGTAGTCAAAAATTAGAGAATAGAATTGTACATGGGGCCTATTTTTAGGCGAATATTCTAGGGTAATTATCTAGGGATAATCACGTCTTTTTAGTGAGAGTTCGTTTCCAAGTAAAACACAAATTCCGTCAATCTCAGAAGTTTATAGAGAGCTTGTCGCCGGCGAGGGGCTGTAGGTGAAATACGACAGATACCCAGCGGGAGAGTCCTGTCGCCTTATGCGGGAGGCTGCACTCGTGCCACGTGTCCACACGACAGGGCCTCGACGATGGACACACGCTTCAGTGCCTGCAACAGAGGTCCTGTCACAAGCGATAGAGGTTCCACGCTCACCTCAACCATCTGTGGCCTAAAACGCCACATGGTCCAATAGGATCTCGCCATGTGGCAGATTCTTTGATGTTTGGGCTTTAGCACATTGTAAATGGGCTTTGCCATATCAATTGCTCCCCATTCTCTTGTTGGATTTTTCCAATCAAGAGAGTATAAATACTAGTTTTGGGCTATAGCCCAATGTGAATAGTCTTTTTCTGATTTTTGTGGTTTTCTCTGGTATTTCTTGCAGGTAAAAAAGCTCAACTCTGTGGGAGGTGTTGTCAGGTGCGACGTTTGGTATTCCCTGTCGCGGCTATATAAACGGCTGGAGTTCGACGAAAGCGTATACGAAAAAACTCTGAGCCAGCAGTTTGTTGCACATATTTTAGCTCTCTCGCCAAAAGAGTTTGTCGCCTAACCATAGAAGTCTCTCGCTCACAGTATCGTAGTAAGTGTTCGTCTTTCGCCATAATTTAGTATCTCTCGCACTTTGCTTTTTTAGTCTCTCACTGTTGTTCAGTATTCCGCATAGGGATTAGGGTCTCTCATTTCCAGAGTCTCTCGCCCATAGGTTTTTCGCCATTCCTCTAGTCTGTCGCCTCACATCCTATCCTCAACCAATCATGTCTTCTCAATGCCCTGGTAAAACACTGAGAAAGGGTGGTGTCGAATGCACACTAACGAATGCGGACTTAGAGGATTTCAATAATCGTTTTCCCCTTCCTTCTGGTTACCGTTATAGACTTTCAGCCAAGGGGGAAGTTACACCCGACCTGGTTAGAAGCGGCGTAGCTGTACATAAAGCGTCCTTAGACTTCAGTTTTCGTTTTTCGTTACTAGAGTTTGGTCTAGTGTTCCTTAGGTACAAAGATATAGTTAACTGTCAACTCCATCCTCATGCCTGGGCTCAAATAGTAGGATTTTCGGTGGTATGTCATAGTTTAGGTATTGTTCCTATCGTCCCCATCTTGAGTGCCTTTTTTAGAGTCTGTGGGCTGAAAGGACTGATAACATTTTCTCTCTAGAGGTTAAAGGTTGACGGGTTTCCTAATAAAATTTTTTTGGACCTTCCTAATAAATTGCGCGGTTTTGAGAGCGAGTGGGTCGTTGCTGAGATTTCAAGCAATTTACAAATTCACATTAGATGGAACCGTGATACTAGCGACCACTCGAAGCGCTCAGAAAAATTCAGCATAGCTAGCCTGAGGGTACACTTTAGCGAGCCCATTAGGCGTATATGTTCCACCGGGGAGCAGAATTTATTTTCCCTTTTAACTCCCGAGAATATTATAGCTGCTGGCTGGGGAGTAAGCAGGGCTGTTCCTGGGACTGCTGTTGCTCTATCCAACCTTCCTACAACCTCGTCGATTCTTGGTTCTAGTTCAAGTCACCCATCTTCAGTTCTCATAGTTGAATCAACTATTCTTGTAGGTCGTCTCGTAGATGAACCTTCTCCTGACCTAGGAGATGAGGCATCCGGGGCTGCGGGTGCCGGCGACCCATCTATGACTTTCCATTGGATGCGAACTTAGCTAACTTAGAAGACTTTAGTGATATTATAGGTTTTTGATTCATTTTATTCCTGGCATATGTATGCGCGGTACTTTCGAACATTATTTGCTAACTCCTTCTCTACGTGTTACGCATATATGAACTTCACGGTCGCTATGCGTAGAAGGGAGGCCAATGTTTCTGCCAGAGCGGCTCCTCCTCCTCAACAACAGTCGCAGGTCGGAGCCTCCGCATTCGGACATCCTCGTGCTCCTACTCCTCCTCCTCCGGCTACCGGCGGACCTAGCCGTCTTGCGCCAGAGGCCAGGAAAAACAAGCGAAAGAGGCCCCTTATCCATGATTGTAGCTTAGACGATCAAGAAAGCTCTGGGTCGTAGAGGAGTGAGTCCACCCATCAAGGAGGTGACCCTAGTGCTGCCGAGGGCATGTCTGCTCCTCGTAGGCCTCATCGTAAATACAGGAAGAGGTTGATCATTGAGGGATCGATGCCTACGAGGCCAGTCTTGCCTAAGGTAGCCGATCCTACCTTGAGGCGATATCAAGTAGATGGTGGGGTTGTCGTTGATGGAGATGACTTTCAGACCTATCCCGGAGTCAATAATAATGATAGCATCGAGGAGCCCGGGATAGCTTCTCACTTAGCCTGGAGTACCATCCTCCCTCGCGATGAGATGGGGCTCTTCACGAACCTTGCAGAGGCTGAGAACAACTCTGATTATCTCACAATGAAGGTAAGAGCGTCACACTTATTTAATAATGATACTCTCTTTTTTAACTTCTTTTGTCAGGTTTTTGAGTTATTCTGTTTTTGTTTTTTTCAGGTGGCTCAACAAACAGCAGCCGTTAATGCACAGCATAGGGCTCTTAGGGAGCAAGCTGATAAAGAAATTCGTGAGCTCCGAGAGAAAAACATGGTGCTTTTGAATGAGTTTGTTCAGCTTCGCCCATATACCAGCAAGGTCAAGGAATTGACAAAAAAGAATGTGGATCTTGATCAGAGGCTGAAAGAAGAACAGGCAAAAGTAGCCTCCCTTTACGAATATCAAGAGGCTTATAATAAGGCAACCAATGATCGGGAAGCCATGAGGAGGCAGCAGGATGAGGCATCGATGAGCTGCAGAACGTGTTAGACCGGCAAAGGGAGGTCCAAGCCGAGGCTGTCCTCGAATACCGCCTGTCTCAACATTGCTATGAGAAGAAGGAAGAGTTTGCGGCGAGATTCATCAAGTACGGCTTCTACTTGGCTCGTGCTTGGTTGGAGAGGCATCAGCCTAACGAGACTTTCCTTGAGTTGTTTTTCACTGAAGAGGCCCAGTATTATGAAGCTCCTTCCTGGACCAAGTATGAACCCGACTCGCAAGGTCCGGACAACTATTTAGAGGAAGGAGTCATAGATGACTTGGACAATCTTGAAGGTCTATGGCCTCCTCGACAGCCACGCAGCCATCCTAAGCTTACTGAGGCACGTGACCAATCCAGGCCTGTAGTGGAGCGTAATGAGCCTGAACCTATCGAGGCAAGCGATCAACCCAAGCCTATCGAGGCATTGCTAGGGTTAGATGGCGATGAGCTTCAATTTTCTGATTCTACTGCAGTCGATCCCGTGCCAGACTCTGCGGCTGTGGCTGGGCCTTCAAACAGTGCTCCCTCTTCCGGGATGGCTTTTTCAGCTCCCCAAGATCCTGATCCTCCGGTTGCTCAAGTTCTTGATCCTCCAGCTCCTCAAATTCCTGATCCTCCGGTTCCTCAAGACCCTAGCCTTGATGCAGCATCTTCTCAGCCGACTGACTTGGTCCTCACCATAGATTAGGTTATTTTGTATTTTCATTTCACTTTATTTGCTAATTCATCTAAATGATGTACGGATTCATTGTCAATGAAAAGTACAATTTCTTTTTGTAGCTTTTTTTCCTTTGTGTGAATTCAATAGAATATTTTGTACAACTGTTACATCACAAAGCTCTAAAGCAGCATTAATTGCGTTTATATTTTTACAGCGTTTAGAAAGATAAAATAATTCTATTTTTGCAGCATAAAGCATACCTTTACGTCATATTGCTCCCCAAGTTCTGCTTTGAAACAGTGTTGTTGTTCCTGTTCAAAGATGAACTTTTCTCGAGCGTTGTGCCTATCTCGCGCTTTTTTCGCTTAAGGACTTGTTAGAATTTGGTAAGACTATAACATCGTTTATGCCAACATAAAGTGTTAAATGTGATTTGTCCAGTACATATAAAATTGTAACGTAGCTCGTAATGTATTTCATAACTTGCATTCTGTATGCTACTTGCATTTTATTGCTTTGAGGGTTTCGTATTTTGCCCATCTCGCTCCTTTTTCGCTTAGGGACTTATCTTTGCCCGTCTTGCACCTTTTTGTGCTTAGGGACTTATCTCTGCCCGTCTCGCACCCTTTTGTGCTTAGGGACTTATCTTTTGCCCGTCTCGTACCCTTTTGTGCTTAGGGACTTAGATTTGCTCGTCTCACACCCTTTTGTGCCTAGAGACTTAGATTTGCCAGCTTTTGCCTCATTTCAATTCTTGTAACACATAATCCATCTAACACATTGCATTAGAGAATATAGAGTATAAATCAAATGATAACAACATAATTGCATCTGTAAAGTAATAGATGGAAAAATAAAAACAAGAACAATAAGAAAATACAATGTTTCACTGCCGGTATAATTTAAGGTGGTTGGCGTTCCAAGTCTTCAATATCTTCTTCCCTTGTAAAGTTTCTAAAGTGCATGTGTTAGGTTCGATCATCCTTTTGACTCTGTAAGGTCCTTCCCAATTAGCTCGAAGTTTACCTTCCTTTCTATGGGCATTTGTGATTGCCGACTTTCTAAGTACCAGGTCTCCTTCCTACAATTCTCTGCTCTTAACTCTTGCATTTTAATAAGTAGCAACATGTTGTTGGTAAGCAGCCAGTTTCATTTTAGTAGTGTCCTTTAGCTCATCTATTAGATCGAGATTCTCCTTTAATCTCTGCGAGTTAAGTTCTTCAATGTAAGGGACCAATCTAAGTGACTCAACTCCAATTTCAACCAGGATGAGGGCTTTAGTCCCATACACCAAATTGAATGGTGTTTCACCTGTCGACACCTTACTTGTCGTTCTGTAGGCCCATAGGACACTTGGGAGCTCATTTGCCCACAATCACTTAGCTTTATCCAACCTGGTTTTCAGCCCATGTAGTATCGTTCGATTGCTCACTTCGGCCTGCCCATTGGCTTGTGAGTAGGACACGGATGATATCCTCAGCTGAATACTCAAGCCTCTACAAAATTCTTGAAATGCATCACAATCGAATTGTTTCCCATAATCGGCATTTAACATCCGTGGGATTCCAAAGCGGCAGATAATATCTTTCTATACCATCGCCTCCACCTTCTTTTCGAAAATTGTAGCCAAAGGTTCCGCCTCTATCCACTTTGTGAAGTAGTCTATGGCTACCAACAAATACTTCCTTTCGCCTGTACCTAAGGGAAAAGATCCCAAGATGTCGAGCCCCCATTGTGCAAATGACGTTGGTTGGAGGGTGTTCTGAAAGGTTGAGACTGGCACAGTAACTATAGGAGCGAACTTTTGGCATTTTTCGTACTTTCACACATTTTCAGTGGCATCTTTCATCAATGTAGCCCAATAAAACCCTGCGGGCAATATTTTCGTGGCCAAGGCCTGAGCTCCTAAGTGTTCGCCACATATCACTTCGTGGACTTCAACCAGGGTGTACTCAGCCTGTTGAGGCCCTAGACACTTTAGTAAGGGCATAGTGAATCCACGTTTGTAGAGTTCTCCGTTCACCAAGGTAAATCTGGCACTTTGCAATTTTTGCCTTCAGGCTTCATCTCTGTCAGTTAGGAGTGTGCCCCCCGATATGTAGTCTTTGATTGAGCTTCTCCAATCACTTCCGATCTCGATATCGTAGACATTTTCTTCTTCTATACTTGGCTTAGCGAGGGATTCTACCTTCACCATACCACCTTTGATTCCTTTAGAGGAGGCCAACTTTGACAGAGCATCTGCATGACTGTTCTCAGATCGATTTATCTTAGTTAACCGAAAACTCTTGAATGATCGTGCTAATAATTGCACCTTTTGTAAATAAGGGACCAAGGCTGGTTCTCTCGCTTCATACTCTCCCGAGAACTGATTTACCACCAACTGTGAATCGCTATAGGCCATTAAGTTGCTAACTTCTAGCTTTTCAGCAAGCTTCATTCCGGCTACTAGGACTTCATACTTAGCCACATTATTTGAGCTGGGAAAATTGAAGCGCAAGGAATACTCATAGATTTTCCTTTCAGGTGAAGTGAGCACAATTCCGGATCCACTACCATCCATGCTACGGGCCTCGTCTACAAATAACTTCCACCAGACTAACTCTGTTTCTTCTTGGGCTTCCCGACCGATGCGTTTTACAATGAAATCCGCCAATGCCTGTCCCTTTATCGCTTAACGAGGCTGAAAGTGTATGTCGTGTTCACTTAATTCAATGGCCCATTTGGTCAAGCATCCGAAGTGCTCTGGTTTCTGCAGTATTTGCCTCAAAGGCTGATCTGTTAAGACAGTCACTGAGTGAACCTGGAAGTATAGTCATAACTTCTGAGTTGTCATCACCAATGATAGAACTATTTTCTCTACTAGGAGGTACCTTGTCTCGGCATCTAGCAAGACTTTGCTTACATAATAAATCGGACAGTCCTTGTCTCCTTCCTTTCTCAGTAGGACTGCACTTACAGCCTTCTCTCCCACACCGAGATACATGACGAGATGGTCTCCGGGTTGCGGTCGAGACAATAGAGGCAACTCCTGAAGTAGTCTTTTAACTTCTCAAAAGCATCATTGCTCTCTTCTGTCTATTTGAAGTTCTTTCCCGCCTTTATCGCCTTAAAGAATGGTAGAATTTTTTCAGCTGATTTGGACAAGAAGCGATTCAAAGCTACTATCCTCCCTGTTAGCCTTTGAACCTCTCTAATAGTATTGGGTGGCCTCATGTCTAGAATAGCTTGAACTTTCTCAGGATTAGCTTGTATCCCCCGATTAGTGATCATGAACCCTAAGAATTTTCTCGACCTCACTCCGAATGAAATTTGTTGGGGTTCAACTTCATCTCATACTGCCGCAATATCTTGAATACTTTCGACATCTTCTCGGCATGTGACTCTTCTTTTCGGCTTTTAATAATCATGTCATCCACATAAGCCTCCATGGTGTTGCCTACCAAGTCCTTGAACACCTTGTTTACCATGAGCTAATAAGTTGCCCCTGCATTTTTCAAACAGAATGGCATTACTCGATAGCAATATATTCCGCTATCGGTAATGAACGAGGTCTTCTCCTCATCCTCTGGATGCATCATGATCTGGTGGTACCCCGAAAAAGCATCCAAAAAGTTAAGCAATTCGTATCCACAAGTTTCATCTACCAACTTATCAATTCGGGGTAGTGTATACGAATCCTTAGGGCAGGCTTTCTTCAAATCTATGAAGTCCACACATATTCTCAATTTTTCGTTCGCTTTCTTCACCATCACAACGTTAGCCAATCATTCTGGATAATTGACCTCTCTGATAAACCCTACTTGCAACCATTTCAAGATTTTCTTATTTATAACTTGCTACTTTTCCGGAGCAAAATATTTCTTCTTTTGCTGGATCGGTTTTGCTCCTGAAACTATGTTTAACCGATGACAAGCAACTTCGGGGTCAATCCTAGGCATATCGGTTGGGGTCCATGCGAATATATTAGCATTTTACTTCAAGCATTAGATTATTTCCTCTTTGGTTCTTTCAGGCAATTGGCTTCCCACATATACTACTCTTTCTTCAACTTCTTCATCTAATCGAACTGCCTTCATCTCCTCATCAGGCTTTGGCTTAGACGTTTCTTTGATCGTAAGGGTTTCCTTCCTTTGAATCCCCTTACACGTGGTGGACGCAATATTACACGTCCTAGCCTTCCTTTGATCTCCCATCACTTGTCCAACACTGTGGGGAGTCGAGAACTTCATTAACAGATAACAGGGATGCACCATCGCTCTCATGTCATTCAATAACGGTTGTTCGAAGATTATATTATAAGCCACTAATGCTGACTTCACCATCATGAACAACACTTGACGGACGACACTTCTCGGGCTCTCCCCTAACGTAACAGGCAGCTGAACGGCACCTACTACCTTTACCTTCTCTCCAAAGAAACCGTATAGTGGTGTAGGCACTGGCTCTAGTCTATCCTATGAGATATTCATCTTCTCAAAGCAATTCCCATAAATTAAGTTTATTAAACTCCCATTGTCGAGTAGAATATGACTCACTGGATGCTTTGCTGCAACTGCCGAAATCACAATTGGGTCATCATGAGGGATCATTATATCTCCTCTGTCGGTTGGTGTAAAAGTAATAGGCTCCTCATCCTGCCTTTCTTCCATTATTGTGTTAAATTGGTAGGCTTACCGAATGTAAGACTTCCGAGATGAGGAAGATGTACCAGCTAATGATTCCCCTCCAGATATTATATTGATTGCTGGTCCTGTGGGCTCATTATCCTCGTTGTGATTCCTCCTTTCTGTCCTCCTGTCATTATTTCTTCTGTCACCTTCATTTTGTCTTACAATTCCCCTGTTTTCACCTCTTCTGTCTGTAAAGTAGTTTCCTCTGTTTTGCACGGGATAGTTATTTCTGTCACTTCTCCACAAAAATCAGTTTATTTTCCCATCCCGCACTAGCTTTTCTAGCTGATTCATTAACTCCCTACACTTCTCTGTTGAGTGCCCATGTGCCGAGTGGTAGTCACAATATAACTCCAAGTCACGGCCCAGATTCCCTGACGCCTTCTTTGGAAGCCGTATAAGACCTGACCCCTCAATCGCTGCCAACACCGAAGCTCGAGATTCAGTGAGTGAGGTATAGGTGGTCTATTTCAATGTAGGGGCTTTATCAAATTTCCTCGATTGACTAGAGGACACCTCAACAACTTCTCTTCCTTATTTCCTTCCCTCATTGGGCTCCGCTTTCGCCACTATTTTCATCACCTCTTCTTGAGTAATATATTTATTCGCTCGGGAAAGTAGATCTGAGATTGTGGTGGGCTGATCCAGCGATAGGGACGCCTGTAACTTCTCAGACCTTGTTCCCTTAACATGGCTGCCACGGCTATGCCAACTTGCAAATCCCTCACCTCCAGTGTCGCGTCTCTAAACCGATCCACGTAACTCTTAAGCGACTCCTTAACTCCCTGTTTAAAAGTGAGCAAGTAAGTTGGTTCTTTCTTTCTCTGACTGTTCATCCCAAATGCCTTAAGAAATTCACTCCGCAGCTGGTCAATAGAGACAATAGATCCCTCGGGCAAATTGTTGAACCATTTCATCACGTGGCCGGTCAGAGTGAGTGAAAAGGCCCTGCACATTATCTCATCCTCCCATCCATGTAACAATATCAAGGCCTCATAGTTCTTCATATGATCGTAGGGGTCCATCTTTCCCGTGTACGCGGTCATTTGTGGCATTTTGAACTTCGAAGGCAGCGGTTTCTATATAACGGCTGTGCTAAACGGTACTCTTCTTCTCTGGGACTCTTTTGCGGACACTAACTTCTTCTCTTCCAGCACTTGTTCTATCATCTTTTTCATGTCTGCAGAGGGAGCAGATTGATTTCTATCCCTTTCAGCATGAGATGAATTTAGCAGGTTCTCCACCATTACTTCTTTGCTTTTCCCTCGATGCGTATCTCCTCGCATCATCTGCGTGTTCCAAGTAGGATCAAATTTTGACCCGGCTTCCTAAGTACTTTCGTTATCTGTCCCATTCTTTCTAGCACCTCCAACACCATGTTCTAAGTTAGTGGTAGCAAAATTCGAAAATTCACGGTGATAGGCGAAAGACCCTGTCGCACGTTCAGTATTCTGCCGCCCAGATGCCTGTCGCCCAACACCAGACACCTGTTGCCTGAACCCTGCCGCAGGTCCCTGCTCTGCCGCCTCCCCAATCTCTCGCTAGGTCCTTGCGACAGGTCTCCTACTCCCCAGTCCTATCGCCTCTTGCTGAATGTCGTCTTCTTCAACAAAGGGAGCTTCCCACCGCCAAGAGGGGTCTGCCGCTGCCACATCCTCCTGTCACTCATTTGCTTGTAGCGGGACCCCTTGGCTTGTCTCCCCCACCAAGTTCATACAGCTTGCGGCAGGCTCAATGTCGGGAGAACTCCCTTAAACAGATCCACAATAGATCTTAATGCCTGAGTTGTTTCTTCGCTCTGCTGCCTTAGAGCTTCAAATTCTGCCACAGACAGCATTGTTCTCTCCTCTTCTATATTCACCTGAGTTCTTTGGCGAATTGGCTATTCAGGAGAACTCACAGAATTCTCGTCACTTCCGTCCTCACATTAATCGATCTCGTTCTCACCATCTTGAAAGTTTTGATTGGCTTTTATACGATTTCCCGCAGATGGTGCCAATTATTGTTGCACAAAACAACAATTAATGTGTGCTGACGTCGATATTTGTCTTCTTCCTCCACGTGTCTCCAAAAAGCTTTTGTAAAAATGAGAAAAGTCAGAATAATGCAAGGGGTGGTTCCCTGCGTAGGCTCTCCGATGTTTAAATCAGCCAAAGGTTCTTTAGTATTGTTCCCTGCGTAGGCACAGACAGCGTTGTTCTCTCGTCTTCTATATTCACTTGAGTTCTTTGGTGAATTGGCTATTCGGGAGAACTCACAGAATTCTCATCACTTCCCGTCCTCACATTAGTCGATCTCGTTCTCACCATCTTGAAAGTTTTGATTAGCTTTTTATACGATTTCACGTAGACGACGCCAATTATTGTTGCACAAAACAACAATTAATGTGTGCTGACGTCGATATTTGTCTTCTTCCTCCACGTGTCTCCAAAAAACTTTTTGTAAAAATGAGAAAAGTCAGAATAATACAAGGGGTGGTTCCCTGCGTAGGCACTCCGATGCTTAAGTCAGCCAAAGGTTCTTTAGTATTGGGAAACGTAAAAACCAATAGTAAAAAATTAGAGAATAGAATTGTACCTAGGGCCTATTTATAGGTGAATATTCTAGGGTAATTATCTGGGGATAATCACGTCTTTTTAGTGAGAGTTCGTTTACAAGTAAAACACAAATTCCATAAATCTCGAAAGTTTATGGAGAGCCTGTCGCCTGCAAGGGGCTGTAGGTGAAATACGACAGATACCCAGCGGGAGAGTCCTGTCGCCTTATGCGGGAGGTTGCACTTGTGTCACGTGTCCACACAACAAGGCCTCGGCGACGGACACACGCTTCAGTGCCTACGACAGAGGTCTTGTCGCGACCTTTGTCGCAGGCGATAGAGGTTCCACGCTCACCTCAACCATCTCTCGCTGAAAATGCCACATAGTCCAATAGGATCTCGTCATGTAACGGATTCTCTGATGTTTGGAATTTAGCACATTGTAAATGGGCTTTGCATATCACTCCCTAATGTCCTAAAATGGCGTCTATTTGGACGCTCCATTTCTATTCCCTTTCTTTCCAGGTGAGTAACTCCCTGAATTTTTAATTTTCTTCCTACGCATTGCCTTACATATTCACTCTCATCGAATTGGGTTTTCTTTTTAGGTCAATTCTGTGATAATGGCCTTCAATTTGGGGGTGAAAGCACCGGTTTTCATCAAATGGAACATACTGGATCCATTAATGCTTCGCTGAGCGCCGATGAGGACCGGCATCTCCAAAATGAGGTGGTCGATGCCCGAAAACTTTCTCTGGCGGTAGATTCCAAAAACCGACTCGCTACATTTCAGGAATCATTTACGTCTTTCCCTCCTGTTGTTTTCCTGGTAATCTTCAGTTATTTGTATTCGATCTTATAAAGAATTGATAATTTTTCTTCGTTTTTAAGAGGTTTAGGGTTTCATGTCAAAAAAACCACTAGAGAAATGTGTTTGTATGAATCACTTGAAAACGAAAGCATGATGTGAACAGTCATATCCATTTCTTGTTTGTCTCAGATGATAAGATGCTCAAGAAACAACTATACAATGGGGTTGTGCATTGCAATTGCAATTATGTATAATTTTGTTCTGTGATACCTTTTTCCTTTGTCTTCTGGCTGCCTCTGCCGTGGATGTAAATTTCATGAATATATTGCTTTAGGGTAATTTGGTTGCTCAAGGGCTGTCATGATACATTCTGTTTTGTACTAATTATTTATTCTGTAATGGCTGGCATTCCATTGCATGTTCCTATTAATTTTTATTTCTGGTGCTATAGGTGATGTGGTGTTCTTGCGCATTTCACAGCTTTGACTAAAATGTGCTTTCTTTGTGTTAATGGTGTAGTTCAATTATGATATTGGTTTTCTGCACACAAGACCTCTGAAGTATGATGATCCATTTAATAATCCATTGGTGAAGATTGGCGAGAGCAATGACTGTAGAGATGTGTGGAAAGTTTTGTCGGTTAGACCCAATTACACTTACAGAAGAACAACAAGCTATCCATCAGAAAAAGGAGGTCAAGAGCATACCAGTGGAAGAGAGCCACAATACTCCTTAAAGAGGTGATTCAATCCTCTTGACCCTGACACGATCGGATGGATTCCTTCAAATCTTTGCAACTGCTGTTAGTGAAATTGATAAAGACTTGGCACAAAACAATTTGTACCAAAAACATGGTGTTCCCTTTCGAATTCAGGCTGAGCACGAGGCACTGCAGAGAAAGCTTGAAGCACTACAAATTGTAAGTAGTTTTAAATTCTTGCAGTGGTAGATTATTATAGTTAGTGACTTTGTTTGCCAAAGTCAACATGGTAGCTCCATCAGTAGTTGTGGATAGTAAGCTAGTGAGAAATGCTTGAGATTACTCCCTTACATCAACCAAGATATTACATTTTGATTTTACTTTTTTCTTTTGTGTGTGTGTGTGATTAGCCTATTAGTTATTACCAGTGTATGCTGTAGACTGTGCACCTCATTTTTGGAGTTTCCTTTTGAAAACTTGAACGTGTTGTATGCATGCAGGAGAATACGGTAAGATTTCTAAAGACCATTCAAGTTAAATGCCGGGTCAGATGAAGTTGCAGAGTTGGGCCCATTGACAATCCCACAGTTGACAATTAGCCTCTTAAACTAAAAAGGCCTTCACGAATTTCTCCTTTCTTCGACTTTAGCTAAAGCCCGCAAGCCAGCCCAAAACATTTAAAAAAAAATACTTCGTAAATGAAAGGAAAAAACAATCGAAACCCGAGGAAGCCAGCTCATCTGCGCAGTGCGACGCGAACTCCCGCCACTGGGAATTCGTTTTGTCTTTGACTTGAGGTACTTTTTCTTGTATCTCCTTTCGGATTTCTTTGCTTTATTCTCTCTTCTTCCCGCATAGCTGCAAAACCTAAAATGATAACTTCATAGTAAGATTCAACCTATGTCGGAGTATAGCGAAGAGAGAGATCAATCACTTCTCTCTCTCCCCCACCCTCTCCCTTGCTTCACTTTTTAAGTTTCTGCTTGGCAAGAGAGTGGAAAGCGCCGGTGCGGCGGCTTTGCCACAGCGGTGCAATTTTTACTTCATCGCCCCCGGTAACGGGTTAAGGTGGTATCTGCCATCTCTGGTTTCACGCAGATCTCTGTATTTCCTCTCTCTATCTCTCTTTCTTAATTTTTTTTTTCTGATTTGCGTTAAAATTTATGTGTGATAAAGTTTGCATAAACTTAAATCTTTTTTCCCTTTGCGTTGTTTAACGCAGTACCAATAGAGTCAGTTTTCCACCAGTTAGGGTTCGCTCTTTACTTGTATTATTCTCTGCAATTTTAGTTTATGCGTTGCGTATTATTTAGGTTTTGATTGGATCCTAATCTTTAATATTCTTTATAATTTGGGATTTTGTTTCTGAAAAAAGAGTAGTTGAGGAAAATTAGGTTGTGATTTATGGAGTGCTAGAAATGTCAAATTCTTTTATGGATGCAGTAATGTCACTGCCAAATTAGCAGTCCATGTAATCATTTATTTATTTTCCTGTTTCATTAATTAATTCTACGTTTTTTCTATGGAAATGGATTTGAGGTAATGATTAAAGAATTAAGATGATTTTGGGTTCCTAAATCTTAAAATGCTTCGGACAATTATGAAACTGCTGAGATTCCTTATGCAGTCAAAAGGCATTAATGTATTGATTGTATTGCAGAAGCTGAAGCTGTTATGCATCCCACTTGGTACCTGGCTATTGCCACAAGCAGAGGCTTGAGCCAACAAAGGTCATTGTCATGATAGCTATTTCCTGGTACAGTTCTTTATCTCCTGGAATGATGTTTTATAGTATTTTCCAGCCTTGATTGTGTTTCATATCATAATTAGTATGAGAAGCTGCAAGCCTGCTGGTAAGATTTATGTTTCTGGTGCTAAATATTTTTATAGCCTACAATACCTAAACTCGAGATTACATATTTACATGCTCTTGATGTTGTCCTTGATTGGTCACTGTGGAGTTTTCTATTAGTTTATTCATAATGATAAGTGAACACATAACTATGGAATGAACTCGTACAATGAGTGGCTGGCTGCTTGAATGATTGCCCCAATTGGCAACATATACTGTATAAACAGAAAACAGTTTAATGAGCTGAGATTCAATAAAAAAAACTTCAACAACCACAGGGTAGCTTTCTAGTTATTCTACCTGAATGGAAACTTTAATAATCTACACTTGGTTAAAGCTATTAACTACTCATTTTTTTTTCTGTTAGAAATTTACTGCTTGGATTCATCTAAATGCTAAAAAACTCTCTGTTTTTCTTAAACAGAAGCAGCATGACATGGGAAGCATTTGTCTCTAGAGTTCAGACTTTACAGAGAGGCTTTATAGGGGACCAAAGGAGGTCAGGACTGGCAAGGGTGAGTTTCATGGGAATCCATACACCTGTATTTGTGAAATTGTTAACAGTTGTTTTTTCTTAAGTTTTTGTTCAACTTATAATGAAGCATACAATGGAAGACAGGTCAAAGATGGAAATTTCTCCTGTTTAGATGTTGGTCCGGAACAAAGTTCCAAGGTATAAACATGATGTTCCAGACCACAATTTCAACTGATATTGGAGTTGCTAAGAACAGACTGATCATGAGTTTCAATCTAAGGCACGGAAGGATATCAAAAAAATCTAAGGCACGGAAAAAAATAAAAGGTTATGGTTTGAGTGATTTTCTTTTTTTCTAATTTTCTTTATCTTTACTTAGATCATTCATATAGTGCTTCAGGTCTGTTAGTTGAGCAAAGCCGATGTAAATTTCATCTTAGTTCTTTAATATCCCTTATAAGCCAAATGATGTAAATTTCATATAGTGCCCTTTTGTTTATCTTCTGTGTGGCGTTAACTGCTGCTTGATTATTGGTTGGGAAGTCATTTTTATAACTGAATTTAGTTACCATTTAAAATAGGAACTTTTATAAATTGAAATCATGCATTTTTTTTAAAATTAAATTTAAGCTTATTTTACCATTATATAAAAAAAAAGATTGGTAGAATTATAGTTGGGTCAATTAATAGGCTTGAGTTTTGATTGTAAGGCCCAATCTGTTTGAATAAGCCCAACTGGGTTCTGAAAATCTCATTTGTATTTATTTTGCGGAATTTGTGTGGGTTGAATAGTGGGCCTCTTTGATGCTAGGCTTAATTACTTTAGGTGTATATGAAGTTTGCGTAGTGGAGTTACAGGCTGGGCCTTTCTAGGCCTATGTGAAATGCACTCAAGACGTATAGTAAGTTTATATTAAGATTTAGCCCATTATTGACCTCTTAAGACCCAAAAAAGGATTTTTGAGTCATCAAGCCCAGCGTGGAATAAAGGTTAAGCCCAAATCTAAACATTGTATCCATTAAGGCCACTAATAGGTTCATATTCTATCCACTAAGCCTAAATGGGTTCGGGTCATAATAAAAAATGGTCCATTAGGATAGATTTTTAAATCCAAAGTGGGCCTATTGGGGTCCACTTCAACTTCATTCCAAGAAAACTCAAATTTGACCCAAAATGTTTTCTCAGGCTTGCTCATTACGTAAAACTGTTGGGCTTATTGTTGACCTCTTTAGGCCCATTTTTCTGGCCCTAAAATTCAAGTTGTGACCCAATATTTAGCCCAAAGTGATCCATGTGACAGATTTTTGGGCTCAAAGTAGATCTGAAGCCCATTTTACACGATGTTTCGCCCAGAGTTGCCCGCTATATCAAATTTTGGGTCGAGCATATTCAATTTAGGCACAAATTGATATAGCCCAATATTTAGCCAAAATTTGCCCATTATGTCAGATTTTTGGGCCAAGCGTATTCAATTTTCGGCCCATGCTTTAATTAGGCCCAAAATCCAAGATTGACACAAAAATACACCCCAATATCGACTCATTATGCAAAACTTTGGGCTTAATGTTGGATATTGGACCTAATGAGCCCAATATTTACCCATTGGGTCCAATAGTCCAATTAAACCCGAATTTGGGCCGAATGTTAACCTCGAAGGATCGGCCTAACCGAATTTGGACTATTGTTTGTTACACCCAATGTTCACTAAAAGGCCCATGTTGTGCCACCGACGTCTCCAATTTCGAAATCCCAAGACCCATAATACGTGATCTCCGTGAATTATATGATTAGCAGAAAATTATTGGCTTATATAAGCTCTTCAGAGGCCATTTTAAAATTTTCTAAGTTATATTTTGGGGTAATCAACTAGCCTAAGAAAGTTATTTACTCCCACATTATATCCTAGGAAGCCCATATCACTTGTCTAAATTCACGTGACACCTTGACTTACAACCAGGCACATATTTTTGTAATTTTCTTCTACCATTCTAGAATCTAAAGCATACCGCTCCCCTCACCTCCGGCAGTTTAAATTTACCTCAGCGCAGCCGAGAAAGGTGGGATGCGCTGACCACTGAATGACTGAATAAATCAAACAACAATAATCCAGACTGTTCCATTACACAAGTTTCAACCCATAAGATTGACTGAGAAATAATTGATTTATTTAAATCATGCAACTAAAACAGGCTCCTCATTGTGAAGTTGGAGGCTTGTCACCTTGGTCATCATCTTGAGGTGGTGATGAACCCAAAATCAAGGTTTAGGTAGACGCCAGGAGGCCTCTGCCCGGGTTGGATCGTAAGCAACTGGCTTGAGTCACCCAACACATCTGCCCTTCAACAAAAGTGAAAAACTCGTTATATTTCTGTTGCAAACTACTATAATCTTAATCATCTTACAGGTACATTTCTTCTCTCGTTTGCCAATAAAAAGCATATTTAAATCCGATTGAACTACTTACTCGTAATACATACTATATCCCAGCTTTCAACGGTTGTAAACATATCTATTTCTCAACTTCACAGTTTACGAGGCAAAGGAAATTAGTCTCTCATATACAATGCATCACAAAGCTAGAAAGACATGATAAACGAAAAAGCACGGTCCAATTTCTAAGCAAAATGCATTTGGCGTAAGAAAAATGTGCACTAAAAACATGGAAATTAATCTAGCCAACATAAGGTTTTAAAAACTGTTCCAGACATACCCATCTCTGAAATGCTCCTCGTGACCAACCTATTACACCAAGCAAAACATATTATATTAGTTACAAAAAAAACAAAATGAACTGGATGAGCAACTTCAAACTCTTAAAAACTGTTTTATGCCTATACTCACATAATAATAATAATACTTCATATAGTTATAAATCCTTTCTTGTGAATGATAATGATATGATGCTCAATGAAGCCTAGCTTGAGTAGTTCTGATAAGAGTGATAAATTCTACAGATCATTGTCAATGCCACAAAGGGAACAATATTCAACCAATCAGCTAGTACTTCCCACTGGTTAAATTTCAGGTCTCTTCATCCATGGATGAGCATAGGTGATATTGGAAAACTAAATTGCCTTCCCAAAAGTTCATCGGCACAACAAATTAAACAATGACCCATTTCCATGTTTTTCATGTACTTGGACAGCTGTTCAACAGTAGTCCATTATGCAAACTGGCTTAAGATCTACTACAGGTTTCTGCCCAACTCCTCGGTGGTGTCATGCTAACTGCAAAGTTTTGAAACAAACTTACACCAAGTTATGAGCCAACAAGGATGATCAATATGGTTACTTGTCCAAAGTTTCAACAAAATGAAAAACACGGACACTGATTGCAGCCAAATAGGAAATTCAATGACCAAATGAATACTATGTACAAGCTAAATTTGAAAGCAATCAAATTATGCATCACAAGAAGATAGAATGAAATAACTATACATACAATCGCCACTTGGAGATACATACCATGTCTTCTCTTGACATGCACCAATTCCAGCATAGAACTTCTCTTCCCACTTGTCTCTCCATTTAGTTCACAACCAGTCTCAAGCCCATTTATCTGCCCCCTGTATTATCAAAATAAAAAGTTTAATATAACCTTTGAAAGTGCTTGAGGTCGGAAGGTCTGACCAAATAGGAAAATATAAGGAGAAGAAGAAAACTTTAAAATCTTAAAATCAGTTGAAGCATTCTTATAAACAATATGAAAAGAAATGCTGTTGAAATTTCCAATAATCTAACATATCTCAGTCTTTCCAGATAAAACAAGGCATGCTATGGTTTGTGTCATATTACCATCTGAAAATAGTAAATTATAGAAAAAAAATCAAGACTTCAAACTAACAATAATAAAAAATCTTGTAGTCCAAGGCCAATTGAAAATTACCATTTGAGAACAGATCCACTACCACCATAATGCTCTCCCCTCTTCTCCCATTATTGACCGTTCATTCAATCTACCATACTTATGCATCCCTTTTTCTGTCTAGTGTTTAGCATCATAGTTCTGCTACCTATCAAAATAAGTTTATCACCAATATAAAGTAGATATTTTGCCATCGCTCAGCAGCACACCAAGTGTATGAAAACTAATATCATGATCATCCATCAAAATATAAATCACCATTTCTCATACCAACCAGCATTTTTAGTGCCTGATTTTGCTTGCTTCTGAGCACTCCTCCCTATCCTTGCTAAATAACTGCAGTTTTAAAGACGTAATAATGATTGTATTGATGAAAAATTGCATGCATGGTAAACTGGAAACATCATATTTGTCTTTTCATGATAATTTGTGCAATGAACTGTTTCCTAATAAAGGTGAATTATGTAGAAATAAAGACCTCCATTCATCCTGATGAAGGACTTTTTGCCATATTGCATACCATGAATCACCTTCAGCATTTCTTCCAGATTCACAATACCTATGAGATATAAACTCCTTAAAAGTTAGGCAAATTACTGAGCTGTAGTCCGTAGACCAATATTTTGCAGCAATTTAAAAACAAGATAAATAGGAATACCCATGCTCGGATGATTTGAGTCACTTAAGCCAGAATAAACCATTTGACATTACCACAAATAGTTTATAGGATAAAGCAATCAAATCTTAAGTAAAAGTACCTGGATCTTTGTATCCATTCTAGTCACTTTTCTCCCACCACTGTCAAGGAAATCAATAAATCCAATTAAATGCATCCGCCTGGGGCGATACTTAATGAGGTTATAAAAACAATGTTAAGCACCAGATATATACAAGCACAACCAGAATTTCATTATAAAATTCCACAGTTTAATCAGAATTGCGAGTTACCTCTTTTGGGTGGAATGCCAGCGAGACTGAGGACCAGAACTTGTTGAAATCAACATTACATTACAAGATTTTATAATGAATAAAACCTTTAAAGTCCTTGGATCAAAATTCAACCAAAAAAAACCCTAATAGCAACAGGCTTTGAGATGTGAAAAATTCACAATAAAAAGGAACAAACAAATTAACTTCAGAGCCTTAAATAAAAAATAAAAAAAAAGTCAATCACATTCTCAAAATGAAACACCTAAATTCAGAATACCATTAAGGAACAATATGAGAACAAATATATACGAATACGGAGAAATATATGATATGCGTACAAATTCCTATATATATTGATAAAAACAGGGCAGAAGGATGAAAGTGTGACGTACTGAGCCCGAGCAAACGGGATTGCAGGAGACATGGAGCTTGGAGAGCTTGAACACGATCTGAGTCGTGAATCTTTTGGAACTCCGCCATAGATTAAGAAAATGCCATGGACGACAAGAAAAACCCTGGAAGATACAGAGAAAGAGAAAAGATGAGGAAATTTTAGGAGAGAAGATAATGAGGAGCGTACGAAGAGTTTAGAAGAAGTGGAAGAGATTAATGAAGAGTCGGGAAAGGGGATTTAGGGAAATAAATTAGAGGAAGGGGCAAATGTGAACGGAGGAGAGAATTTGTGGAGAATCTTTGCGTTGGCGGGCATTTGACTGGCGGAGGACTTTAAGGAAGACGGAGAAGACTGGAAAGAAGAGAAGAGAAGAGAGAAGGCGGCCGTAGGTGAAATTTGCGAGCGAGCGGGTAATGGTGTGGAGAGAGGGTGACCGGGTGAGATCAGATCGGTTGGCTGGCTCTTCCCGCTCATTCTTCCTTCCTCTTCAGCCTCGACGCAATTCGAATTTCAGGATTTAATCAGATACACGCGTGAGCAACACCGGATACAATTCAAAGTTGGGGATTTTGTAACCCTATACCCTATGCCTCTCTCCATCTGACACGTTTTTTCATATCAACCGTGCAATTTTGTGACTTAGCCCACTGGTGCAGATGCATGATCAAAGTTAAAAGCCTCTTAAGGTTTGAGAAGGAATTTCATTCTAATACAATCGCAAGGTTAATCTATTTTGTTAAGTTTATATTTATTTTTATGTGTTTATGAAATAGTTTAAGTTTATTTTCATATGTTTAGTATGTACTTTTATTGATGTTAATTTTATATTTATTTTTATATGTATATGATATTTTTCGCATTAAAATAAATATAAATTTAATATCACTAGAAATAAAATAAATTCACCTTACAATTCGATCTTATTGTAAAATTTTCTATTGACAAGAGGAAGAAATGAAATCTAATTTTTTGTCTACGATACAATTATAATTTTACTAATTGAGTATACAGTAATTGATTCTTTCAGGATCTTATTATGATTTATAAACGCTAGCAAAGAGGTGTAGTCGAATTAAAGTGATGTTAGAATCAAACATTGTGCTGTCAGCTTTGAAGGAATTCACATGCTAATCAATCATCGCATAGTTCCAGCATTCTCCTCAAACCTTCTTAAACCACAAAGCACAAAAGCAAAGTATATGTCAGGGAATACAAAAAGAAAAAGAAAAATAGCAAGACCATAAAAGAAACAACAATAATTTGACAGATTCTTTTTCTCGTTATGACTTCACTTTATTTCATCTGATGTTTGCTTGACCTTAAAACAACACAAATCCCACCACTAAGAAGCTAAAATAACTTCTACCATCACTCTGATGGATTCTCTGATCTTCACCTGCAATCCTACTGTATCAAAACATAAAATTATTTCTTCGTTTCTCTGGTTATGTTCCCTCATCATTCTCTTCTTCTTTCCATTTCTTAGCCTCGTAGAAGCTCAAACAACCACTTGTAGAACTACTTGTGGTGATATTCCTATACACTACCCTTTTGGGATTGACGATGGCTGTGGCAGCCCTTATTACAGACACATGCTTGTCTGCTCCGAGCCTGGCAGGCTTGAGCTTCGTACACCCTCCGGTAGATACCCTGTACGAAGCATTAGTTACTCCGATCCTCATATCCTTGTCACCGATCCATTGATGTGGAATTGCCTAGATGGTGATAACTTTCGTCCTACTAGGCCTTTTAGCCTCGACACAAGCACACATTTCTCACTGTCCTCTCAAAATGACTACCTCTTCTTCAACTGCAGCGAGGATTATGTGATTGTCGAGCCAAAGCCCATCTTCTGTGAGAGGTTCCCTGAAAGGTGTGATTCATCATGCGATAGTGGTAGTTATCTTTGCAGGCATTTACCTGAATGTGCCGCAGCGCTGGGCGGTAGTTCTTGCTGCTCTTACTACCCCAAAGCAACGGAGTCCTTAAGACTGATGCTGAAGTATTGTGCTTCATATACAAGTGTGTATTGGAAAACTGTTGATACAACCACTGATTCTCCTTATAGTCAGGTACCTGAATATGGAATTCGGGTTGATTTTGATATTCCAGTGATTACAGACTGCCTTCAGTGTGAGGATCCATCCAAGGGAGCTGGAACATGTGGATTTGATACACAAACACATAATTTCCTCTGTCTATGTAAGGGGGGAAATGTCACATCGTATTGTAAAGGTATGTTTTAACGCTCATATGAACATTCGTATCACCCTTGATCTTTTTTCTGTTTTTGACATGGCTGTCAAGCTTTGATCGGAATGTCTTGCCATGAAATTTTCTGATCCCTAATCCTCTTAATAAGTTGGGTGTTATCTGTTGTGCAGATCGTGACATTTCTGGGCACAGAAGGGCAGGAGTCATTGCAGGTGAAATATCTATAACTTGGCCTAGCATTTTGTGTTACTAGTGTTAATGGTTGCAATCAATTAATTACGAAGATAAAACAAAACTAGTGCTAATGGTCTAGGTGATGGACTTGTATATCAAAATACAAAGATTAGGCCTTTGATGATTTCTTATTGTTGCAGGCACTGTAACTGCAGTTTCAGCTGCTGGAGCCATAGGAATTGGAGTCGGTATTTGGTTCTTGAAGAAAGTGAGAGCTAAAGCACCTGTAACATGTGGGGTTCAAAGCAATGAGAATAGGCTTTTCTGAAGAAAGCGTGAATGTGGGTACAGTGAAAGCAAGCCACTTTATTGTTTTCCTACTTTCTTAATCATTTTAAACTGCAGGACAAACCTCTTGATGGTTTGGTTTGCTTCTGTCTTTCTTTGTTCATAGTTAACAGAAATTTGAGAGAGCTGAGAATTCACTCAGTGATTTTGCTGCCATATCTTCCTAGCTTTCTTTCTTATAAAGTTGAAATAATTTACTTTATACCATAAATAACACAAGTATACAATGGTTAAAGTTTAATGTCTTAACATATCATCTGATAAATACATCTTTATAAATATAATAATAACAACTTAAATTCAAAAATGAACAAAGATATCTAAAAACATCGTATATGTATCATATATCTTCAAATTATAATCACACCAAATCATTGAAACAATTATTAAATTAAAAAATCTACATCTAGCTAGAGCCACCGTGTCATGACTGTGATTGCTCGCCTTTATTTATAGTAGTGTAATTGAAATAATGACTATAAACATAAACATATGGTAGCTGATCATTTGATCAATATGATCCGAAAGAGGTGTGACGAAGTCGCTTATGCGTAGCTGCACATTCCATACAAACATTTACTTCCTTTCTTGCAGTTATTGTTGCAACCCCCACAGTGCTTTTTGTGAGACATCGGGTTCACACACTGCCCTTTGCAGCAAATCTCAGAGTACTTGCATTTCTTACCACACATCCCGCAATTCAGCCTGTCTGTCTTCACATTCACGCATTTCTTCTTGCAGCAATCAGGCCCCGGACTGCCCGCAGCACGACAGACTCTAGGGTATTTGTTACATGTCATGGTGGCCCGAGGTTTCTGTGCAAGAAAGCGGCTGGTAATTCCTCGGAGAGAAGTTGATTCTTGGCTATGATCATCGTCAACATCATCACCATGGCCATCATTCTCAACGAACGATTCTTCTTTAGATGGTGTGGCGGAGAGAGTGATGGCCAAGGCCATGAACAAGGCAAACAGTAGGAAAATCTTGAGAAATTTCATGTTTGAGAGTTCGTCGAAAACAATGCAATGAAAGATATATGCTTAATTTGGATAATTGTGTGTGGCGTGGAGAAAGCATGGATTGATATAGAGGTATTTATACACAACATTGGAGGCTGACTTATAAAAGGTAAACCAGTTGGTTTCCAAGTTGAATTGCTGCATGTGTTCGTTTTCGCCGATGTACAGTCCTTAATTAGTGGGATGGTCCAATTCAACGGGTGTTTAAAATATTTAAGTTAGGCGTCCCAAGAAAATTCATGCCGCAAAATTAGGCGAATTTCATCTTCTCTAATTTCTATCAAATTGTCAATTTCCCAGCCATTAAATAGTTTCATAATTAATGTACCAAAAAAATAGTTTCATAATTAGAGACCACAGTTTGTTATTACACACATAATAACCAAATCTTAATGTTCAAGATAAAGTTAAGATTATGAAATTTATCACTAACAGTGACATTCACTAACTTTAATTTGTTGAAAAAATAAACACGTCATTATTGCAACATTTTCTTTTATTATCACTCTTTCTCTTCCTTTTTCGAATATATCATTGATTTGATATATGTAGAAATAGTTAGCATGTATAATTGCACAAAAATATTCTAAAGAAGGACATTTGCATGCTTAAACAGTTAAAATTAGCTGAGTAGGTGAACTTTTTACTATTAGAATAATAAGCAGGTAGCTTGAAAGGAAAAGAGTCAGATGGAGTGCGTAACAGCCTCCTTAGACGAGACCACCTTATACTAGTTTTGTTCAAATATGTCAAGAAACCCAAAATTTCAAGTTTAGCTTGCAAAACCGTTAAAGATGCACTCCCTTTTATTAATCCATGCTCTTGAATTCTGCACATTACAATTTCTATGGTTTTTGATAATTAGGAGTGAGGTTGAGTTGATTTGGCTTGAAATCAAACTTTGTAACATGTTATAATTATTTGATTCACTCAATCGGCACAACCAAAGATTCAAATATGCTTTTATAAAATTAAATGATCATATACTTAGATTTACTTGTATATATATAAACTAATTTTTACTCGTGCGATGCACGAATTAGTTATAATTATTTAAATTTATAAATATATATAAAATAATGTTATTTAGTTTATTTGTTTAAAGTATAGATAAAATATGTCTAATATAATCAATATATCAAATTATAAAAGAATTAAATATTTAATTAAAAATTATAAAATTCAAAACATAAGATAAACAAATATTAAGAAGAATAAAAAAATAAAAACATGTCATAAATAATATTATTGAGCATATCACAAAATGTTAAAATAGAACTTAAAAGTATATTTTAGCAATTTCAAGTGTTATAGCAACATTTTTAGGCATATTATAATTATTGACCTAAATAATCATTGTTATAAATATGCTTTTTTACATACATATAATATAAATATGCATTCTTTTATATAATTATAACATAAAAAGATTTATATTTATATATGAAAGCATAATAACTTGTATAATGCATGAATTAATTTTATTTATTTAAAAATGTATGTAACATATATATTTAACAATTTATATATTTTACGCATTAATTTTATTTATTTACAAAAATATTTTAAATATTTAAATAATATACATGATATTGATGGCTTAGTTTTATACTTTTCAGTTTAGATAGTAAAATATTTTTTAAATAAATTAAAATTAAAATTATTTATTTTATAATATAAATAGATATCAATTAATATTTTATATAAATTTTCAAATAGATAATATTAAAATTATGTTTGTTTTTAAATATTTTTGGATTAGATAGTATTTAGAATTAATTTAATATATTCTTTTTTTAAATATTCAAAAATTATAGGGATTAAATAAATTTTAGGAAAGTGAAAGAGTAGAGAAGTTAATACTTATTATTCTTTCATAAAAAAATACTTATTATTCTTTTCGACTTAGGTGGACATGAAATTAATGATACTTACATGTCATTCAAATAGACTATCCATGTAAGCATATGTGTAGGCATCTTACCAAATTTGTTATGAACCTTGTAATTTAATATGTATATTAGAGAAGATTTTTTTAGAAAAAAAAATTTTAAATATTTAAATAGTATACATGATGTTGATCGCATATTTTTATACTTTTAAGTTTAGACAATAAAATATTTTTAAATAAATTAAAATTATTTATTTAATAATATAGATAGATATCAATTAATATTTTATTTAAATTTCCAATTAGATATTAATAAAATTATATGTTTTTAAATATTTTTGTATTAGATAGTATTTAAAATTAATTTAAGATATTTTTTAAAAAATTGAGAGATTCTAGGGATTAGAGAAATTTAAGGGAAATGAAAAAGTAAAGAAGTTAATATACTTATTATTCCTTTTGACTTAGGTGGATATGAAATTAATGATGCTTACGTGTCATTCAAAGAGACTGTCCATGTAAATGTCTATGTAAGCATCTTACCAAATTTGTTATGTAGTTTGTAATATAATATATATATATATATATATATATATATTAGATATATTAGATAGCTAAAAGTTCAGATTTACTTGTATATATAAATGATTAGAGGTCCAGAATTAGTTTACTTATATATATATATATATATATATATATATGTACAATTATGCTTTTGTGTGTGTGTATATATATAAAGAACTAGAGACCTAAAGTTAAGTAACTTACTTTATATATATATAAAAGATCAGAGATCTCAATTTGTTTGTATATATATAAAAGACCAGATGTCCAGATTTGTCGTTTTATATATATAAATGACTAGAAGCCTAGATTCACTCATATAAATACAATGAGACTAAGACCTAGATATATATATATATATATATATATATATATATATATATGCAATAATCTTTGATAAAATACAAACATCCAACAAAGAAATCATTATCCAAGACCTCCAACATGAAATCCACAATATTAAAACAGAAATAAAATTGCTTAAACAACAACAATAACAGCACAGTCAACAACTAAAAAATTTACCAAACTCAAATGGAGAAATTTACCAAGAGCAAGTCAGATAGATTTTTTTTAACTAGGAGTAGGGATAGACATAGATGTTTGGATTGTAAGGTTATCCCAGGTGAGAGTATTACCGCGCAACATAGACTCTTAGTTCTAGATATGAAGATAGATAGACGACATCGAAGGAACCAACAAAAAGGAATTGAACGAATTCGATGGTGGAAGTTAAAAGAAGATTGTCATACAACATGTAGAGATAGTTGGATTCAAAAAGAGGCTTGGACAACAAAAGAGAACCCAAATGTAATGTGGAATAAGATGGCAAAATGCATTCAGGAGGTAGGCAAAGAGACATTAGGAGTATCAAACGGAAGAGTGCTGACTGGAAAGGATGCAACATGGTGGACTGCAGTAGTAAAAGATGTTATAAAGACTAAGCGAGAGCGTTACAAGGCTTTAAAGAAGAACAATACAGAAGAGAGTTTTTCGGAATATAAGGTAGTAAGAAAAGAGGCAAAGAAGGCTGTGGCAGAAGCTAAGACGAAGGTTGCGAAAGAGATTTACGACAAGTTGAACACAAAGGAGGGAGGGAAAAGGATATACAGATTGGCGCGAGCAAGAGAAAGGAGGAGTCGCGACCTAGGAGTCGTGAAATGTATTAAGGATGAGCATCAAAGAACTCTCGTTAAAGATAATGACATTAAGGACAGGTGGCGAGATTATTTTAACAAATTATTTAATGACGGACAAAATAAAGTTTTGGATAATATTTCGGTGCCTCTTAAGGATTTAAATCGGTGTTTTATGCATAGAATCCAAGAGATAGAGGTAAAAGAGGCACTAAAGATGATGAAGAATGGAAAAGCTGTTGGACCTGATGGCATCCCAATTGAAGTTTGGAAATGCCTTGGAGATGTAGGAGTTAGGTGGTTGACAAATCTATTTAATAAGATTTGGGGCACTAACAAAATGCTAGAGGAATGGAGGAAGAGTGTCTTAGTACCTTTATATAAGAACAAGGGAGATATTCAAAGTTGCGCCAACTACCGAGGCATAAAATTGATGAGTCACACGATGAAACTATGGGAGAGAGTGATAGAACGGAGATTAAGAAAGAATGTAGAGATATCGGAGAAATAATTTGGTTTTATGCCAGGTCGATCAACTATGGAGGCAATATATTTGCTTAGACAACTTACGGAGCGCTTTCGAGTAATGGGTAAAGATCTTCATATGGTCTTTATAGATTTGGAGAAAGCATATGATAAAGTACCTAGGGAGGTACTCTGGTGGTCCTTAATGAAGAAAGGAGTTCCTTTGAAATATATTAAACTAATTAAGGACATGTATAGAGGCGCAAGGACACATATGAGGACAGGTGGGGGGCAAACAAGTGAGTTTCCTATCACGGTGGGATTACACCAAGGGTCAGCGTTGAGTCCATTCTTGTTTGCGGTAGTTATGGACGAACTGACAAAATCCATCCAGGATAAGGTGCCTTGGTGTATGATGTTTGCAGATGATATTGTCCTATGTGCGGAAACTAGAGCGGAGATCAATACAAAGTTGGAATTATGGAGACAAACGTTGGAATCAAAAGGATTTAAACTAAGCAGAGTGAAGACTGAATACATAGAGTGTAAATTTAGTTCTAACCGACTGGAAGAGCATGATGTACTGAAGTTAGATGGGATGGCGATACCTAAGCGAGATCATTTTCGATACTTGGGATCAATAATACAGATGGATGGAGAGATTGATGGTGATGTGACCTATAAGATCCAGGCTGGATGGAGTAAGTGGAGAAGTGCTACATGTGTGTTGTGCGATAAAGGAATTCCTACATGGTTGAAAGGCAAGTTTTATAGGACAGTTGTTAGACCAACATTGTTATATGGTAGTGAATGTTGGGCGACTAAGAGGCTACATACACAAAAGATGAGTGTAACAGAAATGAGAATGTTACTGTGGATATGTGGATATACAAGAAAGGATAGAATGAGAAATGATGATATTCATAAGATGATTGGAGTGGTATCTATCGAAGACAAAATGTGTGAAAATCGTTTACGTTGGTTTGGACATGTAAGACGTAGACCTGTAGATGCTCCAGTTAGGAGAATAGAGGCTATGGATGTTGAGAGAAGAGTTAAGACTAGAGGAAGACCGAAAAAGACTTGGAAGAAAGTAGTTTGGAAAGACATAGAGGTTTTAGAATTAGATGAGCAAATGGCCTTGAATAGGAATCTATGGAGGCAGAGAATACATATGGACGATCTAACGTGATTTTAGATATTGGTTCATATAGTCTACCCCAATCTATTGGGATAAAGGTTCTGATGATGATGATGATGAAATGGAGAAACTTCCAGTGAATCTTCTGACGAAGACAAACGACCATCACATGAATTTTTAAATATCCTAACTGAAGTCTAAATCCAGAAATACTTAATAAAAATATCAATTTTAATCAATAATGAATTTTTAGTAGAAACAATAGCTCTATTTGACACAGGAGCTTATCAAAATTGTATTAAAGAAGGACTAATTCCAACAAAATATTGTGAGAAAACTTTTGAAAGTTTAAAAGCAGCAAACAATGAAAAACTCCAAATCCAATACAAATTAACAAAAGCAGAAATCTGTAAAGACCAAATTACATTCAAAACACCATTTTTAATAATAAAAAATATTAGTCAAAATGTTATATTAGGATTACCATTTATATCCCTAATCAAACCATATGAAGTAACAACTAATGGAATATCTACAAAAATCCTTGGATCAAAATTAATATGCAATTTTACAAAAAAACCAAAAAAAAGAAATATAAATTTATTAAAATAAAAAACAATTACAAACCAACAAATTAATATAATAATCAAAGACAAACAAAATCAAATATTCTATTTAAAAGAAGATATTAATTTCAAAAGAATCCAACAGCAATTACAAAATCCTCAAATACAGAATAAGATAAAGTTATTGCAAACAGAAATTAAGAAAACAATTTGTTCTGATTTACCAACAGCTTTTTGGCAAAGAAAGAAACATGTGGTAGAATTACCGTATGAAAAAGATTATGATGAAAAACAAATTCCAACAAAAGCAAGACCAATCCAAATGAATCAAGAAATAGAGCAATACTGTAAAAAAGAAATACAAGAATTGCTAAACAAAAAACTAATCAGGAAAAGTAAATCTCCTTAGAGCTGTTCAGCTTTTTATGTCAATAAAAATGCAGAACTAGAACGAGGAACACAAAGACTTGTCATTAATTACAAACCTCTGAATGAAGCATTAAAATGGATTAGATATCCTATTCCAAATAAAAAAGATTTACTTCAAAAATTTTGTAATGCTCAAATCTTTTCAAAATTTGATATGAAATCAGGATTTTGGCAAATTCAAATTTAAGAAAAAGATAAGTATAAAACAGCGTTTACAGTCCCGTTTGGACAATATGAGTGTGATGTAATGCCATTTGGACTTAAAAATGCTCCATCAGAATTCCAAAAGATAATGAATGAAATATTTCACCAATATTCTCGATTTATGATAGTATACATTGGTGATGTATTAATATTTTCAACAACTATTGATTAACATTTCAAACATTTACCAATTTTCATTAAAGCCGTCAAACAAAATGGTTTAGTTGTTTCCCAGTCCAAAATTAGTTTATTTCAAACACGAGTAAGGTTTTTAGGACAGTATGTCTATCAAGGGACCATTAATCCAATAGAAAGGTCAATCCAATTTGCTGATAAGTTTCCTGATCAGATCTTAGATAAAACCCAACTTCAAAGGTTTTTAGGGAGTCTGAATTATATTTTAGATTTCTATCCAAATCTCAATAAAATTCTTAAACCTCTTCATGAAAGACTTAAGAAAAATCCTCCATCATGGACTCAAGCCCATACAAAAGTAGTTCAATCTGTTAAAGCCCAAATCAAAGAATTACCATGTTTACATTTAGCAGACCCAAATGCTTTCAAAATCGTAGAAACCGATGCTTCTGACATAAGATACGGAGGAATCCTCAAACAGTTAAAAGATAACAAAGAAAGTATAATTCAATATACTTCCAAACACTGGAATAGTACCCAGAAGAATTATTCCACAATAAAAAAAGAGATTTTTTCCATCGTTTTATGCATCACAAAATTTCAAAGTGACTTGTTAAATCAAAAAATTCTTCTCAGAATTGATTGCAAATCTGCAAAAGAGATTCTTAAAAAAGATGTGAAAAATATGGCATCCAAACAGATTTTTGCAAGATGGCAAGCAATTTTATCAATCTTTGATTTCGAAATTGAGTTTATAAAAGGGGACTCTAACTCTCTCCCAGATTTCCTCACAAGAGAGTTTCTTCAGAATCCTTCACAATGTCTTCCAGAGAAAAAAGAGAAAAAGAGAAAGAAAGAGAGAAAAAAGACAAGGGTAAGCAAAAGCAAACCCATTCCCCATTAAAATCACTTATCTCCCAATCCCATATACCAACATGGCAACAGATTTTTGCCCAAGAACACCAAAGACAGGAGTCATCATCCAATTTTGAAGAGTCACAACTGGAAATGATTTGTCAATTCTCCGAGTCATTACCACAAACCTCTTCAGAGGTACAATCTATTTCAAAAAATAGAGAGGTCATGATTTCAAAAAACCAACCTCTCCAAACTATTTTCCCAAAACAAGGAGTGGTGATTACATATCCACGTCTTAAAGCTGATCAAAAATATTTTTCAAAACAGCAATTCTAACATATGGTTCTTGTTGACCCTGAATATTTTCATGAAAATCCAAACATTGTTATCAAAAAGATTTTTAATGGTTTTCATCACAAATCATGGGATCAACAAAAACCTCAAAGTTTTTATGAAAATATTTTGATTGAAACAGGTTCCTTGGCAATCAAACATTATGCCAACAAAAATCAACAAGACTTTATCACCCATTCAACTGCTCAAATTCTCAAAGTCCTTAGACCGATTGACTGGGTAATGATCCAAACAGTCTCAAAAAATTCCTAGCCAGCTATAACACCAGACTTCACCATTGCCCCACATTTAATTACTGGGATTATCAACAAGCTTGGTTCAATACCTTTACCTTTGAAAACCAACACAATCGCCATTCACGGCTCATTTACTTTAAAAAAGACACCAAATACCAATTCCCAGTCTGGTTTACTCACTGGTGGCAGTGGTACGGACTAAATCATGAAATCCTTCCCCCTCAAGTATGGGAAGCTTATGAATTTTTCAGTGAATTTTTCCAAGAAGAACAAACTCAACAAGGATTCTAGAAATCATTGATATTTTGCTCAATCTTTAGTCTGTCTTGGATTTCTTCATGGCACTATGAATTTATGAATGATCCAGTATCAAGTCACAAACAAATTATTAGAAGATTCAAAACAAAGTGGTGGGAGAAATTTGACTACTCAAAATGCTTAAGAGATAGTGTCAAAGACTGGCTCCAGAAACACCTAGAATTTTGCAAATCAGCTCAAACATCAGCTACCACATAGTTTCTCCAAGCCAAGTCACATGCTAGTGCACTGTTAGCACAGGCCAAAACAAAGAAAGAATACAAAGAATTGATGAAGCAAATCCTCCAATCAGTCAACTCAGATGATGAAGAGAACAGTGAACAGAGTAGCAATCATGAAAGCAGCACGGGATCTTTACTCTCGTTGGATTTAGCTCAAGACAATGAAGATGACTGCTTCGGAGTCTTACCTTCAATCAAAACTGATAAGACAAAAAGAAAAAGCAAACAGTAAAGATTCCACTGACAAGCACAGTGAGATTCCCATAAGTCAAAGCTACAGTAAAGATTCCACTGGCAAGCACAGTGAGATTCCCATCAGTCAAAGCTCCATCAACAGACAAAGGCGTGGCCTACTGACAAGCACAGTGGGATTCCCATCAGTCAAAGCTCCATCAACAGACAAAGGCGTGGCTTGTTCAAACTTTAGAATCATAAAGCATCATTTGAAAAAGAATCCTAGCTATAAAAAGGATTCTCAAATCATAGAGGGGCAGAGTTTTTAGGACGGATAGTTTCAATTTTAAGGATTCTGAAAGCTCTCACTCTTTCTTATTTTGTAAATCAAGTTTTATTATCAGTCATATCTATTTATCCAAATTTCATCAATCATATTCAAAATTTCAAATTTTCTTTTACCCTTTCAAATTTTATAAATCAAATTCATCACTACTACAGCAGATCCTCCGGAGACACTGGTATATATGTGTATATATATATATATATATATATATATAACAGACCAAAGTTCCAGATATGTTTGTATATATATAAAAGACCAGAGACCTAGATTTACTTGTATGTATGTATGTGTGTGTGTGTGTGTGTGTATAAGGACTAGAGGTTCAGAGTTGGTTTGCTTGTATATATAAAGAATCAGGAACTTATATTTGCTTATATATATAAAGAGCTAGAGATCCAAATTTACTTTTATATATATGAAGGATCAGATGTATAGGGTTGGCTTGCTTGTATATATATAACAAGGGCCAAAGACACATATTTGCTTGTATAAATATAACAGACTAGGTGCTCAAAATTGATTGTATATATATAAATGACAAGAGGCCCAAACTTGCTTTGATATATATATATATATATATATATATATATATATATATGTGTGTGTGTGTGTGTGTGTGTGTGTGTGTGTGTACTAGTGGCCCAAATTTGCTTGTTTGTATATAAAGGATTAGAAGCCAAAAGTTGGCTTACTTGTATGTGTGTGTGTGTGTGTGTGTGTGTATATATAAAAGCAAATCTTGGCATTTGGTCTTTTGTATATATATAAAAGCAAATTTGGACCTTTGGCTCTTTATATATATATATATATATATATATATATATATATATATAAAGGACTTGAAGCCAGATTTGCTTGTATATATATAAAGGGCCAAAGGCCTAAATATGCTTGTATATATATAAATGACTAGAGGTCTAGATTTCCTTATATATATAAAAGACAAGAGACCAAAAGTTGGCTTGCTTAAATATATATATATATATATATATATATATATATGACTAGAGGTCTAGATTTCCTTATATATATAAAAGACAAGAGACCAAAAGTTGGCTTGCTTAAATATATATATATATATATATATATATATATATATATATATATAAAGGGCAAAGGCTTAATTTGCTTATATATATGTAAAGAAGTAAAGGCTTAGATTTACTTGTATCTTTAAGGGTATAGAGCCCCAGATTCATTTGACTATACGAAGGGCTAAAAGTCTAGATTTGCTTGTATATATATAAGAACTTGTGGCCTAGATTTGCTTGTATATGTATATGTATATGTGTATAAAGGACTAAAGACTCAGATTTGCTTGTATGCATGTAAAGGACAAAATACCCATATTTGCTCTTATACATATAAATGGCCAAAGATCCAGGTTTGATTGTATATATACTAAGGTACTGATGCCTAGATTTGTTTGTGTATGTACGAAGCATTAGAGGCCCAAATATGCTTGTATATATACGAAGGACCAAAAACCGAAAATCACTTGTGTGTGTGTTTGTATATACACACACAAAAAAAAATTACTAGAGGCCTTGATTTCCTTCTATGTATATCATAGACAAGAGGCCAAAATTTTGCTTGCTTGTATATGTGTAGACAGCAGCTTAGATTTGCTTGTATGTATATCTAAAGGATTTACTTTATATATAAGGTATCGAGCCCTAAATTCATAGGTATATATGAAGGGCCAGAGGTCTATATTTATATATAAAAGAATAGGGTCCTAGGGTTGCCTTCATATAGATAAAGGACAAGAAGCCCAGATTTGCTTGTATATAAATATTATATATATATTGTCAAAACCCCCTAGTATTTGAATGTCACTTTAGGTCTTGACTAATCTGGAGTCGAGCTACTATCGGACCTCAAACTGGGAGAGCTCTCCCAATGCTATTTTCTCCATTCACAAAGCTTGAAATTGAGACCTTACTTAAGGTGTACCAAGCTTCTTCTACTTGGCCCAACAGACATTGGTTGCTTTTTTGTGTGTGTGTGTGTGTGTATAAAAGGTCCGGAGGCCTAAAGTTGGCTTATTTGCGTATATGTATAATATATAAAGGACTTGATGCTCAAATTCTCTTTTGTATGTATAAAGGATGATAGACTCAAATTTTCTTGTATATATATAAAAGTATATAACCCAGATTTTCTTGTATACATATAAAATGTGTAGAGGTCTATATTTGCTTGTACATATATAACCGATTAGAGGCCTATATTTGCTAGTATATTTGCAACGGACCAAAAGCCTAAAGTTTTTGTATTTATTTAAAGGACCAAAGGCCAAAAGTTGGCTTACTTGTATATATATAATAGGCTAGAGGCCTAGCCTTGCTTGTATATGCATAAATGGCTAAAGGCTTAGATTTTCATGTGTGTGTGTATATATACAGATACACACACACACACACACACACACACACATATATATATATATAGGACCTAAGACCTAAAATTGCTTGAGTATATATAAAGGACCAAATTCCTAAATTTGTTTTAATATATATATAAAAGACAAGAGGCAAAATTTTTTGGATATATATAAATATACATTAAAGATTAGGATCATAGATTTGGTTGTATATATATAAAGAGTTTAAGGCCCAAATTTGCTTGAATATAAATAAATGTAAAGAGGCCCAAGGTTCGCTTTCTTGTGTATATAAAGTGACAAAGGCCCAAATTTGCTTTTATATATATATATATACACACACACACACATATACATAAAGGCTGAGAAGCTCAGATTTAGCTTTCTTTTTTGTGTGTGTGTAAAGACCCTTTATCCCAAAATTATGAACCAAATTTTCCTTTTTCACTTACTTGGTTGGGCTGTGCTTAGTGTCTCAAATTTATTCTTAAGCTAAATTTACATTAGCTAAATCAATATCCTATAATCACTTTGGTCCCAGTTCAAATTTTCTAACTAAGCATGCAATCACATTTAAAATTATATTACTTAACAAAATTTATGTCCACCAAAGTTGCATGCATTATTACTTACCATGAATGTACTAAGTGTTTCCTTTAATTACATCTCTCTACTATAAAAGTACTGAAAAGCAAGTCTGAATATAAAATAGACATATGTACATCATATACCTTCAAGGGCAATACAAAAACCTCGAAGGACGTGTCAGAATCTCTCGTACAGATCGCTTACTGCAAATAATCTGGAAGGTGGAGAAGGGGGTGAGCTTTTTGGAAAACCCAATAAGAAATATATATAAAGAGACAGATACCGTAAGCTATATGCAAGTATCTGAAACAATTAATAAATTCTAAAACATAAGGGATATTTCTAAATTAGAGAATTTTATTTGGAAAGGAATTCATGTATTCTGAAAATCAGATGTAAATCAAATCCGTATAACAGATAACTTAACAAAGCCATGCTATGCAAATGTGTGAACAATCATCTTCGTAAACCATATCGTATTTCAAATCAAATCATAAAAATCAGTACCAAATCATTTTCAGATTTCAGAATCGAATCATATTAATCCATATCATATCGTTTCCAGAATTCAGAGTTCGAAAATTAGATATTCAAAAATCATTCAGAAATAAGAAATAACAGAAAGTGGAGACATGTCAGTAACTCGGTATACATCAAGCAGCAAAGATATCCTATAAGGATAATAACAGATAGACGTATGGCCATAGTCTAAGTAGTCTACAGTGAACACTGATCAGGTGTCATCTGTGACCGCTGCGGGACTGGATCAAATCACACAACAACATAGTGCGCAAAATACATATTATATACAAATACTGTAGGCCCCGAAGGTCACACTACAGCCAGATACTATAGGCCTTGAAGGTCACACTATAGCCAGATACTACAGGCCCCGAAGGTCACACTGCAGCCAGATACTGCTGGATCCAAAATATACAGCAGTCCAAATACGGCAAGATGACGGTTAGCCAGTGTCTCAAAACATAAGTTTCATAGTTCGGAGTTCAAATCCGTAAGTCAAAACATACAGATATTTATAAAAGTTCATAAAGCAGATTATTGCATAAGATCATAATCATTTTCCAAATATTTAAAAGCTTAATAATTTCCAAAAAATATATAAAGAAATAAGTTTTAGTGCCATGATTTATAATAAATTCATAAAACCAAATTTAAGATGGAAAAATCACAAGTCTTCAAAATTATGCAATTTAATAAGCTTTCAAAAAAAACTGAATTCTTTAGATAATTTATGCTAATGCAGAGTTTCATAAATCTAAATTCAAAAGAGCATTTTCAAAACTCATAAAGGTTCCGAAACCAATTAAAATGGAAGGAATTCCAAAAATCCGAAAACTTCATAAGTTTTCATAAATATTTCTAAAACACTAACTTTTGGTAATTTCCATAAAATAACATTTAATTTAAAAATTCATGAATATACTAAAATCATGCAATTTAATATTTTTAAGACCGAATTCCTTAAAAAGGTTCTATTCTTAACAAGGTTTCTTAGCCTATTAACTGAAATTGCAGAAATCAATATTCTTACGAAAATTCGATAGCATGACAGTATCAAATTCTAAAGTCTCTTGCAAAGCATATACAGTTCATAAAACACAAAGCAATTGATCTTAAAATCATTTCAGTATCTCCTATGTTCCTTATACATATCCCTTACCTTACGCACTTAACGAGTATCTCCTTCGAATTTTCAATTTACGACTTGAGTTTATTGCTCCAAGTCACTATAAACGAAAGAAATCACCATCTCAAAACAAATCTTAATCACTTTATTCTTTAACAATAAAATTTAATCATGTTACTAGATAAGAGTAATTCTAATTCACCTCCATGCATATTGCTTAGCCATTCCTTATCAAAATATTCTCAAATTCAGAATTCAAATTATGACATTATTAATCTTCACAAAATTTTCGTATATATATTAGTTAACATCGACAACATCTAAATATAATACTTCAGTTTAAATCCAAAATATATAAAAATCTCAAGCCTTCTTTCATTGAAGTTCTCATAAAATTCTAATACCATAATCACATTTAAATTTTCTCAATTACCTCCTCTAAGTTTAAATCAAATTAACACATCCTTACCTTTGAAGATCCTCAAAACCAAGTCCTTCTCAAGCTCTCTTCAAATCTCCACTCCTTTAATATCTCTATTAAAATCCTACAAAATATTTTAAAATCCTAGTTACCATGACAAGTATATATTTATGCATGTGTATGTACATATATGCACATATTAACCCAAAAATAACATTTTCTTTTATTTTCTTTCTTTCCTTTCTTTCTTCTTTTATTTTTATTATTATTATTACTATTATTTTTGTCCTTCTTTACCTGTCTCTTGGCTGGTTAAATAGGGCAACAAGCAGCCCATTGTCTGTCCTGTTTACTTGTCTTCCTTTGCTTTAAAGCCTCACTTGAACAGCCCCTATATCAACCTTGTATAACAGTGCTTCAACGCCTCAAAGCACCTTCCTTCAACCACGGTTCCAAGCCATTTACAGCTCCATTTTCACAACTTCAAACCGGCCTTAATCCAACCTTTGAAGACAGTAAACTCTAACCTCAAGCAACCACTTAAAATGTGTTTAAAGATTAGCCAAGAAGAAACCACCAAAGCTATCCTACACAGCCACGTTTTTCTGGTTGGGCTCGAGGCTTTGTTCCTCACGTGGAGCTGTTGTTTTCAAGCACTAAATGCTGCCACGTCCAACAGCCACCGCGACCTTGCTCCCTGCTGCTTCCTTCCCTTACGGTGGCCTTCTTTTCAACCACCGTTCCTTGCCTTAACAACCACCTATGCCTAAGCTTTTGCTAACTAGTGAGCCCTCTGTTCACAGCTTAGGTTCTAGCACATAACCGAGCCACTCAGCATCTAAGGAAGCTGCTAGATCCGATCAACCTCACTGCCCACAATGCCACCTGAAAGAGCCCTTTGTTCAGGCGAGAAATGTTGTTCTTCTCGTGCCTTGCTTCTTCCTAAACTACCCCGAGGAAAGAGGACAGCCCTGCCTTCCCCTACTCACCGAGAAGAAAAAACTTGCTACCTGTAAGATCCGATTCTACACTACTGTAGACTCTAATTTCATAAAATTGAAAATGGAAATTTAATAAATAATGAATATTGATTTCACTTAAGTGAAAAGCTCTTGAATTTGAGATATGAACGGAGCAATTTATGTGAAATACTCGACGGGCGAGTACTACAATGGACAGCTCGCCAATGGGCGAGCAAGACGATAATCGCCAATGCAAGACGACGAGTTTGATATTGGCGAGTTGGTTTAGTTGCGTGTTTGGCGAATAGGTGAGTTCGCCAAGATTGTTGATTTAGGTGATCGCCCGAATGGGGTGAGGGCTTGTGATCGCCCATGTGGATCGAGTAAATTAAAATGCTAAATAAGATTTGCCAACATGTGGCATGAATTATAGCTAAGTGGGCGAGTAGAGCTATACACTGTGATCGCCAACAATGTACGAATGGCCGTGATCGCCAAACCTATATGTGATCTCCAAAAGTAAATTTCTCTTAATTGCCAAATCTTAAGTTGGCATCAAGATAAAGTGGTGAGCTCAAAGATTGGCGAATTGAAATGGATTTGGCGAGCTGAGGTCTCCAGATGAGGAGGCGAACTGGAATTAGCATGTATGGACAAAATGAAAATAGATTCAAACCATTTTGCAGCCAAAATTGACTTTGTAAGTCATACGGTTGAAGACAATAAATAGATAAAAGTTAAAGTCAATAAAGGAATTAACTTTATTGGACAAGAAATAAAACAAAGTCAAAAGAAGCAGAAAAAGGCGTGTGGAAGGGAGACTTTCACGCCATCTTGAGCTGCAGCTTGTTTCATGCATTAAATGAATGAAAGACGTGCAATAAATGAAGGAAATGGAATAAGGCCAAGTGATGAGTTCTGATTGGATTAACATGGCTATATAAGAAGAAACATTTGAGGAAAACCGATTTAGCCAAATTCATCTTCTTCACGAGAGCTATGCAACTGGAAGTTTGTGTTCTGATTTTCTCTCATTTCTACCATGTCCGATTTACTACACTTCACCCTTAAGTTGGCTAAACAAGTAAACCAGCTTGCAAAACCTTTCCTCCATAGTTGATGAGCTAAAGTAATAAGCAAAGTAAGGCCAACATGAGACAGAAAGTGATCTGTGCTGGAAGTGCAGTTGATTAAGGTGAGATTTAATGATTTCTTGAGATTGAATGATATATTTCTATGATTTCAAGTATGAGAAGCATGATTTTAGTATTGCTTTTGATTTATTCTTGTTAGATCATAGAAATAGAATAAATTCATATCTTGAATGTAGATGAAGAATAAAATGAAACTGGGTTGAAATGGTAGTAGAAAGATGGGAAAATAATCGAGAATGAATAAGGAAATTAATGGAAATGGTGTAAGAGTGATGAAAATGGCGACTATGGTGATCGCCCATGATTGAGTGTTAGTAATCGCCAATAAAGCGAGTAGGAAATAAAGAACTCGCCAAAGTTGTTGTTCAAGTGGGCGAGGTCGCCCAATGCTAGTTTAATTTATAGGCGAGCTCACTTCCGAATAGAAATCAGTGTAGGGCGAACTCAAATGGATGTTCATTGGGTGAGTTGAATTGTGGGCGAACTCCCACATTTAAGCTAAATAAGGCTTGGCGAGTTGGATGTTGGGCGAGCTCTCAATTGTAAGCCATTTGATGAATGGCGAGCTTGGTTGGGCGAGCTAGTAAGACTACTTGTGGGCGAGCTAGTTGAATATTAAGTCTCTCCAAAGTGTTGGAAATAGTTGAAAAAGAAATATTAATAGAATTTATAAATTATTTTGCAGCCGAAAATTATGAACTCGGTCAATGCGATTTGGAAGGCGAGCAGGAAGCAAGGCTTCGTTGAACCAGGTAAGGGAGATGTGTGTGAAGTAAAATGCATGTCCTGTGGAGTAAAAATATTATGAAAATATTGAGAAACTATTTTGGTTTATGACATGCATTTATTTAATAAATTATTTTGACTTGGGCGAGCTACAAAGATAGCCGACCCTTATTTTGTTGTTAGGCGAACTGGTATTGGCGGGTGAGCCAAAACTTTTAAAATATTTTGTCGAACAAAACCCTTTTATAATGTGGTGGGGTGGGCGACCCCTTTGTTAATGAAATTATGGGCGAGCCATTGAGGGCGTGCCAAATTTACTTATTGTTTTTGAATTCAATGGTTGGCGAGCGAATACAAGTTCACCGCACTGATAAGTTGACCATGGGCGAGCCGTACTGGCGAGCTGACCATGGCGAACAGATTTCGATGGTATTTTCTTAACGAAAATGAGCCATTTTAATATCTTTGAAAATAGAAAATATAAACCCTTTTGGGCGAATTGACTAATGGGCGAGCCACTAAGGGCGAGCCAGTTTTGCTTGTTGTTTTAAAAGCAAAGGTTGGCGGGCAAACACAAGTTCACTGCACTGGGCAAGCTGCCATGGGCGAGCCATATTGGGCGAGTTGACCATGGGCGAGCAGGTTTTAAACGTTGAGATTTTGAAATGTTTTCAAGGTGTTTTGTAAATAGAAAGCCTAAACCTTTTTGGGAATTAAATCGTTTGAGTAAATGATAATGTGGGTGAGATAATCCCTGAAAGGTTTTCATGAGATATAAAAGTGATTTTTGAGACTTTAGGCCCTGAGTTCATGCATTGTTATTCATGTAGTTGCGTGACACGCCTGGGGCGGTGGCTCGGGTCAATGGACCAACAGGTGCACCTCAGGGCGTCACAGGGCTGATGGACCCGCCAAGTCATCAGCGGTCTCGAGGTCACTTGGCAAGTGGACCCGAGGACCACCTATAGATTATGGCCATAGATCTAGTTGAGATAGCCGTGAGGGGCGATGGCCTACGGGTGCATCCCAAAAGTGGATGACTTGTGTTCCTAGGGGAACGATGAGAGCATGATTTGTTGATGCCTAGTCTCAACTTACTGGTTTCTGTTTACTGAAGGGATTTGCGAAATCCTATTTACTGTTTACTGCATTTTAAAGTAAACTGGTTATTATGTGATTTTGGATGATGTATTGAGAGGCGGTTTACTATATTCACTGTTTTCCTACTCAGTGTGATTTTAGAAAAAACAAATAAATTGTGGTATATAGTTTTGCTTTAATTAAAGCAGCATACGTTTCCTTTACTGAGCGCGTAGTTCGCTCACCCCTTTGTTTTAACTCCACAGATAAAAGATACGGAGTTTGAGAGAATTAGCTCCCAGATGGATATAGCTATGTATAAAACGCTGAGATACATTATGTTAAACGAGATAGGTACAATCTCTTCTCTTTTACATTTCAGACATAAGTATACAGTACTACTTTAATGAAACAAAGAGAATAGGAGATGTCAGATGTAAGGAATAATGAAAAGAATTTCATATTTCGTATTTGTTAAATAAATGATTATCATTACTGTTAAGTGTGAATGGCATCGCAGACAGCCCAACCGGAAAAGTTGCATAGAAATACATGAAAAATGTGGTAACGGGATGTTACACTACCCCATAATCCTTTCTCTTCCTTTCTCAGTCTCTTCCTTCTTCTACCGCTGCAGTTTCTTTTTCTCTCGAGGCTCTCTTTCTCTCTTCCTCTCGTTGCTTCTACCAGCTCTGTTTCACGTTTCTTCTCTTCTCTCTTTTCCTCTCTTTTCTTTTCTTTTTTCTATTTTATTTTCATTGGGTTTTGTTTTGTCTAAAGAGGCAGAGCCTCTGTCCGGTTTTTCCCTCAATCTGTGGATTCCGCTATGGTTGAGGGAAGTCGGTGGCTTCCCAAGGAAGCCAAATCCGACTTTCCCTCCCTTTTTTTAATTTTTTATTCATTTATATCTATATATATTTGAAATATATATTTTCCTTTATTTTAAATTGAAACCTATGAATATTATACTTAATATATATAGACATATGGTTATATATTTTATTTGTATTGCTCATATGTATATCACATTTAATTTAATATACATGTCTTTTTATTTAATTAAATAATTATATACACTTATATATATATATATTTATTCTTTTAATTATTTAATCCCTCACATACTTGTACATATGTTTATAACCACACTTACGAAATCATTAACATATTTCATTCTTATATAAAAGTATCATTTATTTTCTTTATCAAATTAATGTATATATCTCAAACCTACATATATATAATTTATAATATATATTAATCATTTATAGTCAAATGCATAACTCACATATTCGATTTCATTACTAAAATAATAACTTTGAAATATTTTTTAATACTGAATTCATTTAAATTCCTTCTTTTATTTCACAAATTCAGTACGAAATTTGCGGTCTTTACAGTGTGTGTATATAAAAGGTTAGAAGCTTATATTTGTTTGTATATATATATAAAGAACTTGACGCCAAGATTAAGTTATGTGTGTGTGTGAGTGTGAGTGTGTCTAAATATATATGTGTGTGTGTGTATATATATATAATATATATATATATATATATATATATGTATAAAGAACTAGAGGCCAAGAATTGGCTTACTTGTCTAACTATTTTATACACACACACACACACACACACACACACACACACACACACACACATATATATATATATATATATATATATGGTCAGTGACCCAAATTTGCCTGTATCTATATAAAGAATAAAATGTCTAGAGTTGCCTGTATATATATAGAAAGGATAAAAGAATTTGATTTGCTTTTAAACATAAAAGGAACTAGAAGAGCAAATTTTTTGTATATTATTTATATGATGGACTAGAAACCCCAATTTGCTTGTATATACAAATATATAAAAGTATATGGCTTTTTTCGCGCGCGCTTGTGTGTGTGTGTGTGTGTGTGTGTGTATATATATATATATATATATATAAGACTAAAGGCCTAAATTTGCTTGTTTATACATAAAGTTCTAAAGGCTCAGATTTACTTGTATATATATATAAAGGAACATAAGCCCAAATTTGCTTGTATATGTACGACAAACCATATATCTAAATTTGCTTTATAAAGGGTAGACGCCTTTATTTGCTTTTATATAAATAAAGGATACATATAACTAACTTGAAGCCCAAACTTGCTTTTGAGTGTGTGCGTATATATATAAGGCCAAAGCCTTAGATTTGCTTTTTTATTTTTTATATATATAAAAGATAAAAGGTCCAGAATTATCTTAATTGTGTGCATATATATATATATATATATATATATATATATATATATATATATATATATATAAAATACCAAAAGTTTAGATTTACTTATATATAAATAAAGAACCAAAGGCTTAGGGTAGTACCAGCTCGTAGAGAGCTGAGCAATGCTTCATGTACAAGTGTGTATTGGAAAACTATTGATACAACCACTGATTCTCCTTATAGTCAAGTACCTGAATATGGAATTCGGGTTGATTTTGATATTCCAGTGATTCCAGACTGCCTTCAGTGTGGGGATCCATCCAAGGGAGCTGGAACATGTGGATTTGATACACAAACACATAATTTCCTCTGTCTATGTAAGAAGGGAAATGTCACCTCGTATTGTAAAGGTATGTTTTAAGGCTGATATGAACATTCGTATCACCCTTGATCTTTTTTCTGTTTTTGACATGGCTGTCAAGCTTTGATCGGAATGTCTTGCCATGAAATTTTCTGATCCCTAATCCTCTTAATAAGTTGGGTGTAATCTGTTGTGCAGATCGTGACATTTCTGGGCACAGAAGGGCAGGAGTCATTGCAGGTGAAATATCTATAACTTGGCCTCGCATTTTGTGTTACTGAGTTAATGGTTGCAATCAATTAATTACGAAGATAAAACAAAACTAGTGCTAATGGTCTAGGTGATGGACTTGTTTATCAAAATACAAAGAACAGGCCTTTGATGATTTCTTAATGTTTCAGGGACTGTAACTGCAGTTTCAGCTGCTGGAGCCATAGGAATTGGAGTCGGTATTTGGTTCTTGAAGAAAGTGAGAGCTAAAGCACCTGTAACATGTGGGGTTCAAAGCAATGAGAATAGGCTTTTCTGAAGAAAGCGTGAATGTGGGTACAGTGAAAGCAAGCCAGTTTATTGTTTTCTTACTTTCTTAATCATTTTAAACTGTAGGACAAACCTCCTTGATAGTTTGGTTTGCTTCTGTCTTTCTTTGTTCATAGTAACAGAAATTTGAGAGAGCTGAGAATTCACTCAGTGATTTTGCTGCCATATCTTCCTAGCTTTCTTTCTTATAAAGTTGAAATAATTTACTTTATACCATAACTAACACAAGTATACAATGGTTAATGTCTTAACATATCATCTGATAAATACATCTTTATAAATATAATAATAATAACTTAAATTCAAAAATGAACAAAGTTATCTAAAAACATCGTATATGTATCATATATCTTCAAATTATAATCACACCAAATTATTGAAACAATTATTAAATTAAAAAATCTACATCTGACTAGAGCCACCGTGTCGTGACTGTGATGGCTCACCTTTATTTATGTAGTGTAATTGAAATAACGACAATAAACATAAACATATGGTAGCTGATTATTGGATCAATATGATCTGAAAGAGGTGTGACGAAGTTGCTTATGCGTAGCTGCACATTCCATACGAACATTTACTTCCTTTCTTGCAGTTATTGTTGCAACCCCCACAGTGCTTTTTGTGAGACATCGGGTTCACACACTGCCCATTGCAGCAAATCTCAGAGTATTTGCATTTCTTACCACACATCCAGCAATTCAGCCTGTCTGTCTTCACATTCACGCATTTCTTCTTGCAGCAATCAGGCCCCGGACTGCCCGCAGCACGACAGACTCTAGGGTATTTGTTACATGTCATGGCGGCCCGAGGTTTCTGTGCAAGAAAGCGGCTGGTAATTCCTCGGAGAGAAGTTGATTCTTGGCTATGATCATCGTCACCATCATCACCATCGCCATCATTCTCAACGAACGATTCTTCTTTGGATGGTGTGGCGGAGAGAGTGACGACCAATGCCATGAACAAGGCAAACAGTAGGAAAATCTTGAGAAATTTCATGTTTGAGAGTTTGTCGAAAACAATGCAATGAAAGATATATGCTTAATTTGGATAACTGGGTGTGGTGTGGAGAAAGAATGGATTGATATAGAGGTATTTATACACAAGATTGGAGGCTGACTTATAAAAGGTAAACCAGTTGGTTTTCAAGTTGAATTGCTGCATGGGTTCGTTTTCGCCGATGTGCAGTCCTTAATTAGTGGGATGGTCCAATTCAACGGGTGTTTAAAATATTTAAGTAAACGAAGTTAGGCGTCCCAAGAAAATTTATGCCGTAAAATTAGGTGAATTTCATCTACTCTAATTTCTATCAAATTATCAATTTCCCAGCCATTAAATAGTTTCATAATTAGAGACCACGGTTTGTTATTATACACATAATAACCAAATCTTAATGTTCAAGATAAAGTTTAGATTATGAAATTTATCACTAACTGTAAGACCTGATTCTACACTATTGTAGAGTCTAATTTCATAAAAAATGATAATGGAAATGAAATAAATAAGGAGTATTGATTTCCATTTGAATGAAAAGCTCCTTATCATAAGATAAGAATGGAGCAATTTCGATGAAATAATATTTGGGCGAGAATGTTGTTTAGCTCGCCGATGCGCGAGCAGAGTTGGTTGTTCGCCAATGGGCGAGCAGTTTGCCAATGGTGATGGCGAGTTGAATAGTAGTAAGGGCGAATAGGTGAGTTCGCCATTTCTCTTGAGTAGATTATCGCCCGAATGGGCGAGGACATGTAATCGCCCATATGGATGAGTGAGTTATATGATAGTAAGTGGGGCGAGCTGTGGTTTCTGGTTGACTAGACGAACTGGAACTGGAATCAGCACATGACCAATTAGCAGCCAAAATTGACTTGTAAGTCATACGGTTGAAGAGAATTAACGGAGAAGAGGTTGAAGCCAGTAAGGAATTTACCTGATTGGTTGAGAAACAAAACAAAGTCAACAGAAGCAGAAAAAGGTGTGTGAAAGGGAGACTTCCACGCCACTTTGAGCTGCAGTTTTCTTCATGCCTTAAATGCATGAAAGACGTGGAAATGATGAAAGAAACAGGATAAGGGACAGGCGGAAGCTTTGGATTGGTTTAGCATGGCTATATAAGAGGAAATGCTGGAGGAAAACTCATTTTGGCAGACTTCATCTTCTTCACGAGAGCTATGCAATTGCCAGTTTATGCTCTGATTTCCTTCCACTTCTGCCATGCCCAATTTACTATATTTCATCCATCAGTTGGCTAAACACGTAAACCACCTTGCAAACCTTTCCTCCTTAGTTGGAGGAGCTAAAAGAATAAGCAAAGGAAGGCCAACATGAGATGGAAAGCAATCTGTTCTGGAAGTGCAGTTGATTAAGGTGAGTTTCATATTTCTGAGGTGTTCTTGATATTCAATGGTAGACTTATATGTTTACAACATAGAACACAACCTTGTTTTAGTTAGCTCTTTAGAGAATATGGAAACAAGGAAAGTAATGGAATAAGTGACGACAATGGCGACTACAGTGATCGCCCATGTTGAAAACTAGTAATCACCAATGAGGCGAGTAGATAATAAGGAACTCGCCAAGGTAAAGTCTGTGTTCAAAGGGCGAGAACGCCCAATTCTAGTGAAGTGAAATAATGGGCGAGCTCAGATGCAGAGGCTTTGGGTGAATAGAATTGTGGGCGAACTCCCACAATTAAGCCAATGAAGGCCTCGTGAGTTGACGGCGGTCGAACTTCCACGTGTAAAACATTTATTGAATGGCGAGCTCGGCTGTGCTAGTTAGAACTCTGTTGGGCGAGTAGTCATTTGATTTATCTCAATCTCGCCAAGTGATATAAAAAGAAATATTAATAGAATTTATAATTAATTGCAGCCGATAATTGGAAATGGCTATTGGCGAGCAGGAAGCAGGGCGAAGCAAAGCTTTGTTGAACCAGGTAAAGGAGATATATGTGAAGTAAAATACATGCCCTGTGGAGTAGAAATATTATAAAAATATTTAGAAATTATTTTTGGTTTATGGCATGTATTTATTTAATAAATTGTTTTGATCTCGGGCGAGCTATAAGCCGCCATATGTTGTTTCGTTGGGCGAACTGATTAACGCGGGCAAGTATCTTTGTTCTAGGTAGAAACTCGGGCGAGCCAAGTGGCGAGCTCTCTTTTATGAGAACTGGGCGAGTGCCCTTGTTTTAAAGGGAAATCCAGGTAAGCCATAGTTGGGCGAACCCTTTTTAATGTGTTTGGGCGGGCAGCCCTTGTTTTAACTATAAGGCGGGCGAACCGCTATCAACGAGACATACTTCTGTTTTGAAAAGCTAAGCGGCGGGCGAATACTAATTCACCGTCTCGTCGAGTTAGTCAGGGGCGAGCCGTGAAGGGCGAGCTGACTCTGGCGAACATTTTTAAAGTGTAATTTCTTATACGAAAAATAAGACGTTTTAATATTTTCAAAATAGAAATATGAAACCTTTTGGGCGAGTTGACTAATGGGCGAGCCAGTTTTGCTTGTCGATTTAAAGGGCAAAGTTGGGCGGGCGACACATGTTCTCCGCCATGGGCGAGCTGCCATGGGCAAGCCATAATGGGTGAGCTGACCATGGGCGGGCAGGTTTTAAAAGCTGAGAATTTTGGAAAGTTTTCAAAGTGTTTTGTAAACAGAAAACCTAAAACCATTTCGGGAATTAAATCGTTTAAGTAAATGATAATGTAGGTAAGATAAGCCCTTAAAGGTTTTTCATGAGATATGAAAGTGATTTTTGAGACTTTAGGCTTTGAGTTCATGCAGTATTATTCATGTAATTGCGTGACCTGCTTGGGGTGGTGGCTCGGTCGATGGACCAATGAGTGCACCTCAGGGCATCACAGGGCTGATGGACCCTCCAAGTCATCAGCGGTCTCGAGGTCACTTGGCAAATGGACCCGAGGACCATCTATAGATTATGACCATAGATCTGAGATAGCCGTGAGGGGTGATGGCCTACGGGTGCACCCCAAAAGCGGCAGATTCCGTTCTCGTAAGGGGGAGGGGGAACGATGATAGCATGATTTATTTGTTGCCTAGTCTCAACTTACCAATTTCTGTTTACTGTGAGGATTTGTTGAAATCCTATATAGTGTTTACTACATTTTAAAGTAAACTGTTTAGCCAGTGATTTGAATGGTGTTTTAAGAGAGTTGTTTACTATATATCCACTGTCTTTTCTACTGGGTTATTGTTAAGAAAAGAATAAATGCGTTGTGATATATAGTTTTGCTTTATTTAAAGCAGCATATGTTTCCTTTACTGAGCGTATGAATCGCTCACCCCTTTGTTTTAACTCCACAGATAAGAAGTACACAAAGTTGAGAGAATTAGCTCTTAGGTGGGTATAGCTATGCTTAAAGGACTGAGGCATGGCACGTTAAATGTGACAGGTACAGTCTTTTCTCTTTTACATATCAGACATATGTATACAGTACTACCTTAGTGAAATAAAGGTAAATAGGGGATGTCAGATGTAAGGAATAATATTCCATAATTAATAGATAAATGTTTATCATTTATCACTATTACTGTTGAATGTTAATGGCATCGCAGACAGCCCAACCGGTAAAGTTGTATGGAAATACGTGAAAAATGTGGTAACGGGATGTTACACTAACAGTGACATTCACTAACTTTAGTTTGTTGAAAAATACTTAGACTCCGAAGCACGTTATTATTGCAACATTTTCTTTCTATTATTACTCTTTCTCTTCCTTTTTCGAATATATCATAAATTTGATTTATGTAGAAATAGTTGGTGTATATAATTGCATAAAAATTGTTTTCAATTAATATTCTAAAGAAGGAAATTTGCATGCTTAAACAGTTAAAACTAGTTGAATCGGTGAACTTTTTACTATCAGAATAATAAGCAGGTAGCTGAAAGGAAAAGAGTCAAATGGGGCGCGTAACAGCCTCCTTAGACGAGACCACCTTACAGTAGTTCTGTTCAAATATGTCAAGAAACCCAAAATTTCAAGTTTAGCTTGCAAAACCGTTAAAGATGCACTCCCTTATATTAATCCATGCTCTTGAATTCCACACATAACAAATTCTATGGTTTTTGATAATTAGGGGTGAGGTTGAGTTGATTTGGCTTGAAATCAAACTTTGTAACATGTTATAATTCATTTTTATTCACTCAATCAGCACAACCAAAAATTCAAATATGCTTTTATATAATTAAATGATTATATACTCAGATTTGCTTATATATATATATAAATAGATGAAAGTTCAAATTTACTTGTATATGTAAATGATAAGAGGTTCAGGATTGGCTTACTTATATATATAAATGACTATATATAGGCTCAAATTTGCTTTTATAAAACAGAGGTCTAGATATGCTTGTGTGTGTGTATATATATAAAGAACTAGAGGCCTAAAGTTAATTAACTTACTTTATATATATATGAAGAACCAGAGGTCTCGATTTGTTTGTATATACATAAAAGACCAAATGCCCAGATTTGTTGTTTTATATATATGAATGACTAGAAGCCTAGATTTACTCATATAAATACAATGGAACTGAGACCCAGATATATATATATATATTTATATTTGTTGTTGCACAAAACAACAATAAAGGTGTGCTGACGTGCTGTTCGTATTCTATCTCCACGTGTCTCTAAGGAGCTTCTGTAAAACAAGAAAAGTCAGAGGGACGCAGGGGTGGTTCCCTGCGTAGGCACTCCGATGCTTAAGTCAGCAAAAAGTTCTTCAGTATTGAAAAGCGTAAAAGCCAATAGTCAAAAAATTCGAGAATAAGATTATACCTGGGGCCTATTTATAGGCGAATATTCTAGGGTAATTACCTGAGGGTGATCACGTCCTTTTACTAAGAGTTTGTTTCCAAATAAAACACAAATTTCGTAAATCCTAGAAACAGCAGCAGCCTATCGCCGGCGAGAGGCTCAGAAAGTGTGGCATGTTGTTGGCGGTAGGAGTCTATCACTCACGAAAGCCGAAGAAGCGCCACATGTCAAACGATGGGCGACAGGCGATAGCCGCGGGAATCTATCGCCTACGACAGATGTCATGTCGCAGGCTATGCCCTCTGTCGCTGAAGGCCACTTGGCCCAATTATCCTTTGCCACGTGGTGGATTCGGATGCCTTTGGGCCCTGGCCAGGTGTAGATAGACTTTGCCATATCAATTGCTCCCCACTCTCTTGTTGGATTTCTTCAAACAAGAGAGTATAAATATGAGTTTTGGGCTTTAGCCCAACGCGAATAGTCTTTTTTTGGTTTTTGTGGTTTTCTCTGATATTTTTTGTAGGTGAAAAAGCTCTACTCTACCAGAGACGTGGTCAGGCGCGACGTTTGGCATTCCCTGTCGCTGCTATATAAACGGCTGGGATTCGACGAAAGAGCATACGAAAACCTCTGAGCAGTAGTCTGTCGCCCGTATTTTTAGCTCTCTCGCCAAAAGAGTCTGTCGCCAAAAGAGTCTTTGGTTTCATACCAGGAGTCTCTCGCTTATTGCAGTGATAGTAAGTATACACCTGTCGCCGTACTTTTCACCTCTTGCAACTATTTTTTAGGTCTCCCGCAGGTGTCTTAGTTTTTCGCTTAGAGTTTAGGTCTCTCACATACTAGGTCTATCGCTTTACGCTTAAGTCTGTCGCCTCTAGGTCTCTCGCCCAGTAGGTCTATCGCCGATTTCTGGTCATTATTCATTTTTTAACCATGTCTTTGCAACGCCCGGGTAAATCATTTAGAAGAGGTGGTGTTGAATGCACACTGACAAATGCAGACTTAGAGGATTTCAACACTCGTTTTCCCCTTCCTTCTAGTTATCGTTATAGACTTCCAGGCGGTGGGGAAGTTATGCATGACCTAGTTAGAAACGACGTAGCTGTGCATAAAACGTCCTTGCTCTTCGGTTTTCGTTTTTTGTTGCCAGAGTTTGATCTAGCGTTCCTTAGGTACAAAGATATAGTTCCTTGTCAACTTCATCCTCATGCCTGGGCTCGAATAGTAGGATTTTCGGTGGTATGTCATAGTTTAGGTATCGTTCCTACCGTCCCCATCTTGAGTGCCTTTTTTAGAGTCCGTGGGTTAAAAGCACTGATAACGTTTTCTCTCCAGAGGTTAAATGTTGACGGGTTCCCTAATAAAATCTTTTCGGACCTTCCTAATAAATTACGCGGTTTTGAGAGTGAGTGGGTCGTTGATGAAGTTCCAAGCGATTTACAAATTCGCACTGGATGGAACCGTGATACCAGTGACCACTCGAAGCGCTCAAAAAAATTCGACATAACTCCATTAGGCGTATATGTTCCACCGGGAAGCGAAATTTATTTTCCCTTTTAACTCCCGAGAATATTACAGCCGCTGGCTGGGGAGTAAGCAGGGTTGTCCCTAGGACTGTTGCTGCTTTGTCCAACCTTCCTACAACCTTGTCAGTTCCTGGTTCTAGTTTCAGTCGCCTATCTTCAGTTCCGATAGCTGAATCAACTATTCCTGTAGGTCTTCTCGTTGATGAACCTTCTCCTGACCTAGTAGGTGAGGCATCCGGGGTCGCAGGTGCCGACGATCCATCTGATGAAGAACTTGAATGGGACCAAGGCAACGCCTTTGGGAGTCCTTTTCACGACTTCCCCTTGGATGCGAACTTAGATACCTTAGAGGATTTTGGTGACATTATAGGTTTCTAATTTTCTTTACTTCATATATCTGTGTGCGTGGCGTTTGTGGATTTTGGTTTGATGATTCCTTCTCTTTGTATTACGCAGATATGGATTTCCACAGAGCTATGCGTAGAAGGCAGGCCAATGCTTCTGCTAGAGTGGCTCCTCCTCCTCAACAACAGCCACAGGTCGGAGCTTCCACTTCCGGACATCCTCATGCTCCTACTCCTACTCCTCCTCTTCCGGCTACCGGTGGGCCTAGCCGTCTTGCACAAGAGGTCGGGAGAAACAAGCGAAAGAGGCCCCTTATTTGTAATCGTAGCTCGGATGATCAAGAATGCTTTAGGTCGCAAAGGAGTGAGTCAGCCCTCCGAGAAGGTGGTTCCCATGCTATCGAGGATAGGTCGATTCCTCGCCAGCCTAAGCATAAATATAGGAAGAAGTTTATCATTGAAGCTTGATGCCTACGAGACCAATCTTGCCTAAGGTAGCCAATCCTACCATGAGGCGCTATATAGTTGATAGTGGAGTCGTCGTAGATGGAGAAGACTTCTAGACCTATCTCGTAGTAAACGACAATGATAGCACTGAGGAGACCGGGATAGCATCTCATCTGGTCTGGAGTACCATCCTTCCCTGTGACGAGGTGGGGCTTTTCACAAACCTTGCAGAAGCTGAGGATAATTCTGACTATGTCGCGATGAAGGTGAGAGCGTCGTGCTTATTTGGTAATTATATGCCCCCTTTTTTAACCTCTTCCGTTAAGTTTTTGAGTTACTTCTGTTTTTTGTTTTGTCAGACGACTTAGCAAATTGCGGCTGTTAATGCTCGGCATAGGGCTCTTAGGGAGCAAACTGACAAAGAAATTCATGAACTCCGAGATAAAAACATGGCGCTTCTGAATGAGTTTGTCCAGCTTCGCCCATATACTAATAGGGTGGAGGAGTTGACCAAGAAGAAAGCAGATTTTGAACAGAGGCTCAAGGAAGAGCAAGCGAAAGTAGCCTCCCTTCAGGGTTATCAGGAGGCTTTCAATAAAGCAACCAGTGATTGAGAAGCCATGAGGAGGCAGCGTGATGAAGCCATCGACGAGTTGTAGAATGTGTTAGATAGGCAAAGGGAAGTCTGAGCTGAGGCCGTTCGCGAATACCGCTTGTCTCAACATGGCTATGAGAAGAAAGAAGAGCTTGCGGCGGGATTCATCAAGTACGGCTTCTACTTACTTGTGCTTGGTTGGAGAAGCATCGACCCGATGAGTCTTTTCCTGAGTTGCTTTTCACTGAAGAGGCCCAATACTATGAAACTCCTTCCTGGACCAAATATGAACCTGACTCGCTAAGTCCGGATGACTATATAGAGGTAGGAGCCACAGACGATTTGGACAACCTTGAAGGTCTGTGGCCTCTTCGATAGCCACGCAACCGGCCTGAGCCTACTGAGGCACGTGACCAATCCAGGCCGGTAGTGGTGTGTAATGAGCTTGAACCTACCGAGGCAGGCGATCAACCCGAGTCTATCGAGGCACTGTTAGGGCTAGATGGCGATGAGCTCCAATTTTTTGATTCTGCTACTGCTGACCCTGTGCCAGACTCCGCAGTTGTGGCTGGGCCTTTAACCTATGCTCCCTCTTCCAGGATGGCTTCTTTAGCTCCTCAGGATCCTGGTCATCCAACGGCTTCTTCAGCTCCCCAAGATCATGATCCTCCGGCTCCTCAAGACCCTAGTGTTGATGTAGCATCTTCTTAGCCGACTGACTTGATCCTCACCATAGATTAGGATATTTTTGTATTTTCATTTCACTTTATTTGTTAATTCATTATGTAAAAATTCATTTTCAATGAAAAGTACAATCTCTATTTTTGTAGCTTTTTCTTCTTTATTGGTCTGAATTCAAATGAATATTTTGTATCCATAGCTGTTACATCACAAAGCTCTAAAAAACAGCGTTAAATGTGTTTATATTTTCACAGCGTTGGGAATATCAAATAATTTTATTTTTTGCGGCATAAAACGTACCTTTACACCATATTGCTCCCCAAGTTCTGCTTTGAGACAAAGTTGTTGTTCTTGTTCAAAGATGAACTTTTCTCGAGCATTGTGCCTATTTCGCGCTTTTTTCGCTTAAGAATTTGTTAGGTTTTATAAGCCAACACAAAATGTAATACATTGCAGCATATATATATTGTAACGTACCTCGTAACATCTTCACATTCTGCATTTTGTGTGTTACTTGGGTATTGTATATGTCTATATTCGCTTTAAGGATTATAGAATTGCCCGTCTCGCACATTTTTTGCTTAAGGTATTTAGTTTTGTCGTCTCGCACATTTTTCGCTTAGGGACTTTTGATTTGGCGCATTTTTCGCTTAGGGACTTTAGATTTGCTCGTCTCGTGCATGTTTCACTTAGGGACTTTTGATTTGCTCGTCTCGCGCATTTTTTGCTTAGGGACTTTAGATTTGCCCATCTCGCGCATTTTTCGCTTAGGGACTTTTAATTTGCCCATCTCACGTATTTTTCGCTTGGGGACTTTTAATTTGCCCCTCTCGCAAATTTTTCGCTTAGGGACTTTAGATTTGCCTATCTCGCGCATTTTTTTGCTTAGAGACTTTTGATTTGCCAGCTTTTGCCTCATTTCAATTCCTGTAACACACAATCTTTCTGACACATTGCGTTAGAGAATATAGAAAGTGAATAGCTGGCCTTTATTTATGAATCAGATAAGCTCAAAACAATAATATCTGTAAAGTAACGGAATAATAGATGGAAAAATAAAGACAAGAATGACAATAATCATAAAAGAGTATAATGTTTTACTGCAAGTACAACTTGAGAAAACAATAATATCTATAAAGTAACGGAATAATAGATGGAAAAATAAAGACAAGAATGACAATAATCATAAAAGAGTACAATGTTTTACTGCAAGTACAACTTGAGATGGTTGGCGTTCCAAGTCTTTGAGATCTTCTTTCCTTGCAAGGTTTCTAAGGTGCATGTGTTAGGTCCGATCATCTTTCTGATTCTGTAAGGTCCTTCCCAATTAGCCCGGAGCTTTCCATCCTCTCTATGGGCATTTGTAATTGTCGACTTTCTCAGTACCAGGTCTCTTTCTTGCAATTCTTTATTCTTAACTCGTGCATTGTAATAAGTGGCTACCCTCTGTTGGTAGGTAGCCAATCTCACTTTTGCCGTGTCCCTCACCTCATCTATTAGGTCTAGATTCTCCCTTAGTCCCTGAGAGTTAAGTTCTTCATTATAAGGGACCAATCTAGGTGACTCGGCTCCAATTTCAATTGGGATGAGGGCTTCAGTCCCATACACCAAATTGAACGGTGTTTCCCCCATCGACACCTTACTTGTCATTTTGTAGGGCCATAGGACACTCGGGAGCTCATCTGCCCATGCTCCCTTTGCCTTGTCCAATTTGGTCTTCAAACCATGCAGTATAATTCGGTTACTCATTTCAGCCTACCCATTAGCTTGAGGGTAAAATACAGAGGAGATTCTTAACTGAATGTTTAGGCCTTTATAGAATGCTCGGAATGTGTCACAGTCGAATTGCTTTCCATGATCGGCATTAAGCACATGAGGTATCCCAAAACGGCAAATGACATCCCTCCAAACCATTGCTTCCACCTTTCTTTCGGAAAGGGTAGCCAAAGGCTCTGCCTCTATCCACTTCGTGAAGTAGTCTGTGGCTACGAGCAAATATTTCCTCTGTCCTGTGCCCAAAGGAAAAGGTCCTAGGATGTCTAGCCCCCACTGCACGAATGGCGTTGGTTGAAGAGTGCTCTGAAGGGTCGAGACTGGCGCAGTAACTATAGGAGCGGACTTTTGGCATTTTTCGCACTTTCGCACCTTTTCAGTGGCATCCTTCTTCAGTGTAGGCCAATAAAACCCCGCACACAATATTTTCGTGGCTAAGGCTCGAGCCCCTAAGTGTTCGCTGCATATCCCCTCGTGGACTTCAGCCAGGGTGTACTCAACCTGTTGAGGCCCTAGACACTTTAGTAAGGGCATAGTGAATCCACGATTATAGAGTTCTCCGTTCACCACGATAAATCTAGCACTTTGCAACTTTAGCCTTCTCGCCTCATCTTTGTCAGTTGGGAGCGTGCCTCCCAATATGTAGTCTTTGATATGGCTTCTCCAATCACCTTTGATCTCGACATCGCAGACATTTTCTTCTTCAATACTTGGCTTAGCGAGGGATTCTACTTTGACCATACCACCTTTGATTCCCCTAGAGGAAGCTGTAGACACCATTTTTGTCCGGTTCTTTTTCAAAACATTCTTAATTAATTAGTTTGTATATATTTTATTATTGATTTTCAAATTTTATTTTTTTTTTATTTAGATTATTTAGATTTAGAAATAAAATTTGAATTTTGATTTTGATTTTTATAGAATAAAAAAAAAAGGAAATCTAAATTAATTTTGATAGGAAAGTAAAATTAAATGAAACCATTAAAAGATTGGAAATTAATTTAAATTTGGAATTGATATTAAATTTAAGATTAGATTCTTGAAATATAAAATTTCCTAAAAATTTTTTTTTTTCTAGATTTCCAATTATTACCAAAAATAAAATTAAAAAATATAAAAAAAAGGAAAAAACCTAGGTCTATAAAAGGAGAAGAAACTTAGGAAAAAGAGGAGGAGGAGGAAAACACAAAGAAAAAAGAAAACCCTAGAGGAGAAAAACCCTAGACCACACACGGGGAAACCCTAGAAAAAAGGAGAAAAGAAAGAAAAAAACACACAAAAACCCTAAGGAAAACAAGAACTAGGGTTTTGGGAAAGAAAGGGAGACTGCTTTTATTTGTTTACTGGAAAAGAGAGAAGGAGGTCCCATCTAATACTAGCACCGGCACCGTCCCCGCACCACGCACGTCCCATCTACATTTGCTGCTCCTTTCCTGAGTGCACTGCATCTCTTCCGCTGCCTGCTGCTACACGCTACAGTTCTTGCTGCAGTCAACCACTCCTGCACTGCTACGTTTCTGGTTTTGTAACGAGTTGCAAGCATTACTGTTTCACGCTGGTTCTGCATCTCCATCACTGCTTGGTCTTCTCTTTGCTGCCGTCGTTTGTTTATCACTGTTGCACCCGATCCTGCTACTCCACCACCTTTGCATAATCGAAACTCCCAGCCACTCTCCTATTGTGTGTCATTGCACCACTCCCTTGCTGCCCAGCCATTGCAAGAAACTTTCCATCGTTGGCTGCTATAACTCTTACTAGATGCAGATTTGATTGAAGGCAAAAAATGTGGGTGGCGAGCTAGGAAGAATAGAGAAGAACTGAAAGTTTTGAAAGCAAGCCATGTGAAACCGAGGCAGAGGAAAGAAGAGGCGTGAACTGCAGTCAGTAAAGAAGAAAAAAAACAACAAAGAAGCAAAGCTAGCCAAGAAGGAGATTACGTGGGAAAGAATAGAGAGCAAAGGAAAGTGCAAAACGAAGAAAGAAAGAACTACTGCAAGAATCAAAAGGAAGAGACATGGGAAAGTAAAGAAAGAAGGATTAAAAAAGATGGAAAGGCACGTGGAACAAGAGAGCAAAGGAAACTGCAAAACGAAGAAAGAAAGAATTGCTGCAAGAATCGAAGAATAAAGAGACACGGGAAAAGCTTTTGGTAATAGGTAATTTGCTTTGACATTATTTCTTTCATGATTATTACATTGACATGATATTATCTTTTATTGTTTTATGCTTGTTAGAGTCAACCAAAGGTATGCCTTTTATAATATTCATTCATTGCCGATATGATTGTTCCTTTGTTTATTTTATACGCTAAAATACTTTTAGCCAATGGGATTGGCATTTCATTGTTGATTTTTCACTCATTTATTTACTTATTAAACTTGGTTTGATTTGGCAAAGTACTCACATATAATTTGATAAAGTACTCATTTATTCATCTGTTTACTTGTTGATTTGTTGACTTAATGGTTTAATCTGGATGACTTAATAGTTTGATTTAATAATAAAAATTTAATTAATATGACTTTGTATGATAACTTGACCAAATAAATTGTTTATAAAATACTAATTGTGCATGTTAGTGACTAGTACGATTAATTTGTGTGATTTGCATGAGTAATTAGAATTTAATTATTGTTGCATGCTTGATTTATTAGGTAAGATTTCAGGGAATATAACCCTCCAGGAAATTGTAATTATACAAAATAAATGTAAATATAACAAAATATAAAGTTAAAATAATAATAAAATAACGATAAGATTTAGAAGTAAAAAATATTAAAGGTGGATATGATTTATTCCGACGATGGAACTCCGAGAGGATTGCGATCGAGTAATATTCTCGGAGATCTTGAGGTGAGGAGCTCTTTTTTAAGTCTTACCAGCTCGATGGAAGACTTAGAAAGTCAGTTTCGATATTTAAAACGCGAATTTATTAAAAAATTGAAATAAGAATTAATTAAAATTAATTACAATTAAAAGAATTAATAATCAAATTAGAAATTAAGAGTCATAAAAATTAATATATTTAGAAATAAAATAGAATAAAATAATACAACGACAAATATTCCTACGACGGAATTCTAAAGGGACTGCGCTTGAGTAGTACTTTTAGATGTTTTGAGGTGAGGAGAGTTCTTTTAAATCTTGCCAGCTTGATGGAAGATTTATAAGATATTTCCAAGATTTAGTAAATTAAATTATAAAAATAAAAATTAAATTAGATTAGATTAAAAAATAGTAAATTAAAATTAAGTTTATTATAATAAAGAATAAAGATCAAATAAATAAATTGGAATTAAAATTAAAAAATAATTAAAAATTAAATTACATTAAATATTTTAATAAATGTGAATTATTCCGAGGATGGAATTTAAAGAGAATTGCGCTTGAGTAATTTCTTTAAAAATTCCTAAGGTGAGAAAGTTTCTTTAAGGTCTTACCAGCTTGATGGAAGGTCTTTAAGAAAATATTCAATATCAAATAATTCATGTTTATTTGAAGATATAAAAATACATGAAATAATAATTTATATAAAGAAATAATAACGATAGAATAAAATAGGATAAAATAATAAATATAAATTGGATAGAAGTCAAAACAGGGTTTGCATAAAATATTTAAACAATCTGACGACGGAGCCTCTTCAAGAAAGGCGATTGGTCCTACTTGAATACTCTTGAGGTGAGAATAACTTTTAAGTTGTCCAACCAGATTGATGGAGGAGACTTAAAAGATTTTTTCAATATTTAATTATATCGAAATTAAAGTAAAAGGCAAAATTAAGATAACCTTAGATCACTTGGTACCATTTTAGGATGGGCGTTGTGAGGGTGCTAATCCTTCCTCATACGTAACCGTACTCCCGAACTTAGAACTTTTAACGTAGACCAGGCCTTATCCTTAGTTTGAATAGGTGACCAATCACACCTAGGTTAGAATGGTTGGTGGCGACTCCGTAGTTTTGTGTCTAGCTATTAGGTTTCCCCCGAAACCTGATACGTTACGACAGTTTGGCGACTCCACTGGGGAAATTAGAGAGTCAGGCCATTAGGAAGTCTAAGGTAATCAAAATTTTGTCTAAAAGCTTTAAATTTCATAAGACATTTAAATACACACACTTCACTTGCATGTGCATACATTAGCCTTCGACCCAGGCTTACCTTTTTAAGAGGAAGTAAAGTAGCTTTGCCTTCGTGAGGTGGTAACCTCCACATAGGCCAGTGAAATACTCCCGCTCAGGTTGAACCCTTTCCATTTGAAGCCTATAATGGGTGAGGATTGGGGTGCCTTACTAGTCCACGTGGACGATAGTGGGGAACAGTCTGGGAACCTTTAGTATCCTACCTATCCAAACCAAGCATGTAGTGAACTTATGCTGCCCACTCGTAAGCTAGAGCTTTAGAATTGAAGCCTATATTAGGACACAAAGAATGACCATCATCTCATACAAGAAAAATATGGAAAATAAATAAATACAAAAATAATAAACCAAAAAAAAAAAGAAAAAAAACATAATGCATATTCTCATTCCTTGCCATTTTTTTTCTTTTTTCTATCTCATAACAAATGGAATAGGTTAAGATCCATTTGCATCCATGGAGAAATTATCGCAAGAGGAACCAGCCCACATAGTGAAAGAACGTTCAGAAAAGGCCTAACGTGAGAATGGTGATTACCTACCTGTTGGTTTTGTTTCTACTCTACCAGAAAGAATTCATTTGGACCTAAGACAAAATGACTACACTGAGTTGCTAGGAATTTTGAAGGCATGGGGTGAAGAAAAGAAGATAGAATTTCAGAAAAAATATGGGGACTTGATGCTATTATTGTCAGTGGAAGTGGACTTGGATTTGATAAGGGCCATGGTGCAATTTTGGGACCCGTCCTATAGATGTTTTGTCTTCAATAAGGCCGATTTGATGCCAACCATGGAGGAGTATTCGTTCTTGCTCCATTGTGAGTTAGAAAATCCCAACAAAATCTATTGGAAGAAAAGGAAATCGGGATATGATAAGAAATTGTCCTCCATGACTGACCATAGTGTTTCAGAAATTGATCATCACACAAGGCAGAAAGGGGAGACCACTTATGTACCATGGAGTCTTCTACGAAGTTGTCTTTAGAAGCAACTAACGAAAGAACAACATATGAGCATAATGGCATTAGCTGTGTATGATATGGCCATGTTCCCTAAATTATTAGGACACGTTGAGATTACAATGGTGGATTTTGTTGAGCAGCTTGATCATGAGGTGAACGTGGCCCTAGTTATCTTGTCTGAGACTTTTAGGTCTTTAAATTTTTGTCACCGCAAGGGAGAATGACGTTTCATTGGATGTACCCCATTGTTATACATTTGGATGAAAAGTCACCTTGGAGGCAACGAAGAAAAGTTTCGAGAAGCTTATCTCAGTACAGTCTCGATAAAAGAATTCTGTGAGAAAACTTAGCCTGCACCGAAGGCAATTGGGCATTCAACAGGAAAGTGTAGGCAATTGAAGGAAAATGTCGAAGAACTCATCAGTAGTGGTGCCTTGACTCAAGAGCTTATTGAACAATGGAAGTCTGCTCCTCCATAGGCCAAGTTTTCTATACGTGGATGTGAGATGTTCTCAGGATTCTTAAAATTTGCATCAAGTTGTTTTGAAAGCTTTCCATATTTTTCCTTTCCAAGTAGATGAAATAAAATAATTTTGAAAACATTGGTGATTGTTATTGAGAAATTACATTTCCAGTATACTTTCCAATTGAGTGAAAACTTGGAATCCATAGAGACACACAAGCTTGAAATTCAATCATTTTTGCTTACCATGGTGAACTTTTGAAGTCAATGATCTTCGTTAAGGCAATGTGCAATGAAATGATTGATGAATTTACAAAACTTTTGAATTGTTTTGAAAGACCAATTCATGAAGCATTCTCTTAAGGACTTTGTTTTTGGAAATTTGATAGATGTTAAGGCCAAGCTAAGAGTCCCAAACACGTCAACCCAAATTTCTTTCTCATAACTTGAACTCTCCGACTCAAATCATCCTTCGCTACACCTTGGGGCAAAATGATTGAAAGAGCCAAGTTTTTGATAAGCCTCAACATCTTTTAATGACCATTCTTAATTTGATTGATATCCTTTTTCCTATCTTAAACCATGATAATGAAGATTGTTGCATATGACCTTCATAAAGTTGAATTGATACATTCTAGGCATGAGTTGTGAAAAAAAAAAAGCAAAGAAAAAGGAAGTAAAAAAAAGAAAAGAAGAAAAAAAAAATTGATTGTGAAACCATGCACGAGGGATATTCAAACGATTTCAAAAACCGGATTTTCATCTTGAGGATTGGTTTTCAATAGAAGTGTCAATATTTGATATGACAAATGGCCATCTTTCATATTCCTATTACTGAAATGAAATCATCCCTTTGTTACCCCTTTTGAGCTTATTGATTTCTTTTCTAAATGAACCTTGACCAAGGATCACCCTCCACATTGGAGAGGCAAATACATCAGAGGAGTTTTAGAAGCATTAGTGATTGGTCTTATGTCAAATGCAAGAAAATGATGCCTTTGTTAAGGGGCAAATGTGAGAAGAAAGATATGTGAAGATGGAAATCAATATGAAAAAAAAATGAAAAAAGGTAGATGAAAAAAAGAGAAAAAAAGAAAAAAGAAGAAATGAATGCGAATAAAATGTTAGGAAAAAAAAATGCTTCGAAGAGTGGGAAGGACAGATGTTCACAATCGAAGAAATGATCCTTGGTTCGATAAACCTTGAAAATACTCATTTTGGGCCTATTTATCCATTCTTTGAAAACCCTAAACCTTGGCCTACGGTACGTGCTTAAAAGTCCATTTTGATCAAATAAAGATGCTTGTATTGAAAAGCTTTTCTTTGAGAAACCATCGTCATTATTTAGTTTGGGATGAAATTTGAATTCTCAAATGCATGGTAGAATAATCAATAAAAAAAAGAAGAAGAAAAAAAAAGAAAAAAAAAGAATGAAGCTCTAGGGTGAAAACCCATGAAAGGGCAGTCTAGAGCAAATTTGAAACAACTCAAGGCCATTGTTTGTGACTATGCTAAGGCAATAACAAGAAAGAAGAAAAACCAGAGGAGTGATGCTTTCAGTCAAGACCTTTTGAGAAATTCAAAAACCATCACCTTGAAATTTTGACTTGAGATTTGTATCTTTGGTTTCCTTACCCCGAAATTTGAGCCATCACAGCTAGTCTTGACATTTGTTAAAGTCCACGTATCAAGAAATTAAGAGAGTGCTAAAATGGATTGTGTTCTGTGAAAGTTATTTTTACAAAAGGAATTTTGATTTTCAAGGAATTTGTTTCATTTGTGAGCCAAGATTGAAGAGACATTGATCAATAGAACCTTTCTTGATAACCAAACATCCTTGATGCACCAAATCAGCACATTTATTCAACTAAACCAAGTTGTAACTCATTCTATTTGTTCTCAATAGTAATCACTAATTTTTAAGAGATTTAAATGTCAAATGTTTTTTTCTTGGAAAGTTATTATGTGGGGCAATTTTCTATTTTCAAAAAGAAACTTGAAGAAGTGAAAAAATGAGAGTTTTGTGATTTTATGGGGGCAAGTTCTTGTTTCAAAGAAATCAAGTGTGGTAATGGTGTTTTTAAGACTATTCTTGGGGCAATCTTTGGTTGTTATAAGAGCATGAATTTTCGTGAAGATATGAGAAGTGGTGAAGTGTTCTTGTGAATAGTTTGGGATGATTTTGTTGTTATGATTTGGATAGATGAATTTTAATTTGATAAGAATTGTGGGGCAAGAAGAAAACTAGATGAATGATGATGATGGGGCAACAGGTAGATTGAATGATTGATGATTGCTAAATTTAAAGAAAGAAGAATCGTGGGGCATGAAAAAGACTGAATTTTAAGATTGCTAAATTTGAAGAAAGAAGAACGATGAGGCATTGAAAGATTGAATGATAAGACAGAGAGAAGATTGAAGGATGACAAATTTTTGAAGAAAGGAATAAGGTAGGCTGATGATGTGACTTGGTAAGGCATTGTTTATCATTTGCATTGCATTCATGACATACATGACATTGCATTCCATTACATGCATTCTGACAAAAAAAAAAAAAGAGAGTTTGTTTGTTAAGACAATAGGATAAAAAAAAAAAGGGTTCTGGAAGACTAGATGACTAAAAAATTGGAAAATCTTAAAAAAAGAGAAAAAAAAATCAGAAAATGTGAGAAAGATTGGGAATAAGATGTGACAAAAAAAAAAGGTATGAAGTTTTGAAACAAAAATGTTAAAATTTGGAAAGAAAGAGGAAATTAAAAATTTATGGATATGATGGGATAATGAAAAAGGGATTGAAAGATGTGATGAGATGAAAAAGTGTGATAGGAAATAACAAAAAGAAGAAACTGGAATGATAAGATGATCTAGAAGATAGAATTGAAATGATGAGATAAGGTCAAAGCCTCCGGGTACAATCTATAAGACCTCCGGGCATGATTCTTTAAAACCTCCGGGTACAATCTGTAAGACCTCCGGGCTTGATTCATTAAAACCTCCGGGTACAATCTGTAAGACCTCCGGGCTTGATTCATTAAAACCTCCGGGTATAATCTATAAGACCTCCGGGCATGATTCATTAGAACCTCCAGGTACAATCTGTAAGACCTCCGGGCATGATTCGTCAAATCCTCTGGGTACAATCCGTAAAACCTCCGGGCATAATTGAACACATTTAAATGAGCAAATTTAAAGTTTCAGGGCCTTCCTAGTCGAAGGAGCATTTAGATGAGAAAAATTAAAGTTTCAGGGCCTTCCTAGTCGAAGGAGCATTTTGGAGATGAGAAATTTAAAGTTTCAGGGCCTTCCTAGTCGAAGGAGCATTTTAGAGATGAGAAAAATTTAAAGTTTCAGGGCCTTCCTAGTCGAAGGAGCATTTTGGAGATGAGAAATTTAAAGTTTCAGGGCCTTCCTAGTCGAAGGAGCATTTTAGAGATGAGAAATTTTTAAAGTTTCAGGGCCTTCCTAGTCGAAGGAGCATTTTAGAGATGAGAAATTTTAAAGTTTCAGGGCCTTCCTAGTCGAAGGAGCATTTAAGAGATGAGAAAATTTAAAGTTTCAAGGCCTTCCTAATCGAAGGAGCATTTTGGAGATGAGAAATTTAAAGTTTCAGGGCCTTCCTAGTCGAAGGAGCATTTTAGAGATGAGAAATTTTTAAAGTTTCAGGGCCTTCCTAGTCGAAGGAGCATTTTAGAGATGAGAAATTTTAAAGTTTCAGGGCCTTCCTAGTCGAAGGAGCATTTAAGAGATGAGAAAATTTAAAGTTTCAAGGCCTTCCTAATCGAAGGAGCATTTTGGAGATGAGAAATTTAAAGTTTCAGGGCCTTCCTAGTCGAAGGAGCATTTTAGAGATGAGAAATTTTTAAAGTTTCAGGGCCTTCCTAGTCGAAGGAGCATTTTAGAGATGAGAAATTTTTAAAGTTTCAGGGCCTTCCTAGTCGAAGGAGCATTTTAGAGATGAGAAATTTTAAAGTTTCAGGGCCTTCCTAGTCGAAGGAGCATTTAAGAGATGAGAAAATTTAAAGTTTCAGGGCCTTCCTAGTCGAAGGAGCATTTTGGAGATGAGAAATTTAAAGTTTCAGGGCCTTCCTAGTCGAAGGAGCATTTTAGAGATGAGAAATTTTTAAAGTTTCAGGGCCTTCCTAGTCGAAGGAGCATTTTAGAGATGAGAAATTTTAAAGTTTCAGGGCCTTCCTAGTCGAAGGAGCATTTAAGAGATGAGAAAATTTAAAGTTTCAAGGCCTTCCTAATCGAAGGAGCATTTTGGAGATGAGAAATTTAAAGTTTCAGGGCCTTCCTAGTCGAAGGAGCATTTTAGAGATGAGAAATTTTTAAAGTTTCAGGGCCTTCCTAGTCGAAGGAGCATTTTAGAGATGAGAAATTTTAAAGTTTCAGGGCCTTCCTAGTCGAAGGAGCATTTAAGAGATGAGAAAATTTAAAGTTTCAAGGCCTTCCTAATCGAAGGAGCATTTTGGAGATGAGAAATTTAAAGTTTCAGGGCCTTCCTAGTCGAAGGAGCATTTTAGAGATGAGAAATTTTTAAAGTTTCAGGGCCTTCCTAGTCGAAGGAGCATTTTAGAGATGAGAAATTTTTAAAGTTTCAGGGCCTTCCTAGTCGAAGGAGCATTTTTGAGATGAGAAATTTAATAGTTTCAGGGCTTCCCTGGTCGGAGGAGCATTTTCATGATGAAAACCAATTTCTTTTAAAATAAGTAAATATCAAAAAAAAAAGAAGAAGAAAACAAAAAAAAGAGGAAAAACTTTGAAAAAGGAAAAAATAATAAAATGGACGCGGACAAAATGGATGTCTATGTCTTTGCACAATTACTATTTCATAGCAAATGTACAAAGAGGGGCAACTGTAGACACCATTTTTGTCCGGTTCTTTTTCAAAACATTCTTAATTAATTAGTTTGTATATATTTTATTATTGATTTTCAAATTTTATTTTTTTTTTATTTAGATTATTTAGATTTAGAAATAAAATTTGAATTTTGATTTTGATTTTTATAGAATAAAAAAAAAAGGAAATCTAAATTAATTTTGATAGGAAAGTAAAATTAAATGAAACCATTAAAAGATTGGAAATTAATTTAAATTTGGAATTGATATTAAATTTAAGATTAGATTCTTGAAATATAAAATTTCCTAAAATTTTTTTTTTTCTAGATTTCCAATTATTACCAAAAATAAAATTAAAAAATATAAAAAAAAGGAAAAAACCTAGGTCTATAAAAGGAGAAGAAACTTAGGAAAAAGAGGAGGAGGAGGAAAACACAAAGAAAAAAGAAAACCCTAGAGGAGAAAAACCCTAGACCACACACGGGGAAACCCTAGAAAAAAGGAGAAAAGAAAGAAAAAAACACACAAAAACCCTAAGGAAAACAAGAACTAGGGTTTTGGGAAAGAAAGGGAGACTGCTTTTATTTGTTTACTGGAAAAGAGAGAAGGAGGTCCCATCTAATACTAGCACCGGCACCGTCCCCGCACCACGCACGTCCCATCTACATTTGCTGCTCCTTTCCTGAGTGCACTGCATCTCTTCCGCTGCCTGCTGCTACACGCTACAGTTCTTGCTGCAGTCAACCACTCCTGCACTGCTACGTTTCTGGTTTTGTAACGAGTTGCAAGCATTACTGTTTCACGCTGGTTCTGCATCTCCATCACTGCTTGGTCTTCTCTTTGCTGCCGTCGTTTGTTTATCACTGTTGCACCCGATCCTGCTACTCCACCACCTTTGCATAATCGAAACTCCCAGCCACTCTCCTATTGTGTGTCATTGCACCACTCCCTTGCTGCCCAGCCATTGCAAGAAACTTTCCATCGTTGGCTGCTATAACTCTTACTAGATGCAGATTTGATTGAAGGCAAAAAATGTGGGTGGCGAGCTAGGAAGAATAGAGAAGAACTGAAAGTTTTGAAAGCAAGCCATGTGAAACCGAGGCAGAGGAAAGAAGAGGCGTGAACTGCAGTCAGTAAAGAAGAAAAAAAACAACAAAGAAGCAAAGCTAGCCAAGAAGGAGATTACGTGGGAAAGAATAGAGAGCAAAGGAAAGTGCAAAACGAAGAAAGAAAGAACTACTGCAAGAATCAAAAGGAAGAGACATGGGAAAGTAAAGAAAGAAGGATTAAAAAAGATGGAAAGGCACGTGGAACAAGAGAGCAAAGGAAACTGCAAAACGAAGAAAGAAAGAATTGCTGCAAGAATCGAAGAATAAAGAGACACGGGAAAAGCTTTTGGTAATAGGTAATTTGCTTTGACATTATTTCTTTCATGATTATTACATTGACATGATATTATCTTTTATTGTTTTATGCTTGTTAGAGTCAACCAAAGGTATGCCTTTTATAATATTCATTCATTGCCGATATGATTGTTCCTTTGTTTATTTTATACGCTAAAATACTTTTAGCCAATGGGATTGGCATTTCATTGTTGATTTTTCACTCATTTATTTACTTATTAAACTTGGTTTGATTTGGCAAAGTACTCACATATAATTTGATAAAGTACTCATTTATTCATCTGTTTACTTGTTGATTTGTTGACTTAATGGTTTAATCTGGATGACTTAATAGTTTGATTTAATAATAAAAATTTAATTAATATGACTTTGTATGATAACTTGACCAAATAAATTGTTTATAAAATACTAATTGTGCATGTTAGTGACTAGTACGATTAATTTGTGTGATTTGCATGAGTAATTAGAATTTAATTATTGTTGCATGCTTGATTTATTAGGTAAGATTTCAGGGAATATAACCCTCCAGGAAATTGTAATTATACAAAATAAATGTAAATATAACAAAATATAAAGTTAAAATAATAATAAAATAACGATAAGATTTAGAAGTAAAAAATATTAAAGGTGGATATGATTTATTCCGACGATGGAACTCCGAGAGGATTGCGATCGAGTAATATTCTCGGAGATCTTGAGGTGAGGAGCTCTTTTTTAAGTCTTACCAGCTCGATGGAAGACTTAGAAAGTCAGTTTCGATATTTAAAACGCGAATTTATTAAAAAATTGAAATAAGAATTAATTAAAATTAATTACAATTAAAAGAATTAATAATCAAATTAGAAATTAAGAGTCATAAAAATTAATATATTTAGAAATAAAATAGAATAAAATAATACAACGACAAATATTCCTACGACGGAATTCTAAAGGGACTGCGCTTGAGTAGTACTTTTAGATGTTTTGAGGTGAGGAGAGTTCTTTTAAATCTTGCCAGCTTGATGGAAGATTTATAAGATATTTCCAAGATTTAGTAAATTAAATTATAAAAATAAAAATTAAATTAGATTAGATTAAAAAATAGTAAATTAAAATTAAGTTTATTATAATAAAGAATAAAGATCAAATAAATAAATTGGAATTAAAATTAAAAAATAATTAAAAATTAAATTACATTAAATATTTTAATAAATGTGAATTATTCCGAGGATGGAATTTAAAGAGAATTGCGCTTGAGTAATTTCTTTAAAAATTCCTAAGGTGAGAAAGTTTCTTTAAGGTCTTACCAGCTTGATGGAAGGTCTTTAAGAAAATATTCAATATCAAATAATTCATGTTTATTTGAAGATATAAAAATACATGAAATAATAATTTATATAAAGAAATAATAACGATAGAATAAAATAGGATAAAATAATAAATATAAATTGGATAGAAGTCAAAACAGGGTTTGCATAAAATATTTAAACAATCTGACGACGGAGCCTCTTCAAGAAAGGCGATTGGTCCTACTTGAATACTCTTGAGGTGAGAATAACTTTTAAGTTGTCCAACCAGATTGATGGAGGAGACTTAAAAGATTTTTTCAATATTTAATTATATCGAAATTAAAGTAAAAGGCAAAATTAAGATAACCTTAGATCACTTGGTACCATTTTAGGATGGGCGTTGTGAGGGTGCTAATCCTTCCTCATACGTAACCGTACTCCCGAACTTAGAACTTTTAACGTAGACCAGGCCTTATCCTTAGTTTGAATAGGTGACCAATCACACCTAGGTTAGAATGGTTGGTGGCGACTCCGTAGTTTTGTGTCTAGCTATTAGGTTTCCCCCGAAACCTGATACGTTACGACAGAAGCCAACTTTGAAAGAGCATCCGCATGATTGTTTTTAGACCGGTTTATCTGAGTCAACTGAAAGTTCTTAAATGATCGTGCCAATGATTGCACCTTTTGCAGATAAAGGACTAAAGCTGGTTCTCGTGCTTCGTACTCACCCGAAAATTGATTTACCACCAACTGTGAATCGCTGTGGGCCATTAAGTTGCTGACTTCTAGTTTCTCAGCAAGTTTCATCTCGGCTATTAAGGCCTCATACTCAACTACATTATTTGAACTCGGAAAGTTACAGGGAATACTCATAGGTTTCCCCTTCGGGTGAAGTGAGCACAATTCCAGCGCCACTGCCATCCATGTTACGAGCCCCATTCATAAATAATTTTCACCAAACCAACTCTGTTTCTTCTGGAACCTTCCGGCCAGTACATTCAACAATTAAATCCTCCAGCGCCTGCCCTTTTATTGCTTGGTGAGGCTGGAAGTGGATGTCATATTCATTCAACTCGATAGCCCATTTGGTCAAACATCCGAAGTGCTCTGGTTTTTGCAGTATCTGCCTTAAAGGTTGGTCTGTTAAGACAGTCACCGAGTGAGCCTGGAAGTAAGGTCGTAATTTTCGAGTTGCCATCACCAAGGATAGAACTATTCTTTCAACTAGGGGGTACCTCGTTTCGACATCTAGTAGGACCTTGCTTACATAATAGATCGGACAATCCCTGTCTCCTTCTTTCCTTAGTAGGACTGCACTTACAGCTTTCTCTCCTACACCGAGATACATAAGGAGGTGGTCTCCGAGCTGTGGTCGAGATAATAGAGGCAACTCTTTCAGGTACGCTTTTAACTTTTCAAAAGCGTCATTGCACTCTTCTGTCCATTTGAAGTTCTTTCCCGCCTTTATCGCCTTAAAGAATGGTTGACTTCTCGGCTAATTTGGACAAGAAGTGATTCAAAGCTGCTATCCTTCCTGTTAGCCTTTGAACCTCTTTAACAGTATTGGGTGGCCTCATGTCCAGAATAGCTTGAACTTTTTCAGGATTAGCCTCTATCCTTCGATTAGTGATCATGAATCCCAAAAACTTTTCAGACCTCACCCCAAATGAGCATTTGTTGGGGTTCAACTTCATCTCATAGTGCCGTAATACCTTAAATACCTTTGTCATCTTCTCCGCGTGTGACTCATCCTTTTGGCTTTCAATGATCATATCATCTACATAAGCCTCCATGGTGTTGCCCAACAAGTCCTTGAACACCTCATTCACCATGCGTTGGTAGGTTGCCCCTGTGTTTTTCAAACCGAATGGCATTACTTGATAGCAATATGTTCCACTATCGGTAATGAATGAGGTTTTCTCCTCATCCTCATGATGCATCATGATTTGGTGGTACCCCGAAAAAGCATCTAAGAAGCTAAGCAGTTCGTATCCACAAGTTGCATCTACTAACTTGTCAATTCGAAGAAGTGGATATGAATCCTTAGGACAGGCCTTGTTCAAATCTATGAAGTCTACGCACATTCTCCATTTTTCGTTGGCTTTCTTCACCATCACAATGTTAGCCAACAATTCTGGATAATCCACTTCTCTGATAAATCCTACCTATAATAACTTTGAGATTTCTTCATTTATAACCTGCTGCCTTTCTGGAACAAAATTTCTCTTCTTTTGCTTGATCGGTTTTGCTCCATAAACTACATTCAACCGATGACAAGCAACTTCATGGTCAATACCAGGCATATCGGTCAAGGTCCATGCGAATACATCGGCATTTTCCTTTAGGCATCGGACTATTTCCTCTTTGGTTTTTTCAGGCAATTGGCTTCCCACATATACTACCTTCTCTTCATCTTCATCATCTAATCGAACTGCCTCCATCTCCTCATCAGGCTTTGGCTTAGGCGGTTCTTTTATTGTAAGGGTTTCCTTTCTCTGAATCCCTTTACACGTAGTAGACGCGATATTACACGTCCTAGCCTTTCTTTGATCTCCCCTTACTTGTCCAACACTATGGGGAGTCGGGAACTTCATTAGCAAATAATAAGGTTGCATTACCGCTTTCATGTCATTCAACAGCGGCCGTCCGAAGATCATATTGTAGGCCACTGACGTTGACTTCACCACCATAAACAACACTTGACGAACAACACTTCTTGAGCACTCTCTTAACGTAACGGGCAACTGAATGGCACCTACTACCTTCACCTTCTCTTTAGAGAAATCGTAGAGTGGTGTAGGCACTGGCTTTAACATGTCTTCTGTAAGATTCATCTTTTCGAAGCAGTTCCAGTAGATCAAGTTCACTGAACTTCCATTGTCGACCAGAATTCGACCTACTGGATGCTTTGCTACCACTGCTGAAATCACCATTGGGTCATCATGAGTAATAACTATATCTCCTTTATCGGCTGGTGTAAAAGTAATAGGCTCTTCATCCGGCCTTTCTTCCATTACTGAGTTAATTCAGTGGGCCTGCCGGGCATAAGACTTTCGAGACGAGGAAGAAGTACCAGCTAATGATTCACTCCGGATATCACATTAATAGCCGGCCTTGTGGGTTCATTATCTTCCTCTCGATTCCTTATATCTGTCCTCTTGTCATTATCTCTCCTGTCACCTTCATTTCGCCTTATAGTTCCCCTATTTTCTCCTCTTCTGTCTCTAAAGTAGTTTCCTCTGTTTCACGCGGGATAGTTGCTTCTGTCATTTCTCCACACAAATCGATTTATTTTCCCATCTCGCGCTAGCTTTTCTAACTGATTCATTAACTCCCTACAATTTTTCGTCGAGTGCCTATGTGCCGAGTGGTAGTCATAATATGACCTTAAGTCACGGCCCAGATTTCCAGACGCCTTCTTTGGAGGCTGTATAAGACCTGACCCCTCGATAGCTACCAACACCGAAGCCCGAGATTCAGTAAGTGGAGTATAAGAGGAGAATTTCAATGTAAGGGCTTTATCGAATTTCCTTGGTTGACTAGAGGACGCTTCAGTAGCTTCTCTTCCTCGTTTCCTTCCCTCCTTAGGCTCCCCATTTGCCACCATTTTCATCACCTCTTCTTGAGTAATGTACTTATTCGCTCGAGAAAGCAAATCTTAGATTGTGATGGGTTGATCTAGTGATAGGGACTCCTGTAACTTCTTCGACCTTGTTCCCTGTAACATGGCCGCCACGGCTATGCCAACTTGCAGATCCCTTACCTCCAGTGTGGCGTCTCAAAACTGATCCACGTAACTCTGAAGTGACTCCTTAACTTCTTGTTTAAGAGTGAGCAAGTAAGTCGGTTCTTTCTTCCTTTGACTATTCACCGCAAACGCCTTTAGGAATTCACTCCGCAGCTGGTCAAAAGAGACAATAGACCCCTCGGGCAGATTGTTGAACCATTTCATCGCGTGGCCGGTCAGAGTGAGCGAAAAGGCTCTGCACATTATCTCATCTTCCCATCCATATAACAACATTAACGCCTCATAATTCTGCATATGATCATAGGGGTCTGTCTTTCCAATGTATGCAACCATCTGTGGCATTTTGAACTTTGGAGGTAGTGGTTTCTGTATGATGGCTGTGCTAAACGGTACTCTTCTCCTCTGGCTCTCTTTTGCGGACACCAACTTCTTCTCTTCTAGCACCTGTTCTATTATCTTTTTCATATCCGCAGAGGGAGCTAATTGATTTCTATCCCTTTCAGCATAGGATGAATCTAGAAGTTCTCCACTATTACTTCTTTGCCTTTCCCTCGATGCGTATCTCCTCACGTCATCTGTGTGTTCCAAGTATGGTCAAACTCTGACCCGACTCCCCAAGTGCTTTCGTTATAGATCCCATTCTTTCCAGCACCTCCAACACCATGTTCTAAGTTAGTAGCAGTAAAATTCGACAATTCACGATGATAGGTGGAAGACCCTGCCTCACGTTCAGTATCCTGCCGCCCAGATGCCTGTCGCCCAACACCACACCTGTCGCCTGAACCCTGCCACATGTCCTTGATCTGCCGCCTCCCCAGTCTCTCGCTGGGTCCCTACGACAGGCCTCCTGCTTCCCAGTCCTATCGCCTCTTGCTGAATGTCGTCCTCCTCCACAGGGGAGCCTTCTACTGCCTAGAGGGGTCTACCACTGCCACATCATCCTGTTGCCCGAATGCTTGCGACAGAACCCCTTGGCTCGTCTCTCCCACGAAATTCTATATGGCTTGCGGCAGACTCAGAGTCAGGAAGACTCCTTTGAACAGATCCACCATGGCTTTCATTGCTTGAGTAGTTTCTTCGCTCTGTCGCCTCAGAGCCTCGAATTCTATCGCAGACACAATGATTCTTTCTTCTTCCCTATTCGCCTGGTTCCTTTGATGAATCAGTTGTTCAGGGGAACTCACAGAGTTCTCATCACTTCCAGTTCTAACATTCGTCGATCTTGTTCTCACCATCTTAAAAGTTTTGATTGGCTTTTTATACGTTCCCACAGACGGCACCAATTGTTGTTGCACAAAACAACAATAAAGGTGTGCTGACGTGCTGTTCTTACTTTGTCTCAACGTGTCTCTAAGGAGCTTCTATAAAACAAGAAAAGTCAGAGGGATGCAGGGGTGGTTCCCTGCGTAGGCACTCTGATGCTTAAGTCAGCAAAAAGTTCTTCAATATTGGGAAGCGTAAAAGCCAGTAGTCAAAAAATTCGAGAATAAGATTGTACCTGAAGCCTATTTATAGGCGAATATTTTAGGGTAATTACCTAAGGGTGATCACGTCCTTTTACTAAGAGTTTGTTTCCAAAAAAAACATAAATTTCGTAAATCCCGGAAACAGCAGCAGCCTGTCGCTCACGGAAGCCGGAGAAGCACCACGTGTCAAACGATGGCCGAAAGGCGACAGCCGCGGGAATCTATCGCCTACGACAGATGTCATGTCGCAGGCTATGCCCTCTGTCACTGAAGGCCACTTGGCCCAATTAACCCTTGCCACGTGGTGGATTTAGACGCCTTTGGGCTCTGGCCCGGTGTAGATAAACTTTGCCATATCAATATTTATATTTATATATATATAAAGCAGACCAGAGTTTTGGATATGTTTATATATATAGGAACAGAGACTTAGATTTACTTGTATATATGTATGCGTGTGTATGTGTATATAAAGGTTTAAAGATCCAAATTTATTTATATATATTTATATAAAGAGAACTAGATACTCGAATTTGCTTCTATATATATATAAGGACTAGGGGTTTAGAGTTGGTTTGCTTGTATATATAAAGAATCAAAGACTTATATTTGCTTATATATATAAAGAACCAGATATCTAAATTTACTTTTATATATATGAAGGATCAGATGCATAGAATTAGCTTGCTTGTATGTATAACAAGGGTCAGATGCACATGTTTGCTTGCATAAATATAAAGGACTAGGTGCCCAAAATTGATTGTATATATATAAATGACAAGAGGTCCAAACTTGCCTGTATATATATGGACTAGTGGCCCAAATTTGCTTGTTTGTACATAAAGGATCAGAAGCCAAAAGTTGGCTTGCTTGTATATATATAAAGAGCCAAAGGTCCGAATTTGCTTTTATATATACACACACACACACACAAAAGACCAAAGGTCAAGATTTGCTTTTATATATATATATATATATATATATAAAGGACTTGAAGCTAGATTTGCATGTATATATATAAAGGGCCAAAGGCTTAAATATGCTTGTATATATATAAATGACTAAAGGCCTAGGTTTCCTTATATAAATATAAATATATATATATATATATATATATATATATATAAAGGACAGGAGATCAAAAATTGGCTTGCTTGTATATATATAAAGGGCTAGATGCTCAATTTACTTGTATATCTTTAAAGAAGTAGAGGCCTAGATTTACTTGTATATTTAAGGATATAGAGCCCCAGATTCATTTGACTATATGAAGGGCCAAAAGTCCAAATTTGCTTGTATATATATAAAGAACTTGTGGCCCAAATTTGCTTGTATATGTATATGTATATGTATATGTATATGTATATGTATATGTATATGTATATGTATATGTATATGTATATGTATATGTATATGTATATGTATATGTGTATGTATATGTATATGTATATGTGTGTGTATAAAAGACTAAAGGCTCAAATTTGCTTGTATGCATATAAAGGACAAAATACCCATATTTGCTTATATATATATATATATATATATATATATATATATAAATGGCAAGAGAACCAGATTTGATTGTATATATGCTAAGGTACTGATGCCCAGATTTGTTTGTATATATATAAAGCATTAGAAGCCCAAATATGTTTGTATATATACAAAGGACCAAAAACTCAAAATCACTTGTGTGTGTGTGTATACACACATAAATGACTAGAGGCCCGAATTTCCTTTTATGTATATCATGGATAAGAGGCCAAAATTTTGTGTGCTTGTATATGTGTAGACAGAGGCTCGGATTTGCTTGTATATATACCTAAATGATTCGAGGCCTAGATTTTCTTTTATATATAAAGGTACCGAGCCCTAGATTTTTTGGTATATATGAAGGGCCAGAGGCCTAAATTTGCTTTTATATATATAAAAAAGAATAAGGTCTTAAAGTTGCCTTCATATAGATAAAGGACAGGAGGCCCATATTTGCTTTTTGTGTGTGTGTGTGTGTGTGTGTGTGTGTGTATTGGTCAAAATGTCCCAATATCCAAAAGTCACTTTGGGATCTCAAACGAGGGGAGCTCTCCCAATGCTATTTTCTTATTCACAAGACTTCAACTTGAGACCTTGCTTAAGGGGTACAGAGCTTATTCCACTTGGGCTAACAAATGTTGGTTGCTTTTGTGTGTGTGTGTGTGTGTAAAAGGTCCATAGGCTTAAAGTTGGCTTACTTATGTATATGTATAATATATAAATGACTCAAGGCTCAATTCTCTTTTGTATATATAAAGGACGTTAGACTCAAATTTGCTTGTATATATATAAAAGTATATGACCTAAATTTTCTTGTATACATATAAAAGGGGTAGAGATCCATATTTGCTTGTAGATATATAATTGACTAAAGGCCCAAATTTGCTAGTATATTTGTAACAAACCAAAGGCCCAAAGTTTCTTATATATATTTAAAGGACCAAAAGCCAAAAGTTGGCTTGTCTCTCTCTCTCTCTCTCTCTCTCTCTCTCTCTCTTTCTCTCTATCTATCTATCTATCTATCTATCTATCTATATATATATATATATATATATATATATATGGGTCAGAGGCCCAGCCTTGCTTGTATATGCATAAATGGCTCAAGGCTTAGATTTTTATGCATATATATAGAGAGAACCTAAAACCTAAACTCGCTTGAATATATATAAAGGACCAAATTCCTAGATTTACTTTAATATATATATATATATATATATATATATATATATATATATAAAGAACAAGATGCTCAAATTTTTTGTATATATATAAATATACATTAAAGATTAGAGTTATAGATTTGGTTGTGTATATATAAAGTGACAAAGGCCCAAATTTGCTCATACACACACACACATAAAGGCTCAGAAGCTCGGATTTAGCTTTCTTTTGTGTGTATGTGTATAAGAGGTTAGAAGTCTAGATTTGTTTATATGTATATGTATATGTATATGTATATGTATACGTATATGTATATGTATATGTATATGTATATGTATATGTATATGTATATGTATATGTATATGTATATGTGTGTGTGTATAAAGAACTTGAGGCCAAGACTAACTTATATATAGGGTCAGTGACCAAAATTTGCTTGTATTTATAAAAAGGATCATATGTCTAGAGTTGCCTCTATATATATATATATATATATATATATATATATATATATATAGAAAGGGCAAAAGACTTTGATTTGCCTTTATACATAAAAAGAACTAGAGGAGCAAATTTTTTGTATATTATTTGTATGATAGACTAGAAACCCTTTAATCCTCTTCGGGTGCCTTTATAGGTGCATGTTGGAGGTGCCAGGTCAGCATGTCTCCAAGGGACATTCTTTTGGCAGTATTCAGGTCCCTCAACCTTGATAGTTGAGGGACTTCTCCACTAGTGTGCAACCAACTGTCAAGGTGATTTGCTGTAAGGTAGTTGGGTTACCTTGGGCGAACTAGGCTTACTCTGTTTGTAAGACCTCTTTACTGTATAGTGGGTCTTTCGGCTTAAGCCTAATCGCCTAGTCTTCTAGATGTGGGCTTTGCTCATATGTTTTGGGCAAGCTTCAGAGGCCCTAGAGCCTACTACTAACATTATGTAAGTATGGTTGGAGAGATTTTGGCTCATGATTTTGTTTATCATATATTCTATTCAGGCAAAGAAACTAAAGAAGAAAAAAAATAAGTATACCAGAGTTTTCTAGAATATAGGTATTATCGATCTTCTTGGTTTGGTATGGCAGTTTGAGTCATCAATAAAAATGGTAAATTAGTAGCAGGACCTAAGGTAAGCTTCATGTATACTTGTGAAATTCCTAGGCTTTTGACAAAATCTACTTTTCAGTGCCAAGATTGATCATTTTCTTCACCCATTGCCAATTATTCTTACATGTTGTAACAAGCTTGTTTGGAAAAGAAAGGAAAAGAGAAAAGTGTGGAAGAAAAACATGCTAGAAAAGCAAAACCTGCTAAAGAGCATAACAATATCTCATTGTTTAATGCTATTAAAGCCAGACATGATTCCCCACTTTGGTAAGAAAAGCACATATTCTCGACAGACGACAGCCAAAGTACTTAAACAAAAATGTCGTACAACAAAACAAGTTTAAATTAAAATAGAGAATCCCATAAGTTCACGTAGCACTGCAACTATCTTTATAAGCGGAAAGCAAAGAAACTACTGTTCTCATTTCCTCATGATTTCATTATTGTTCCTTATCACAACAAGAAGCTAAATGATCTGGCCATTGCAAGCTGCTCATTGTCCCAACTGTGCTGAAACAGTTCTCAGAAATTGATTCTTTTAGCCTACTGTATATATTGTCTGTAGGCCACCTTACAGACAATAAAGATCATGACCTTCTATTGGCTTGTGTTTCTCTGTTTGATCTTTCCTTTGGCCCAAGTTTCTTTATGCAATGAGGAGCTCTCTTTAGCAACAATGGCCGAAAAAAATCAGCAGATGCAAGCTACTTCAGTTCAGAGCACGGAAAGTGGAGTAACAACAGGCCTTAAACCATGGAAGGGTCAAATTAACTGGCGTCGTCGGCATCACCAGAAGAATGTATGTATGATTACTGAATATACAGCGTATAACACAACAATGAATATTTATGGAGATCATTGTAATTAATCAACTACTAATCATAACAGGTGCATGGGATTCTAAACATCATCGGATGGGGTTTTCTGTTGCCCACCGGAGCAATCGTTGCAAGAAATTTCAGAAAATTTCCTCTGAAATGCGATGAATGGTACCGACTTCACTTGCTATGTCAAACTTCTGGATACTTTGTGGGCACAGTTGGATGGGGCATTGGCATGTGGCTGGGGAATCCTTCCAAACAATACACTTTGAAGGCACATCGCATTTTAGGAATAATTATATTTACATTTGCAACTCTACAAGTAAGTGTAGAGTGCTTCATTCAGATGATTTTAGGCAACAAAATTAAGCTTAGATTTTGTCATAATTTCTTTGTGTGATTCAGATGATAGCCGCCCTGTGGTTGCAACAGAAGAAGGAAGATGAGTTTCGCAAGTTCTGGAAGATATACCATCATCTTCTGGGGTATGCATTGATTGTTCTTAGCATAGCAAACATATTTGAAGGGATCGGCAATATCCGAAATCATGCTGCAGAGAAGTGGAGGTGGGTTTATGTGGGAATGCTTGTAATTCTAGCTTCAGCAGCTGTAGCATTGGAAATATACAGATGGATCAAGTCCAAAAATCAACAGCAGATGGCATTTGATGAGAACGAAATATATGCTTCATCAGAACAAATTTAAGTGGAGGTCTGGTTAAAACCTGGCTAAAACAGGAAAACCAGAAGCAGATCTTCGTCAGTTTTGCTGAAGTAGTGAAGTTTGTTTTGGTGGAAATGCTTCAGAGCTTCTGGACCTATACTTTGGAAATCTAATGGTGAGATTCACTTCGTGAACCAGTTTAATTGAATGTAAACTTTTTTGTAATTGAATACCAGAAACATACGCGCTGCAGCATGAAATGAACAGAGAAACCGTACGCAAAATTTTAGATGAGGTCATCAAAATAAATTAGTGGGAATCTTTCATACGTCATCTCAATTTTATGCTTTCAATTTCTACAATATATTGATAGATTAACAGTAACACAAATTAATTCAAAAATAAATTATTGGATAATTTTTAATTTCGTTTACAAATTTCACTATCAATTTATAAAAAAACGAACTCTTTATATATATATATATTCGATTAACAGGTAGAATCCTTTGTTTAATTTCTACATTTATTTCTTATTCTCTTCAAATTAACAACCAATAGTAATTGTCTTAAGTGAAATCAACATGAGATGAAATTCTAAGAATAAATTCGTTGTTAATTTCTATACATATACGTGCTAAATGGTAATGGCATAATGGACTTATTATGCTTTTGGAATGAAGATTATACCATGTGAACCCATATTGTCACCTCCAATTCATTTATAACAAAGAAGAAAATACTAATTCCTTTAACTTTTAAAATATTGTATTTTTAACATGTGAGGATCTTTTAATTTTATTTGAATTAAAAATTTCACTCTTAAATTCTAAAAAATAATAATAAAGTAAAAGAGAAAAAGGGAAAACGCACCGTGTTATCCCAAGCCTAATACGCAACGTCTGGCCTAATCCTGACGCTGAACTGAGCGAAAGGGAAAAAAAGACGGCGAGGGAAACAGGATCTCTAGCGCTGATGAGCAATCCAGAAAAGTGCAAAGCCAACGACCAACAAGAACTAGAACAAGAGATGGCAGCCTCATCGGCGGCAATGGACGGAGTGGCAGCAGCGGCGCTCCAGTCTGTGCTCGAGAGAGTCCACCAGGCAGCCCAGCGGTCGGGTCGTGAATCGCAGCGGATCCGCCTAGTTGCCGTCACCAAAACGAAACCCGTCTCTGTCATTCGCCAAGTCTACGACGTTGGTCATCGCTGTTTCGGCGAAAACTACGTCCAAGAACTCGTCGAGAAAGCCCCTCAGGTTCTTTTTACATTTTCTTAAAAGCATCAAATTGGTCAATTGTATAGCAGTGATTTTCAGTTCTTTCATTTTAAAAAGAAAAATAACCAAAGTGATAAGCATTTTGTAACAAACAATCCAACGTTTGTGATTGTTTAATTGCAGCTTCCGGATGACATAGAGTGGCATTTTATTGGGAACTTACAAAGCAATAAAGTGAAGCCTTTGATTGGTAAGAAAAATTTGTTGATGAAATTCAATGTAAACCCTTTTGTTCTAAAACAATTAGAAGCTTAGTACTACTTTATTTGTGGTTAACAGTGTTGTTTAGATTTGGGACTTGTGATTGGAATGTCTTGTTCATGTCTTAGTTTATTACTACTTTAAAGCTGCTCCTTTTTCATGGATGTTTGAAACAGAACTTCTAATTCACTTGTTTTTTCTTGTAGTTATGCAGAGATATATGTTTGGTGTATGTTAACTTATCATTCATTGTTTTGCAGCTGGTGTGCCAAACCTTGCGACGGTGGAAACTGTAGATGATGAGAAGGTCGGTAAAGAGTTATGACTTATGAATTATTCTGTTCATATCTTCCAGTGATAAAATGTTTAGGTTGCTATAAAGTATTTGCTCTGTTAGCTAGCCACAATCTTTGAAAAGAACTTACAAATCTTGGATATGGTGCCAGTAACTTGAATAGAGACATCATATATTAATTTGTAGCTAATTTTCAAACTAATTTTAGATAGACAGACCACAATGACATTGATATAAACAATCATTTTATCATAACAATTGATGATAATATCAAGAATATCAATTATATTGTTGTCAAATATTGTGCTTTTTCTTATTAGTCATCTCTGAGCACCTTCCTTGTTTTGGGCCAGATTGCAAATCATCTTAATCGTGTAGTCGGAACTTTTGGAAGAAAGCCTTTAAAAGTCTTAGTCCAGGTGAATACCAGTGGAGAGGAATGTAAGTTTATTTCTCATGTTAGTTAAGGTTGCACATTCAAGCTTATTCTCATGATTTTGTTATTAAGTTTACTAGAAAAAACTGGTTTGGTTTCTGTTGCTTTCAGTTCCATCTTATATGGCAGTAGAAATTGTAGAAAAAGACCTAGTTCATTGGGACTCTGTATATCCTATGAGATTAGGTCAACTATATTTCCCAACAAATATGTTACTTTCCTGTAGTTAGTATGTTAAGGCTTCTTCTCTGACCAGTCACTTGATAGCCGTTTTGAGATTATTGACCTGTATCGTGTTATTGCAGCAAAATCTGGTGTTGAGCCTTCAGGTTGTGTGGAACTAGCAAAACATGTTAGTCTTAGTTGCCCGAACCTTCAATTTTGTGGATTGATGACAATTGGGATGCTTGATTATACATCAACACCAGAGAACTTCAAGGTGGTTGCACTTCCCATTTTGTTTTATCTTTACTTCCTTTTCAGTTATTTTCTTCTTTTTTTATTTTTTATTTTATTTTTCTTACAAGACTATTTGATATTGCCAGACATTAGCAAATTGCAAAAGTGAGGTCTGCAAGGCTCTTGGAATACCAGCAGAGCAATGTGAACTATCAATGGGAATGTCCGGTGACTTTGAGCAAGCTGTAAGGATTATTTTCATATTCTATCTAGAAAAGGAAAACATTGATCTTTAAGAAGTTAATTTTGGCTGTCTTTACTTAGAACTAAAATATTATACAATTGTTTGTGCCCTAGCCACATCTCGTGCACAAAGCCGTATACCTGTTGTGTATCATTTTTTCAACAGCCAAACACAAGAAGTAGCCTTAAATTCTTTACGTGTAGGTGAGGCTATTTATCTAATGGATTCTCTCATCCTCTTTGCAGATTGAAATGGGCAGCACCAATGTCAGAGTTGGATCAACCATCTTTGGGGCAAGGGAATATCCAAAGGAAAAATGAACCTAGCTTGCGAAATTGACGGGCACTTTACTTTGATAATATTTGCATTGTTATTGAAATTGTTGTACTCAATCCTCAGTCTTAGCCCTGTACGGTGGACGTAACTATATATTTATAAGAAATAAATACTGATCTTGGAATTGATGGAACTTGTTTATATTCCATCCCAACTGATGCTAATAATAATTATTTCTTATGTTCAATTGAACATAACGAAACTGGTATGAACTATGAAGTACAATGCAAGGAATTAGTCTTTGTAAAGCTTTCCGAGATTCAACTATGTGTTCCTGTCGAAAGGTAATAGGATGAGTGATGAACAAAATCAAGATCCACCACTCTCAGCGGCACCATATCATTCAATTCCGTCATTAACCGTCTCTCGTCATAGGGGTCCTACCATGAAGTACTCTTCACACACGCATCCTATCTTGACTTTTAACACTTCTGATTCCTACACATTTCCCAGCCTCCCCAAAACCTGCACTTCTCTAAACCTCTTATCCTTGGGCTCTCAGACTCCAACACATTATACTTCGTGGGTTTTCTTCAGATTCTTACACTGAATCCTCTTTGATCAATTTTTACGCAAAATCCAGTCACACAACAAACGCTCTCTAGGTTTTCAAAAAAACGCCAATCAGAGATGATCCCTGGATTGCAATTATTGGCTGCTATTGTCGTGGCGACAACGAGGGATATCGTCCCGTTCCAAGGTTGAGAAAGAATGCTCAGATTTTCAGTTTGGCCTTTTTCATTCTTTACCTTTGTTAATAACAGTCAATATGTAGAGCTACCATGAAAGTAAATGTATAAAACAGTTGGTTCCAAATAAAATAAGCAACATAAATCCCACTAAAACATGATTAGCAGATACTTGGATAGGCCATATACTGGTACTGTTCGTTTAGAAAATCTATAATCATTGTAATTTGGAATATCTATAATCACTGGAGTCATTACACAGAATAATTTATAGAAAAAGTGAAAAAAAATGTCAAACTTTGCCTTGCTTGAACAATATGATCAATCAGACTTCTATATCATTCAATTAGCACAAACAATGGTGGTATCCAACTCCTGCAATATCTCTGATCTTCGAACTGTTGTCAGCGTCATGAAATTCTGTTTTGAACTAAAAGCTATTCTGCGTACCAAATAAAATGGCATATAAGCAAAACTTTGAATAGTGTGGCATATAAGCAAAACTTTAGCAGGCAGTCTGCTTGTCACCCTAACTGTTTTTAGAAGTGGATCAGATTAAAGTTGGGTGGTGTAGGAAATTGTGATTGGAGATCATGAGTGATTGCTTAATGACGAGGAGGCTTCAAAGGGGCCAACCACCCCCTCGCTCAACAGGTGCATGGCAGCTCCTCGCGAGAACTTCCTTGCAAATAAAAAGCAGGGAACAAATGTAGAGTTAGTTCGACACCACTCTGTCCTGAATTCACTCTCATAGTATACATGGTTGATATCCTGTTCAAATAAGCAACACAGTAGAAAGTTGTTAGACATCATCATCATCATCATCAGAGCCTTTATCCCAATAGATTGGGGTAGGCTATATGAACTAATATCTAAAATCACGTTAGATCGTCCATATGTATTCTCTGCCTCCATAAATTCCTATTCAATGCCATTTGCTAGAAAGTTGTTAAACATAACTCGCAAAAAATGGACCACAAAAGAAGACGAACACCAAATAAGCTGTCGCTCAGAACATGTCAATTTAGAAAGATTATAAGATCAATAAATCACTAAAAAAATTTGAGCAATCATAAAGATCAAAGCTTAAGAAAATTTGAGCAATCATAAAGATCAAAGCTTGACTACAAATTTCTATCTTCTGTCAAAGTAGAAGAATTCATATGAAAAAGAAATCAGGCCAATAACATGTTCAACAAACAGTAGACATGAGGCAAGATGATAACCTTTATTTCCTTGAGTCGTTTAGGGCTTGCATCTGCAGAGCTGAATGTAACAGGATGCCAAGCTTTGTTATCCATTTTTGCAGCAGACTGATTCCACAGGGTATAGGTCAATGTCCTTCGTTCAAGCTCACCTTCAAGCTCGCTCATCTAACAAGAACAGAAAAACAAGGGAGTAATTAGAACACACGATTCTAAATGTAACCAAATCAAAGAGACTGGTTTTACTTATTCAAGAACAGAATTGGAGCACAACCATTAAAAGCTGAGAAGAAATGCCAGAAGGTTGTCGGAAAAAAAAAAAAGAAAAAGTGGGAATAGGATATGTTGAATCTTTACTAACCGCAAGCAATGTAGGCACATAATGTTCATCTGGGATACAATTGTGCTGCTTTTGAAGTTTCTGCCCAATCAAAAAGAAGCTATCAATCACATCAAATGAAACATATTATCCATCACAACATCCAAAACAACACTCAACTCAATAACATTTGCAAAACAAAAGAATGGTACTACACATATAGAGATAAGATCTCTAATAAATCAGTTAAAAAATAACAGAATAAAGTTTAGCCCCCAAATCGAATTCCAAAGAGGTAGAAAAGACCCTATACAATCAGCCTAGTTGCATTTACTGGGAGGACTGAACTCACTTACGATGTTCAGTTTTCCTTTACTGGTGTCCAGAGGAGGCCTTCGCTGCAAGATAAGAAGCAAATTTAAATTTCAGATTCAACTTCCATATGTTCCAATTTATGAGTACATGATGAGAAGAAACTGAAAAACACCATTAGGGAGCTGCGCATGGCATCAAATAGACGCCCTACTAGACTAGTTTAGAATAAATTTTCCTGTTGACCCTAACCCTAATATATTTGATAAACATTTCAGAGCAGTACCTTCTACTTCAGTAGATCAAAAGTAAAAGATAACTCCATACATAGCAAATACTACATACCAAAAAAAAAGTGATAATATGTAGATAAGAGTATTTTGAAAAAAAAAACAGAGGCCTAATTGTCTAACTCAGACTAACTCTCCTGTTTTATCCTAGCTTTAATTTGTTTGATCAACATTCACAAACCCTTACTAAGCAGGTCCGTAGATCACCAAAAGTTCCATTTATTAACATAACATTTATGCAGCAAAGTTTACATGCCAAAGAAGGAAAAAAAGAAATTTAATAATAAATAATTTGTGGATAGGAATATATCACAATAAGAAAAAGAGAGAAATCCAAAAGAAAATGAATATATAATACAATCAACTACATACCTTACAGAATTTCTTAAATACTAGAAGAACAACCTTATCATCTACAATGACTTCTGCATGGCTCCTTATCAGAGAGATCCACTGCCAATATAATACAAGTGAAATTCAATTGACATGATATATATGAGTACTGAAGCTCATAGAAATGCACAATGAAGATGATGATGGTGATAACAATGATAGAAACACGAGCAATTCATCCATTTGGTTGCTAAAATAAGCTAGTAAAATATGCAAACCACATTTTAATACAACAGCAATTCTCAAAGTTAAAGCCGGATGTACAGAAAATATATTGGGTAGGCAACAGCGGCGATATTAAAAGCAAGCTCTGTTTTCAACGAATTAGACAGGCTATAAAGAAGTTCCTCAAAACTTGAAGTCTGAGATCAATTCATCCAGATTTCCAATAGATAACCTGAGATCCTTTTCGCCACTTCTTCTTTGGTATTACAGGAGACATTTTTGGGTGGTAACGCCCTTCCTTTAAATCAAGAAAGCTGCAAAACAAAATTTAAATTCTTCAACCAAAAACCAGAACTAACTTAAAACTCATACAATGTTTTCTTCTTTCTCTTTTAATAAAAACCATATGCACAAAATACAAAGAAAAAAAAAATCAATGCTTGGCACCTCAATAATGAAAAAGGCCCGCCATCTACCTGTCCACGAAGCTCCTAGAAGAAGCCATCAGATATCTATATACATAGCTGAAGTTGTATAGAGGGACACAACTGCACAAATACAAACAAGTTGTTATAAAAAACTCCTTTTTTTTTCAATTAGTCATAATATAAATTAAAACACCCATAAAACCAAACTAGTACTAATTAGTTAAAAACTACAAACCTGTCAGAGAGAAGAACAAATCTTTGATTTGCTGGATCCTCTAAAGCAGTTGCAAGTAACAATCTCTCCGCTTCTATCATACTTGATTCTCCCCATTCCACCTGCAACGCTCGTGAGTGACCGATGTTTATTGAGCTTAACTTAACCAAATAAAGTTACATTTTTTTTTTGCATTTCCAATGAGTAATCAATCACCTGAATGCTATTAGTCAATTGCCGATGGTAAAAGAACTGCGATCGCGAAGTCGACTCGTCGAAGACGAAGCCTGGCGCCGAGTGTATATAAATCGAGAAATTGGCCACGTCAGCACTCTGTAAGAAAGTTCCACATCAAAATTTGCGGAAATTTCGCAAGAGTAGAAAAAGGAAGAAAGCGGTGGGTGTAAAAGACAGAACAGACCTCGAAGAAGCTGCCCCAGAGAAAATCGAGAGGGAGGCTGAGGCGGGCCAGGAAGCAGAAGGCGATCTTAGGGGGACCGTAAAAGATATCGCGAGAAATTCGAGATCTCGCACGAGCAGGAGAGGAAGAGTTAAGAGAAGAAAAGCAGTGGAGGCGGAGGAGAGCGAAGAAGCAAAGAGCGATGGAGAGGGAGATGACGAGTTTCCAGCCTAACCAGATGAGGTGGCGCACCGGTAGTGGAGCCGCGGCTTTCTTCATCATGCTTCTTCCTGCAACCGATCACACTTTGCTTAAGAAAAACACCATCTTTACTATTATTAGCACAAACAATCGATCAAATGATCAAACAAAGAAGCTTTTACAAGCAGGGAAAGAAGAGAAACAGAGAGTACATTAAAAGCCTTTTATAGCCGTTTTGAGAGAGAGAAAGAGAAAAAGAAAGCATTTAAAAATCGGAGGAGAATTTCTTTCTGCGCTGGTTGAGTTGAGCTGGCCCGCTGTCTTCTCTATTCCAAAGCCGCAACAGGAAAATTGACAGCGGAAGAAAAGAAGGGCATATTCAAACTTACCGGCACCGCATTCAAGGTCAACAAACCTCAACGGCGTCGTATTATAATTAAACAATAAGATCGGATTGGACCCGGCCCAACATTATAGAGTTTGCAGCCTTCTTTTCAGAATATTGGGCTGGGACTTTTGGTTATCTTAATATGTTGAAAATTAATAATAGAAACGAGGTATAGAACCCTGTCTCTACCATAGGTTTATTCTTTGGGTATTCTTTTTACCGGTGTGTTGTATCAGGTGCTATCTCTTTAAACTCTTTGTTACAAAGCTTTTTTGTCAGAAATCATTCAAATTCTTTGTTGTTGGTATCTTGAGTCTTTAATTTAGATGGTTCACTCGGTGGTCTGTTTGTTTGTGGAGGACACTACAAATGCAAACCTGTCCATTGAAACTTCAGAAGTTGGATTGGATTGTTCCAGTCGTTATAATTTTTGTAGGCTTTCTTTAGCAGACTCAAAATTTTAGATGAGTGCATTTTTTAGTTGTTTTGCAATGTGAAATGTAGTTTTAGTGTGCATGGTCTATTAACTGAAGCTGCTTAAATATTTTTTGCTGTTCTTCTTGTTCGTCCTAAATTTGCTTTTATTCTTTGGTTAATAATTTACCTTTCAACAGGTTATCATAAATTCCGAGGTTTGGGATCTGCGGAAATTCAGGCTACTCCGAAGTGTACCTTCTCTAGATCAAACAGCAATAACCTTCAATGCACGTGGGGATGTAATTTATGCAATCCTGAGGAGAAATCTTGAAGACGTGATGTCAGCAGTCCACACCCGTCGCGTGAAGCATCCTCTATTTGCTGCTTTTCGCACATTAGATGCTATCAACTACTCTGATATTGCCACTATTCCACTGGATCGATGTGTTCTTGACTTTGCAACTGAACCAACCGATTCCTTTGTTGGGTTGATCACAATGGATGACCAAGAAGAGATGTTTTCGTCAGCCAGAGTCTACGAAATTGGTCGCCGAAGGCCAACTGATGATGATTCTGATCCTGATGATGCAGAGAGTGACGAGGATGAGGATGAGGATGATGATGATGCTGATGTAGACCAAATACTTGGGCCAGATCTCCATGGGGATGGTGAGAGCGATGCTGATGAAATGAGCAATGACGATGATGACAGCGTGAGTGAGCTTGATGATGATGATGATGATGATGGGGATTTTATCTTGGATGATGTAGAATTCGATGGTGGAGGTGGGATATTGGAGATTGTGACCGAGGGTGAGGATGACGATGACGACAGTCAGTTGGTCGAATCTTTTAGCAGTGGCGATGACGAGGATTTTGTGGGGAATGGTTTTGGTTTCTAATTTGATATGATAGGCAAAAATGTTGGTCATAATGCTTTTAGAATAGTGGAAAATCGAATTGGATGTAATTATTAAGGGTTTTTTTTTTTCATAATTTTTCTGTTTTGCCAATTTTGTTACTTTCGGTTACTATTATTTTTAAGAGGGCTGGAGAAAGGGTGCCATTTTTTTTATTAATATTGTTTTGTTCATGGTAAGAAGATTCAATGACGATTGAGGGTTGCCTACTACAGGCGCTATTTGCATTGCCAACCGAAAAATACTAATGGATACGGGATGAGACTAATTAATAGTTGGTGTGGCTCAAGGGTGGAGCGAAATTACTACGCTCATCATACCCTAACTATGGTGTATTTTGGCAGCTGGGTTATTGGATATTACCCACGAATATATGGCACTGATTTGTATAGTACAGTATGGCATAGGCCGAGCATCAAAAAGACAGTATTCTTTTTTTAGTTTTGGGCTGCACGGAGCCTGAGTGATGAGAAAGGAGAATCTGGGATGTTTCGTTTCTTCGGTTTTACTCCTTTGTTAATTCCAAGGGTTTTAGAAATTTCTTTCTTTTGGGTAAAGTCGTAGAGAAATGATCTAAGCAACGAAAACTTGCGTGCCAGCAATTACAGAAATGAAGATTTGATACTGTATTATAATTTTGATGCGAGAATAGAACAGACTGTATGATATTCTTAATTACGTTCCCTCAGTGAAAGAAATCATTTCGTATGGCTTTTTATCCAATTTTTTTTGTTAGAAAAATATTCAATAACTGAATAAAATAAAAATATTTGAATTCGAATCCAAAATATCAGTTTTTGAGTTGTATATTTTTTTGGGGGAAAAAGATTACTAAAATTAAATAAAACAGAAGTTACCCGCAATTGGGTTACAAGGCAAAGTTACGGAGTTGTAGCTTTTTAAGAAAATGGGAAAACCCGTGCGTTGCACGGGGTGATCATTTGAAAGGATAAATATAAGATGTTAAAGATGGAAAAGGTGAAAATAAAAGTTAAGTATTCATGTACATGAATAAATGAAGAGGTGCAGTGAAAAAGAAAGAGTTTGTATGCATGTTCATTTTAAATAATCTACATGGGATATACATTAATATACGAAATGCACACTTGTTCATTTTTATCTGTCCGTATTTTATCAATTTTTGGATCTTCGCTATTCCATCCCTTATTTAACTTGGTGCTTATAAGAAAAAGACCAAACCTAAAATAAAAAAACAGCAACATTTCAAGTCTCAGGAAGAAAATGAAGTAGGAGCAAATAATCAACTTGCATAGAAAACACAACAATATATGCTTTCATGCACTTTAAAATTTCACAAAGTTGTAAATAACAGAATGACTCTTATAAAGCACCAACACATGTACAATTTTTGCTAATTGGGAAAAGCAAAACAATGTCAAGAAACTTAAAAAGAGAAGAGTTAACTGTTGCCATCCTAACAATAGAGTCCTAACAATAGAGTCGTCGATGATATTTCCCCTTGAATGCATATATATATATATATATATATATATATATATATAAAAATTACACTTGAAAAGACGACATATGAATATAGATATAAAAATAACAAAAAAACTTCAAAAAAATTCTAATACACGTGGATCCAAATTCAAAATAAAGGCACAAAAACCATACTTACAACTATGTTAGGATGTGATAGATTTTGTAGTAGCTTTCATTTCTTTACACTCTCCAATATGAAACTATCCAAATTCAATTCAATTGAAAAAAATTGTGAATGTTTTCTTAAGTTGATATTGTTCAACTCACTTTAAAAAAGACTTAAAAAAAAAGGATGCTTGCTACCTTCTTTTGTCTTGTTTAGTAGTCATGCTTGAACCTTGAATTTGCATCATCTGTAACTGCATGCCCCAAAAGTACATCTCCTTCGAGATAACTTCATTTTATCTCTCTACTAAATATGAAAAAAGATCCTAAATTATCAGCAATTTGAATTAACACTTGTTTTGCATGTTTAAGCTTGCTCTAGGAAAAACACAACATTAATATTTGTGTCTAATATATATATATATTATATATATATATATATATTATATATATATAGACGAAATAATTCCAACAACGTTAAAAACAGCAAACAAAAACTAATTTGACTACAATGATTCATAGTGAGTCTAAAATCCCAAATAAAATGCAATGAGTACATCATCAAAAAAAAAAAAAAAAAAAAAAAGAGATAATGTTAACTTTGGGGCAATAAGACAATTCTTTCAAAGTGAACATTATCTCTTTGAAGCAATAACATATATATTTCAAACTAAAAATAAATAAATATGATAACACGTATATATTCTTAGAGTGCAATAGCATTGAAACTTGATAAGATGAATTTACCACACAAATTAAATTTAGAAGTAGCTCCATACAAAGAGTAAAAGTGAAATGTAATAATACCAAGAACTTCTCTAATGAACAAAAATAAAAAAATACCAAGTGCTTCTCCTGAAACATTGAAAGGATTTGATCTTTAGAGCAAGGACAAAAGCTTCATACGCTTGCCTAGCACACAAGTGATATCCCTCTAAAGAATATATACCAAAAGCAACACTTATAGTCAAAAAAAAATTTAATAAGACTACAACATGAAACAGAAAAGATATAAAAAAAGAACATAATATTAAATTGAAAATTATACACACATATAAAAACAAAATTAATTTAGATAAAATCAAAAATGATATTGTATTATATATTTGAATTCAAGTTTTAAATAAAGGAATACATGTACATTTACCTATCATGGAACCATGTTATTTTTTTTTCAATTTCAAGACTAAAGCAATTTTTCATAAGTCAACAATTCCTATTATTAAAATTCCCACTTGACCATGTAACAAACATAATCAAGTAAAGGAAAATTTATTAAATTTGGGGAAAAAATAAATATTAGCTCATACCTCGAAGGCCACCATTTGTGCATATTGTTGGAAAGTAGAATAAATGCCAAGATCAGGATTGTTTATTAGTCAACTTTCTGTTTTAATGTTTACCTGCAGATTCCTTATTTTTAGGGATATGATTAGATTTTTATAATTATCTAGTTTCCTATTTTGAATTTCTAAAAGCTTACTTTCTGTTTAAGCTTTTAGTCTATATATTGTAATTATTTGACATGAATAAACAGACCTAGAGATTTTCTCTTTTATTAGCCTACTGTCCATCAACCTCTGCTTTCATGGTATCCGAGCCAGGCTTTCCTGCTGGCAGATTATTTCTGTAACACCAACAGAAATCCAAAACAGCTTCCATGGCTGGTACCGGCCAGTCATCTTCCTCTGCTGTGTCATCTAGGGGTTTACCCACTCAAATTCCTTCATCCAATGCCGTTGGTTCCTTCTCATCCTTGAAATTAATCACTCTCTTCAAATAACCCAACATAAATTAAATGGGTTAAATTTCCGGGAATGGTTTCAATCAGTTCTTCTTGTGATCAAAGGCAAAGGGAAGATGGGCTATCTCACAGGTGATGTCCCTGCACCTGATTCAGCAGACCCTAGTTATAAGACATGGGAGGCTGAAAATTCAATTGTCATGGCTTGGTTAATTAATTCCATGGAGCCTAGAATTGCGAGGACCTACTTATTCTACAAGACTGCCCATGAAATTTGGGTGACTGTTCAAGAGATGTATTCTGATTTACAGAACTCATCACAGTGTTTCGAAATCCGCTCCACACTCCGCAATACAAGGCAAGGCAGTAGGTTAGTCACTGAGTATTATAATGTGCTAGTTGAATTATGGCAAGAAATGGATTTGTTCTATACAGTAAACTGGAAATGTCCGGATGACAGTAAATTGTATAACCAAATGCTTGAAAAAGAAAGAGTTTTTGATTTTCTTCAGGGGCTGAATAAAGAGTTAGATGAAGTTAGAGGGAGGAACCTTGGAACGAAGCCACTTCCATCTATCCGTGAAGTATTTGCTGAAGTTAGAAGGGAAGAAAGCAGAAAAAGAGTCATGTTGCATTCGAACACTACCGAGGAGACTCAACTTGGCTCAGCCTTCGCAACAACTCGAGGAGACTCCAACCATAATTTCCGAAACCACCAGTCAAAGGAAAACAAGCTGTGGTGTGAACACTGCAACAAACCATACCACACTAAAGAAACATGTTGGGATATTCATGGGAAACCTGTGGATTGGAAGCCAAGGAGTCAACGAAAGAAGAACTCTTCAGCAAATATAGCTGAAACCACTGCAGAAACCAAGAAGCTAAATGCAGCCACTTCCCCATTCACAGCAGAACAAATGGAGATGTTAAAAAACCTGCTAAATCAGCCTAGAAATGAGTCGCCTGCCCTAGCAACATCTACTGTTAATGTTGCTCAAAAAGGTAACACACAGTCATCTTTTTTGTCAAAAAAGGAAATACATGAAGGGTGGATCATTGATTCAGGGGCGTCTGACCACATGACTGGGTCCTCTGCTGGTTTCTCATCATATAAAAGGTGTAATGGTGAAGAAAAAATTACTGTGGCAGATGGTAAATCCTCCGTAGTGGTTGGTTTGGGTGATTTGTATCTCTCTGGGTTAACTTTAAAATCCATTCTCCATGTTCCTAATCTAAGATATAACCTTATTTCCATTAGCAAATTAACTAAAGATCAAAATTGTGCAGTAACTTTTTTTCCTACTCATTGTGAATTTCAGGATTTGTCCTCGGGGATGATGATTGGCAGTGCTGAGGAACGAAATGGTCTCTACTATCTCTCTGGTTCTCCTTCAAGATCTTTGTCTCCTGAAAAATTTTCTTTGTCCACCTCTTCAAATTCAGATGTTATTCTTTGGCATAAATGCCTTGGTCATCCTAGTTTCAACTACCTAAAGTATGTGTACCCAAATTTATTTATCAATAAAGATGTTCGTTCTTTCCAATGTGAGCATTGTATTTATGCAAAACAATCACGAAAAAATCATCCTGCTCATACTTATCAAGCCTCAAAACCATTTCATCTTATTCATAGTGACATCTGGGGTCCTGCACGATTTCCAAATGTCACTGGAACACGGTGGTTTATTACATTCATTGATGATCATACTCGTGTGTGTTGGATTTATCTCATGAAAGAAAAATCTGAAGCAAGTCCCATATTCAAACAATTTCACAAACTTATCACAAACATTTTTCAGTCTCCTATTCAGATTCTTCGAACTGACAATGGTGGAGAGTATTTTTCACATGATGTTAAAAATTATTTTATTGAGCATGGTATCTTCCACCAAAGCTCTTGCACAAATACTCCCCAACAGAATGGCATTGCTGAGCGAAAAAATCGTCACATTCTTGAAGTAGCTCGTTCTCTCATGTTTACAAGTCATGTTCCAAATTGTTTTTGGGGTGAGGCCGTGTTAACCGCTACATACCTTATTAACAGACTTCCCTCCAAAGCTCTTCAATTCAAAACTCCTCTCAGTTGTCTAAGAACATTATTTCCCCATGTAAGAATCCTTGATTCTCTTCCTCCTAAAATATTTGGGTGCACTGTATTTGTTTATAATTCTAATCTCACTCGAGGAAAACTTGATCCGAAAGCCATAAAATGCATCTTCTTGGGGTATTCTCCTTCACAAAAGGGGTATAAATGTTATTGTCCATCATCTAAACGGTTCTATATATCCTATGACACCACCTTCCTTGAAAACCAATCCTTTTACCCCAATGCTTCTCTTCAGGGGGAGAATTCAAGTGAAGAAAATCATTGGGATCCATCTATTTCTCTCCCAATCTCATACCCTTCTCCTATTGCATCTCTAGAAGAGTCATCTATCCAACAGTTTGAACCCATACAGGTGACAAATCAAGGGGGAGAATCCGAGAAGACATTCCAAGGTGAACTTCGAGTCTACTCTAGGCGACCACGAGTTCCTCAACAAAGCCAAACATTAGATCTGATGCCAAATCCAGAGGAAGACACACTGTCTAAGGAAGGTAATTGTACAGTTGATGATCTTAATGTTCCTATTGCTATTAGAAAAGGGGTTAGGTCTTGCACAAAGCATCCTATCTCAAGTTATCTTACATACTCTAAGCTGTCTCCAAAGTACAGGGCATTTACTTCAAAAATAGATCACATGGAGATTCCAAAACATGTTCATGATGCACTTCAAGATCCAAAGTGGAGAGCTGCTGTAATGGAAGAGATGGCTGCCTTGAATGAAAACAGGACATGGGATGTGGTGGATCTACCCGAAGGGAAGAAAGTTGTGGGATGCAAATGGATTTTTGCTATAAAGCTTGGTGCAGATGGGAACATAGACAGATACAAAGCAAGGTTAGTTGCTCAAGGCTATACTCAAACTCATGGTATAGACTATGAAGAAACCTTTGCTCCTGTTGCCAAATTAAATTCCATTAGAGTAATTATTTCTCTTGCTGCTAATCTTGACTGGAAATTGCACCAAATGGATGTTAAAAATGCGTTCCTCAACGGATACTTAGAAGAAGAGGTGTATATGAAGCTACCACCAGGGTTTGAAGAAGAGAGTAAAACCGGTAAGGTGTGTAAGTTGAAGAAATCCTTATATGGACTGAAACAATCTCCCAGAGCTTGGTTCACCAGATTCAGCACAGCCATGAAACAATTTGGCTACACACAAGGGCAAGCTGATCACACTCTATTTGTGAAGCAAGGAAAAGATGGGAAGAAATCTATTCTCATAGTATACGTGGATGATATTGTTATCACAGGTGATGATTCTCATGAAATTGACAGCCTTAAAAGTCGACTACAGACTGAATTTAAGGTAAAGGATCTTGGCCACCTTCAATACTTCCTTGGAATGGAAATAGCTAGGAGCAGGAAAGGCATTTTCATTTCCCAAAGGAAGTACACTCTTGATCTGCTAAGAGAGACAGGAAAACTAGGGTGCAAACCTGCAGGGACACCTCTAGATCGGAGTTGGAAGCACAAAATAACTGAGGAAGATCCTCCTGTAGAGAGGGAAAGATATCAACACTTAGTGGGAAAGCTGATTTACTTATCACTAACTAGGCCTGATATTGCCTATAGTGTTAGTGTAGTAAGTCAATTCATGCATTCTCCCACCACGAGACATCTAGAGGCTGTGAATCATATTCTTCGCTACTTAAAAGGGACTCCAGGGAAAGGACTACTATTCAGGAAGAATGATCATCGAAGTGTTGAATGTTTTGCAGATGCAGATTGGGCAGGTTCGGTTGAAGATACAAAGTCCACCACTGGATACTGCACAAAAGTATGGGGGAATGTGGTCACTTGGAGGAGTAAGAAGCAGACTGTTGTTGCAAGAAGTAGCGCAGAGGCAGAATACCGAGCAATTGCTCAAGGAGTGTGTGAACTAATTTGGCTAAGTAGGTTACTACAAGACTTGCATATTCCATTGGAAGAACCTACGAGTCTTTATAGTGATAGCAAATCTGCCATTGGCATAGTTCATAACCCAGTCCAGCACGACAGAATGAAGCATGTTCGCATTGACAGAAATTTCATCAAGTCAGAAATTGAGAATGGAACGTTTAGTTTACACTACGTGCCAACCAAGTCACAAGAAGCAGACATTCTCACAAAAGCCTTATTGAAGTCAGAATTTGACTCAAATGTCAGCAAGCTGGGAATGATTGATATCTATTCACCAGCTTGAGGGGGAGTGTTGGAAAGTAGAATAAATGCCAAGATCAGGATTGTTTATTAGTCAACTTTCTGTTTTAATGTTTACCTGCAGATTCCTTATTTTTAGGGATATGATTAGATTTTTATAATTATCTAGTTTCCTATTTTGAATTTCTAAAAGCTTACTTTCTGTTTAAGCTTTTAGTCTATATATTGTAATTATTTGACATGAATAAACAGACCTAGAGATTTTCTCTTTTATTAGCCTACTGTCCATCAACCTCTGCTTTCACATATCTAATCTGGCACTCTCTTCTTCAGAATCATTTATATCAATAGCCATTCATACACACTCAAAAATCCTAACAGAACATTAGGAAATCAAATAAATGAGAAAAGATAAAGTAGCGAAAAGGCAAAAGTAAAATGCAGTAAGTTAAGTAGAAAATTATATAGTCTATATTAAAATCCCTCCGTGTCAAACAGAATAACTGCAAAAAATAGTGTCGTAAATTCGGATTCGAGGTTTATATAAAAGGATGCATATACATTGACCTATCATGGAATCATGTTGATTTTTATACAATTCTAGGACTAAAGCCATTTTTCTCAAGGCAGCAAGTCCTATTATTAACATTTCTACTTAACCCTGTAACAAACATAATCAAGTCAAATAAAAAACAAATTATTAAATTTGAAAAAAAAATTAGATCATACCCGAATGGTAGCCACTTGTGCATATCAAATCTTGCACTCTTGTGATCATTAATATAAGTAAAAACTAAAAAATCCTAATAGAATAATAATAATAATAATAATAATAATAATAATAATAATAATAATAATAATAATCAAAGTAACGATAAAAGATATAGTAGCAAAAAAGAAAAAACTAAAATTTAATAAATTAAGTAGAAAATCATACAAAGTATACCTTAAAATCCCAACTTATCAAACACAACACAATCTTAAAAGTTATAATTCAACAAAACCCAACTATTTTAAATACTAAACAAAAAAAAAATAAAACAAAACAAAACAACTCCAATATCAATCATGAACATTGACTCATCTAATTCCACTTTGTCCTTAACATTGACTCTAAACTTTGTTGCAACATTAGTTAAATGATATTAATAGACATGATTAATGTTAAAAAAACATCAAATGGATAAATACTTTTATACCATAAACTACCATAGAATTATCTCTCAAATCACAACAGTCAGATATTTAATCCACATAAAATTCAGTTCTCTTCTTTTCTCCCCAAGAAAAAAATAATAACCACATCAAAAAATCATCAATAACCAAATCTATAAACATAAAAAGTTATAAGAAATAGCAAACATCCACATTTAAATATTTATATAATTAAATAAGAAAAAAAACACAGAGGTAGGAGAAAAAAAGAACAAAAGTAATGTAAAAAAAAAATCACCCAAAGTTGCACATGGTTGCTTATAAAACTGGAAAGCCCAAATAAATTTGTTAAGAAAAAAATCAAATTTTAACTTCATAAAAAGCAATATTAATTAATAGGATCTTTATGCATGTCCTAGAAAAAGTATTAAAGCAGTTAGGGATGAGATCAATTTGTAAAGCTAAAAAAAATCAAACAAAGCACAAATCAAAAGAGGTCATTCTTTGCAAGCCCATAATTGCTATTAGATCTTAGCTCATCTAAATTTTCATTAATTTTCCCTGTAAGAAACATAAAATATTTAAGAATTCATAACATCTATACAAAAAAAAAGGGAAAAAATTTCCAAGCCAAACAGATCACTTTACTAATGAATTAACAAAAACAAATCTATATTCAAATATTTTAAGAACCATTTACATTATAAAGATTCCACCTATTTTCTTAGTTTAATTTAATTTCAATGGTACTTATTTCTAGTAAAATTAGAAAAAGGGGAAAATACATTAACTTTCTTTTCATCAAAAAAATAAATACGATTCAATCTCAAACAATGTACATAAAAAGGGCAAAAATAGAAATAGAAGAAACAGACCTTAAGTAGGAGGCTAAGAGTAAAGGAAAGGAACTCAGAGAGCTAAAGCTGTTAAGAAACGGACATAAAAGGTCAAAAAAAGGGGTCATGTCATCTTTTGGCTCCCATCCTAAAGGAGGCAAGAAAAGGGCATAAAAACCCTAAAAGTATAAACTTTAAATTGTCTTATTTTCAGTATCATCTTGTGCTCAACAATCAACCCAAAATAATAAAAAAGCTCTTATTTTAAAGGCACAACAGTCTTCAATCATCAATTAAAATTAAAATTAAATCTCAAAGAACATAGCAAACTACAAAGAGAATTGCGAAAATAAATTATAAAAGAAAATAATGTTAAAAGTGAAAAACCTGATAGTAGCAAGAGAAGTTACGCCTCGTTCCAAGACTGTCTTTTTGGCTTTTGCTTCCTCTATGTTCTAAAACTTTTTTCTCGTCAAAGCTCCACCATGTTTCCTCATCCCCATACAAAAAAGTTTTAAGAGGAAAAAAATAATAAGAGACATATGAAAGGAAAAAAAATCCAAAAAATAAAAAAACTAAAACCAAAAATAAATAAAATACCGGATTCTTTCCCTCTCTTTCGGTCACGTAGGAAAAGAAGTTTGTTGTTGCCTTCTAAATCCTTAATTGCCATACCAAGATCACAAACAGAAGCCTTTCAAATGGTAATTAAATGAATAAAATAAAAAGAAATCCACAAAGAATAGTCACTAAAGAACAGGGAAATACCATAAAATTGAAGTTTTATCTCACTTTTCTAAAAAGAAGATCCAACAAAGCATCTATGATTTATATATAAGAAACCAAAGGACGATATGACATAACCCATCTTCTTACAAATATGTACAGAACTTTTTTTTCACGTCTCTACATATAAGCTGTAGTTTTTATATGTTTAATATAATAAATTAAATTTTTTTGTAATATTGTAGTATGCTTTTTTTTTAAAACGCAAAAATTTTTTGAAATATAAAAAATAGAAAAGCGTAAAGTATTTTAAAATAAAAAAAATTAATCTTAAGGCATATAAAAAAAATATGAAATATTTTCTACGAAAACTCATTAATTTAGTAGCTTTAAATGTGAAAAGCTGCTACAGTTTAGTTGCTTTGAATAATCAGACTTGCATTTGAAAATGAAAAAAAAAATAGAAGACATAAGTACAATGGATTACAACACTATGTTTCAATACCATAATTTTCATTGAAAAGTCCATTAGATCATTTATCAAAGACCAAGAACGTGAAAAGGAAAGAAGATAAAGGTTATTTCAAAAATCCACAATAGAAATATCATAGAAGCTCCATTGGATATTTTCCTCAATTATCTAATGGCTCCTTATAGCAAAATTAACTGTCCAAACCCACTACAGATAGACAATACTATTACTTGGCTTGAGAATGAGAAATGAAAATGACTTGGTTGAGGCATTAGAAACTACACAATAGACAGAACAAAGCATAGATAAAATGACATGCATAGTTGATTTGATCATGGATTTTTGCTGAAAAATGATGCATATCATTGAGTTCAAAATTATCAAGTTGGAACTTTTAATCGATAAATGGTTTATTAAATAGATGAAAGCGCTTAAAAACAGACTAAACCAAAACACAAAATATGGAGTTGCAAGCCATACTTATTTGTTAGAAGAGATTCCTTTTCTTGTATTTGGGCTTCAAGTGATGATATTTTCTTCATAAGCTCTGCATTTTTTCTCTCCTCTTTGCAATTCAACCGCTACAATGACATTTACATGACTCTCACCGTTTGTTTCTTGCTCTATCCAACACATTGCAAAAGCATTGACAAAGCCAACACAGGACTGAAGAGTTCCAACTAACAAAATAATAGCTAATCAAGCAGGTTATGCACTCTATCAGGATAAGAATCACTGTAAGCAAGAGCAAGTGTACTTCTCCATAGTCCACCAATGACCAGTATAATCAATAAACAAATGAAAATAATGCGGTTAACTCACCAAGAACTACTACCTCAAAGGTAACAAACCAACAAAATAACAGCCAATTAAGCAGGTTATGCACCCTGTCATGATAAGAATCAATGTAAGCAAGAGCAAGTGTACTTCTCCATAGTCCACCAATGACCCGTATAATCAATAAACAAATGAAAACAATGCGGTTAACTCACCAAGTACTGCTACCTCAAAGGTGACACTTGTTAAGCAATCAAAACTGCATATTGATAGCTACCATTCAGGAATTTCCAAGCATTCTCTTAGTTTTTTGATGTCGTCGATTAGATCTCATGTAGTGTTCCCTTTCAAGCAAGCATAAGGAGTACTTTTGCCTACACCACACTGCAAGAGGACATCTACATATTAGAGGTTAAAAGAAAAACACTGTTAAGAATTAATGAAAAGACACACAGACTCACTTGATGAAAGAAAACGATCTTATAAAATTGAGGGTCAAATAATCTTCGATTGCTTGGCAATGTTCCTCCTCAAGATCCCAGATGAAGAAACACAACTGGCTATAAAATATGAACGGAATTAATAAAAAACCAATGAAAAGAGGTTCAACTTCTTTCGTAATTGATACATACAGGCAATGGATACTAACATGGCCATTCTGGTTTCTTGATTGCTCCCAGGAGATTGTGTTAACGTCAGAAACCTTGAGAAAACCTATGCTATATGGCTCTATAGCTAAATAAAGATTCCTGTTAAGATCTTGAATATCATTCCTTAACTCCATTAAATCACTTCTTTGAGTCTTGACTTTACCAACCTTTTGTACCCACAAAGATAACTCCTTTTTCCATGCAAAGAGTCAAAGCAAACAAATTTCAACAAACCCATATCAACAATTCAATAAAACAAAGAACTTCATAATCTTTAGTAAAGATAAATAAAAAAGGCATAGGGCCATCTGAGAAAGTGAAATTGCTGGAAACTCAAGGGAGGAATCGTAGGAAATGGGGAAGGGAAGAAGGAATATTATGGCAAGTGAGGAGTGAGTAAGGAGAGAGTTTGACATCAGAGCAAATTTAAAACCTAGGCTCATTCTTACTCTATGGTAGTTGTCACATGAGTTAGTTTAAAGCTTTGAAAACCAAATATAGAAAAACTAACAAAAAGTTAAAAAAAAATTTTCCACAGATAATAAAGTGCATCAAAAATAAAGAACACAAATGCATAGAATTGAAATGTTATAACAAAAACTACCCATAAATCTCTACAAAACGAAAACAAACAAAGAAAACTCATCTTCCATAATCAAATCATAATCCAAAAAAATAACTATATTAAAAAAAAGGGGAAAACTATTGAATATGTACCCATGAAAACTCTTGAGCCAAATAAAAAAAAATGCATCGAACAAAAAAAACAAAAGGAAAAAAATGGGTCATATCGGTTCAATAAGTTGGATCAAAGGAAAACCAAAAAATCAAGTTTCATAATTTACCCTGCTCCTCAATCTAGCAGGTTTGAGTTTCGCTTGGATACTTGGATACGTCTTCTTTATTTTCTTATAATTTTATTAAAATAAATAATAAAAAATTAAATAAACAACTAATCTAAAATTAAATATCTAATCTGAATGGAAATAAATGTATATGAATAAAAATATAATTTATAAATAATAAAAATGAATAAAATAAATAAAAACAAATAAGACAAATAAGAAAAAAAAAACCATCTCAACATCATTCTTCTTATTCTCTCTTCTTTGCTTCTTCGGATTTTCTTCAAAAGCAACAAATATATATATATATATATATATATATATATATATATATATTAAGCAATGATTACACCACATTCCAATATAGCCTTTATGAGATAAAAACATATGACTTGTTTTTCCTGATATGAAAACAACTTAAGCAAAGCCATTAATAAAAGGATTGCTATTTAGATTTTGTTTCATAGTTGTAAAAAATTGAATTAAAAAGTTTAAGCACTTTTTTTAAGGAAGAAAAGCTAAAAAAAATTATGGTTGAGAACACAGAAGCTATTTACTTTTTGTTTAAAAAAATATTACAGTAAAGCTACAAACTTTGATTGTAACAGGAATAATGAAAATTTTGTAAAATAAATAAATAAATAAATAAAGGAACAACATGCAAACCTAATAAAGTGCAGAGAGGCAAACCAAGGACGATTGTTTTGGCAATGATGTGAGATGTTATAGGTTTCAAAAAATTGGTTGTTCAGGAGTAGGGAATGAAGAAATTGGAAAGAAGATGGTGAGATGGGAGAAGAACAAAAGCACTCGTCAAATGCAAAACTCAAAAAAAAAAAACCAAAACCTTGAAATGGGGTAAACCAACTCAGAGTAAAGATTGAGTTTACTTGATAAAAGCATTGCAACAAATGTATCCTCTATATAAACATTGGGAAGCCGCGCATGTAACAGAAGAAAAACACAACTGAGAAGACATTTGAGTAGAAAATGGGCTCCAGCGAAACATCAACTTAAATAATCAACAAAATTACAATATGGGACAAAACAAAAAGCATTTCTCATGAGACAACATCAGAAGAAAAAAATAAAGCTAAAACACAAACGGTAAAACAACTCAAAGCAATATGGACTCAGGAGAAAAGGGCACGACATGGCGGCAAGAGACTGTGAAAATGCAGCAAATGAAGAAGGCAGAAGTGTGGATGCACCAGGGCTCAAGCTTTTTTCCAACTTTAATAGTATAGATAGGAATCATTAGACTGAATATCTCAATTTCTTAATGCAAGTCCAAATAGTTGCAATAAAGTTTAAATAGAGGATCCGGTAAGGCAAAAGTCATAAATCAAAGGCGCAAATACATCTTTGATAAGAGAAAAAAAGACTTCATATGATTGTTTCATGAATTAAATATTGAAAAACATGAAAACTGGGTAGGCTTTTCGATGTCATTTGTACAATTCAAGCAATATATCTTTGGAGGAACAAAGAGAACAAATCATGCAAAGTTTAGCCAATAATCTAAAGTCATTGCAAGAGGGTATTATATCAGGTACACACCAAACTTTTAACTTCCAACTATTTAAAGACCGTAAAAGAATGAAATCATCACTAATAACAAATTGATACCATATTACACATATAATAGCATAGAAAAATTATAGGAAAACCACATTGCTTCAATGATTCAGCATTATTTGTCTAATTTTTGCAACCTAACTCAAAATACCCATTGGAAAATAATAGGTTAAAAAAATCAAATGTAAAAAATTTAAAATAATTAAGTATTTATTACAAAAAATTATTGCTTAGTACCAATACTTCTTACAGAATTTACCAAAACCAAAATATCTTACCTATTCATCGTCGCTTCCAAATGGCACAATCTAAAATCACATAGTTGGTAGCATGGTATCACGATGCAAACACCACCATAGAACTAAAGCTACGATCAGGTACAGCAAAATGACTTTTCGACCACACCAGGTATGACTTTCTGCCACAACTCATAAAGAAATTAAGAAAAGTCTTGAGAAGAAAAGATCACACCTCAAAAGTTATATTAACATACCAAACTACAGATAAGCTAATTGTGGTATTAAAAAACAAAGTAGGAAGAGAAAGCATAGGAAAGTATTTAAAATAAATAAAAAATGTTATCCTTGGGATTATAAAATATGAAGTGAAAAAAAATCAGAGAGCACCTTTGAGAGAACTTTATCAAGACGATGAAGCATACTCATGCAAAAAGATAACATGGCTTCAGCTTCAGTCACCATTGATGCATCACTATCTGTAGCATATAAAATCCTTTTGATAGCTGCAACAACCCACAATAATATGCAGTAAACATTCGGCAATCAATTGTAACAATCTTTTTTACCACAAATAAAATATGCAAAATAGAAATCCCTCTTTTTCTAAAACTATCCATAGTAGCAGACGACATTTAAGTTCTTAAAATTCTTAAACCAATATTACCATCAAATTCATTCATTGAATATAAAGTACCAGTTCATCATAAGTAGCCATCGATGTAGACGGTTTGGATGAAGTCTTCACTTCTTGTCTTGAAGGGTTCATGGCTTATGAAACATCATCGACAAATGCAGATCTAGGAGTAGTAAAACAAAAATGTTTACTATTTTTTAATGAGATTTTATGTAAAACCAAAAAATATTAAACCAAATGAAAATAAAATGGAAAAAGAATTAAAAACAACCCATCAAATCCTGAAGCCGGCGAAGACCTAGAGCTCCGGGCAATCGATGGCAAACCCATGACAACACATTAGCAACCATTGAGCTCAGCATCCATGGAGTTGTGGAAGAAAAGGAAGATGAGAATAATAAAATTCAAGAAAAATAAAAATCATAGGGATAAATTAGAAAGTAAAAAAGAAAGAGGGAAAAACCAAACGGAAATTGCCTGACCAAATGAGGGCACTCGATCGCATGCACTGGGAGAAATTGGGAGAGCAAAACTGGCTTTTTTTTTTCACAGAAAAATAATCCAAAACAAAGGAACTAAAACCGGATTTGGGGATTGAAGGAGAATAGAGAACAAATATCGAGAACTCTACCGGGTTTATAGAGATGAAACAGCACATGAACAGCCAGACACGAGAAAAAAAACACACCAAAGGATGGAGCAGGCAGGTCACTAAGATTGATTTTCACTATAAACCATATAAACTGACACTGATTTATGGACGCAGAAAAGAAAATCAACCCAAAGGAAGAAGATTTTGAAAAAGGAGAAAAAAAGGAAGACTGTGCAAACAGAACAATAGAGGTGCAACAGTGGTTTCGAACTGATTCCCTTGAAGCGTTCATGGAGCTGTTCCTTCGAGCATGAGAAGATGAAGATCTAGGATCAGCAGTCAGAAATCTTAAACATTTTTTTATGAGATTTCATATAAAAATAATTTAAAGGAAAATAAAATGAAAAAAGAAATAGAAAAACCTACCAAATTTTGAAGCTGGCAAAGACTTAGAGCTCCAAGGAAGATCTTTCAAGACCTATTTTGAATGAGGGAAAAAAAATAGAATAAGCATCTATTACCCATCCCTTTTCTTATGGTATCCTCGAGGAAAAAAATGCTATTTTGAATGAGGAAAAAAACGCTGCATCCTCGAGGACGGTGGTAAAACCCATGACAACACAGCAGCACCCATTAAGCTTAGCCTGCGTGAACCCGCGGAAGCAAAGGAAGAAGACTTAAAGAGAGAGATGCTCCTAAACTCCTAAATGGCCTTCGTAATTCTTCGAGAGAGACAAGGCAAGAACACTTAAAAAATACAGGAAAAATGGAGTCTTGCTCTTTTTTGATTTGAAACTGACGGTTAATTTATTAGGAGGAAGAAAGAGGTTTGTTGGGAAGAGGAAAAACCTGATGAAAAGACACTAAGCAGGACAACACGTGTACCTAAAATCTAAAGTGAACTGAAGAACCAAAGGCAACATCCGAGCAAGGCTTAAAAGAGCATGAAAAAAAAAAAAAGAGGGAACACGCGGCAGAAAAAGGAAAAAGAAAGGCATTCAGCAGAGAGGAGAAAATTGGCCACTTTTACAGGTAAAGGCAGAAGGGTTGCAAGAACGGTGGCAGCATTAATTCACACTGACGCACAACATCGAAGACATTAATACTCACAATATTCAAGGCAAAGAAGGGAGCAAGAAACTGGATCAAAATTTCAAGAGAATACAGGCACGAGGACATGCGGCACCAGAAGAAACAAAAAAACGCGTTCAACACAGTAATCGTGGCTTTACCAGGTTTCCAGAAATGCATGCGTTTTAATATTATTGATTTGCAAAGGAATATAGAATCTTGACTGGCAAGTAAGACGTGAACCTTATATATATATATAGGAGATGGAAATTTCTTAAAGCACAAGTTTCAATTAGCGCGGAAAAAAAAAACCTTCATTTAGCAGAAGAGAGAAACACTTATTCGAGAGAAACCCTCTACGTATTTTCGAGAAATCCAATCAAACAATGACGAAAATTGCACATGGTTTTAGATTTTTACCGACCGACGACGAGCTCATTGCAAAGTTCCTCTTGAAGAAGGTGAAAGGCGAGCCATTGTCTTCCGAGGACGTCTCCGACTGTGAAATCTATGGCGACAGGGAGCCGTGGAAGATTTTCGGCGAGACTTCATCCAAAAAGTTTTATGTCATCAGCAAGCTGAAGAAGAAGGGTAATGGAAGAAGGATAGAAAGAAAAGCTGGTTGTGGGACTTGGAAAGGTCAGAGAACAGAGGCGGTTAAAGATTCTCAAAACCATAATATAAGGGAACAAGTTTTCACATTACTTGTAAAAGTGTAAAGTGATATATTTATAAAGGGAAATCAACTCTTGAGAGTAATTTGGAGTCAAAGAGGAAATGGGCTTTGACCATTTGGCTTGGGCTTGAGCTTGCTTGGCTTGGGCTATTTTAAAAGTCAAAGATGGGCACTTGGGCTCTTGGCTCTTTGACTTAAGTCAAAATTTTATTTTTTGACAGAATATTTTTAAATTCAATTTTGAATTTAAAATTATTTTAACTGTTCCAACAGACATATTTTCGGTTATATGTCTGAAACAGTTATGTCTGAAATGAATGGTTGTTATTTAACAGAGAATCACAACCATTCATTGATGTCTCTTCATACTCTATATAAGAGTGAAAACTTTTACTCTGCATTCTTGCTTTTTACGAAAATTCTGAAGGTTTTGTTGTATCCTGGGGTAACTTGCTTCTGTGTGAAGCAATATTACACTCAAGATAGTGTAACTCTACACGCCTCAAAGTCATATACTCTGATTATTTCCTAACAAAGGGTTCCGATTCCACCAATCTCAACAAGGGACACTGGCTGATGAACGAGTTTTCGCTTCCTACTAATGAAGTACGTTCCTTATTTCCTTACCCTATTCATCACGTATTTTCTTTTCATTTTTTATCAAATACATTGTGTTTAGACCATAATCTGTTTGATACACACGCATATATATATAATAAAGAAAGAAGAAGAATGAATTGAGATTTTGTTATAAGCAAGATATATGTATGTATATTTGCATGTATGATATATATATATATATATATATATATATCACGTATTTTCTTTTCTTTTTTTATCAAACACTTTGTGTTTAGACCATAATCTGTTTGATATATATATATATATATATATATATATATATATATATATAATATGTCATAAAAAAGAAGAATGATTAGAGATTTATGTATGAATCTGTTCTTTGAGTTTTTGTAGATTTTATGCTTTTGCAGATAAAATGTTGTGGTTAGTGTTGACTTTTTTTCTGAGTTTTGCTTTGACATGGATTAGCTTATAATGTATTGAGACTCTCTTAGGTTTTTCGGTTGCATAATGATCGTTATGAATAATTTATGCATTGATAAAGTTTTTGATTGCTAGTTGTTTTGTGATTTATATATTTGATATTGATTTTATTTTCATCATTATCATTAGCATATTGATGCAAGTCTAAGGTACTAATTATTACTCTCATATTCCTGTTGCAGATTGACTATGTGCTATGTGAAATTAGAAACAAACATCCAGTTGATATCATTGATGATCAGCAACAACAGAAAAGGGTGAGGTTCAGCAACGCAGTTGAAGAAGAGCAGAATTCTTTCCTTGGAGTAGCAACACCGGCGCCTACTTCATTAGCATTAGATGAAGCATCAATGGATTTTGCAGCAGGTTCAAATTCTTTCATTGAAGCAGCAACAACAACATCTACTTTCGCATTAAATGAAGCATTGAGTTATTCTGCAGCTCCATACGAAGATGGATTGATAGCAAAAGATCTTGAAAATTTTGATGAAAATCAGCGGATAACTAATGTACTTCTCAGAGACCTATTGGGGGCTGAAGATGCTAAACAAGTCCAAATATCAAATGAGCTAGTTCCGACCACCATTGATCAAGAGTTGAGAAACAGAAGTTTGGTGCAGCAACAGCAAAGCATGGTGAGATATTTGCTAAACAATTCAATAGGAGACATGTCGACTTCTTTCAAGACAGCAGAAGAACCGGTACTTATTTCAGCCTCAGCCTCAGCTTCAGCCTTGAATTTTGATGCAGGAGTGTCAGCCTCAAACTCAGCCTCCGCACTGGACATTAATGCAGGTGCCTCAACATTCATGAACTTTAATGCAGGGTATTTTTGATTATCTTGCTGATATTCTTGACTAAATGAAGCTGTTTAGCTTTCCATGTAATTATTTAGGAAAGAAACTACAATCCTGGTACCCTGGAAGATTTGATTTAAGTTATCAAAAACTGAATATAAATTGGATTTTTGCATGATTAGTGGGTGGTTTTTCTAATCTAGACACCATCAATGATAAACACAAGCTATTCTATGAAACTAATTTTTTGGTATATAATGATATTGTGTAATAGTTCCTTTTTTATTATTGTTTTCTTTGGTTTAGTTGTTTTTGCCCTGCTTCACATTGATTTTAACTTTCTTATCATTTTTTAATTTAATTTTGTGGGTGTCTTCTTTTTCACCAAGAGTTTTCATTTCTTAGATAAAATTTATTTATCAAAATTTGTATATATTGTTATTGAAGATACTTAACTTTCTTTCTATAAAAAATTATAACCTTAATTGCTTATATTTTTAAATAATAAATCACATTTTTAAAGATTTTTAAGAAAAAGAAATAAATAAATGTTCTTATGATCATCATCCTTTTTAATTAATTTACACTAAGTTTTTTTAATCAAAAACTTGTTCTCCAGAGTCTCAAATTGGCAGCCTACAATGCCACTCTCTTTGCACTTGTTTAGGGGTGTAAACGAATAGAACGTTCGACGAACTGTTTATGAACTCGTCGTTTATATTCGTTTATTAAGCTTAACGAACGAATACGAACAACATTTTAGTGTTCGTTTGTTAAACGAACCGAACATGAACAGAGGTATGGTTCGTTCGTTTTTGTTCGTGAACAGACTCGTTTATTGTTCGTTCATTTAAAGTATCATTTATTGTTCGTTCGTTTATGTTCATTTATTATTTATTTGTTTAAAGTGTTATTTATTATTCGTTTATTGTTCGTTCGTTTATGTTCGTTTATTGTTTGTTTGTTATTTATTAAAATACTAAAATTACTTATATTATATAAGTTATATAATATATACCCTATTTTTAAGACATTAACCTAAAAAATTAGTACCTAATTTTTAAATATATTTATACAATATAACTTTGTTGGTTTAAAAATTAATAAAATATAATTATAATATAATTGTATAATTAAATTAGTTAATTATACTTAAAATAATTATTTTTTAAAAATTTTAAACATAATGTACTAAAATAAAATTAATAAAAATTTCATAATAAATTAAGATTTCATTCATATGAGCTTATCCATTGATCATTTACATATATATATATTACACATATTTGTGTATACACACATATATATATGATACATTAATATATATATGTGTATAATATAAATTGTACTTAAAATAGTAATTATCAATTTTAATAAAACATTATTGATTTAAGTTGTATTTAAGATTTTGTATTAGATGATTTCAATTTACATATAAAATTTAATCTTTATGTAAGATTTTTAATATTTAATATTTAGTTTATTCTTTTGCAACTTGTTCATAAACATGTGTTCGCGAACGCGTTCGTTTAAGTGTTCGCGAATGCGCTCGTTTACGTATTCGCGAACGCTTTCGTTTACGTGTTCGCGAACTGTTCGCAAACATTAACGAACAATCCTTACCAAACAAACGAACGAACACGAACGCACTCCTTAACGAACACAAACGAACACGTACGGCACTGAAAAACAAATAAACGAACAGAAACATTAGTTCGTTCGTATTCGGTTCATTTACAGCCCTACACTTGTTCAGAGTCAAATATACAGCAACAGTCTCAGGCAAAGCTGGCGAGGATGCACCACTACTCCTGCTAGGCACTGGTGCATTCTTCCGAGATTGGCATTCTGTGAACCGCCTCAGGCAACGATGGTGAGGATGCACCGCTAATTCTGCTAGGCACTGGTGTGTTCCTTCGAGATTGGCGTTTTGTGGCTACTAACACACTCTCATTTTCTAACTTAAAGTTAAATTCCTCCTCTTCATCATCCTCTTTGAAAATCGGATGAACATATGCATTTTGAAGATAGGGTTTCAAGTTGAGGTTTGGCTCTCTGGCATGTTCCAATGTGTCTTTCATCTTTGCTTCCTGAAACAAACGCAGAAAAAATGTTAATATCGATTATGATTTTGGGCGCGAAAATGAATGGATGGCATAGTAAGGTCAGGGAATGAAAACTAGTTATGAGTTGAATCATGTAAAACACAGAGAAGAAACCATAACTCTAATATGCAAACACCAACGCACCTGTAAAGGATATCTAACAAAAGCAGGTTCATAGCGAGCTTTGCAGAATCTGTAAAACCAAATCGTGAGGACAACAAGTGCAATGAGAAATGGCGTTGACAAAGCAAAACTCTTTGTGCTTAATAATCCAATGAGAGCGACTTGGGAGAAGACCAATGCAATTATAATGCGTCCATGAACATCGGGCCAGAATGCTGCAGCACTCTCATATTCTTGATTATAAACATTAATGATCTACATTTTCAAAAAATGAGAATCAGACACAACTAAAGAAAGATTCATTTACCACTGTACTGAATATGAATATTCCATATCTAAGTGGTTTACCTGATGACGGAAGACAACATAAGCTAGCCCAAAGAAAACTATAATGAAAGGAAGTAGAGCAGGTGTGACAGTAGAATAAACTAGGCCAAGTAGAAAATAGAGTTGTATTTGAGGTTCTCCAGTGTTGAAGCCCAAACTTCCTGGATCCATTGCTGCCTCCCTATCCTTCTCCGTTCTCACCAAGAAAAAATTCTTCAAGTGGTAAATTATAAGAGGTTTCAGCATCAAAATCTCTGCTGCAATTCCGGCCCATCCATCAACCATGATATAAGTAATGAAAAAGGTTGCTCTCATTGGTATGGCTACACCAATTGTTTTAGGAATTCTGTAACGAAGGAAAGAAGATAAAAAACTGAGAATCTAAACCACAAGAACACATATCTGACACTAAGCATGCAAGGACACCCATGCATAAAAGACAATTGCATCACTTAAAGCAGATAGACAAAAGGGAAAATGGAAGGAAAACATACTCATTGGCTGATTGCTTAATAAATGAATTTAGCTGTTCCAGTGCAGTGCCAGCAATTATGCTGCCGAGGAATACATTCACGAAATTGAAAAGATAGTATCTAGTTGCTGATCTTCTCTCTAAAGATGATAGTGATGTGAATCCTTCAAACTTGGACATAATCATCAATATTGTTGGCAGAAAAATGAGAAAGAGCTTCAATACAATACCAGGTAGAAAACCTTGGATAACTGATTTAATAAATTTTCTGCAAAGAAAAAAGGCAAAATCAATGGTTATAGTAATAAGATCCAACTAATGACTCAAGATTTTGAAATTAAAAAGGAATTCACATTTCAATTAGGTGCTTCAAGAATGGTGCTGCTTTCTCAAGACCCTCAATGGTGGCCAGAGCTTGCACAGATGCAATCGGGATCATGAAAAAGAAAGTCAGGAAAAAGAATGCTACAGCCATGATCAGCCTTCTAACTGCTAGTGAGACATATGGAATCGCCAGGTTTTGCCAATATACATCACGAGGCTCAGGTGCCCACTCTGTTAACCACAAAGTCGGATTCCTGGATTGTTGGGTTTGAGCACAAACAGCTGCACCCCATCGAGATTTAAAGGAAACAAAAGCTGCTGGCATTATGGAGTTTGGATCCTTTTTGACCCTCTCTCTCTCTTCATCTATCTGATTACGAAAATAAGAAACTCGCATCACCATGTGTTGAAAGATATTAAGTAGAGGAAGACGAATGCAATAATGCAGAGCAAATCACATTTCAACATAGGATCATTTAATTCAACAAAGACAAATATATGAGAACAGCCTTGAATCTTTTGAATGACTGAACAAGTAAATCAAACAAACTCAAAAGAATGTGCAAGTTGAAAAAGAAATACTTACTTCCTTGGATAACTTTTCAATTTCAGATATGTGATAATCAATTGCATCCACTTTTTCACCACAAAGCCCAAGAAAACCAGTCTGGTAGAGAGAGAATATGCTTATCAAGAAATAAGAAATATAAAGCAAAGCTTAACATAGGCAGAGCAGCTCTTAAAACCATGACAGACTGCAGTAAGTTACCTTCATAAAAGGCCTTTTTGCACTATTCCTGGAATACTTCAGTTGGTAGTAGTCAAGCCAATTCTGCTTCCTTTCCCTCTTCTTCACTAAGTCAGCAAGTTTGTTTGCATTGCATATCACCTGCATATATTTTTAAGGAGAACTAGGTCATACTGAATTCCATAATAATCTCTGAACCTTGTAAAATGAGTACTATTACATAGACATCTTTGAATGGGATGCATGTAGCAGAATAGTGACAATGTTCTTAAAACGAATGTAAGAGGAACTCACCTGATGCGTAAGATAGTTATCAGGGTGATTGACCAGGAAAAAATGCTCCACAGACTCGCTAACAGATTCATCTGTATCTGGTGGTACATTCCTAACAAGCACCTACAACAATCAAATTCCATTCAGAAGCATTTTAGTGAAAACAAAGTCTCAATCCAATAATATTGCTAAATATCGTGGCACTAGCATCTAGGAAACTTTCATGAATATCCTAAATCTCCTCACAGATTTGTAATTTGATTAATTTCCAATAGAATACATTTGTATTTGTTTAACTGCAGTAATTCGACTTAACGTCAAGGATCAATATATCATAGAGAACTGGAAACAAGAATATCCATGAAACAATGTCAACCAATTTCATAATTCTTATACCAAGGTGTGAGTCTGTAATTGGAGAAGTTAAATCATGGGCTATAAAATCTGGGCATTGTTCCTAAAGCATTAACCTTTTCTAGATCAGTATAATCATTAGCAAAGTATGAAAATACTCAAAATGTGATATAATTCACTTTCCAAAAATGTGTTGATGCTCAAATAAAATAAAAATAATATACAGCAAATTGCAAAATCTAAATAGATGAACAACATATTAAGGCCCACTAAAATGTAATACATGATACATTGTTCCCAATGCTCTCAAGAACTTTACTCATGTCAGCATTCAAGGTAATGCTAACAAACTTAAATGTTAAACAAAGAATTTCCTGAATGAATAGGTAATAAACAAGAAATCAAATCTCCTCGAGTTTATGATAAAGAACAAAGATAGATGATAATAATACATAAAACAAAAAGTATATATTTAAATTAACTTTTAGAATAAGCAAAGAATAGATCTTACAGTAAATTGATCTGGCTGGCGTTTTCCTGATGCAAGAAATTGCAACCTCATAGACGCAACTGTCTCATACTCCTTTAGCAACGCATAGCATGTCCAAAAGGTAAAAGCATAAGCCATTACAATATGAGTCCAAAACCTATAGCACAGGATTAAATGTTATTTGACTATAATATTCGGTTACTTAAAGAAGAAAAGTAAAAAGAAAACACAGAAGCTCTATAACTAATGTCAGTGTATCTGAATTACAGATAAAGACAAAAGAAGTTGACAATGATAGAAGCTCTCGAACCTATCTGATTCAGGTTGAATGTTTGAAATCGAGAGCTTATCAATGTCACTTGAAGTTACATTGTTCTGCTGCGATTGCAGTGTATTATTTGTGTAATTAACTGGCACAAGGACCGCCCATGCAAGGAAAGCAATAGGTACAAAAATCTTTAGTCTGCATGCAAAATAACAAGAGGGCAATCAGATCAAGAACTTGACCAGCACATAAACAAACTTGACCAGCAGAAAAGTAAAAAGGTGAATAATTTGCCAAACATCAGCTAATAAATTTCATAAAATTTTATTAAGATAAGATCAGGAGAAAAAAATTAGCTAAATTGGTAAAAAGAACATCTGCAGCAACGGTAAGATTTTCCTTTGCATAAGCAATAAAGCAATAAAAGAAAAGCTTGAGAAATTCAGATGGCCTGCAGCGTACCCTATCAAGTAAATGCGCAAATAAACAGCTGAATCCAATCCAGCGTGATCAATAAGCTCGAGTTCTGGCATTTTGAGCGCCTCTGGCATCCAATTCAAGAACCTCAAGTAGGAACGAAAATCCAAATTGACAAATTTCCTCACAAATGCTCCAGACCTCGACGGACTGCTTCTCAAGCCCTTCAGATACCATTTCGGAAAATAAACCCTGTCGTTGAAAGGTTGAAGCCTCAATACGGCAAATGCTAGAAAGAACACAAATGCACTTAGCAGATTAATGGCCGCTGCAACCCCTATATCTTCTAGTGTGGCCATCTATATAAAATCTCCCCTGCATAATAAACAAAGAAAATTCCAAATCAGGAAATCTACCAAATTAAGCCTCCAGGTTGCAATATATTCCAGCTACAAGCAGAATTCTCACAGAAAAATCACTTCTTTAAACAGAAAACTCACAGCAAAATCACTGCTTTTCCATATAAGCATAAAGAAAAGGTGGTAGTTTTCACCAATTGAAAATACTATTTTCCCAACCAAAAAGGAACTCAGTTACATAACCATTTTAAGCATTAAGAGAAGGAACAATTCTTTTACTGTCCTCCCTTTAATATGAACAAATTCACTCACAGTCAACAGAAATCAGCAGGAAAAAATACGAAAAAAAGGAAATTTTCAAGTAGAATAAAATTCTTACTTGTTTCTGTTTGTGATTCAAGTGAAAAAGAAACAAATTTCGGGGTAATCTAGAAAGCCTAAGAAAGTCTCTTTTTTTACTTCTTTTTCTTTCGGCTGCTGCTGATCAGAAGTTGAACTAGAGACTGTTTGGTAGTTCACCAAAGCAAGAACATTCCTCCACTACAAAGCCATGGCACTGAACGCGCGCAACCAAAAACGGAAAGCCAAAATCTTCTTCTCGATAAAAGGAAGCTGAGAAAAGCAAAAGAAAAACTAAAGCCACAAACAGGAATTCACTAGAAGCCAAACAAACAAAAAGCAGAATATCTATAACAGTTCGCGGGTTTCCTTTTTTTTTTCTTACAAAGATTTTGTTCTGTTTGAGAGGCACTTGGAAGTGGTAAGAACAGTGTTGGTTTTGTTAATGTTGTCTTGATAATATTGGTCGGGTCTACTCTTTAGGTCCTCACTCATCCAAATCGACGGTTTTGATGTTTTTTTCCCCCTTATTTTTAATAATTTTTTCTTAATTAATTAAATAATAATTCGGAAGGGCAAATGGTAGCCTTCAATGTCGGCAAAGCTGCCACGCGGGTTTTGCAACAGTTACTTCTTGTGTGCTGGCTTTTGTCCTGAGTGGTGCCGTGGGAGCGTGGAAACTGGAAACCATTGACGAATTAGATTGAAGAAAAACGGATGAGAGAATGGATGACGGAGGAACAGATCGATGTCTTGGGCTTGGGAAAGTTGGTGTTGTGAACGCGTGGATGTAACTTAAGCTGCGTGTGCGTGGGGTGAGATGGCAGTTACACTCGCAACTTTTTTTTTTCTTACAGTTACACTAGGAACTTTGAAGTGGAGACAAAGATCTAGCTAGACAAGGTGGTCTAAGACAAAGTGACCTATTTTCTTCGTATCTTTTTGTTTTATGTATGGAGAAATTTTGGAATTTAATTGATAATGCTATTTACCGTGGGGTTTGGAAACCCATCATTCTAGGGAAAGGAGGCCCAGGTATTTCTCATCTGTTTTTTGCTGATGACTTGTTCTTATTTGCTAGGACGAATAACTCACAAGCAAGGGTTATGAAAGATATTCTTGATAGTTTCTGTGAGTCCTCAGGAGCCAAAGTGAACTTGACTAAATCAAAACTGTTTGTTACTCCCAAAGCCTCCAGATCTTGTGCTCGTGTAGTTAGTAGGATTTTAAATATTGGAACAACTGATAATTTGGGAAATTATTTAGGGGTGCCTCTTATACATGGAAGGGTGTCTAAGAGAACTTACCAGGATATTGTTGATAAAGTTGGTGGAAGGCTGGCAAGTTGGAAATCGAAAATGCTGAGTCTGGCGGCTAGAGCTACTTTGGTAACATCGGTAACAGCATCGATTCCATCATACCATATGATGTCTACAGTGCTACCCAAGAATGTTGTTAATGTTTTAGATAGAATGAATAGAAGGTTCTTGTGGGGAGGATCGGAGGATAAGAAGGGTATTGCATTGGTGAGTTGCCGGGAGGTTTGTAAGCCAAAGAAGTGTGGTGGCTTAGGTTTGCGCAAAATGGAGGAGCATAATTAGGCTCTCATTCAGAAATCTGCATGGAGATTTATAAACCAGTCGGACAGCCTATGGGCAAGAGTGCTGAGAGCTAAATACAAGTGCCAAGGGGATGTTATTAAAGGTTTTGAATTTAATAAACACAACTTGGTAAATGTGTCGTATGCTTGGAGATCTTTAATGGAAGGAGTAAACTTATTGTCAAAGGGGTTAAAAAGGAGAATTGGGGAAGGATCTAGCACATTATTTTGGAAGGATGTTTGGCTGGAGAAACCACTATGTGAGTTTGAGAGTGTTGATAAGAATCTAGTAAATATAGAAGAATTCGTGAATGTCTATTTGGATGATAATGGTTGTTGGAAATCTGATTTATTACTTGCTAAGTTACCAGTTGAAGTTGTAATGCAAATCTTGGGCACCCCTTCTGCCAGAGTAACCTGCATGGAAGATAAATGGATTTGGAGATATGAAGCAAATGGGGTGTTTTCATCAAGATCAGCTTATAGAGCCATCTGTCAAAATAATGGTATAGAGTTGGAGCAAAATTGGAGCTTGTTATGGAAACTCCCAACGCCAAACAGGTGGTTGTACTTCTTATGGTTAGCTATGAGGGAGAGAATTTTAACTAATAAGCTTAGAGTTCAATGGGGAATGGCAACTAGTTCGATTTGTCCAAGGTGTGGGGTTGACGAGGAGACAGTTATTCATCTTTTGAGGGATTGCCCTGAGTCAGTTAAAGTTTGGAAAGAAATTTTGCCTGCTACTTGTGTTTCTGAATTTGATCAAGGTTCAGTCCAAGAGTGGTTAAAATGGAATTTGCATGAAAGGAATTTTGTTGTAAGTGAAACGGTCGATTAGAGGTTCATATTCATTGCTACTGTCTGGTGGTTATGGAAGAAGAGGTGTGAGTTGGTGTTCAATTCTTCATTGTCTGTTACATCGACTGCAAATCTGGTAGCATGTATACATAATAGTGTACAAGAGATGCAGCAAGCCTTTCACAAAGCCAAACCTCCTCAACGGGAGCTGCAGATGATTAGTTGGTCTGCTCCTCCTTCTGGATGGGTTAAACTTAATGTTGATGGAGCTTCTAGGGGGAATCCAGGCGTGGCAGGAGCTGGTGGGCTATTGCAATCTAGTTCTGGTACATGGATAGCTGGCTTTCAATCTTTTCTTGGTGTTTGCTCAAATGGGCTTGCTGAGTTACAAGCTATTAAGTTAGGACTAATGTTAGCATGGATGCAAGGATACCAGTTTGTGGTTTGTGAATCAGATTCCCAAGTTGCCTTGAAATTAATTAAGAAGGCTGATGTGAGTACTCATCCTTTGGGGTGTGTTATTAATGACATTCGAGAGTTGATGAGTAGACTGTGGAAAGTGGAGCTGCAGCACTGTTATAGAGAAAGCAATTTCTGTGCAGATAAGTTAGCAAAGTTGGCTTGTGATCTGGATGAAGAATATGAGAGAATTGAGGCTGTTCCAGATTGGTTGCGAAGTGTTTTGGACGTTGATGCTTGGAGTGTCGCCTTTCCCAGGCACTTTGTGATGTAGTTTTGCTTATGTTGCTTTGTTTTATTCCATTTCCATGTAACAAAAAAAAAAAAGATCTAGCTAGATGAGATGAGCTTTTATTGGTAAATAAAAAATAAAAAAAAATAGGATAAAATACTAAGACTCTTGTCACACATACTAATGTGTGTGTATATATATATAAAAGATTTGTATATGATGTATTGATAGTATATAACTTTTATACATTATCAATACATCAGATATTGATACTTCATCAATTGATAAATTAAAAAATATCTCAAATCTTTAAAAATAAATATAAATAAAATTTTCAAATTTATTCATAAAGATTTATTGAAAAAATATTAATTTTTAATATATTAATAATATATAAAAATTATATATTATCAGTACATTATATATAAATTTATATATAAATTCTCTTAATTACCTCCCGTACGTGACGAGGGGAGAGACAAGTTGGGATTTTTATGAGGCAGGAGGAAGGGCGGCAGCTGGCAGCATTCATGCATGGATTAATGCGAAGAATGGGAACATGAGAATATTCTTATATCCAAATATAAAAGCGATTGGTACTTCGGTACCAGAAGGGGAAAAGCGATTGGTCCTTTTTTTTTTTATTTAAGCGATTGGTACTTTGTAGATGCAGAAACTAGAAACGGTTAAGTTAGCTTACCAATCTTGGTTCTTACATTCAGAAATTAACACATCCGTCAACTAACTTAGCTTGACTTTATTGCATTTAAGTTTGTGATTGATTGTAAGTCAAAAAGTTAATTTGTATTGAGGTAGGGAGCCTATAAATGGGTTTTTTCGCTTTTAAATTGAATACCAACATGTTAGTTTCTTAACAATTATAAGATTCAAACGCTGCCTTCTTTGATTTACCTTTTTATATGCAGTGAAAACAAAGTATAGTAAAAGCCAAAAAAATTATATAAATATATATATTAAATATATTAAATTTATTATCGTGATTTGATGGAAAAATTAAGTCATAATATTAATAATTAAGCTCATACCAAAATAATGGCCCATGCAAGTTGTGATGGCTATTGGCTACCCACCTGTTCATCCTTATCCTTCTCTTTCCTTTTTTTTTTTGGGCACTTCGTTTCATTATTTAAAGAGGTATTTTTTAAGTATGAAATAAATTTTATTTTTTAAACATGCTGCCAGGGAAAGAAAAGGATTGATTTAAGACTTTTTATATAGCACTTTAGTCAATATTCTTTATTTATTTTCAAATCTTAAATAATTTATTAAGTATATCATAATAAAATCTGTACAATATTTCTTTACAAAAAAGGAATTAATATATGTAATTCATGGATTGAAAATTATTAAGAGTGGTTGACATAATTTCTTTCTGTTCATCACAAACAATATCAATATATATGTATATATGTATGTATATTGAAAATCATGTGCATCACTATTTTATTACAAATAATCCGAGACACAAAGTCCCAACTTCTACAAAAGAACACTTGATGATGCTTAAAGTTATGTATAGTCAAACATTATCATTTCTTGTTGAAGAAAATGGATCAATGGTGCACAGCTAGAACTAGCAAAGAACTTACAATTTAACGTGTAGTTCAACTACCATTCAAACCATATATCCTGAAATCCCAACTAATCATTTTGATGCAATGTAAGTGATATTCTAAGGATTTGCACAATAGGAACAATGGAAAGAAGTGAGATAGAAAATTTGTTAATCCAATAATTAAGTTTTATAACCACTTTCTTATATTATAACTTAACCATTGGATTAACAATTTTTTTTCTCTCTTTTTTCTTTTCTATCAAGCAAAACCTATAAAAAAGAAGACGAGATGAACTTGGGTTATGTTCGTACTAGAAGGCAAGGAATACAGAATAAAGGAACAGTACAGCACTTGGATTCAAGTCTCCACAGATGTCAAGAGGAATTAATCTAGACGAGATAAGGACTTTGTTTTGCTGAGGCACTTATCAAGTATCAAGGTATTATAGGTTCACCCCGCAGTGGCTAAGCTACCTTCCTGAGATCAGGTTGATTAGAGCTTTATTTTCATACAAGGAGCCAACATCCCAATCCTCAGTTGAAGATGAAAGTGTCATCAATGCAACAACAATGGATCTCATGCTTGGCCTAAGCTGAGGATTTTCTTGTGTGCAAGCTCTGGCAAGATGCGCCACCTGCTACCATAAACAGACTTGTTAGAATTGAGATGACAAGTTGATACTTACATTTGGTTACCATGATCGGAACTCACCTTGCAGATTGCATCGAAGGAGTAGTTATCGCCAAGCCTGGGGTCAACAAGTTTTTGCAGATCTTCTCTTGGATCAGGCTGACTAAGAACATCTTCGAACTGCGTATATCAAATCGAATTCATTGAATCACAATCACGGAGAACAGGAATTTACTTCTTGTGTAGTAACTAAAATGGGATAGTTAATAAGTACCAAATCAACAAGTCCCATTGCTTCAGTTACTTCCTCATTGGTCTTGACGACAGCTTCCCTGGCAGATATCAGTTCATAGAGAACAACTCCAAAAGCATATACATCAACCTTGGGGGAAACATCACCGTATTGAGCATACCTACAGACAATGCAACACTGAGGCAAACTAGTTTCTTGTTCAAAAAGCATGAAAGCCAAAATTTTATACATGCATGGATTCATAGATATGCTTTGGAATTGGTAGAAAATCACTACTCCTGAAAGCCAACAGTGAAACTCGAAGAACAATTTCAGGGGAAACATTCTTTCAATAACCCCTGCCCATTATAAACACACAATTGAACGGAAATATTTGTTGTGACAGTAAAATAACTTTGAGTGGATCAAATTTAAGGGAGAAGTTCTTACTCTGGTGGCATGTATCCGAAAGTACCCACGAGATGTGTTTGCAATGAAGTGTTTCCGAATTCAGTTAGTTTTGTCAGCCCAAAATCAGCCACCTGAGCCACCAATGCAGACACCCAATAAGTTGGACTAAACTGCATCTGAAATTGTTAGCTTGTGCTACGTGACACTGAAAGATTCAATGACCTTAGCATGGAGGTTCTTGTCTATTAAAATATTTGCTGATTTAATATCACGATGAATGTAGACAGGAACAGTGTGCTCATGTATGTATTCAAGCCCTCTGGATGAATCTAAAGCAATTTGCACCCTTGCTGACCATGGCAACGGATCTCTCTCTGAAAGGAAAGTATTTCACCAGTAAAATTCTATTTGCTCCTACTAAAATAAGATGCTTATTGAGCATAATTGATGCCACAAACACTTGTTTCTCACCTTGCAGACGCAAATGTTGACTTAAATTACCATTTTCAATGAACTCATAGACTAAGAATAAGGAACCCTCAACACAATATCCTATCAAACGCACCTGCATGAAATTTTAATATACAATCACATATATGTTCATGATCAGAAGAACAAAGACTGTTAAATAAATTACACTCTGATCTCTAAATTTTGGGACGCATATCATTTGATGCCTAAGGTGATATGCGCCCTAAAGTTTGGAGACACAAGCATAATTGACTCTTTAAGTGATCCTAAATGATATGTTAATAGTGCCAGAGGCCTGGCTAGATTGTTTTTCTTCCTTCCAGAAGTAATGGTGTCACAAATGAGATTTTTTTGGGGGGATAATTTAAGATAAAGAATATCATAAGGAAAGCAGAATACCAGGTTCAAGTGATGAACATGCGTTAAAACCTTCAATTCAGCAAGAAATTCCTTTGATGCTTGCATGTCCATCTTCTTAATTGCAGCCCTCTACATGAAAGGAAGGTTCCCCACAGTAATTCTCATGTATCATGACTAAGATTCTTTAAAAATGGACAATGTGGAAAACAACGTATTCCAAGAACTTAGTACAAGGTACCTCGCCTCTCAGTTCTGCAAGGTAAACAGATCCAAAGCCTCCTTGACCAATCTTATTAGCATTGCTAAAGTCATCTGTTGCCTTGGCAAGCTCTTCATATAAGAACTCCACAGATTTGTCCACAGTTATACCAGTGAAGCCCGGAGAAGCAAAAAGAGCAGTTGTTTCTGAATTTTCGTTCGGGGTACCTCTGGAACCTAAATCCACAAGACCACATGATACAGAAAATTAATCTCTAATGAGATAAAATTTCAAACTTGAATTTAGTTGTCATATAGAATCAATGTTATCTTAAAAACTATGCAATTGCAAAGATATTCATAGCAAACAATTATGCAAGAAACCGTTTGTCTGCCCACCAAAAAGTATGCAATTGCTTTAACAGGAAGCATGCTTCTATATTTTGATCTAATGGAAGCAGGAAAACCTGCTACAACAAAGAGATTAAAGTATATATCAACTGCAATATGAATTATAAAGAGAGAAAAGTTCACCAAGTCCAAGTTGAATGTAGTGGTCAGGGGATGCTTCCACAACTTTCTTCCTTTTGTAAAGGCCAGCATATATACAAAATCCCACCAACAAAGCCCCAGCAACTCCTGCAATAGATATGCCAGCAATAACTCTGCTCGAGATTCCTGGTTCAAATGCCACAAGTTAAGCTCAAGAAACATCAAGATCATCTTGACAGGTATACTTCGGACATCAAGGCAAGAGGCATTGAACATTGAAGCTATATGTAGAGAATGATCCTACCAGTTCGGCTGCAAGAAAAAGAAAACCAGAACAATGGATATAATCATTAGATAAACTGAATAAATGGTCATCTAATATCTAAATTCAGTTCAAGGATACATGAAAGATGGCATATCCATTACCTTATCTTTAAAGGTGGAAAATTTCCAGTTTGGTCTGCATATGAAAAGAATGCCAGGCTTAATGAGAACAGTTATAACTTATGAGCAACCCTGGTCGGGCTGCAATATCTGCTTTAATAAACAAAATTGCCTTCAGCAATTAGTGATTAGCATATCAGATGTAGCTGTAATCATGAATAATTGTTCACCTCTCTTCACAATTAGTTGGAAAACCGGAAATAAAGTTTATCCTTTCTAAATAATACCAATTTAATTATGAATTATGATGTTGGTGTCATACTTGCTTGAAGAATTTTCCCAGAGAAAGACACAAATGAAAATTCAAAGAGCAGCATTCTCTTTCTCCTACGTTTTGCATGAATTAACTAAAATCTGTAGATTCAAGAACCCAAGTTGGGAATAACATAGTCCTTTGCAGGGGAATTATTCCATAGATCTCACAATCTTTAAACAGGAAGGGACCACCTCATTGAAAGTGATTAGCAGCACAGTACGAAAGGAGACCATGTCATGATTGATTAGAGAATTGTTGTTATTGAGTAACAGTAATGTATTAAAAATTACTCTTAACAACTAATGATTGAAAAGCGACAAAGCAACCCCGGTCAGTGCTACTATTCTCTCTTTTATATCTCGATCAGTGATCTTATCGATCTTAACTTTTTCTATCTCTACTCGACCAAAGAATTCAACACAACTTAATTTTGAACGAACAGAACCATGACTCGTCTAAGAATTATCTTCTAAGATTTGAGTCCATGTTCTCAGCAATCTACCAATTTCATATAGAGTATTCCATACCGTCCTACAAACCAAGAAGACCGCCGCAGACAAATAATTTACTAATCCTACAACAAGAGAAAGGGTCAAAAACTCTGGATAACGCATACCGTGTTGACAAGACCTAGTCGGCAACAAAGTTCTATGTCTAGGAAATGAACTGGCCTTCCGTGTCCAGTGTCCTACTGTAGTTATTGCCACTTGTGTTTGTCTGATATCTAGTTATATACTTCTTCCCTCAGTGCCCTCCATATGACACAAGTATTAGAATTAAAGAAGTTCTTAATTACATCAACAAACCAACGTTTAGTAACGTGATTTTCAAAGGTGGATCACTGACCTTTTGCCGGCACAAACACGAGTCCAGCCCCTGCAGTGAAATTGGAACCTGGATTGTACCTTTGTAGTAGCTCTGCTGATACGTAGGACTCTGCTGCAATGGACGATAAATTCTCACCCAGACGGAGAGGGTATGTCGTGAACAACCCGTACTCTCTTGACACTCGTCTATCACCACATGAACAATTCACTGTAACATTGATCCTCTCATGATCAGGTATTTGGGTTGCATCATAAACATTCACCCTACGCATCCAATCCCCTGTGGTCAGGTTAGCATAAGAGTTGCTAGCAATCTTGTCATAAGTATCACCAAACTGGGTAAAGTAAGAGAAGGTGTGGCCCAAAAAATCTCCATTTAAGCAGTCGCAAGAAAAGGGTACGTTGATTCTGGTCCCGGCGTCAATTTTATCTTGACTTGAAACATGGGGATTGTACAGAAGAATCTCAGAGATTTGCTGGTTAAATATTGTGCTAATGTGCGTGAGGTTCGATCCTTCCCACACATAATAAGAAGCAAAGGCAAGGCTGCAGCCCCTTTTACAGTTAGCCTGGACGTAGATGATCAAGTAGAGAAGAGTATGAAAGAGCAGCAAGAGTTCTGCTGGTGTTTTTCTTTGTGAGAATATGATCATTTTGCGAGAGAGAAATCGTAAGTTTCGGGTTTTGGAGATCATTGGAGATGCCAAAAGCGAAGAGGCTGATGTAATTTGTTGGTTTCGGTGCTTGGTATCTATTATATAGGCATACGACAGCTTGTTATTTTGTTTGCTCTTGAATGTGGGTCAAGGAATTAAGTATTTAGCTTTGTCTTGGTGCTTCATTTATGATTCGATTCTCCCATTCTTAAGATCAAATCTCTCACTCCCTCTTCTCCGATTTGGGTTAGAACTCAGGATGAACCCAATAGGGAATGGAACCGCTTTAGTTAGTAAGTTGACCTAGGCCCTAACACATTGGTTTTGTAATTGTTCCGTCTAGGCCCATTACTGTCCCTGAGAGTCGAGATGTAATCCGAATATTTAATCGAGTCAAGATGGTCAGCATTAAATTTAAATTCGATTTTAAATTAAAAATTTAAGATTTCAAGTTCAATCGAAATTAATTTTTAAAATTTTAACTCTACTTAATGAAATATTCGAATTTAAATTTGATTCGATAAATTTAATTTGTTATTTTTTAATCATATATTATGATAATAAAATATAAAAAATTATATATTTAAAAATTCAATTATATTCACGAATGACTAGAATCAAATATTAAAATGTTTAAACTTTATTTATCATTTAAATAGTTCAAACTAAAATTTAATTTAAAAATAAATTAATTTAAATCGAATAACTATATCATCAAATTCAGATCACTCATAAGTAACTTAGTTTTGTACGCTCAAATTTCAATTTTACAGATAAAGCACTTTCCACGTGTACTTTCCGAGTGTAGTTGGGTCCACAGCCACACTGGTGGACATTGCAGCGTACTTTCCGCGTGTAGAAGGGTAGATATTTATGCAGTGAACCGGAGATTTTTCAGCTCGAAGTAGAGCTTCAAGTTTGATTATAACTTCTACCGCTACAAAAAGGAAAATAAAAAAGGCTTATCCAAAATCAAAGAAGTCTAATCATTCTTCACAGTTCAATCCACCCATTATCAATGGAGAGCCTTGCTGCTTTTCCACTCACTCAACCCTCCTTTTTCCCTTTAAAACCAACAAACAGGGATACGTGTAGGGCATGTAAGCAACGAAGCTCCCATTCGACCCGCGTAAACTGCCAAAAAATGTATGTCCCTGGTAGGTATTCCTTTCTTAATCCTTCCTCTTCACTATCCCAGCGTGTCCAAGTTCGAGTTTTTCCTTTTCCGTCTAATTAATTCAATGGTGAGAGGGTTTTTTTTTTTTTTGCAGGATTTGGAGAGGCATCACCCGAGGCCAAGGCAAGCAAAAACCTCCACAATTTCTTCAATTTCATAGCAGTTAAGATAGTCAGTGCACAGCTTCAGGTTCTTTCTCCCTATACTGTCTCTTTACTATAATTACGGTTCATCTTATTGAGTTGTATAGTTCGTAAAAGGTTAACTATGGTTTAATTAACGTTAATCATGTATACTCATTAGATGATTTCATCTTGTAACCCGTTAATTTCATTGAGCAGAGCTATAACCCTGAAGCTTACAAGGAGTTAATGGAGTTTCTGAATACCCACTCGTTGAATGATGGGGACAAGTTCTGTGCCAGGCTGATGAGGGAATCTTCAAGGCATAAAGGCCTAGGTATGTATGTTAATTAATGGTCAATCTCTTTTTACCTGGAAAAAAAAATCACTTGCCAAGACTCTATATATATATATATATATATATATATATATATATATATATATATATATATATATATATATATATATTTCATATATTTTGTATAAAGATTGATGTCTGCGATGTGATTTTTGATTAATGTATTGAATTTTTTATGAACATCGGAACTTCATTTGACACCACATCTACATGACAGCCCTGCGCATCTTAGAGGTCAGTATGCAAAGTTTTCTTTTCTTTTGTTTTACATTTTTCTTGCTTTTAACTGGTTGGCATTTTATAGGTTCGATCTGCATATTGCAAACATGATTTCGAGTGGGACAACTTGAAGCGCTTAGCTTCCAAGGTCAGGATATTACATATACTTTTTCATGCTGGGATATCTTTACTTTTCTTGATCTTCCATTTTTGGTTTGCAGATGGTGGATGATTCCAACAGACAACTCATGAGAGAATACGTTTTAGAAACCAGTCATTTGACTGAAAAAGAAACCGGCAAGTGATCGGACTCTCGACTCCAGTTCACATTGAGCAGTTCCGGCTTCGGAGTAATTAGATATATAGATCATATACAGAACGAAGTTATTGTGGTCACCCTGTACTGGTGTATCCTCATTTCTACTCAAATATGTATATGAAACATATGGAAAGGATCAAAATATATAGTAACGTATAGAAGCATCATCCAAAGGTTAAGAACAGTTCCACGATGCTTTGCTTCTTTGATGGACCCCTGAAAACCTATTGCTTCATAGCCAGTGATGTTTTTCAAGATCAATATGGACTATTTATAGTGCATGCATGTAACCATGTCTGATAAGCTGATGATGTTTCTTATTGAAAAGCATAAATAAGTACAAATGGGTCCAACTTCCAAGCATTGTGCTTCTTGTTAAAAAATAATATAGTGGATAGAATCAACTTTTCTTTTCTTCCGTTGCTAAGCAAATTGTTTATGATCAGATGAGTGAATAGATCACGGGCAACATGTTGCTTTCTCAATTCTCATGCAACAAAAGGAAATGTCATATGTCAAAGGAGTCAGATCAGTGCGTTTTAGGCTAATTACTTGAGAACAAATATTTTTTGACTTCGGTAACAGCCGCAGCCGCCCGCTGCTGTGTTCTCCATGGAACCAGTTTTCTGGAACTCGATCCGTCAAGTGAATGGACATGGTCATTTGACTTCCTGTTTCATTGGGCTTTCTCTAGGTGGACTTGTTTGTTGGGCTTATCAATTTGAGAAAGCCAACAGAGTGAATTTTAGACATTTTTACCATTTTCAGGCCTAGTCATCACCTCCACTTTCTACAAATCGCACTAGCTGCCGTTTGTATCGGCACGTTGTCTTAAATAAACAACCTGAGCAAAAGGCATATCTCTCTCAACTCTCGCATTGGATCCAAACCTTAAACCCATCAATCAATGTCTTTAACTAGCAACACAAACAATTTCCACAATCTTCTGGTTGAATCTAAACAAGACCAACTCGACGCCATACGAATCCCGGACAGGGTCGACCTTCGGGCGAGTCCGAGGAGTCGTCCAGGGTCTCCGAGTCCATCTCCCCGGCTTGGCCCCACTAGGTTCATGAACGGTGAAAACAGCGGGGCGTCATTTGTTGCAGCTGAATTGTTAGGAAGACTGTGGGGTGATCGAAAGAAACAATCGAAGAAGGTGAAGAGAAAAGGAGGGAAACCTTGGTACCAGAAGAAGAGGGTGAAAGGACTGGTGGTGGTGATTGCATTGGTGGGTTTGTTTTTCTTAGTCAATTGGTTTATGCTTTTGCGGTTACAAGACCAGCGGATCGGACTCCATAAGGGATCCTCCAGGAATTCTTCTTCTGTTTCGGTTCAGGTAGCTCAGTTCTCTTTGGCTGTGAGATTTACTGTAAATTAAGTTATTGATGATGAAAAGAATGGAAGTTTAGGAGGTGATTAAACTGCAGGATTAATGTAAGTAATTCCAGTTTAATGAAGTGATAATAATCATTTATTAAACAGTTGCTAAATGAAAGAGAGCTAGTATAATTTTTGGAGAAAAGTGACAATGCTGTCTCTGAGAAGAAAATTTATTTGCCAATGCATTGCTTTTGTGGCTTTTGCAGGGAAAAGTGAAAAAGCCTAGTAAAGGAAAAAGGAAATATAATGGTATTTATGGAAGGATGTTGGCTTTGGCTGCTCATGCTTTGGCAGAGGTATTTGAATATAAGCAATGATATCTTTTGTTTACTTTCCATAATGAACTGCCTGTTTCATACTGTTTCTCTCTTATTCTGGTTTTGCATAATTTCATTGGAAAAAGTGTTATGACATATAGGGACAAAATAAACGGGAGCCAAAAGATTTATGGCAAGAACCTGTGGTTCCTGCTTCTGCTTGGAGACCTTGTGCTGATCATCGTAACTGGGAACCTAGCGGTCTCTCTCTTTGACTTCTACAAGTTTAATTCACTGGTGTATGGATAATTTAAACTAGTTCTCAACTAACATCGTTTTTTATTTCCAGAGGGGAAGAACGGATACATTGTGGTCACTGCTAATGGTGGAATAAACCAGCAGCGTGTAGCTGTAAGTGATTACACGACAAATTCTAGCATGCGGTCCAATCTCTTGAATGTGCATTCAGCTTTCCTATCCTTTTGAGTTTAGTACATATAGATTCTGATTGCTAAATGCTACTGTTGATGACAGGTCTGCAATGCTGTAGTTGTTGCACGATTACTTAATGCAACTCTTGTTGTTCCCAAATTTATGTACAGTAGTGTCTGGAAGGATGTAAGGTGAGGCATTTAGATGTTCCTTTCTTTACTTTTCAGAATAATTTCTTTCTTAATTTTTTATGTTTCTTTCCCCTCAGAAGATGGATGCTCTCTTGAATTAAAGCATTTTTCTTTTCCTGTATATTGTTGATCTTAAACACTGAATGAATGGAATTTACTTTCAGATTAAATTTATTTAGTATCCATGGAAATGACTTCTATTTGGTCTAGATGGAAAACTAACCGCATCCAATTTTAAATCTCATAGTCAATTCAGCGATATCTATCAGGAGGAGCATTTTATTAACTACCTGGCTCCTGACATTCAAATAGTCAAAGAACTTCCTGAGGATCTAAAGTCACTAGATTTGGAAGCAATCGGTAGTGTTGTGAGTTTCTTCCTCTAAATCAAGTTTCGAATAGTTTTTGCTTGCAGTGTTTGTCTTGGGGTGTATTTTGTCATAGTGATTGTTCAATTGATTTTCCAGGTGACAGATATAGATATTAGGAAGGAATCTAAACCAAGTTTTTATCTGAAAAATATTCTCCCCATCCTACTCCAAAAAAGAGTTGTCCATTTTGTTGGATTTGGAAACCGTTTGGCATTTGACCCAATACCATTTCAGTTGCAGGTAACTTTCTAGCCTTAATATCTGGTTCCATAACAAGTTCCTTTTAATTGCTAGATTTATTCATTAGATAAATGTCACAATCAGTTCTTGGTAATAAAATTGATGGCTATGGGCTTTTGTTTCCCACTTCCTAATTGAGGGACTTCATCTAGAGACTTCGATGCAGATGTAATTTTCATGCTCTTAAATTTGTTTCGAAAATAGAAGAGACTGCTGCTTTACTTCTTGAAAGATTGCGCCGGCATGCAGCTAGGCCAGGAATATTGGATCATTATCTTGTCGGTCCACATGCAGTATCAGCTATGATTGCAAGGAGTGATCGTGCCGCAAAAGCTTCCAGATATCTTGCTTTGCATTTGAGATTTGAGATTGACATGGCAGCTCATTCATTATGTGAGTTTGGCGGAGGTGAAGCAGAGAGGAAAGAATTGCAGGCTTATCGACAAATCCATTTTCCTGCATTAACAGAGCTCGAGAAAACAGAAAAGTATTTCATAATTTTCTAATTCTTCTTCTCTGACATTTTCTCTATTTACTTTTTGTTGCTTTTGTTATATTTATGCCATACCATTCCTTTTCTTGAAGATTTGGAGAAGTATGCAAAATATTGATTTATATTGAGACAAACTTTTTTACTTGTTTCAGGTTGCCTTCCTCTGCCATCCTCAGGTCTGAAGGCTTATGTCCTTTAACACCAGAAGAAGCAATACTTATGCTCGCTGCTCTAGGTTTCAACCGCAAGACTCATATTTATGTGGCGGGGGCACAAATATATGGAGGTAAAGCAAAATTGGCTGCTTTGACGAGCTTGTATCCTAACTTAGTTACTAAAGAGAATTTGCTTTCACCTAAGGAACTTGAACCATTCACGAACTTCTCATCTCAGGTAAAATTGATACTTGTTTATTTTGATAAAATGTTTAGTCTTTTGATTTGTTACATTGATGAGGATGGTTCCTGACCAGCCGGTTCTTACTGAGTTTGAGTTTTCAGAATTTTTTTTGAAATTAGCTCTTTTTTTATGCACATGACGCTCAATGCTTGTTTTTAAGTTTGTTCTCATGCAGTCTCCTGCATTAATGCTTAAATTCTCCTATGGTTATATAAGTTCTCGTACAGTCTCTTGATTGTTTATGCACTTCTGAATGTTAGTTGCTGCCTTATTTCGTGTGAATGCAATGACATATAATGAGCTCATTTCATCTGTAGCTAGCAGCATTGGACTTCATTGCCTGCACCGCAGCAGACGCATTTGCCATGACGGACTCTGGTAGCCAGTTGTCATCTTTGGTATCTGGTTATCGAATATACTATGGTGGAGGGAGGATGCCTACAATACGCCCTAACAAGCGGAGACTAGCTGATATCTTCTTAAAGAACAATACCATAGAGTGGAAAGTGTTTGAGCAGAGAGTGAGGAAAGCAGTTAGGCAAACTAAACATATCCAGAGTAGACCAAAGGCTAGGAGTGTTTACCGGTATCCAAGATGTAAAGAGTGTATGTGTCTTGCAGATTAACATATTGCCATTCTAACTTTTAAGCATGTTCTATTTATAACATGTAACGACTATTGTTGTTTAACAATAGTCTCAAATCAAGCTCTGTGATTAGTCATATGTTGTTCTTTAATGTTAGGCAAGCTTTCGTTCTTCAAACCTCTTTAAGTAGATTGTTTCCATGTTCGATGGATGGTTATGCAGTTGAAAGAGCACTTCTCACTTTCAATGCACTCTGCTACTGAAATAATCTTCAAACTCTGCTTCATGATAGCATATATAAAGAGCTCAGTACATATATAACATTAAGAAAAATCTCTCGCTTCGTTTCGGAAACATGAGCAATCCAATGCTTGGAAAGTTGATACTTGAAAGTTTTTCTACCCTAAATATTGGTTCAACATCAGAGAACTACAGATCAATCCTCCTGCACAGACTTAATCTCCTAAACCTAACACAGATACAGATGTCTCCAACACACAAAGTTACTAACAGCCACCATTTGGGCAAAGCACACAACTCGTGCACTATACAACTCACACAACAGGCTACAAGCTAAATCTGCATAAAGAGTCCTCTCATGCAACAAAATTTCCCCATGGTTACTTATCTCTTCCGTCGTTTGGGCTCCACCTGGAAAATATCGCAAAAATGAGCAGTAGAGGCAGAACCTTGAAACACAATATAATTGTTTCCTAAGCAAAGAATTCAGATAAATGGACTTTTCTCTATATAAGTGACATTTTTACATATAAAATTCCCTCTAAACTTCATGTCTAGCATGAGATGATTACCTACACCTCTCTATGATGTTCTACAAGCTCAATTAGCAAAATAAAAGAATCACAACCACCTGCTAATGAGCTAAGTACAGTGTTTGGGCACATGTAAGTAACAACAATCACAGTCTCGACCAGAAAAAGGCAATGTTAATCTTAAAAATGTAATGAAATGGTATTAATAGCAATGGAATTAATAGCAACGCACACTGCTGGATAAAGACACAACCAATTAACAGATCAGGCATATGTGTAGCTATAATTCAACAATATATCATGAGATATTGTAGGAATTCCAACCAGATCTTATATCAATAATGACCAGAAATAGATAACCAGCCAGATATGACCTCCAACATTATATTCAAAAAGCTATGGCACTTGACAAAAATATAAGAACTTACATCTAAGACCTCTCCAGTTAAAAAGCATTGTTAAAGGGAAAAGCCAGTGCATTGATTATCATTCTCTATAATCAGTAGCACTAACAAAGATAAACAAAAGTAGCTTGAGGATTTCAAGTGGCTCAGTCCATATATGCTATACCTTCCATTATTTTTAGGTAATGCATTTCCAATTCATTGGCTAAGTCTCAACTTGGAAGCACTCGATGATAATGGCACTTATTGGAGAACTTGCAAGCCACTACTGAATATAATAAGCTCAGTGAACAAACATGCACATAAAGTAAAATATAAACCAAAGTTCTCAACTATAGTCTCAAATTCTGCAAGAAATAAAGAAATCTTATCACTGTTCAAAATAACTTCTACAACTTTGCAACCAATATTTGTTAATTGTTATTGGAACAACAATATCTCAATAACCTTTTCATGTTGCATGTGTTCTGATGCGCAATTTACCAGGATGAACATTCCTGTTAATTTCCCCTTACAAAGTAAACTTCCTTAGAGGACACCAAATTAGATCCAGTAAATCGTGTATCCAAGGATTAGCAAAAACTAAATTTGTTAAAGAATATAGAGAAAGAGAATTGACCTTAAATTATGAGAAATAGGTTAAAAAAATGGTCTTACCTTCATATCAGATACTGGTGATGCATGAAATCCATTCTGTGATCTTTTGACATCATCCTCAGAACATTCAGAACACACAAAGTGATCCAACTTTTTTGCTTCTTCAATTGTCATTCCCACACAAGCAGGATGATACCTACAAGAATGGTAAGGAGAACATTACAGCAATCTTAAGAATTATTGGGCAGGTGGCACCAGGAAATTATAAATGGAAGCATGGAATACCATACCAGTCCTTGCAGCCCTCACATTGAACCATGAGATCATCAGGGTTGTATGGCATCTCACATTTGCAGTACCTTCAAAACAGAAAAACCCAACGGCACCAAAGAATCAATTCCATATTGCCAATAAGAAAATTCAAATTTAACAAATCAACAGATCATAGTACTCACACAGCAACTCGGTCAGGTGTAAAGGCTCCAGTAATAGCTTTATACTCAAATCTACAATAGTAATCCTCAGCCCCAACATTCTCAAGCTTAGTGTAGTTCTTGAAAGAATGAACAATGCACTTCCCTTCAATGGTGTGAGCACTCTGCACATCATAGTGGTCAGACAAAAACAGCTCCTTTGCTCCATGGAACTGCCTCCTTCCTCCAAGTGACTCCTCCGGACGATAATACCACCGCACTTGAACCTTCACATTATTCCTGCTATCCGCTTCAATTTTCTCAATTCGTGCCACATATGGGGGCTTACCAGTGTCGGAAGGACGCATCAGAACACATTCCCCAACTGCAAAAACATCAAACTTTCACTCATAACCATAAAAACTACATTAACATCTATCTACACCTCTAAAACACACTTATATGCATATACATTGATGTTGATATGCATTTGATAGATGCATCAACAATTCCCAGTTGCCAAGCCACCACCTTTACTTTGCCAACAGACTCACATCTTTCAACATGAATTCGAAATTAAAGCTACCTGACATATTTTAAAATTCAAATTGATAAACACGAAATGCCAAGATTCGAAACTCCCAGAAAACATTTTCAACATCACCAAAGCAACAATTTTTTTAAACCATATACGTATTTGTAGGTGTATATCTACATGTAAAACACTGTACCTCTGACAACTTTGTTGGTGCCTCTGATGGTGTAAGAGTCGAGGTCCTTCTTCCCTGGTTTGGGCTTGGCAGCAGAGAGCCCAGGTCTAGTTTTCGCCATGGAAGCTAGGGTTTTGAAGCTCCGGTCAAGATCAGGGTTTTAAACGGTGAAACTATTAAGTCAAGAAGAATTAAGGGGGGAAGGAAGGAAGAAAGACAAACCCTAAGTTCCCTTCATGGAAGAGAGCAGAGATAACTCAGACAAGAAGAAAGTACTCTCTGGAGACCATACAGTTAAGAGCTGCTGGAGTTACAGACAGTGATTTTTATTTTATTAAAAAAATCTACTAATAATCATGTGGACTAGTGATGTAATTCTGATTTCCCATGTAATGTAAGCAACACTCGAATAGTTCCCATTGGCCGTTTCTTAACCATAGGCCTTTTTTTTTGTTACAACCATTGGCCATTTTTGCCGTAATGGAAGCAGCAGTAAGAATAGTTCACTGCTGGGCTCCAGCTCGAGATCCACACTCATTGTTGGGAATTGGGATGGTCACCTCACACACACTACTACACTAGCCACTCACATTTCAGCGATTCGGTCAATGGGTAAGCAAGAAAAAAACCTGAGGCCCATAAACTCTTTAGCATAGCTACGTTGGAAAATGGACATGGGGTGAGTCATGAGTGAGATTTTACCACCCCCGTTTTTACTATTCATACCCCATCTTTTGAGCAATAAACAGTAACCAATGAAGAGAAATAGGGTAAATAGAGTAAAAATGTGAGTATATATAGAAATTCTCTTTTACCAGTAGCTGCTTATACATAAGTATGATTTATGAATATTGAATTCAGTTCCTATGTGCATAATGCATGTATAATAATATATTTGACCTTTCACTTGTCATTGGTTATATTCCAGGTACCAGAAAGAAATGCAAGTCCAAGGAATTCAGAGCCCCTAGCACCATGTTCCAATGGGAAGAACTTTGCCGCAATTTTATTACTACCTTAAAAGGAGAGAAAGTAACAAACCCGTCCTAAATGGCCGAAAGACAATGACAGCCTGTTTTTTGACTCATCAAAATTGAACTACAGATTTCATAGTCGAATGCGGAATGTTGATACAAATGAAATATACATCCAACCAACCATGCATGAAAGTTTTTATCATAGACAAGACATTGTTTGAAATTTCTTTTCTTTTTTTTTTTTTTTAATTTTCCTTCTGCTTCTAGAAAAATGAAAGACTTCCTAATCCAAGAGAAAACTAATAGAAGATGATGCACATAATTCTGGTTCATCGGTTGATCGGAGTGTGCATTCGCTCAACAATCCTGTTAACAGCATCACGGGACATCACTAGTGTGTCATGCAGCAAGATGCTATAGACATTCAAGCCCTGCAGAAAACATAATAAAGCCTCAAATCATGAAGAAAAACACACAAGCCAACTTCAGAAATTGCCTAGTTAAAGCAATCAAAAAACATGGTGCACTTGCTATGACAAACATGTGGATACTAGGGAGATTCCTTTGAGCATTTGAATAATTTCAAATCCAAATCCATTATGATGACATTGATAATAAAAAGTTAATAAGACGGTGTTTCACCTAGTCATTGATGACAAAGGCAAGCTAGTACTTTGACTATGTTTTATAACAAAGGAAAGACACCGTATTCTTATTATTAATGCAACTTACAATTGATGGCAGCACGTTGACATAATGAAGATTTTGTGCAGCTAGCTTCAACTTTTCATTTATGGGGCCACCATCCACCAGCAGAAGCTTCTTGGTATTCTCCATTTGGTTTACATAGTTCACAATATTTTTGGTCTTATGTGTAGGGACCTCCAAATCCTCAAAGACAAGAAGCTGTTCAATTGTGCAATATTTATCACTTAGGTTTCATAATTCAATTAGGATTGAAATCATTGTTTTGCTTTTATTAATAAATGTGCAGATAGATATACAATGAAATGAAAAAACTTAGATGTAAGTTAAACAATCCAGATGATAATGAGTTACCTTTCCTTCTGCAGCACGAGCAGACAGTGCAATCTTCAATCCAAGACGTCGAACCTTCTTATTCAACTTAATAGCATGACTTCTTGGCTTAGGGCCATGCATAACAGCACCACCTCGAAACTGTTATCAATCCATAAAATCGATTAAAGGCCATAGAAAATGTCGATATATCCCTAAAAATTCTTAAAATCTAAGACAAAATAATGAATCACCTGGGGACCACGCAGTGTCCCATGCCTTGCTCGACCGGTACCCTTCTGTCGCCATGGCTTCCTACCAGTCCCACTAACCTCACTGATAGTTTTTGTTGAATGAGTTCCCTGTTGACCATTCAATTGTCATTAAACTTCACACTTTGCAGACTAATTGCATTAGTGAGGAAAACTATTAATGCAATCTATTCTGAACATAGACAGTGTATAAATATAAACGAAGAAAATTAACCATAAACAACCCCCTACCCCACAAAAAAAAAAAAGCTTAATACCCAAATATGTCTTTCACGTTTGCCACAAAATGGAATTAAGTCATCAACGTTTAATTGCATAGAAATTAGTCCTAAACGTTTTAAAATAACAGAATTAAGAATATTTCCGTTAAATTCTTTAATTTCCATTACCCTTGCACAGTAATAATACTTAACGGTGTTAGAGGGAATTAACGGAAATGTCCTTAATTCTATTATTTTGAAACGTTTAGGACTGATTTCCATGCAATTAAACGTTGAGGGCTTAATTCCATTTTCTGACAAACGTGGAGGACATATTTGAGTATTAAGCAAAAAAAAAAGGTATTAAATTAAATCTTGAAAGGAGTAGTCCAAAGAATTTCATATTAACACCGAGAGGGCCCTATAAGGAAAAAAAAAAACACCGAGAGGGCCCTAGAAGTGTGTGCTTCAAGTATCCAAAAGTAAGGATGAAAAGGCACCTGTTGCCGTTTTGCAAGCTGCCATAGTACAACGCGGTGGATAATATCCTTTCTAATAGGTACATCAAAGACATCACCAGCCAAAACCATCAAGCCCTTTTCTTCATTATGAAAATTTGTCACAGGAACTACCAGGTCCTGATAAAGTCCTGCACCACAATACGGTAGATCAGAAGAACACTTCTCATTTTAAACAACAAAGCAGCATTGACCTATTCCAGTTATTACTGAAATGCTTATAAGCTGAACTCAGTTTAACCAACACAACATGCCAAATAGAAGGCAATATTAAAGCAACTGTGGAGAGTCAGGTACACAAGTTGACATATATCAAGATGATTTCAAGAGGCATGTTTTAGCACAGAAACAAATTATAAAGTGGCTTGGTAACAATCTTAGGCCTCCATCGTTGATATCCTTAAATATTTTAGAAAGCCAAACTGCTTTAAAATGAAAGTGCCACTACTTGTAACTATCAGAATATTTTTTAAGGAAAATAGCTACGTAAGGAGTATGGTTTCATATTGTTTTCCATACCTATAGTACGTTCTGGCGTTATTACAGTCTTCGAAGACAGTAAATCAGATGGAAAAGCACCTCCACTTGGATCAGGAGTCAAAACTGTAGTTGAAAACCTCTGACAAGCAAGGAAAGATGGACCAATCTACATCAAATAACAGCCATGGTAAAGAAGAAAACAAGAGGTTAGCATGTTAAATGCATTAACATGTCAAATCATTGACTAGTATCCTAGATTGCCCTCACCCCCCCACTCCCAAATCCCTTTGCTGAGAATTGATTCCCCATAGTTTTACTGGTTAGACTCTATGCAAAATACATTCTAGAAATAACGCATGAGAACATACCTTGGAAAGGCTAGAACATTGTGCATGAGGCAAGTTATCCCCAGAAATATGACCACTCAAATCTGGTTAGGAAGAAATAAAAAGAAAGGTAATAAGTCAAGTTATGCAATCAAGATAAGCAAATAAACAATGTTGACATTTTAGTGTACTACTCTTACCAAACTGTTGACATGAGCGAAATGCGACGGTTGGAGAATCACAACACCCCAAGGCAGACAATGACCCAAAAGAACGTACAATCCTTCTTGAGATTGACAAAGCCATACTACCCAAAACCGGGAACTACTTGTTCAATGGCAGTAAGACAAAGTCACCCGTTCATCTACACGCAGAAATTCATTCAGGTTTTTAACTTAACCTAAGATTACAGTCCAAAACTTTATCGAAAATCCTAATATTATACGTAAACCGATTTAAATCAAACTTTTGCATCCAGCATTATGAGCATGAAGTGTTTCATAAAATTCCATATGCAAGAAACTTTTTTTTTCCATGAACATTTTTAATTGAAACATCTTACAAAGATGCTAAAACCTTTGCTTATGATAACATATCATCCAAAAAAAAATATGAGTTTAGGTTCTAGGGCACACCTGAGGTGTAACACTAATACAATCCTTCTTCCCAAGTTTTTTTTAATTATTGAGCAAAACACTTAAACCAAAAGACATCTCAAGCCTACTTCAAATAAATGTAATATTTGTCTTCCAATGCCCCGTATAATTATATATTAAATTCTCCCCAAGCCCAAACATCCAAGCAGTGGAAATAATGCACGTAAAAAAACTTATCAATTACTTTCAATCAAAAGCATAAACTAAAGATATCTGAAATACGTCATTAGGTTCTTACGAGACCACAAGGAAATGAAGTTAAACGTCACTTAAACAAATAAAAACTAAGAAAATAATTGAAAGAAAAAAGGAAAGTTAATAAGGGAAAAGAAAATAAAAAAAAAAGGAATATTGCTCTAAACCTTAAAATGACAATTCACAAAATTACTTACAATAGACAGCTTATAAATAACTTTAAATAATTGTTCAAGTTCTTGCCTTACCAATAATGTAATAACTGATTTTAGTAAATAAAATTTGAAATTTTTTTGAATCTTGCAGCAGCCGGTTCACCGAGAATCTGCACTTTTTCTTTTATTTTTCCTTTCTTGAAGTTTTGGTTTTCAAGAAACTTACAATAAGACAAAATGCAAAAAGAAAAGCTAGAAATAGTTTCCCTCAAATCCTATAAAGCTAAAATGAAACCTAAATGGGGCGGAACTCAATTCTCAGTTGCTAATCAAATCATTACTTATCTTAACATTAATCTTCAACTAATATAAGAACAGACAAATCAAATGCAAGCTGAAACGAGAAGGTACCACGAAGATGGATGTGGAAGAAATCTCGCAGTTGAAATGAAGGCGGAGAACGTTCAGCGTGGATCGTCTCTAGCGCTTAGACAATGGCGGCGAAGTGTAAGAGACAGCAGGTTCAGTGATTCAGTCGTACTGAAAATGGGAAAGAAAATCCACAATTGGGCCAAACTGAATTTTTAGTTAAGGCTTAAGTTTGCAGCTCGAATGACATGACAGGGCTTTTATTTGGGCTAGCTCTCTTGTATGGGCTTTAATTTAAACAAACCCATTACATACTTCTCTTTCTTATATAGGAACATTAAAAAAACAACTTGAAATAAGGAACATTAAATATTTGTTTTTATTATATTAATTTTTTTTCTATTTTTCAATAAATGTGTTAAATGCTCATGAAATAATTTTTCATAATTTTGATTATATAATTTTTAATTCTTAAGTATTTAAGATGCATGTTATGACTTCTTATTGTAATAGATAATAGGCATGCCTTTTAGTTGAGTATAAAGTTACATAGAGCAAACGAAACGAGACACGAGGAAAAAAAATTCCTGAACTTTGTAATCTCAAATTTAAACTCTATCGTGTGTGATTTTATAAATTTTAGATATATACTAATTTGTTTCAATAATCAATACATACTATTAAATATAGTTTTGAATAGTATTTTGTCAATTGAAGCAATTGGTGATGACGCGTGTATTACGATAGTTGAATCAAAGAATTGACGAGCGGTTACGCAGATATGTGGATTGGCGAGTTGTTATGGTGTTGTGTGAATTGGCGAGCTGTGTGGGTTGGCGAGCTGTTGCAGTATGTGCCTCTGCTCTAGGTATTTGCTGTGATACCCTGGATGGTATATGTTTTGGACTCCCAGCTTGGACAAATAATGTGAAAGGTTGCAGGATGAGAGGCCTCGGTGAAGATATCAGCTAACTGATCAGAGGACTTCATGGGAAGTAAATGAAGAACACCAATAATAAGCTTTTCACTCACAATATGACAATCAATATCAATATGTTTGGTTCTCTCTCATGGAACATAGGATTCTTGGCAATATGCATGGCAGATTGATTGTCACAAAAAAGTAACGCTCGAGTGGGGTGTGAAATCTAAAGATCACGAAGCAAATAAAGGAACCACTATATTTCACAAGTAGTAGTGGCCAATGCTCGATATTCAGCCTCTGAAGATGAGCGGGAGACAATGGTCTGCTTTTTAGATCGCCAAGCTACAAGAGAGTTGCCAAAGAAATATCACAGCAAATACCTAGAGCAAAGGCATATACTGCAACAGCTCGCCAATCCATACAACTGCATAATAGCTCGCCAATCCACACAACAGCATAACCGCTCGCTAATCTACACAGCTATAGAAACTTCCATTTTTTCGATTCAACTATCGTAATAGCATGTATGTCTGATTTTGGGTTGAAATGAAGTAGCTGAAGATGACACGTGCAGCGGCAAAAAGACCCATGTATAGACAGCTAGTTTGTTGCTTTTTATAGCTGAAGTTGTTCTGTTAACAGATGTCAAACATGCATCAATCAATAACAACATAATATTAAAGATAGCTTTTGGCAGTTTTTTTTTCTTTTCTCAATTGAATGCTCAATTTTGTGCCAGCTAAGGTTAGGCATTAATGTTGATTTTGAGGGTAATTGTAACGACCCGTTACCACATTTTTCACCTTATTTTACACAATTCATCCGATTAAGCTGTCTGTGATACTTCACTTTACCCTTGATATTAAACAATTTAATAATATATTGTTAACGTTATACACATCCCCTATCTTATTTACAAAAATGTAGTACTGTAGACATGTCTAAATACAGAAAATAAATGATCGTACCTGATATATCTTAGTCGGTCTGTTACATTGTCCATTATGTGCAGCCGTAATCCACAAATATTGGATCTCACCATCATCAAAACCTGAAATGTTAAAATTGGGGAGTGAGCAAACCACGGCTCAGTAAGAGAGTTATATGCTACACTTGATATTCAGCTATCTATATGCTGAAAATAATTTTTTTTTCATTTTCTTTAAAATCTTCCTAGCTGGCTCTAGGCTCACATGTAGGAAGAATACTACAGTCGGTTAGGGATCCAGATATAGTAAGGCAGGTATTTTGAAATACCTGACTTGTTCCGGAACCTAGAAGCAACTGTAGAGAGTACTATTCCGTTGTTTTCAAAACGATATAATTTTCGTTTTTCCACAGAGTAAACCACTTATTTCTTTTCACTTCAGTATACTTTAAAACATGTGGCAGTTCAGTAATAAAAACAGTGGTTTACTTCTCTTCTCTTCTCTTCTCTTCAGTACAGTAAAAACAGTACAGTACAGTGATTTGTAAATATCCAATCATTGGATAATTACTTCTTCGATTATTTCTATCTTAGAAATAATTCTTATGTTATTCTTTTAGAATAAACATTTATTTCTCTTTTCAAATCAGTAACCGTATCGTACATTTCAGTAAAATAATATATTTAGTATTCAGTAAAACAGTATCTCGATACGGTTCAGTCAGTAACAGTAAACAGTAGCTACCAATTCAGTAAATAGTATACGGTAGCTTTCCGTTTAGTAAAACAGTAATCAGTGGCTACCATTTCAGTGCACAATACAGTTCTGTAAACACAGTATTTTGGTACGATTTTTCATCAGTAAACAGTAACCAGTGATCAGTACAGTAAATAAGATTCCGTAAATCCATTCAGTAAACAGTAATCAGTGTGTGAGACCAAGCATCAAATAAATCATGCTATCATCGTTCTCCCTCCCCCTTGCAAGAACGGAATTTACCGCTATTGGGGTGCACCCGTAGGCCATCGCCCCTCACGACTATCTCTGCTAGATCTATGGCCATAATCTATAGGTGGTCCTCGGGTCCACTTGCCAAGTAACCTCGAGACCACTGATGACTTGACGGGTCCATCAGTCCTGTGACGCCTGAGGTGCACCCGTTGGTCCATCGACCCGAGCCACCGCCCCAGGTGGGTCACGCAATTACATGAATAATAATGCATAAACTCGGGGCCTATAGTCTCAAAACAGTATAAAAACCGTACCTTAGCCTTTATGGATTTCAAATACCGTAAATCAAATTATTTCACACATATCCATAAGGCTCCCATGTAAATATCACCTTTATGGAATTTATAATAATTAACATTTTTCAAAACATTTCATAAAGGTATAAATCATGTTTTCCATACGATGAAGACAGTTTGAAAAATCATCACTGAAAGTATAAAAAGACAAAACTGTCTTTTTTCACAGTAAAACACATATGCACGCTTTTCCGCGCTTTCACTTGAAAACATGGTTTTTCAATAATTTATAAAAAATAAAATATTTATTTTTCCAAATTCATAAATCCGTAATCATGTTTCTTTCTAAAAACACGTGTAGAGACCTCTAGTCTCGAAATCATAGTTTTTCTTCATTTCTTAACCATTAAGAAATTTTCATAATTAATTATTTCCATAATTAAAATCATAAAGGTTTTATGTAAAATCAAGTGAATATTTAAGAATATTTATAAAAATATTCACTTCAGTCTCTTTTTCATTTTCATCTCGTTTCACTTGAAATATCACCTACCGGGTGAATTTTCGGTGATTTCCTTTTCACCATTCTCGAAACATGAATATTTTAAATTTAAATATCATTATATTCATGTTTTACGAAATTTACTTAATTTCTCGATTTTCGTACCTGAAAATCGATACACGTGAAATCAAATCTTTTATTTTGGTTTTCGGTGATTTTCGGTAATTTTCGGTAATTTTTCGATAATTTTTCGACAGTATAACGGCTGCCGATTTGGCTAGCCTCCTGCACAGAAAATACAGTTCATATTTCTCAACCGGTATTTCACCATAATTTAAAACCGATAAATCACAACAAATTTCAAAACTAATCATTATAAATTGCATTTATAAATTAAATGCATAATTTAAAACGTGGCCAAATATCCTTACAGGTGGCACATGTCTCCCTTACCTGTTTCGGGTCAGCGACTGCCTTCCGAAGGTCGCTCCCGTGTTCACCTCGCCCGATTCCATCGGCTCGATTATCAAAGGAATTTTTTGGAATTTAAATTCTAAAATTTAAAATTTTTTCATAATTATTTAAATAAATAAATTATTTAAATAATTTAATACTTTTCGAGATTTCTTATCGATTCCCGTAAATCCCGAATTTTCGAATTCTCGAATTCTCGGAATTTCCCGTAATTTTCGAAATTCTCTTTTTCTTCCTTTCCTCTTTTTCTTCCTTTCCTCTTTTTCTTCCTTTTTCTCTTTTCTTTCCTTTCTCTTTCTTTTCTTTTTCTTTTTCCTTTTTCTTTTCTCTTTTTCCTCTTCGCCTCCTCACCGTCGGTTCAGTTTGATCCCATCGGCATCACCGCCGGTTCGTGCCTCCCACAGCTTGCCGGAGTTGCGAGGATCTCGGATCTGGTCTCCGTTTTCGCCCCATCACCGACGACGGCATCGGATCTAGAGGCTTGGGTTTCGGCCTCTTCCCTTCCTCTTTTCTCCTTCCTCCGCCGTTTCCTTCACCGCCGGTGGCCTCCTTCATCTTCTCCTCACCTCCGCCGAGGTTCGGGTTGTGGTGGCGGTGCTTGGAACGGTCGGCACCGCCGATCCCCTCTTCTCTTTTCTTCCGATTTTTCTTCTCTGTTTCGTTCGTTTCTGTTTTCCGTTTCCCTTCGCCGGCTTCGGCTTCCTCCTTCTCTCTTCTTGCCGGCGTCGTTCCCGTCTTCCTCTCTCTCTGGTCTTCTCTCTCTCGCCGTCGACGGTGATCGGGTGCCTTCTCTGTTTCGTAACAGAGAACAGAAACAGGGTCCCAATCCTGTTTCTGTTTCTTATCTTCTTTTTTTAATATAAATATAATATATATAATTATATATTTACCACATTAAATATATATATATCACCTTAATTTAAATACTACATATATATATATTTCATATATATATATATAGTGTGTGTATATATATATATACACACATAAATGTATAAAATCCACATATGTATTTATTTAATATAAAACAGTATATATCCTTTTATAATATATACCATATTTTATATATATACATATGTAATTATATAAAGACATATAAAAAAATATTTATATAATCTAATAATATAAAATATATAAATATGTAAATACCAACATTTTTATTCCTTTAATTTAGATTTCTTCATATCCAAATAATTTTCCATTTTCCTTTTCTTATTTAATTTGGATTTCCATTCTCCAAATTAAATTCTCTCTTCATTATTTTCCATAATTTCATCATTCTCCTTATTTCCAATTTATCCAAATTTAAATTCCTCAATTTCCTCACTTCTTTAATTTTCGAAATTTCAACGATATTCTCATCTCGTAAATAAATTTTATTTATTTACTTTAATTTATTTATTTTCTATTATCTAATTTCTTTAATATTAATTTCCAAAAATAGAAAATTTACAGTTATCACAGTAATTTTGGATATATGCATATTTTCTCCATCACGTGTAATTGTGCATGTTTATTTTGCTGAGTGCTCTCTCGGACTGACGACAGGTGGAAAGTTGAGTTTTAAAAACAGATTTTACTTTTCCATTACTTCATCAGCTTTGAGTCTCTATATAAAACAAATATAAAATCTCGTGTTTCTCTCCTTTTCCTTATTCATCTACTTTTTCTTTTCTCGTCAACAAACACCTGAAAACATTTATTATTTCTTTACTATTTAGGTTTTTATTTCTATCACTAATAGTATTTCTTTTATTTTACCTAATTTATATTTTGAGTCAATTTGGATTTTTCAATCATTACTTTTTTTTTTTTAATTTGATCATAGTTGGAGTTTGGTTTTTGTAGTTAATTTTATCTCTTCTTCTCAGGTCTGGGTTTTCCTCCAAAGTTAGGGTTTCCATTCCAAATTTTGGGAATTCTGCTGTCAACATATGTACTTAAGGATTCTCGAGCCCTTCTAATGGTAATAATAAAACTCTTCTTTTTACCTTTATTTGGCATCGATTGAATTCTCTAATTTTTTTTCTTTGATTTTTAGCTGTATTCTTCCAAGGACATCCTTTTCTTTGACTTCTTCTTTTAGGAAAAATTTCTCCGCCTTCTTTTCTTGCTAAATTATATTGGAATCAATAGGGGTGTAAAACGGGCAAGGTCCGGTGCGAGCCACGAGGATGCAGGCTTAAACGGGCTTAGCCCGTTTAGGCCCATTTTTAAACGAGCTACATTTTATATGCCCAGTCCATTTTTAATACGAACCTGGTCAGCTCGCAAGCCAAGTTCTTAAAATAAAAATAATAAAAATAAAATAAAATATTAAAAAAATCATTAAAATTCACATATAAATACAATTACAATTCACTTACAATATTTTAAAATAAATAATTGCAAACTTGAAAAAACATAAAGTTCTATTAAACATTAAACTTTCCAACATCTTTTTTTTTTCCACTATCATGCATATAATCTCATGGTTTGAATTCAAAGTAAAATTATATAAATTCATTTTTTTTGCTAGAATACAATAAAATCATGTTATGTATTATTTTGATAAGAAATAAAAATACATTAATAATATAATTTAAAAACTAATAATATATAAAATTAAAAAGGGCCTAAACGGGTCGACCTGCGGGTTGCTTGAACCGACCCACACGGATTGGTGCTCTGAGCAGGCCAACTCAACGGGCCTAAAAGAAAGAAACTGGCCCTTAAAAAGCTCGCGGGTTTAACAGATCGACCCGCGGGCTTTTACCTGTTTTACACCCCTAGGAATCAATGGTGTATTTTTCTCTATGGAACTTATGTATCTTGGGATTTACAACTCTTCATGGACCTTATCCTAGAAATTCCAACCAGGTAAATTTACTTTTCATTCCTTTTCATTTCTTACCTTTCCTTTTTTTTTTTTGAATATTTTGAATTTTTTTGTTCTATAATTAAATGATTTTATATCAGACTATTAGAGTAAGTTTTTTATTTGAGTTGTGTAATAATTTTATAAAAAAATAAATCTTTCTTTATATACATGCAGGAACACATGAGAGTGCAAACAACTTATTCATCTATGGCGTCCTCATCTTTTTTATATTCATCATCCTTATTAATTTCTTTGGCTTCTCATGGTTTCCACCCTAGCATGCTGGTAAGTTTTGGTAATTTGTTTATCAATAACATCAATAGTTGAATCGAAGAAAATAGAATTTTCTACAGTTGTGTAAATTGGAGAGCGGTTATGCAGTTGTGTGGATTGACGAGTTATGTGGGTTGGCGAGTTGTTTTGTTGTTGTGTGAATTGACGACCTATATGGGTTGGCAAGCTGATGCAGTATTTACGATAGTTGAATCAAAGAAAATGAAAGTTTCTACAGCTATGTAGATTGGCAAGCAATTATGCAGTTGTGTGGATTGGCAACCTGTGTGGGTTGGCGAGCTGATACAGTTTTTACGATAGTTGAATCGAAGAAAATGAAAGTTTTTACAACTGCGTAGATTGTCGAGCGATTATGCAGTTGTGTGCTTTGGTAAGCTATGTGCTTTGACGAGTTGTTATGCCGCTGTGTAGATTGACGACCTGTGTGGGTTGGCGAGCTCCTGCAGTATGTGCATCTTTTATTAGACTATATTTCTTATTGATTTAAATATTTTGTTGTATTTAAATATTTTCTTTTACTAACAATTATTATGTTGTATGTTGTGTATTGTATATTCTAAATTTGTTGTATTCTATTCAATTGCTGCAATTCTGTCTTTAAAGATGACTTTAATCTCTATGTAACAATAATGATATTTTTTTTACTTCTTTCGTTGTTCCATGTTTGCATTAAACAAAAATTTAAATCAAATTTTGTAACAAATCAACGAATATGATTTCAAGTCTTAGAATATTTTAATTTTTAACTCTTCATTTGTATGCACTACGTTTAAACAAAAAATTGTGAAAAAAAAATTTCCCTAATCAATTTTCTAGTTTAAATAATTTATACATATAAAACACTTCCCATAATTAAAATAATATAAGTGATACATCGAGGCTTTGATCACTTGGTTTATGCTTTATAGAATTAGATAAGCCAAGTTTTTCTTTGCAAAATACAAAGGAGCTTTAAACATGCCATACGCAAACCTTAAAAGACTTCCGTTTTGCATGCTTACTGAGAATAGTTAATAACATGGCAATGGCATCACCGTTTAACTGATTAAACATGTGATAATCAAGCAACAAATTAATCAGTACATCTCTCAAATTGCTTCCTTAATCATTAATCACTGCTTTATGTTACATTCTGCTTCTCTTTGCTGCAAATTACCCTTTCCTTGACCCCATAGGAAGGAAAAGAAAACAAAAACTAATAATTTCCCATCTCAACAGCATTTGACCAAACTAATAGAGATACAACATATACCTTTTCAACAGTCATTTAACTTAATTTATATATATATATATATATATATATAGAATAAATAGCCTCAAAGTGCATAAAGGAGGCATGCATATTATAATAAAACAAAAAATACTTCCATCATCAAATTAATAATGAAAGTTTGAATATATATGCAGTTGCCTTCAAACTTCCCAGAAGCAATGCATCCACCACACATGCATTTTCTTTAGAGAAGAGTGGGAGAGATATCCATGGGGAAGGGATTCCCCATAACATTGTCCATGTAGAAGTGTTGATGGGTGGCATCCATTACCACAAACTGCATATCTTCAGATGGCTTCCAGTGCCTTTTCCTTTGATTAATGAACCAGTTGTTTATTTGCTTCTGATCCAGACCAGTTGACTCGGCCAGGGCAAGCTTTTGAGACTCCTGTTGGATCAATGGGTTTCACCACACAGATATGATTAACAACAAATGCATTAAAGATTTGAGATGGATCATGCAATAATATAGGTCAGACTGCCCGCACTGCAAGCCATTGGTCCACGGAGTGCGATATGATAAGATAATTTCCTATGAATTTAACTCAAGAGACGAGCAATCAGATTAATACAAACTGATAAGATGTGCAAAAGCAGAAGTTTAAAGTTTGCCATTGTAGTCTTAAATCATGTTGGAAGCTCACATTTTGCAGTGGAATTTGCAACGCAAAAATAGATGAAACAATCCTGCTGATAAGTAATGCAATTGACACGTACCGACGGGTAAGGCCATTTGTAATGTCTACTCCACCAATCCAGCAACTGTTGCCTGGCTTCCTTAGGCAGCTTCCCTTTCTTTCTCTTCTTCATAAACTCCTGCTTCAGACTGCCTAAATATCCACTGTACTTCCGCAAAAGCTGACCTTTGAGTTCTCGATCTTCTGCTAGGGGATCAATAAAATTGTTGTTCACATCGACCTCTTCCTCGGATGATCCATTCCTGTCAACAGCTTCCCCAGAAGCTGAATACAGAATGAACTAGTAAGCATCTCAAACGAAGTACCTCCATGTTGCTCAAACCAGATCATGGCGGCATATTTCTTAATTACTCAACAGTAACAATCATATACAATAAAGGAAAGCAAAAATAAAACTGATAATCAGGTTCAAAAACTGAGCTAGCTAATAATCTCTATATTTAGTTGGTTATGCTTTCTTACCAAGACAAGAGTATACTCTACATTTAGTTGGCTATGCTTTCCTACCAAGGATATACAGTAAGGGTTCATACGTTGCAAAAAAATCAATTTCTCCATCATATAAAACACACATTAATCTAAAGAAGAACCCAAAGTTCACTTAGTAGTAACTTAGCTCAGGTTAATTACCTATAAATCAATTTCCGAAAATTCTCCTAAATATATTTCTGTACAGTGATCAAAGTTGCGAAGTTACTCATTTTCTGCGCTTGCAACAACAGTAGCATTTCTATATGATAGTTAATAACAAGACTACAATCTTTCAATGATTCTTGACCAAATATTTTCCTCACATTTTCCAATTTTTGAGTAAGGATATACTTCGAACTTTGATGATCAATGTATGTTGAAATATTCCCCGAACAACTAGAGTCCCCAAATCTCATACCTTCTTTAAGACTTCAATTTCCTTGAGGTATGTGCTACTACTACCATATGTTGCACAATTCACAACACAGTGCATCAAAAAAATAACTACAAGGAACATTTTGATCAGGAATATCCACTAATCTTTTATTGAATTTCATCCGCAATCACAAATATAAGCTGCAATGAATTCTACACACCCGGAACATTCATACATCTTAACTGTGGCTAGCATAACTCCAATGGAACACCAACTTAACAATAAGATAATATTTCTTGCTTAAAATAAATCAGACTTAGCAAGTACCATACCATAATTTCATAACTCCTATATTTCTCAAATCTGAGAAGTGTCAAGATCCATATCCTTATGCTATTCATACATGAATCCATTAGTTTACAATTATCTAGGATTTATCACTTTTTCAATTAACACTAGTTCAAGAATATTTTATAACTTAAACCAAATCAATAGTCCAAGAATTTATAACTTAAACCGAATCAAGCTTCCACTGCACACTCAAAGATCAGCCAAAAATATTCGTGAAACAACAAAATCGTCTTTCACATCATTGTCTGCACATGTCCAACAAAATTTCTAGAAAAATAACTTTTGATTCATATCTACCAATCAAAAACTATATGTATCTTAACTTTGATTCATATCTACCAGTCCTTTAGTAACTAGAAATATCACAACTAGTTTGGTTTCCATTTTCATTGGCTATCTAGATATTATAAACTAACCATCATTAAACTGTGATAAATGACAGTAGAAAATCCTATTCATAAGCTTAGCATGGTCCAAATCCAGCTATAATTTTGGTATCCCAAGTTGTCTCCAATTTTGAATATTATATCATGTAACAATTAATTCCCCACAATTCTCACTTATAACATAATGTCTTGGATTTTCTTTTCACTAAATATAATGTCATCAACTTCGAGTCAATGTCAAAAACAAATAAACAGAATAACCTCCTTTATGCATATAAAGCTATTTACCACAGCTATAACTATTGCATATTAATCCATCAAGACAAATTCTCTAGCAATACATATAACCAAAAAATGGTTCCTTAAAATTTTCAAAACATCATTTCCTTCCAACTCCAATATTAATTCAATACTTAATTCCAACCATGCAGAACCTAAACCTAATCTTAATCTGTGATTAGAGATTAACTCATACCTCATCAAACAACTTCAAAACCTTGATAAATTGAACATATTTCCTCAAACTCATAGGACTTCCAATGATCAAATCATTTTCATTAATAAACTTTTAACTCGTAATATATGTTATGATATAATCGCACTGAAAATCTCTTCCAACTTATAACATTACATTATGTCAAAGTAATTAGAGTTTTTTTCCTCAACTACAAAACCCCAAAACTCATAAATAATATCAATTAAACTAATTGCTCAAATTTTCATTGGATTTTTAATTATTCCAAATCTCATCAAATCATTTACCTATGCTCGCCAACACAATCTAAAGATATAACTAAACCCAAGCTTTAAGAAAACTGCATATACTACAAAAATCATAATCTCAACTTACAAAATTTCCCCATATAATCCAAGATTCCTTGAATTGTTAGTTTGTGCTAATAAAACGCTTATACATACCCAAAAATCATAACCTAAACTGCAATAACATTTTATGTAACGCTTCAAAACTAAGATTTAACATGATCACTTTATTTTAAAGTAAAACTCCAAAATTGTACAAAACCTTATTTTAACCATTGTAAAATTCTTCAATACATAATCTCTTCAAGAAAATCCATAACTTTGATCCAACTAAATGATAAATCTCAATGACTTTAATGTGAACCAATAAAGATGCAAAACTATCTTTACACTTCATAAGATCTCATTAACCAACAATATCTTCAAAGCCTAAGCAATCTTCTCAATTTGATCTTCTAAAATCCCACAAGACTAAACAAACTTATTACTTAATAATCTATAAGAAAAAAAAGTAAAGAAAATGAGCAAACCATGACTCCAGTATAACCTCATACACCTTTTCATCAAACATCTTTTTCATACATATATATGTCATTCACAAACAACTTTCATATCATCCTTCAAATCTTTTAAAAAACTTTTTATCATATCAAAACATCTGAACCTTTCATACTTTGCATTACCCTTGCAAATATAAAGTCACAATTCTACGGTTGTAATCATATATCACCCTACTAATAATCAACTTTGAAATCCAGGAACCCTAGTTTGACCAAAACCCTAAATTCTTATAGGTTTTGATCAATCTCATAGGGAGTATAGTTTTAATCTTATGATGTATATAGTTCAGTAGCGACCAGCACACAGATATAACCACACCTCTTCCTTTTACCATGTGTTTGGCTGCAGCCTCAGCTAGCTGGCTGCAACATATATTCCATTTACGGAAGACATTAAGACATTGCAGTCAAACTAGATGGTCGCTAGTTAGTTGCCCCAGAAATTTCCTTCTTCAATCTTGAGTTTAAACTCCTCAATATACCAAAAGAAGTGAACCAGCTCTTTGCCAAAAATTCCCATTTTCCAGCATGGTTAAACAACAAAACAATACATAATCTTCCAATATACAGCAAGCATACGTCGATAAGCAATCTCCTTCTACGGTTTAACTCCGAAAAGGTGAAAAATGTGTCCATATCTAGTATACCGGAAGACTTCACAAGAAAGCACCTCAAGAAAGGAATCAAGCCAGCGAATATGTACTGCTGTTTAGGGTGGATACCCTAGTTTAGTAAAACAGTTCCATACCCATTATGAAAGAAGTAGCAAGATTTGATAGAAACGTAAAAGAAGAAAGCACAAGAGAAGATGCCAAAAAGAAGGAAATAAAATACTTGAGGACCGCTCTTGGAAACGAGTGCCGCTAACCATCTATTATTTTGTTGATTAGTAAAGCTACATGTCCCAAGAGACATAAACATGCATGGCAGACTGATTTTAACTTTATATTAGCAATGATCCATTTCGTACATCAAGAAGTTTGGAGGTGAAACGCTAAGAAAGCACAGGTTAAACAGACAAACCAGAGAGAAAGTATTATCACCAGAATTTGGCGAGGAAACTGTGAGGGCTTTGAACTGACACTCGACCCTTTGGAGAAAAAGCATGGCTTCCTTGAAGGGTTTAGAGAGCTCTTGCTCGTATTTAGTCAGCATCTCACAATAAGCCTCCATGAACTGGTCAAGTGCTGGATCTTCACCTATGCAGCCGGTGCTAGTGGGACCCATAGTGACCGCAGACGCGCATGCTTCTTCTAATCTCGCCACCACTTCAGGTGGTGCTCCTACCTGCTTGGGTTTATTAACACTGCTTTTATTAGAAAAAACAATGATCTCTTCGCTACACGGGAAAAAAATAAAAGAAAACTTAAGACTCATGTCTTTATCACACGTATATCTTACTCAAAAAAAAGTTCTGACCTCTCGCTTTCATGACAGAAAAATCTTTCAAGATGCAGTAAAGCAAAAACATGAGAAACTGGTTCGATAATACGAAAATAAAAATTTTCCTCTCAGCTAAAAATTGTCCAAAGAAATGACACAAGCATTAAAGTGTATACAGAATTTCAAAAGTACTCGCGCGGTATTATTTACATATCCGAACGAGTCTATTTTCGAAACGAGAGGAAGCGATGAGTGCGTGATTTGCGTGTGCTTTTCTAAGAAGAGAAAGACTGGCCGAGAGAGAGAGAAAGAGGGAAGGTTTATGGACAATTGGCAGGCTCAAAGTCAACCAGTTCGGTTTTTCACCTTTTGACAATTGGCATAGGCGGCCAATAGGCGGTGGTAGTGAGGATGAGCCATGATCTTGGCCTTGACAGAAGAAGAGTTACCATCGTTGCTCTCCATGAAATAACACCCGGTATTATTGTTGGTGGTGCTGGTGTTGTTGTGATCGTCAAGAATCATAGAGGAGCCACTGCTGCTGTTGTGGTTCTGGTCCTGATTGCTGGTGGGAGGTAGAGGATGAAATAAGGAGCTTGAGTCTGAATTACGATGATGATGACGATGAGGGTGAGAAGTCGTGAGAGGCATCATCGTCATAGGACATAGTCCATTACTATTGTGTCCAAATGCCATCATGCAAGAAGTGCTATTGGAACCACCTTCCATTATCTCTCACTATCTTATCTTTCCTTTTTTTTCTTAGTAGTTGTTCACTTGGGGACTATGCTATATAACAACATAAACCATTCTCTCTCTCTTCTCTATCTTTCCTTCTTTTTCTTCTTTTCTTGGTTTCTCTCTCCTACGCAATCCTTTTTCGCCCTAACGATTGTTTGTATCTCCAGAACCCTCCCGAGATTTATGCTACAAGAACCAGACTTTTTACAGGAAATCCTAAATAGTGATAGTAATGGAAGTAGCGGTAGCGGCAGCAGCAGCCAGTCAGTTATGAAATGGGGGTTTTTACACTCTTGGCTGGTCTGGCAAAGCCTGCTCAGATTTCCTTTGGAAAATGGGTGTTTATCTTTCTAGTCATGAGCAGCATTTACTCTTAACTTTCCATTAGACTCTTTATCTGTCTCCCCATCTTCTTTCTCTCGCTCTTCTTTACAAGGAAGAAAGAAAGAGAGAAGGGTTCCTGTGTTTCAGTAGGATTGCACAGAGCGCACGCGGGGTATGCAGAGAGAAAGGAAGAGAAAATAGATAAGAGAAGGCAGTGTTTCAAGTTTCATGTTAAGTGGTGGGTGTTGCTGTAAATCTTTGAGGTACTGCCTGCAAAGCTTTACCTTCCCGATGAAAACTCTCCCCCTCTTTTATTGCACTGCCACTGCTACACTGCCATGACTGGCAAAGAAAAAGAAGAGAGAAGATTAGATTTATTATAATATTTTCTTTTACAAGGGAAGAGAAACAAGAGCACTACAAGATAAAGGAAAGAAAGGATAGAGAAAAGAACGATCAAATCGAGGAAGGAGCCAACGAGGCTAGTGGTGACGGAAATAGGGAAAGTTTTTGGGGCACGGAATCACAATTACACAGACTCTTCTCTCTTTCTATCTCTTTCTTTCTGTTCGTACTGTGCAGCTGTGCTCTTCACTCATCGCTGGGGTTTTCGATACCCATCTGTCCACTCATTTAATATTCGCACTTATGTTGTTCGCCCAAACCCTACCCACGCTTCCATTGATCATTATAGAGTAATAATTTTGGCACATTAATTCCTTTTTAACTTCCTCCCCTGTACTTATTAAACATAGGTATGTTAATAAATGAGGGTTAAATTTAAGATTGTCACTCAATTAAATTATTAAATGTATTTAAATTTTAGATATATAAAAATAATAAAATAATTTACCTATAAAATTATTAATCATAAAAATATTTCTTTGAAAATTTTACAATTTTGGGTTTGCAATTTAGACATTTGAATAAAAAACCCAATACTTCTTTTATTATTTTACTAAACATTTTTTGAAATGAGATAAATATAACTTTTAAACTTAAAAACCATTTTCAACTTCAATTTTAAGCTAAATTTAAAAATATTACTTCGTTTAGTAAAAGACCACTCCTTCCGTATATATTGGCAACATTAAGTTAAATTGTTTATATTAGTTTTCATAGATTAATTACTCAATGAAACTGTAAGCTACATTGAGTTAGTGTTAATAACACAAGACCTTTTAATTCTTAATGATATATTACAAGCTTTTGTTTGTCGAAATCAGCCTCTAATGACATTTAGCGGCACTGTTACTCAATCCTATCCAAGCCATTTCATGCTCGACTATGAGTACTTAACTAGCTGGATGCAGAATTGTGATTTTCTTGCGGCAGGAGTTGACTGCTTTCAAACCAATCTTAAAGAAAAATAAGCTAAAATAAAAGATTGAAAAAGGCCAAATTGATGGGTAAGGCGAGTGAAGATGAACGCAATGGACAAAATCTTTTCCTAGAGATTTTAAAATCTCTTACACTCATTGTTAGTCTCAGTCATAGCATCTAATCCGCAATTATTTAACATAGAAAAAAGTTTGGTTTCAACTAAAAAAGCTGGTAAAGCAAGTGGGACAGTCCGAATGTCTCTTCTTTCCCCCTCTCTCTCTCTCTCTCTCTCTCTCTCTCTCTCTCTCTCATTTTAAAGATCAGGGCAACTCTCCTCTCTAGCTTCCACTCCCCTCTGGTGTGGCTGTGAGCTTCGAGTCTGTGACTGTGTTTGTTGGCACCATGGGATACGGCTCCAATCAAGTTGAACAATTGCCTCTTTTCCATTGTCTCCTATGAATCCACCTAATTCTTCTAACAGTACCCATGCTATGCTATGCTAAAAAACTTACTGCCTGGTTCTCTTCTGCAATGGCTATCAGGTCTATGAACTGTTTCAGAATACCTAGATCAATACATATACGAAGAGGACTTCGTTCTTTTTCTTTATGTATGCATGGGACCAGCGAATTTTCTTAATTACCTATATGCACTCTTTAATTTTTTGCAAATTCTCATAGGTTATTTGTAGTTCTACTGTGTTGCCGTACTGTTCATTCAAATGTAACTACTGGCATAAGACATTTGATTAGTAGGACCAAAGAAATTATTCAATGAAAAATCAAAATGCAATATTTGGTGAGAAATTGATTGCCTTCTCTTGTACTATATATTTGCTTTTGTGAAATATTTATGTTCACTTGGAAATGTTTGATAGCTGGACTGGACTTGCTTGCATGCTTTCATCGTCAAAGACTAGATATCATATGTTGTTCATGATCAATACAAGTCTACCATGTAGATTTCAATATGTTCCAAAACATGTCTGCAAGGAAGAAAGAAAGAGAGAAGGGTTCCTGTTTTTCAGTAGGATTGAACAGAGCGCACGCGGGGTATGCAGAGAGAAAGGAAGAGAAACTAGAAAAGAGAAGGCAGTGTTTCAAGTTTCATGTTGTCTGCAATTATGGCATTTAAAATCAAAACTTTTGTTCTCGGTGAACTTAATTCTACATATGCTAGCTAGATACATGGAAAGGGATGCGTACAACTGCAAAACGACGCAGAAATGCGCTTCTTCCAGGGAAGCACCATGACACCAGTAGAACTCAAGTGTTGTAGACTTGTAGTAGTTGGTGAAAATGTGCAAAACTTCAGTCTATCTACTGTCCATGCATAGTATTCATAAAATCCCGGTACAAATATAGCAGACCTGCCATGTCAGTTTCCAAAATTTATTTCATTTTCAACAAGGTGTTTGACGCAGCACTGGCGCAATTGAATTCTCATTAGCTGCATCGCGCTTTACCATCAGAGTCCGCTGAAATATGCCTGCAGGGTTTGCATTTTCTTTTTCAGCTAATACAAAAGAGCAAAGTACGTAGAATACTGCAGCAAATGTATTTTCTATTATAGAAAACCAAAGAATGGAATACAGATATAATTAGTCGTAGACTAAAGTTTGCTGGGAAAAGAACACAGACATGAACAATTAATGAGTTACGCATAAACTGGTTTAAGCTTGAACAAATGTTATTTTGGAATGCATGTTTGAGCAATCTGAGTTAGACAATATGTAAATCAATTTCTCAAGATCACACGATCAAAATCCAAAACCTATTCACAATCACATCAAATTATCTTCTGAAATTACAAACAAACAGTAGATAAGGTTCTCCTTGTGAATTTACCGTGTTAGATTAACAAATCAATCCAAGATTTGACCCTTCTCCCACTCAATTATTAAGGAAATCAAGACAAAGGAAACAGTTCAACGGAAACCTTTCATATATTTTATTTTCTTCGGTGTGTGCACAAATATAATGCAGTTTCCCTGGCATTGCGGGAATCTTGCCATAAAAGTCAACAATCCCAAACGAAAACATAAGGTCAACTTATATTTTTCCCCTTTATTGCAACATCTGAGTGAAGGGTTTTAGTCGGGGTTAGGGTTAGGGTTAGGGTTAGGGTTAGGGTTAGGGCCAAAGCCAGGGGTCAGGGCTATGGGGCCCGGAGAGAGAAAGAGAGGGCATAGTACGCGAATCCGTCACAACCGCGTAAGAATAAAAGCAGAGAAAAAGCTTAGAAAGACGTCACTGGTTTTGCGGTGAAGTGAGAAGCTGAGTGTGGGACTGTGTGGGTGGTGGTGCTGAACCTGGGTGAGGGTAATGGAGGGACGGAAGGATAAGTTCCTTTCAAGCAAAAGCTTTTCTTCTGATTCACTTTACGTCATTTCCATCAACTGTTGCATGATAAGAAGGTGAGATTAAGAAAAAGGAAAACAAATGAAAAGAAAGGGAAGAGGAACAAACAGCTGTTACTGCGCTACCTGGACTTCAATAAATAAAGTATTCAAGTTTGAAAGACAGAAAGAAAAGAAAAGAAAAGAAAGATATCGGAGTATATTTTCTTAACGTTTCGTGTCATGACTCATGAGCCTCCTCCTTGCCCATCACCCCTCACGGTAAATCAAAAACAATCCCACCTTTCTTCAACCATCATTGATGGTTATAAGCTCGTTCATCTTTAAGTTTGGTTATTATTAAAGCTATCGTTAGAAAGATAAACCCACTTTTTTAACCATTATTAGCCATGAAATGAACATTTTTACGACATGCACGGTGATAAACTGGTAATAATTAAGGTTGCATTATCTCATATGCTCCACTTCATCCCTAATTAAATCATTAATCTTAGCCTTTTTATTACTACACTGGAAATGTTTCTACTTATCTAGACTAGTCAAAGAGAGTTTATATAATTGTTATTAGTCCATTATTACTCAATTGTTTTCTTTATAAATAAAGGTATGGATAAGGTTAGTTGCGTATGAATCTGCAAATTTATTATCTTAATTTTATCTTAATCTCTAAGTCAAAAAGTCGATTGTATTATTATTTGAGTTTATATATTATGCACTAACAGTATACAATTTCTATACACTGTCAATACACTAGAGATTAATATCTCATCAATAAATCCTTATAGGCAAATTAAAAAAATTTATTTATATTTGTATATAAGGACCTATTGATGAGGTGTTAAACTCTGATGTATTGACAGTGTATAAAAACTATACACTGTCAGTGTATCATATATAAATCCTTATTATTTTACTGTTTAACATATTTTGTTAACATACATGATACAATATTTTATGATGATGCACTGACAATATATAGTTTCTATACACTGTCAATGCATCAGAGATTAATACTTCATCAATAAGTTCTTATAGGCAATTTAAAAAAATTATTTATATTTGTATATAAGGGCCTATTGATAAGGATCTATTAATAACAGTGTATAAAAACTATATACTATCAGTGCATCATATATAAATTTATATTTTATATTCAAGATTCAACTGTAAATAATAAAAAATAACTTAGAGCTTGACAGCAAATCAACTTTATCTAATTATTACCATCAAAACCTTGTAGATAATCATGATTTAAATAACAGGGTCAACTTCTAGATCTAGATTAGAAATACCCATTTGGAGAAACAAGACATGCTTGCTCTCATCTTCACCCTGTTTATACCCCACCATTCTTTTGAAAGCAAGCTCTCAAGAAATTGGATGACACTCGGTTTATGGGGTGGGATTTGACACGATAGATGCTTATTTAGCCAATCTATTTGATTCACAAACTTGCAACAGAAGGCGTGGTCGTCTCTATAAAGCTCATCGTTTTATTCCATTTGTGGCTTTTCTTTTCCATTATGTTTGGTGACAAGACTCCCTTATACCCTAATCTGTACTCAATTCAAATATGGTATAAAGGCACCGAACTTCAGGACCTTGTATCAGGATTTGTGGTGAGTTTCTCATGTGGCTCGTGGCTGGCCACATGAGCTGAGCGCGGAGGGGCCCTTGGTCGACCAAACTGGATTGCATAAATCTTTCTAATGGAGGCATTTGATAGCTCTGGCCGACATCTTGCTTTTTCCAGTCCAATCTATACACCACCATCAATGGAGATAATAACTGTTGGACTCTTGCGAGGTTGAGATGCTACAGCTAGTCCCCGTACTCGGCCATCCCTCTCCCTTAGGTATAAGAGCATCACGCTGAGTCGCACGTGCAAAATGGTGAGCTTCAGTATAAGGCTTATGATAGAATCTTTCGGCCTGTATTGGTATTACTTTGAACCTCTTATCTTTCCTTTCCCACCCGAGCTTCTCTTCCCATATGACAGAATAATATTGGACTGCTACGAAGCTTATTAGTTTCAAGCAAAAAGAAAGAAAAAAAATGTAAACAACAACTCAGTCTAGTTTGACAAGAATCAGCCATCAAGACCTGCTTCCTCTATAGTAACGGTGCATAATCGTTCTAGTTTATGGAAATTTTTTCACTTGGTACAATAAGCAGCTGTATTAATGACTAGATAAACACTTTCATGCAGCCCAAACTAGAATTTCTGGATTAGCACGGAACTGGAAAGGCCAGCCTGCTCTATGGTTTGGGTTGGATCAGTAAGAAGTTTAGGAGGGAATCCCATTATCTGCAATTGATAATTTGTTGCACTGCCAGGTCTAGATGCATTGATGAAGGAACGGATGTCATCAACTGTATGGTGGAAATTGAAGGGGGCGATCAGGCGAGTCCCGTCAGTCAGCCTAAGCTGAATCGAGGTTGATGGTAAGCTTTCATCTACAACCAGGCCAGGAGAAGGGTTTGGAGCAGTGTTGAGAGGACTGGAACTGATAGTTGGTTCAGGAGCTGCCGAAGTACCGCTGCTACCAAGAGTTCTTCCTACACCCTGAAATGCCACCTGGCGCTTCTTCTCTGGTTCCTACAAAAAGACGAACGTAGGAGTGATATACTCAAATGGACTTCAAGAATCAGCCAGTTGCGCTGAATGTGCGATAAAAGAAGACAACAGCATTATTGAAGAAGGCCTTTCAATCACTTTCTAAATTCTACAGGTTACAATCTTATGGACAAATACAATGCTAACAAGAGAGAGAGAGACTCACAGGGCATTTCTCATCCCTTTTTATCAGACTGACATGAACAGCAGACCTTCTATCAGCAGGCTCAAGCTCTTTAGGACACTCAGACTTTCTGATGCTCTGCATTGAGATGCGACCAAGTTAATAAAACAATAACAAGCATTCTGAAACATAACAATTAATTTATTCATTAAAAAAAAATTGAAACCATATAGAATGAAACACCTGTTTGGCAAGATAAATGAAATGGAAGAGACAAGAATGCAGAAGGCCAAAATTAGTAATTGCGGTATAAAATGGAGAACAAAAATAATATACCTCCAATAACACCTGTCACTTTATTTCTCTTCTTTAATTCTATTTCTTTCATAGGTGTTAAATCCTAATTGCCATTACCTCTAAGAAAGGTGCATTTTCAGGATCATCCAGCCTCCTCAGAGGGCCATCATCTACAGTGAAACCATTGGTCCAGAAAACTATGTTGTGAATAACAGGCTCAGGCTGTTGAGGTGCTGAATCTACAGTTTCCCCTGAGAGTAATCTACTGGTTCCAGTAAAACTTGTTGAACTTGATGATGGACGAAGATGTTCGAGAGGCCCTTCTACAGCTCCCAGTTGCCTAGCTTGATTGAAAATCTCATCTACATCATTATTCTTTGAAGGATCTTGAACAAGCATGCCACTGCAAAAATTTATAGTTATAGCTTATCATCCTTGAGCATTTCATTATAGTGGATTCCAGGGTTGGAATTTTCTTTAGATGAACTCTTTGAGGAAGCTTAATAAAAAAGGAAATAGTTTCATCAATAATAAATAGAATGATGAATGTGTATTGATAAATCAACCTATTACTGGACCTCACATCAGATGTGCAGATCAAACATAGCAGCTTGAACTTAAACTATAAATAATCCCCAAATATCCAGCACTATAGACATTCCAATACTATCAATATGAGAAAAAAAAATTACATACTGCCTAATGGCGGCAAACTTTGAATGAAGCCTTATCGACTTTGTCTAAAATCAAATTATAATTTGCTATCATGCATGAAAATACTGTGTCAACAACATCAAAATTAGCATGCAGTGAATTTTTAAGGCAGAAATGAGCTACAGATAGTATGCTTCGATGTTCTAATAAAAAAGATAGCATTAAAAAAAGCCAAAAGTTATACATAATTCACCAAAGTTTTCAAACAAAACCTTTATGAATGCATTTCCCAGAAGTAATTCAACCTGTACTCCAAGCATACAAGCACAAATTAGCATCATTTTAGAACGAAAGAGGATCTTTGTCCAGTTCTTCTTGTTGAGCAGACTACAAGTACAATAAAACTGTCTATGCACAAAGTGATGTACTCAAAGAAATATAGTTCATACATAACAACTGCCGTAATATGGTTAGACAACTTATCAATATGCTTTGAAATTCAATACCTCGCATCCAACACTAAGCAAAATCCATGCTATTAACTGCTAGAATTTGTATTTAATGGAATAATTCAATAAAATCTGCTATTCTGGGAAATGCAGCTTCTTATATGCATACAAAATTTTGAGGTAATAATCCACTGCTGACCATAGCTCATCACTTGTAAACAACTTAAGAACTTCCAAAGGTGGTTATCAATAAACTGTCTCAAACTACCATCCAATTAAAGAAAAGTCTACCATGCTTAAATGAAAATTTAAATGAAAATTGTTGAATGCCCTCTTTGTATAGCACTTTTGGTCTATCATACTATCATGCTAGCATAGGCTTCTCAAGCACTAAAACACTGAATTTCAATGTCAAAACCAGTGTTAAAAGTTGACAAACATTAACTTTCCAATCCCACTCACATCTTAAAGTCCCCCAAGCAATCTCCCCAAAGTACAAGGTGAAGAAGTAAACTACTCTGGCAATCTCCCCCACTAAGTTCTTGCTCAAGTTTTCGTCCAAAAACTATGCTCCCATTCCAATCAAACATCATCCGCTAATTCCACGGTATAACTCTAAAAGCAACAGCCAAGGCCTCCCTTTTCTTGTAAACTTCAAATTAATTCTCAAACTCCATATGAATCAAACTTGAAACTTTAAAAACTGGGAAACAAATTACATTCGTCCTTACCCTTTAAATTTCCTCAATAATCAATCAACAACCGGATGATAAGCACCAGCTAAAATTAAGAAGAAAGAATTGGATTCTTGGAATGAAATAAAGAAAAAAAAAGGGAGAGAACGATAAGAGAGGACCTTTTCTCGCCGCCAGTGTAGTACTCCTGGGGGCTATCGGAATCGCTGTCAGAATCGGGTCCCGACCGCCTGTTCAGATCCGAGAGCGTGCGTATGCCACCGGTGCGGCTGCTTGACGGCTGCGCTGGTTTCTTGTCACGTGAGGCCATTGGCTTTGTCCGATTCTGTTTTCTCTGACTGAGAAAAAAATCGGGACAGAGAAAGAGAAGAGATTCTCTGGCAGGGTGGCCTGTGACTTGTGAGCTATTAAGGAGAGTGAATACTTTTGTACATTGACAGACGCATTTTCACAAAATGGATTTTTCTTTATTCATTCCTTCACTTTCACCTTCATTGTTATTCTTGTGGGCTGGCGTTTATGGATCACTAAAAGCCTAAGTGCCATGACTTGGGCTCAACAGTAGGCAGTCTTCTCCACAGAGGAAACCGTCGAAACCTAAAATGTAGGCAGACGGAGTTTTGTCAGATCCAGTACAAAACTCGGGTTTCACAAGTTAGCTGTTGGGCTGAAGTTCGTCGGCCTTGTTCACTGTGAATTATTTCACATTCTTGTTCTTTATCAAGCACGGTTCTTACAACAAAAGAATCCTTAAACTTCTTTATTAAATTTAGTATTATAAGTGCATTTCCTAGGCGCATTTGTTTATGGAATAAGGGCCACTGTGCCCCGACAATGTAACAAGATGATGAAATGATTATTCTTTTGGTACCTAAACAAGATGCAAGGGGTGTGGTGTTTGGTGCGAAAATTTTGTTTTTAATTGGCATTAGGATATAGTTTTTTACTGGTAAATTCTATTTCTAGATAAAGTTGGTCGTAGTAAGATGTTTGGTTGGTTCTCTCATTAAAAAGAAGACAGATATTAAAACTCCTTTCACTTCTTCCGAAGTATAAATAATGGTGCAAAGTGCAAACTGCAGTGCAAAATAGGGCATTGGTTGCTGCAAGACAATAATGATAGGCAAGGCAGGCTGGCAGTTCAGGACCATCGCTTCCTTGCTTGGAGATGCACTATGAACTCAACTTATTCAAAAATTTGAAATTAAAGCTTGAATTTGATCAAATTTAAATTTTAAAGTTCAAAATCAATTTTATAAAATATTTGAATCATTCAAACTCAATTCAATAGATACTAATTTTTATTGGATTGAGTAGAAAAAATTATATGTTCTTTAAATAACATTTCGAATTCGAATTTTGTGAATAAAAAAAAATAACGTTGAAAAAACTCTTCTTATTCGGGATTTGATTGTAGCTAGATTTCAAATTAATTAGAGTCTAAAATAATTTTCGATACCGAGAGATTTCGACAAAAAAAACCCTTAATTTAATAGATTATAACTCGACTCGATCAATTTAATTTATTATTTTTTAGTCATATATTATAAATATAAAATAATAAATATAAAAAATAGATTAAAAACATCATTATCTTTTTAATTAAATATTAAAATACTTGAATTCAACTAGATTTATTATTAAGTAATTCAAACTCAAAAAAAAATCATATTAAACTCAACTAATCAACGCATGGAATTGGAACTTAACTTACTAACTCAAGTCAGTAGTGAATAGCTATTGTGTTTAGGGATGTAAACGGGTCGGGTACCCGTTAGATTTGGGATACCCGAACTCGAACCCAATTAACTTTAATAATACCCTAACCCGATTAACTACCCGATTATTTTTATTTATGCTACCCGAACCCTAACCCTATAAAATATAAATACCCGTTTAACTACCTAAACCCGTTTAATTACCTGTTTATTAAGTCAAAGTTTGATTTTTAAATTTAAAATTAAAATTAATTTTAGAATAACTTAATTAAAATATTATATTAATAAATTTAATTTAACTCATAAAAATAAATTAAAGTTAAAAATCATAATTATAATATATAATGATTTAATTTAATTAAATAAAACATTAATAATAAATAATTTATATATAAAAAATATAAGTATTGTATTAATTAATTATTATTTATAATCGGGTTCGGGTAACGGGTACCCTAAGATAATTACCCGAACTCTACCCTAACCCGTAACGAGTAGTAATTTCACTACCCGAACCTTACCCGAATCCGATTATACACTACCCTAATCCTACTTAAACGGATCGGATAGGGGTACCCATTGCCATCCCTAGTTGTGTTGAACAAAATCAATCTTCAAGCCATAAAAATACTAGTAGTAGCTCATAATTTTCAACAATTGCAAAAATCCACATCTCTAATTAAAATAAACTTAATTTTGGCCAAAAAAATAAAATAAACTAAATAATAATAGTACTATTTAACAGATTACAGGTAAAAAGTAAGGCTTAATAGGACTAATTTTCTGTTTACACAAGAATTCAAGGGAGAAAAACAAAAGGATCAACAAGAAAATTACTATGAAAATCCAACTTAAGAGTGGAATTTAAAAAAAAAAGGTTAATAGTGATTAACACGCTTAATAAACTTTCTTAGTGAAAAGATTACGCAAATTAAAAAAATTACTTCCGCTTCCAACGTTAGGACCGCTGCTTCTACCATTTCCACCGCTGCCGCCGCGGCCAACATTGCTGTCGGCACTAATACCGTTAAGTATGGCATTGTTTTCATCAGTTCTACAACTCAAATGATGCCTATACCCAATACACATTGGCACGTTCAAATTCAAAACCTTTGCTTTGTTGTTGTTGCCAGCATTACCAATTTTACCGCGACGAGTTTGGGCAGCTTCTTTCTTGCCGCTACTCTTTTCAGCACTCCGAGCCAAAACATCGACGCTCTTAACGCCGGAAACTCCACGCCGAACCTGCCAAACTGGGCTGCTTCGGCCCAAGTGAACCCCTGCCCGACTGGGGCTGCTCGGCCACTTTCTAGACTTGGATTCACCCGCCGAGTTGCTTCGGGAACACGGGGCGCTACTTACCTTCCGGGTGCCCACCGCGCCGGCAGCCAGCCTGGGTCGGGTCCCGCTAGTACCTGCGGATCTGCTCCTAGAAAAAGGCCAAATATTTATATTCAACTCAGCTGGACTCGCTCTGCTTTGACTCTGACTCTTCTTCTCCTTCTTCTTCTCTTTCTCTTTATCCTTGTCTTCTGGGTTTTTCGCTCCATTTTTGCCCTTCTCTTTCTTAAAAATATCTCTCCACCGTTTCGAAGCTGACAAGACAGTAACCGGCTCCGACGTTATAGGAGGGCCAGGTTCGGATTCAGGGTCGGGTATAGGAGGTTCTGATGTAGGTGGATTTGGGATGGCTTCTGGGTTCTCTTCGGGTTGTTTGTTGGGTAAGAGATGGAGAGGAAGGAGAACGCCATTAACGAAGAGCTCATCAGCTGAGATGAGATCGGGTTGAGGAAAAGATGGGTTTCGGACCATCCAGAACTCGAATTCCGGTGAACTTGAATGGCTGCTTCTGCTGCTTCTTCTCCTACTGCTGCATGGCGTTAAATTCTCGGCTTCTTTGCTTGCAGTTGTTCTGCTCTCCATTTCTTTGGTAGAAAAAAGAAGATAGAGAGAAAAAGGTCAGGATTTGTTATATTTTTTTGAGAGGAAAGGTGAGAGCTTTGTTTTCTGGGTGACGAACTAGAAGGGAAGGTGATGGGAACCCCACAAAAAAATATAAAATTAAAAAAAGGAAAATATGAGAAATTGATTAAAAGTAAGAGAAAAAATACAAAATTTTGACTTTAATTCAATTTATTCGTTTAATTATTTTTAAAAGTTTGTATTTGAGTAAAATTCAAAAACACGTAAATTTTAAAAATTAATATTAATAAAATTTTATAATTTTTTTAAGAGTTTACATACTTTTAACATCGTTTCTTAATAAAGTAACATTTTATGATTAATTTATGATTTAAAAAAGTTATACATTTTATTTTAAATTGATTTAATAATCAAATAAACCTGCAATCTTTTACACAAAATAAAAATAAATCTTCAACTTTTAATTTTATTGTATAAACCTCTAACATTTTAGTATAATGCAATTAAATCCAAAGCAATTATAAATTTTCACAGTAAAATAAAAAGATTAAGGGCTTATGCCTTATAAGACCTTAACCTCTTACTTGTTTTACTTAATTACATTATTTTGAAAGGTTGAGGGCTTATGTATAGTAAAAATAAAAATTTATAGACTTTAACAATAAAATTAAAGGTTAAGGGCCTATATCCATTTTGTATAAAAAGGTTGATGACATATTTGACTATTAGATCTTTTAAATTTTGACATTCAATAGATTTAAAATTTGACACTAGTAATTTCTTTCAAATTATGATTTTTTTTATAAAAAATAGGAAAATTATTTTTTGTTTTGGATTTAGTCTTGTATTTTTTGGGATGCAATTGAAAAGAAAGAAAAAGTGGGAGGCTTTTAGGAATTAGGAAATTTGGGGTCCATTTCTGGGGATGCATAAAAGAGAGGGCAAAGTTAAGAGCTTGGGAAATTGTTATTGTTGATTCTATTTTCTAAGTGGGGAAATATGAAAGAGTAATTCATGTCATGTTATTTTTTCATTAGAATCTAAAAAGCTGCTAATAATAATTTAAGTAACATGGCTGCCGTTATAAAAAGAAAAAAAAAAAGTAACATGGCTGCCATTTACTTCCCTTCCTATTTTCTCTCTATCATTAATAATTCTCTCCTTACACTTTCAATAAACCGTCTATTGTTATGGTCATTATGTTCTCAACAACAATAAAGTGTGGATAATAGTATTTTTTTAATAAATAAACTATAGATTTGTCTGCATGTTTGGTACAAGGTAAAATCACATTAACCATTGGTTATTGAATTATAACTACATTTACACATGATGCACATCTTTAGGTATATATCTTGTCATGTCATGCTAATTGTAGCATCAATTGTGAGTAAGGACTTAATTTGATTTTTTTTACAAGTCTAAATATAATAAAATTATGACAATGTAAAATTTTCAAAAAAATATCTTATATATTTTTGGATAACAATCGCATAGATTAATTTTTATTTTTGTTTCGTGACTGATGTTGATTTAAAAAATTTTAACTTAACGAAGATTCGAATAGGGTTGTTCATTATTCGGTTTTAACCGAATTAACCGACCGACCGAATTGATTTCGGTTAAACGGTCGGCCACCGAAACTATTTCGGTCGGTTAATGAAAATAATTTTTTTGAAATTTCGGTTATCGGTTAATTCGGTTCGAAAAGCGAAATTAACCGATTAACCGAATACTTAACCGAAATATTTAACCCCTCCAGCCAAAACGCTGCGTTTCATAATGCCATAGCCCATAAGTCATGACTAAACGTAAACGGCGTCGTTTCATCACTCTTGCCTGCAGTTAACCTAATTTTTTCCCAGTCCCAGCGTTCTCGAGACATTTCCTCTTTGCTGCCTCTATCGACCTAATCCTCCGGATACCCTAATTTTTCCCTGCCCTTCGCCCCCTCCGCTCCGCTCCCCTCGACATTTCGCTGGTGGCTCTCCCGCTCTCGGGCTCTGCCTTCTCCCTTTCATTTCCTCTCTGCCTCTAGACCTAATCCCTAATTTTTCCAAGCCCCTTCGCTCGACATTTCGCCAGTAGCTCTCTGCCTCTCCCTTTCATCAGTCTCGACTCCCTTTCCTTCCGGTGGGTTTTCTTTTTTTTCTTTTTTAAATTAAAAGTTATGCATGTTATTTGATCTAATTTTTGTTATATCCTTATTGTAGAATTTCAAAATTTTCTTTTATCTGGGTTAGTCAAATGCTATGTAAGTGCAGTAGGATTATTATTCACAGTGAAATTTTTGAAATTTAAAAATAGAGTTACAGAATTATTATAAATTATTTTTATTAGTTATTTTATTTTTAATATTTTAAAAAATATATATCACATTGTTGAACTCTGGCTTTGAGTGATTCATGGAGCTGCAAATGTTGAACTCTGGCTTCTTTGAACTGAGCCTATGGATATAATATCTAACTAAAGCTCATGTTTTTAACTGCTATTGGTCATTGGTTTGGCAGTTTCTATCATAATTGTTTTTCATGCTCTGTTTGTAAAATTGGTTGGTTATGGTACTGTTTGTGCAAATGTAAAAGCAGCAGCATGACTGTTTAGATAGGCCTCTCTCACATTTTTGCATCAATAATGTGAGCTATAAAGGAAGTTTGTCAATTGGAAAGCTTGTCTCACATTAATCTATAGAGAGGCTATTGATTTTTGGCGTGTAATCCCTTCTTGTTAGCAGCTTGCATTTAGAATTCCAAATTGTTGTTCATATACGCTTTTCAACTGAAGTGTTTTTTTGTGTCAATTTGGTACATAAGATCGGGCATGTGTATGACTGAGGTTAATGGGATTCTCGTGCTACTGCCATGTATATTAATTAGACTTTGTTTGTTAATTATGCCAGTCAGTTGAAGTGATTAGCACTATAAGACAAAGGCAATGAAACAGCAGGTCTTGGAGTTGAATCCTTAAAGTAATCACTTACTTTTTTGAATGAAAACTTTCTATATTGATAAACAAACTAATCTGAAAATCCATTTTTTTAATATGGTAGAAATCTAGAATTCCATCTTTTGAATATACGAACTTTACATATATAACATTGTCTCGTACATATATCTTCAGCTCTAAAAATGGAGCTGTTGAATGATTAGAACTATAACTTGCATGATCTCAAGCTTCTTGCTCTTTTCATCATCATCTTATTATTATTATTATTATTATTATTATTATTATTATTATTATTATTATTATTATTATTGATTTAAAAACATTATTAGTAGTTAATTACATGAATAATACTTTTTTAACATCAGTTTCTTCTTCACGTTTTGCAGCTGTCAGCTAATATGGAAGACTCTCTTAATACTCCTAGCCCTAATCCTAACTATGTGGATGAGTCTGGAAGTTCGCATCCTGTACCTGAAGTTGCAAATACAAGTCGACCTGTCCAAACTGGGTGTTCAAGAAGAGGAAGAGGGGCGAAAAGGAAATCCGTTAAACCCATATCAGAAGTTTGGCCTCATTTTACTAAGTTTATTAATAGTGAGGGTTTGCCAAAGTGTAAATGCAACTATTGTGATAAGGATTTTTGTTGTGATGGAAAGAGAAATGGTACTGGATCATTGTTATATCACATGAAAACATGTAGCAAAAATCCTTCTAGTGCACAACGCCAACTAGTTTTACAAAGTAAGGGTGAGGGGGAGGGAAATGTCACCACTTGGAAATTTGATCAAGAGGCAATTAGAAAGAGTCTAGCTAGTATGATTGTGATTGATGAACTGCCTTCTAGGTTTGTAGAAAGTGAAGGTTTTAGGGAATTTATGTCTACTGCATGCCCTAGGTTTCGTGTTCCTTCACGATCTACCATTGCCAGGGATATTAATCAACTTTATTTGAATGAGAAGCAGAAATTAAGACAACTTTTGAGGAAGTCATGTAAAAGAATTTGTATAACTACGGACACATGGACATCTTTGCAAAGAGTTAATTATTTGTGTCTGACAGCTCACTATATTGATAATGATTGGAAATTGAACAAAAAAATCTTAAACTTTTGTCCAATTTCTAGTCATAGAGGTGAGGCTATAGGTAAGCTCATTGAGAAATGCTTGCTTAGTTGGGGGATTGACAAATTATTCACTGTCACAGTTGATAATGCAAGTGCAAATGATGTTGCTATTGGATATTTGACGAAAAAATTTGGGAATCGAGGGGGCTGCATTTTAAATGGACAGTACATTCATATGAGATGCGTAGCTCATATAGTGAATTTAATTGTAACTGAGGGGTTGAAAGAAATGAATCAATCTGTTGCTCGTGTTAGGAGTGTAGTGAGATATGTGAGGCAATCTCCATCTAGATTACAAAAATTCAAAGAGTGTGTTGACGTTGAAAATATAGAGAGCAATAGTTTATTATGTCTTGATGTTTGTACTAGATGGAACTCCACCTATTTAATGTTGAATAGTGCTCAAAAGTTTGAAAGAGCTTTTGAGAGATTTGAGGAGCAAGATAGCAACTTTAGGGCTGAACTTGAGTCGGGAGAGGGTTTGCCTAATGAGGATGACTGGACCATTGTTAGAAGCTTAGGTCAGTTTTTAGAGCACTTTTATGAACTTACATTACGGGTTTCAGGCACTTTGTATGTCACATCCAACATTTTCTTTGATGAACTTGTTGAAATGAGTTGTCTTTTGAATGAAGCCCAAAATGATAGTAATGTTGAGTTTGGTGTGATGGCAATGAGGATGAAAGACAAATATGACAAGTATTGGGGTAATATTGAGAAGATGAACATGCTGATTTTTGTGGCTGTTGTCCTTGATCCTAGGCACAAATTAAGTTATATGGAATTTGTTTTTAAAAATTTGTATAATGCTGATGTTGATAAAGGTTTGTCAATACTGAAAAACGTGAAGGATGTTCTTTATGAATTGTATCATGCATATCAACGTTCACTTCCAAGTGCTAGTACTGCCCAATCAAGTAGCATTATGAGTGAGAGTAATGTAGGCGAGCCACAACTAAGGAAAAAGCGTATGAAGTCTTTGTATAGGATGCATATGATTGAATCGGGTGGTGTGAATCAAAAATCAGAACTGGATAAGTACCTTAATGAGGTTGTTGAGAATGATAGTGAAGATTTTGATATTTTAGGGTGGTGGAAAGTGAACAGCCCTAGATTTCCTATCCTTTCCCAATTAGCCCGAGATGTCTTAGCTATTCCTATTTCTACTGTGGCTTCTGAGTCTGCATTTAGTACCGAAGGACGTGTTCTTGATCCATTTAGGAGTTCTTTAACTCCTAAAATGGTAGAAGCACTTGTGTGTACTCAAGATTGGATTCGGGAACCGACAAACCTATCAGACATGGTGGAAGAGCTAGAAGAGCTTGGAAATGTTGAAAATGGTATAAATATATTTTTCTTTTGTTTATTGTCCTATTATTTTATGAATTAAAAACAGCTTATGAATTTTAATCTTGCTTTGTTTTCTTTTTTGTCTAGATATCCCTTTGGATGGAGCTGATTCTGTACCCACTCCCACTGAGTTTTGAGCTTGTGTATGGAGCTATTGTTTTAGCTTGAATTATGCTACTGTTTTAGTTTGGATTATGCTACTGTTTCAGACTTTTAGCATGGTGTTTTAGTTTTGATTTTATTACTTTTATAATTATTTGAATGGATGGATATTGATGATGGAATGCAAATGCAATTTGCTGCTTGCTGGGGAATTGGTTTGTAATGATTTTATTTGGTTGTTGGAATTGGTTGGAGATGAATTTGCTGGAATATTGGTTTTGTAATAGTTCTGTTTGGTTGTTAAATGTTTTATTTAGTTGTTATCTTGTTCTTGTTAATTTGAGACTGTAAATGACTAAATGCAATCTGTTTTGGTGTTGTAATGGTGTTATAATGGTTGTAACTTGTAAATACAATATGTTGAATTGTTGATTGCTGAGTGCTGGACTGCCAGGACTGGAATTAATGTTTTGGACGTTTTGGTGCAGTTTGTTTTGATGCTATAAAGGTGTTATTATTGGTGCTTTAATGGTTGCAAATTGCTGGACTGGAATTGCTGTTTTGGTGCAGGCTGTTTTAGTGTTATAAAGGTGTTATTTTTTGTGTTTTAATGGTTGCAAATTGCTAGACTGGAATTTGATGTTTGGGTGCAATCTGTTTTGGTGCTTAAGATGTTATTATTAATGTTTTAATGGTTGCAAATTGCTGGACTGGAATTGTCATTGACACTAGGTGCCGGACTGTTTTGGTGTGAAAGAGAGTTTTTATACAAATTTTCGTAGTATTGGACTGTTTTGGTGTAAAAGAGACAATTTCGGTTAATCGGTTAATTAACCGATTAACCGAATGTTATTTTCGGTTCGGTTAATATGAAAGAATAACCTTCGGTTCGGTTAACGAAAATGAAAATGAAAATTTCGGTTAATTTTGAAAATGCAAACTTCGGTTCGAAATTAACCGAACCGACCGATTGACCACCCCTAGATTCGAATACAAAATTTTTTATAATACATCCGCAAGTGGCTTGACCTAAGTGCAACGAAGGCAGTCCCAAAGTGAGAGTGATGTCATTTCGTGATGGCATGGCATGTGGGAGATATATCGATACACACACTCTGTGGTGTTCACATTCATGGGTTTTCATCGTTCCGTGGGAAAGAAAGATTAATCGAGGGTTGACACTTGACATCCAACATTGTATGTTCATCTTTTTTCATTAAAAACATTTGAAAAATCTCAAATTATATCATTAACACGTGCCTTACACGGACCATAATCTTTATTTTTCTTTGGTAAAGTGTGAATTTTTTGATTAAGAGACAACTTTTTTGATTAAGAGACAAATTAATCAATGATTAAAGTAACTGGAATTCGATTCTTGGTCCCAATCAATTCATTGAGCCTGCAATAATCGGTGATAAAGAGAATGACCCAAAAGTAAAGCGTGTGTTAGGTAATTCTCTCTGTCACCAACACCCTATCCGCTGGACATTTTTTCAAAATAGTTTTTCGAAAATTTCAATATCTATCCAATAGATCTTAAATTTTATTTGGTAAAAAAGATATCGGTTTCTTTTTTTATTTTTCATTTTTTATTTTTTATTTATCAGTAAAAGTTCAAAAATAAAAATTTGGGTGTGATTATAACGCAAGAAAAAGGAACCCTTTTCTTTACAACTTGAACCAATCTTAAAGTTTCCAGCATTTTATTGTAAAGTATAAAATAAAGAAAAAGCAAAGTCATGCAACCAAAAGTTGGAAAGGCCAAACAACATAAGTATACAATGGCATGGTTGAAAGAAACACCAAATACTTTACTGGATAAAGAGAATGTTGAAGTTTAGCAGACCCCACAAGAAGAGCAATAAGCCATGTGATGAACATAAGTCAAATGGTATTAAAACAGAGAGAGAGAGAGAGAGAGAGACGGTTGAAACCATGCAAAATGATAATTGAGGGTTGGCAAAGATGACAACTTAAGCTGGACCCAAAGGGGAAAGGTTGATGGCTAAGTGGTTGGGTTGTAGGAAAGTGGTGTAATGGTGAAACAGTGTGGGGACTTAGGAATCTAAAAGGAGTGAAGGGTGGAATTTAAGAGAATAGTTGAGATTTTCTGAGAAGGATTTTCACTTTTGTTAATGGCTTTTGCTTGTGACCCAAATGATGAGATATGTGCATGCAAAAAAAAAAAAAGGCAAAACCCATTATATTATTTCATCTTATTCACATTTTAATTACTAAGGTTTTATATGTAAAACAGAAAGTCAAATTGAATTTATTTAACCATGAAGTTGCTTAGAAGGTGCACGAGTTCCAAGGAAATGAGAATAACAAGGTATAGGATTAAGAATGCATTTAATTGGAATAAAAGGTTTTTCATCAATTCACTGATTAAAGGCATTCATTTTTCTGTGTGTTGTTCATCGTATTCACCAGAGCTTTTGTCAGTGGGTAGTTTCCCTGGCTTCTGCAATTTGCATTGGAGTGGTTTCCACATTTCATGGGGTTGTTTTTCTTTCTTTCTTGTAAATTCTGCAGTGGCAATGCTCTGCTGTAGCTATGCTATACGAATGAAAGTGCTTCAAATCAATGTGTTAGCATCAGTTGGCTGGTCCACTGCTTTATTAAAGCTTTAAAGGGTTAAGCTGTCGTAACCGCTAAATTTTGACATATCAAACTGTGACATGTGCTGTTCTTATGTGTATTTATGTCGTGCAGTTTGATGATTCTTGATCATATCGAATAATTCTGGTGCCTCTCTACAGTTTTTGAGAAATGAAAGATACTCCATGCAAGTAGTGGAAGTATAAATGAAAAGGGTCCCTGGGAAAGTCCTCTACTTAGTTCAACCCGGTATCCGAAGATCATTTTGGGCTCCGATTAATTCGGAGTTAAGCCGGGTAAGATTTCATTAGGAAAAAGCTCTCTCAATGTTGTTTTTTTCATTTACAAGACTCGAATTCAAAATCTTGCTTAAGAGGCATCAAGTTCCTTTCACTTGATCCGACAAACATTGGTGTTAGAATTTAAACTTCAAATGTCAACTATTAAAAGCTAAAGAATTTCTTTGATGAAACTTCATGCCGGTCTGCCATAAGCTTTGCCCAAAACCACCTTAACCAATATTTTCACGCGTATAGCCTCTCATTCAACAAATTTAAAAAGGATTTCTTTCACGATTATGACATAATCCATCTTAATTTCATTCCCAGAATAAAGCGAGACAGAAAAGGACCGATAATCTTAGCAAAAAAGGACGAATCCTTTGCGCCAAGATCTTTGTTGTCCTCTTGTAAGTGGTGTCACAAATAGAGATGTAAACGGGTCATGTATCCGTTAGATTTGGGATACCCGAACTCGAACCCGATTAACTTTAATAATACTCTAACTCGATTAACTACCCGATTATTTTTATTTATGCTACCCGAACCCTAACCCTATAAAATATAAATATCCGTTTAACTACCCGAATCCGTTTAACTACTCGTTTATTAAGTCAAAGTTTGATTTTTAAATTTAAAATTAAAATTAATTTTAGAATAACTTAATTAAAACATTATATTATAAATTTAATTTAACTCATAAAAATAAATTAAAGTTAAAAATCATAATTATAATATATACTGATTTAATTTAATTAAATAAAACATTAATAATAAATAATTGATATATAAAAAATATAAGTATTATATTAATTAATTATTACTTATAATCGGGTTCGGGTAGCGGGTACCCTAAGGTAACTACCTGAACCCTATCCTAACCCGTGACGGGTAGTAATTTCACTACCCGAACCCTACCCGAACCCGATTATATACTATTCTAATCCTACTTAAACGGGTCGAATAGCATCGGGTACCCGTTTATAGGATACTCATTGCCATCCCTAGTCACAAAGACTAATCGGCCTATTCTAAGTGATAGTCTCCGAATGATTAACTTTTTTTTTGGTGGAAAAATGATTAACTTTCGGAACAAGGCAAATAAGATTTTGATGAATGGAGCATTCAAATCAACCTTTAACAAGTAGGCAAACAGACAACTACACAAGCTATGATTATACAAGGTAAGCAAAGAGACCTAAGTCTAAGCTGTGAATGATATAGACTACTTAGATTTTGAAAAAAAAGGACTAGTTTCTGAATCTTCAGGCAATCAGTTTACTGTTTGATTGCTACATGCAGCTTTCAGGGTGCGACATCTAGGTATAATAGCTAAAGGAACCTTGAACGTGGCCAAATCGAATGTAAATCCATTTTAATATCTCTGGTAAACTAGCTGGTTGAGAAAACCAGAACAAAAATTCACTCATCCAAGTCCAAGGTGAAAGCTTGTAATACTAGTTGCTTGACTTTATGCGATTCCTGAAATATACGGAGGAATAATGGAGATGGGGAAGAAGATGGTCCAATTTGCTAACACTGTTGGTTTTTTTGATGGTTCCTGCTGATAATTGAAAGGAATTAACGTTTCCGAAGATCATTCATCGCCTTTCATCATTTATCCAGATATTAAGTCACGAAGGAATGCGACAAAACCAGGAGTCGTTTTCCAGGATTAGCTATTGGGATAAAAAGATATACGGTATTCCTGTTGATTCCTCTGAGTAAAAGGCAAAAAAGGAATATGGGAAGTATTGTAAAAACCAAATCCACCATAAATCATGATCTTTCAAAGGCAGCCATGAATTCACGGAAAACAGATGCATACATTGCAGTGTCATAACTCAGAAGTACGTACACCACCAAAATACTTAAAGTAGATGACATAAGAATTATTAGTGACTGACACCAACCGTTTTATTCTTTAGTTTTTTGAATCGTTGCTATCATTTTCAGATGTGGTCATCGGCATTGTTTGTAAAAAAAAAAAATCACGTTCTTGAACAGCGATTTCAAAACCTTTGGTTCGTAGCTCTTGTTTTATCCATATTAGAACTAGAGAGGAAAAGAAATTTTGAAATTGTAGTCTAAAAGTCTTGCACATAACACTAGACCTTGGGCTTCACTCTTTTCTTGTAAGTAGTAAAGAAAAATCGGTAACACTGCTACTTCAAACCTTCCAGGCCTTTCGCTTGCTTTATCATTCTCTTGCACAACTTCTGTTCTGGGTTGTTATGATTTGATGCATACCAACTATTATTAGCAAAACTGGTTCATTATGCACTAAGTGATGATTTCATTTGACTTGTCTTGATAAAGCAAAGATGCCTACTCTCAATTTTTTTTTCTTTTTCTGCTAGCTTTTTAGTTGGAGTTATTCCACATTGGTTCAGAGATAGAGGCCAAAGGTTAAGAATCTGTGGTGAGAGCAACACAACAGAATGTTTAATCTCATCATTGCTAAATCATCAGTCATGGGCAAAAGCCTGAATGGTATTAGGTTGGCAGCATTGAGGTGTTGTTTAGTTTTTTCTATTTGGCAGAGGGAGAAAAACCATTTTTTAGTGTACCCTACTGGCATATATGTTAGATTATTAGTCTTTTGTTTAATTAGAGGATACATGCATGCACCAAGGATATTTTGGATTTGCATTGTTGTCTTGTAGCATGGTTTGGCTCGTCATTTTGCTAAGCTGGCAAAATGTTTCGAGGATTATGTTCAAATTCGACTGCTTTTTGCCACTGTTTTCCACATTTCACGTGATGGGTTCATAAGAAGCAATCAAGCAACCTCTCTTGCAAGGACTAGTCTATGGTGGATGGAAGAATAGTTTGAGTGGAAAGCGATTCCAAAGTCGTGGAAATAGGATTCTAGGTTCATGAATCCACAGATTATGGATTGCTTTCTATGTTGTAAAATTCCTCAAAGGTTAAGTTTATGCCTCGCTTAGTGTTTTGGCACACGAAGCGCTCACTTGATGAGACTACTGGTGCTGTTGCGCAACAAGACAATGGCGGTTGGTTTCTGGGTTTGAACAGGAAAATAAACACAGAACAGAGTCAGATATTTCAAGGAGAAATCATGGAGTTCTAAAGAAAATATCCCAGATTCCAAATAAAACTCAATAATGAGAATAGGTCGCTCATTGTCATGGAGACCCTTCCAATGGGTCCATTTGCTTAACAATTGCCATAGTTTTAATTACCAAATGCCATATATCAATAAATAAAAAGGGAAGGAAAACCGAAAGTGCCACAGATCATTGGTTCCTAGAGCTTCAAAGTCCACACATCGCTAATTTCATCCTCCAAAAAACCTGACAAGAATAGATGCATTCACAAGAAAAACAGACTTGAATTTTGCCTTGCTTCTAAGCTTCTATTAAAGCAGTAATGTTTTAATCAAAGTCTCTAAGCTTGGGCACCAAGTTCCAGGAGCAGAGTGTGGTTAATTGCATTGGAAGATGGCCCAACAAATTGAATAGGACCTGCAATCAAAATCCATCAAGAATAGAGTCAAAGACAAATTATAACCAGGCTTAAAAGACAGCATTGGATACAGAATTCACGACCAACCAGGACTAATATAGCGGTTCTTAAGGGCCCACTCCTTCCGCATGGAAGCAAATTTCTTGAATGGTGCACCTGAATAATCGTCACGACAGATAACTTGTGGATTAGTTTCAAGTTGGTCCAACAAAGAAGTCGATAGCATCACAATCTAGAAAAGCATATAAAAAACAACATTGGTGTAAGGCCGATATGCCAAAACAAATCTTACCTTCCAGTTCTACCATTGCCTTCTTGATAACAGGCTTGAATTTACCTGCAAAAAACATATCCAATATTAATGAAGTGTGTATTACTGAGAAAAAAAGTAACAAATGGAGACAAATTGAATATATGGAGGTCAAGATAATTTTTTAAGATTATTTTCAGGTTTAATACAGTAGAGAAAGGCTTGCAATGACTGACCACTGTAACAAAGTGATATTTTCGTTTCTGAATTACATTTTGCTCATTAAAAACAGCAATGCCGTGCCACCAAGTAGATGGTATTAAAAAATTTAACCCAAGATATAAGGAGGTCAAGTGCAGACTGTGTGTTCTTCACTAGCATACAATGATAAAGGAAATAAGAAATGAAAGTTCTATAAGAAATAACTGATGTGATGAGGTGAAGAGTAACCATACCATGCCTCCTCTCTACATCCATTAATGATGTCAAGGCAGTCCCTCCAACAGTCCATTCTTCAACAGGGGCCCCCAAATTTCCTACCTGTAAACATTACAAAATGTAAAAACAAAACGAGTAGCTCATTAAGTTAAAAGCGATGGAATATCAACATCAACCCTGAAGGGTTCGGAGGAGGCAAGATGCACAAAGGTAGAGAAGGGAGGAAAACTAACCGATGATATCAACCCAGTTTTTCCACCGTGAAGAAGAGCTCCAGCAGCATAACCCAATGCATAGCAGTAGGAGGCATCAAAGTTAGTTGGCAAACCACATCTTCCTTCATATCTGCAAATTATAATCAGACAAGGAAAGATGTTGTCAACATCAATCAAGTTATTGATCCCCATTTAAAATGATATTTCTTTATAGCCATAGCAATAAGTACCCGAAAAAGTGTGACTGTCCTTTAAAGTGGCCTTTATAAGAACCTTCCTGCTTCCTCTTCTCCAATTCAGTTTCAACCATTTGAATGAGCATTTTTTCTGTTTCTATTTTGGCAACCTAACAGTAAAAAGGACAGAGAAATAAACATTGAAAGCTAACAAGTGCTTCAGCAAAGCAAGTAGAGGAGCATATTACAAAGTAAATACCTGAACATTTCCATGAGGGTCTCTTTCAAGCATCAATTGTTCTTGAATTGCTTGAGGTAAGAATTCAAAAAGCTTTAAAGACTGATCAGTAAGTTTCTTTTTCCATAACCCATTTTCTTCAACAATATCATGTGCCAGAATTTCATTTAGTTCAGCAATGAGCTGCTGGACCTGGAAGCACATAAAAGCAGATCCATATCAGTCAAGAAGTAGCGCACATATGCAGATGTTTACAAATAGCAGAACAATGAATTCCTAAATCTCAAAGCATTACAGGAACATATACTATCCAATATATAAACCGGCCTATACCAAAAGTACCTCAGGAATGAAGTCAATGAGGCCTTCAGGAATGAGAATAACACCATAGTTGTAACCGAGTTCTGCACGTTTGCAAATGACCTCAGCCATGTAGTCTGTGACATTTTTCAGTGTCTGCTTCTTGGCAGCAACCTGCAACAAGATGTACTCTGATCAACTTCGAATTTGTACAGAGGGCTTTTATGAAGTATCTGCTGAAACTTTGGCCAACAATTCTATCTTCAAGCAATTGGTAAGAACCTAAACCAATGCTACCAATTCTCCACAGATAAAGAGCATAGTTGCTAAAAAACACAGAAAATATCCTAAAACAACAGAAATGTAAACTTTATTCAAAACAAGAAAGAGAGATTGTTCGAGAGATCAAAATAGTGGAATAAAATACCTCTTCTCCGATAATAGTAATGTTAGGGTGAGTCTGCAAAGCACACTCCAAAGTAATGTGTGAAGCTGCACGCCCCATGAGCCGTACAACTGCAAGACAGATGAATTGAACAGTGTTATCAACGTAAATAATAGCAAGTGAGATTGAGGCAGAAGCTATTTCTATCCTTAACCATATTTTAAAAGGCAGACAGATGCCTTAATGGTGTAAATAAACAGATTTAAAAAAGTAGTTAATTTTTTGTGCATCACGCAAGTATGAAACTTTTGGATCAAATTTAAAGCTTTGAGCACTTACAATGATAATATTTTCCGGTGGATCGTGCATCAGTCATGACGTTTCCAATCATTTCAGCATATATCTATATGAAGGTAACCAAACATGAGTACACATCTAACAACGGTGGCATGTACAACAAAAGGTTGCCTGAGAGCTACTAGAATAAATGATCAAATAAAGAAATATAGTATAAATTAGAACTGTAAAACGTAAATGCATGAATAGCCTTACCTTGCAAGCAGTATCAAATCCAAAACTTGTTGGAACCTCTTTGCATTTTAAATCACCATCAATGGTTTTTGGGCATCCAATCACTCGAGTTTTCAAATTTTTACACCTGATTGACAAATTGAAGAAACAAAATCACATTAGTGAAGTGAAGAGATCAGCTATACTTACCATCAGCAGATACATATCTCAACAATAAAAAAGTTCAACGTACCTGAAGTTTTCTGCAAGGAGGCAAGCATTTGTGTTTGAGTCATCCCCACCAATAACAACAAGCCCATCTAAATCAAGCTTCGCTGCTGTTTCTTCAGCTTGCTTAAACTGAAAATAAAACCCACTTTACTCAGCCACTATTAGTTGATAAAATCTTATTAACTTGCATCTGAAAATAAAACCCACTTTACTCAGCCACTATTAGTTGATAAAATCTTATTAACTTGCATGAACTATGGAAAGAATCTTACCTGTTCAGGAGTTTCGATTTTGTCTCTTCCACTACAGATCATATCAAAGCCACCCTGGTTAAAATAAAGAAATGCAATCAATTGTGATATCCGTTTAGGGATCAGCATATTTGTGCATATGTATAAATGAAAAGCTAAAGTTAATGTTTGCATCAGACAACATTGAAGATTAATATTGGCAATAACATGAACCTAGACCCTTATGCAGGTAGCACGCCACATTGCCTTCCGTGCCTGTTCTTCGCCACTGTTCAGTTTCTCCAGAAAGAGCAATTTTAAGCTTAAGTTACTTATAATATATTCACACCTATATCATTTACATGTTTATAGTGTAGAAATTTCAAACTAATAAATAAGCACAACCCCCAACTACAGTAGTTATTAACAACCATATTGAACATCTGATCATGCATGATTCACATTACCACTTGATTCTTTTGCTAGTTACAATTTGTTTCTAAATATTTTGCTATAAAGTGTAAACAAAGAGCCAAATAAAAACTCAAAAAACAATACCTGATTTCTGTAGGGGTAAATATAATCTGAAGTCAAATCTACATATTTGCACTTCATGATCCCAGCAGGACCTCCCCTAAATCCATACAAGATGCTACCTTTTACGCGATCCTGTAAATAGTCTACCATCCCAAAAAAAAAGAAATTACTTTCAGCGTTGTATTTCATTCATACCATTATTCTAAAGCCAAACACAATGCCATTGAAACAATGTAATGGAGAAAAAGACTAACCGAAAATTCCAGAAATCACGTTGTGACCTCCGGGTGCCTGTCCTCCGGACAAAACAACGCCAATCTTAAGCTTCTGATCAGATCGGAGAGAGTCAGCTCCGTTCGGCACCAACAATGCCGATGGTTGCCCGAACAGATTTGGAAACAGCTTTGCGATCTCATCTGCCGAGAAAGAAAAACAAATCTTCACTTTGAAAAACTCAAACTTGTTTTTATTAAAAAAAAAAAAAAGAGAGCAAACTAGCAGTTCAGTGAACTGAGCCAAAAGCTGCTGCTTTACTTGCATGAAGATTTAGAAAAATAAGATATTGGATCCAAAATGAAAAAGACGAAAAGAGAAATGAACAGAGAAGAGGGACTAACCAGGGTTGCCGGCGGCAGAGCTGAGGGGATCATCGACGATTTTGAAGGGATTTCGGAGAACGGAAGGGAGAGGAAGAGCATGGTCGATACGACTCGTTTGTACCTCACTGTAAACAGCGGCTACTCGTCCCGCGCCCTGAGCCGTTTTAACGTCGGCAACATCGCCGTTAGTGACGAAAGAAGACGACATATCTTTTACTTGTGTTAGATTTTTTTTTTTTGGTGAGATACTTGTGTTAGATTTGGTGGCCACGCACACCTACCTCACTGTTTTCAGTTGCGAGCTGACTTTCGAGCTCAGCGTAAATCTATAAAGCTTTGTCCAGAGGTGGCACAGTATTTTTAAGTCAAATTAAAAGGGTAATAATGTCTTTTCAGGTTAATTATATTCCGGGCTTGGGAGACTCCGTCCCGGAAAATAATGATTTCACGCACGAAACGACCAGGGAGAACGGGGCTTTGTTGTCCAGTGGACAGTAGCTTTCAGTTAGGAGGAAAGTTAGCGCAACGGTAAGCATGAGGGTGAGTTTTGTCCCTACCTAATCTTCATTTTGGTTGGTAGGAAAGCTAAGAAAGCATATTCTGATATTCCATTTATCTTTTTTTTAGTAAAAATAATTTGATGGCTAAATGCTAATGTTTTATTTGGTATCATAGTGTAACATATTGCTTTCACCAATTGGACCATCGAGTTTGGTTAAGCAGTTCAAATACTTTCTTAAGATAAGAAAAAAAAAGCCAATTCAGATTCTCTTTTAAGAGAATAATTATCGGTAGAATAAAATTCAAAATTTTAAATAGAATCGACGGTTCAATATAAAAAAAATACAAAAATGACAGTTAAAATTTTAAAAAAAATTTAAAAATTTTAATTTAATGATTAACTGTTAACAAATATTATATCATAATAATTTTCGTGTAAAATAATTTTCGTGTAAAATTTCAAGGTTAAAAGCCCAGAAAAGATTGACTTCTTATCCATTGTTTTGGCTAGGGCCTAGTTCTATAGTTGGGCATTATCTTCTAAAGTATGGTTGAGCTTGGGGCCTGGTTTAAGGTCTGAGAAGTGGACTCTAGGAGAATCAGTCCAAAATCCACTTCTAATGCCAGTCTCCACACCCGAAGAGAAGGTTTCGGCTTAAATGGGCTGTCCTTGTAAAAGGCGAACATCGGCTGGGCCTACGTTGGCACCCACATATATGTAAGACATGGTTTGGAGGATTAACCTTTCCTACTGATTTTCGTTTGGTTATCCTTATAACTACGCCTTTAACTAGTGTTATCGGCTCTCCTATCTTTGAAACAAATGGTGGGTATTAACAGGTTGGAACTGGGGTTTGTCTTAATTCAAGAGTGAATGCTATTCATCGTATTTTATGAGCAGGTCTGTCGTGCAAAGCAACCTCAGTGCATACCAGGACGACAGTAATACAGGAAGCATGCATTACTAGGATTCTTGGTGGTGTTTTCCTGATGAATCTCAATGGCATCCATAAGCAAAAACTGATAGTAATCAGATACAAATACTACGACTGATTAGCCTCAGCAAATCATAAATGCAATCAAATGCGTCAGAATAGAAAGGAAATACACAAATGTCTGCCCTGAGACCCAGAGCCTGATCCTGACAGTACGGAAAACTAAATTGGAACCTGAAATGTCCCCAGGTGCGCAAATCTGGAAAGTTTAAAGAACTCAGTGTCTTATAGATAGGCTGCGCCCTCTAACTGGAAGACCAAAATGTGCTGGCTGCACTTTCTGTCTTTACCAGGAGCCCTTCTACGCTGCTGAACTCTGCAAAAGCCATAACTTTGATGAACATCGCAAGTCATTAATTCTTCTCTTTTACCTGTTCTCTGATTTCTCAAAAGAAGCCGAGAATGTTAGGAACACCCTGTCTTTTGATTACGCCTAGGCAGGGGACTTGGGCTAATGACGTTAAAAGTTTTCCTTAACAGATGATCATCATAGCAACATGTGCCATTGTGCGAGGTTAAACAACTTGGAATCCTTTTCAGTACCATATTAAACAATTAGTTAATCAACAAAATGAGAACAATTCTCTATTTTCCTTCATAAACTTCTAGTAGGTCCATAATTCATGATACACACAAATGATTATCACATATTAAACTTCTAGTGTGTTAAAAGAAACTCTTACCCCTTCTATCATTTTTTTTTCTTTTGTATTTTCTTATCTCCGTCTACGTCTAGAACATAGAGAAGATTCCATAAAAGAGATTCCATCCAGCTAAGCAAATCATTGTTAGATTTTCTCCATGATTCAATTAGGTAAGCGGTAGGAAATTAGAAGAATGCATGTTATGCTCTAAACAAGATAAAGAAAAATGCAATTAAAAGAAAATCAACTCAGTTCATATAGTCGTTTTCAGTCTAAAAGAATAGTTGGCATAAAAGTAGCTAAGAACAAACGGAAAGCAAAGAACATGCTTTGTTATTGAAGCAACCTTCTTTATACATGCCTGGACCCGTTCAAGGGGCAGTTCTTTTGTTTTCTATCACGATGCTAATCAGGTTTATTCTTAGACTGCAGTAGTTGATCAGAAACTTTCTGCTAGCAGACTGTTGAATCATTATAGTAGTTTTAACTGATATGATTGCTGTAGTTCCTCTGCTGTAATTTAGTCACTGAATCTTGGTGCCTTCTTTCATCTTGCTAGATTTTGCCCTTCTGCAAGACTGCTAAAGGATGCATTCACAGTTTGACTTGGAAGGTTTCCTTATTGATTCAAATATGAGGCTAAGTTTTTCACAAATCAGTGGATGCTACTTAGCTTAATGGAGATTTCCTTTAAAATCTTCTCAAATTTATGATTAACCCTTCTCTCATGGCAGCGGCTGCAGCCATTGGCTTTCTAAGGTTTTTGAAATTCATGACCACTAAAATAAAGGACCAATTTAAAGGCTTCATGGACACTGCCTTTCCATTTGAATGAAACTTTGACAACTAGCGCACCTAACACTAACTATAAAGGATAGTATAGTCCACATTCATGATCACAGGCTCAATTAACAATACAAATGTTCCCCAGTTGCCTTCCAACCACCCCTAATCTTTTACGTTTTCATTGTCTCAAACTCAAAACACAATCATGCTTTACGTGACCCACTTGCCTATTGAGCATAAATGGTTATTTTGGCACAAATTTTCCTCAAAGTTTCATGCTGTGCTTGAACATGAAAGCCTCTAAAGAACACAAGAAGCAGAGGCTTCAACAGAAAGGATGCAGAGCTTTGTGTTGCAGTTGCAGGCCTAGTGTCTCTTCTTCGGAGGAAGAAGAAGAAAGCTCCAATTCCGATCGGATTGCATCCATTTCAAGCGTAGCACACGCTATGGTCCAAGAGAGGCTAGACCAGATTATCAGAGAAAGGCAGGAGACAAGGCATATAGAGAGAAGGCGGCAAAGAAGTGAAGAGACTAAATTCATCGTTATGGTAGCCATGGAAAAGTGTTCTTACGATCCAAGAGAAGATTTTAGGGAGTCTATGGTTGAGATGATTATGGCGAACCGCATTCAAGAGCCCAAGGACCTCCGTAGCCTCTTGAATTATTATGTATCAATGAATTCTGAGGAGTATCATGCGATTATACTAGAAGTTTTCCACGAGGTTTGCACTAATTTGTTTTTATGTTGTAAATGGCATTGAAAAACAATGTGATTTTTTCTCAGAAAACAGGCCTGGTAGTCCTGAACAATTATGAGCAATGTATAATGCATGGGAGGACGATTCAGTTGAGGGCTTAAGGCTGAAGTAGTAATGAAATTTTTCAAGAAACCAAGATTGTTTAGTTCTATTTCCAGTAATTGCAAGAGTTTCAAAATGTACTGTTTCTGATGGGTACAAGAACAATAGGAAATCCAAAATCATCAATGCGAAAATGAGAAAAAAAAAAAAAGAAACTCAAAATCTGATAAGTGAAACGTTTAATTGAATCAAAGCTTGCAAGTGTCTCAACCTTTAAAAAAAATTATGAATCTGGGTTTGAAGCATCAGGTAAGACGCATGATGAAGGAATGAAAAGCCATATTCTGTCCTTGTTTTCACGTATGTTACGCACAAGACAAACTTCCAGAAAAACTAACAATCATATAAACATGAATTCCAACAAATTAAAATACAAAGGTAAAGCAGTGTTAGGAGTTCCCAAAAGTGAATCGTAACCCTTGTCTCTGAAAGTAAATTTTAACCATTCTTTTTTACCCTTGACCGGCCAGAATCCCAGTTACCAGGTAGAATCATCTTGATGAAGTCAAATACACTTTTGATGGTAGCAGCGGTGTAGTCATGATAAAGAGGGAACTGAAACAACGCAAACACACAAATAGGAAGGAATGCAGCGGCATATGTGAGAGATGCAGTCCACTTTTTGTCCAAATGAATGAGGAGCAAAATCGTAGCTGTGAACGTGAGCATGGTCGTTGTAACGGAGAAGAAGAGAAAGATGAAGCCAAGCGAAAGCTTTCGAGGGAGAGTACGAAGAAACTCGTCAATCTCAAGGGAAGATGTGAGGAGTGAAAGAAAGACCACCACGGAGGTCAAAGAGCTCGCAAGGCCTGCAACGTCCATGACAGAGAAAAAAGAATAGAGAGGTTTTTTCTCTACCAGGAGAATCGGTTTGCCATTTTCTGTAGAATTAGATGAAACAATTAAAGCATATTTTTAGGGATGATTTTTCAAAGAAGCAAAAAAATTCACTAAGATTTAGTGCTTTACCAAGGTAACCTCCTGGTGCAGTGTATGCTGCTGCGAAGACGACAGTAGCAACAAGAATTGCAACAGTCGAGCATGACTGAGAGGTGTTCTTCACCCATTCTTGTGCAGCTTGATGCTGCTCTTTGTGCTCCTTGTCGAACAACTGCTTTGCCGTGAGATTCTTCTTGTTGCGGTGCATGGTATAATATGGCGGAAGTCTTTCTTGCACATACTGCATATATGCGCACAAACAACAAGAAAAGTCACGCAATTCCTTCTTTCAAATCTTAAAGAAGGCTAAGTGGGAAATGGCTGACCTTGAACCATTTCAACTCCTCTTCCAGTTTGATAGCAACCGTGGTGCTGGTTCCGCCGGTATAAGATTGCATCATAGCAGCATAATGCAGTATGGTACAACCATCGTTGTCGATCCCTCCAACCAGCCTGTCATTTGCCTTCTCTTCCACGAGATTAAAGATCTCGGATCGACGATACATACTGGCAAAATGCATTATGTTTTGTCCATTTTGATTAATGTGCTCCACCGCTTGAGGATAAACCTCGAGTATTTCCCCAACAATCTCCACGATTCCTGTCTGGGCTGCTATTAGCAGCGGGGTATCAGGCGATTGGATTCTCTTCTTTACTGAGTTAGCAGCCGTCTCCATTTCTTCTTCCTCTCTGTCCAAACAAATCAAGTTGTCCTCCTCTGCTTCATGGGCCTCAAGCCACGAAGCATCCATCCTCACCAGCATCTTCATCAGCTTAACCGCTGATGTATTCATTTTCTTTTTTTTCCATATCTTATCAACGGTTTTCCATCCTACCACATATATTTCATGCATGCAGAACTTGAGTTAATTGAGCAAATTACAGAAAACGAACTATATTTTACTAGTAAATTTTGGGAAATGCATTATAGATTGAAGAGAATAAATCGCACCGTAAATAAGGCATGTGCTAAAACGTTGGCACATTCTCTTCTTGAAACCTGATGTGGTTTTCATGTAGTTTTGGTTAGAAATTAATATACCTTGGCATAAATATAATTAAACACCAAGTAGAATAGGCTTTGGAAGCTTGGCATTTATCCATTAATTACCTGCAAAGCGCTGCTTTGATTCATTGAGGCTTTGGCTTGGCCGGCCGCCTTCCAAATCTTTGCTCTGAATTGATGAAATATTCAGCCGATCAAATTCTTCATCATCATCATCGTAACCTAAGTTGGTTGGGAGGCCTGAAGGCTCAAGTGCGAAATCTAAATTAATTAGTACTAACGATTGAAATGATTTGAGAAATTTCATGTTTGTATAATTAGGAAGCATACAGAAATAGATGAATTCCTTCAACTTGCTCATGCGAGTAGCACTCCTGAAAGCAGTTGGCATGCTGGCGAGCAGGTGAAGACATGTCTTGCCATCATTCTCCTGCTTCTTTGATGCTAGGTTTTGATCTTTCTTCAGCAACCATATAGCCGTCTCTGCATTGAAAACAAAACCCAAGTTTTCAAAATAGTTTTCTTTCATCGGTTATGCATGCTATAATGCGCAAGAAATTAAGATTGATATACCGAATCTCTGGAAGATGACAGCAATATGAAGAATGGAGATGCCATCATATCTTTTGAAGTGATTATGAAGTGTTGCAACTTCTTCAATTTCTTTTGCGAAGTACCAAACCATCTTTTTGCCACTAAACGCGGCAGCCCTGTACAGAGGGGTTTCGCCTAAATTGTTTCGATCTGCTAAGATATCTTCCCGGTCACGTATATCTTTCTCATGAACATTGCTCGATCCATCAGGCAACAACAGCGTGCTAACCAATAAAGCTGCTGCTTTAACATTGCCAGATGCGGCCACCTCATGCAGAATTGTGTTCCCATGGATATTCTTCACCTTCAATACGTCACGTTTCCTAGAAGGCGGCACCATTTCAAGCAGAACCCGAAGAATTTCCTCGCTTCCTCTGGAAGCTGCAATGTGAAATATAGTATCTTTGCTTGCAGTAATGGGAATGAACAATGCATCATCAGGTTTGTATTTGTAGTAGTTCTTTATGAACAGAGCGTCATCTTTCAAGGCTTTTTCGTAGGGCTTTCCCATTTCTTCAACAATGGCACTATCCATGTCTACATGGATATCTATTTCTTTTTCCATGATCTCTCTAGCTCACTCTTGATTGGCAATGACAAGCTAGCTAGCTGGGATTATAATGTGAAGGGTAGTTTAAACTGTAATGTCTGGTTTTGTAGATTGATCTTACTTCAAAGACAGCATAGAAATGGTATCTTCACTTTGCTTAGTTAATTAACAAAGTTTGAATCTCAAAAAGAAAAAGCTGAAGCACCATTTCCATCCGTGAGAATGTAGCAAAGTGCAGAAACACAACAGGCTTCCTAGTGGCAGATGCTTTTGAAAGTTTAGAACCGGCTCCCAAGCCAATCTTCTAGGGCACAATTCTTCAACAGTCAGCTTATTATCTGATATTCATACTGTATGATCGGTAATTCAGTAATTTTCTCCACCTTGGAACTTCGATTATGCCTTGCTTTTATGGATTCGCACTCAGCTGGCGGCTGGTAGTAGCGTAAAGGTGAAACATCAACACGTTTTTTAATCGTTCCGTATGGTTAACAGAAAAAGAAGAATCCAAGTAGCCCAATGGTTTCTAGCTCTGTAATATTCTATTCATAGTTCATAAAGGCTCCTACAACATTTCATCATGCAAGTACAAGCAAAAAAACTTTGATTGTTTTAAATTTTTTTGATAACATAAGAAAAAATTAATGTGTTTGTTTCTTTAGTATAACATTTCATCATTTTTTGAATGGACCGATGAGATTAAATCAGGTTCAAGTTTCGATTGGATTAGTGTAACTTTGATTAGAATTTTACATAAAATTAAGGTAAATAACATTTCAATTAGCCAAAAAAAATTCAATTTAAAATTTTAACCTAAAATATATCATTTAGTAGTTAAGTAAAGTTAAAGTTAGGAAAAAGTATTGGCATATAGATGATACTGGCATGACATGTTAGGATGACTTCATCAAGTCTCCAACCATATCATATGTCATTATATATTGAAATATTGAGGTCATAATTAGTTTACGTACATTACCTAGAAAAGTTTATCAAGTTAAACATTGGGTAATGTTTTCTTATGTTATTTTTCTCAAGTTCTTTACTAAAAACAATAATAAAAAAAATTGTATCATTTGCTACCACTGAATATGATAAACATCTGTGAAAAAGAAAACTAACAAAGGTTAATTGTTGAGTGAAAGTTTTTAATATATATAACTTATTTTCATTGAGAGCAAAAGATATATCATGTAATATTTTCTATTATTCGGGATAAAGGACAAGATTGTTTGATTTTGAAATTAAATTTTACAACAAACCTTAATTCTTCAGTAATTACTTACACTAATAAGTTATGACCAATGTGATTAAATTCCTTCAAAGTACTCCCGTAGTCAACCAAGAAATAAGGTGAAGCTTTCCTAAAACAAAATTCCAGTCATTAGACCGGCCGGTCGGCCGGGCCCATATTCTTCGGTAAATTTGCCGTTTTTAGCAGTCTCAGGTATTCATAGTATAACGGGAACTGAAACAGCGCAAATACACAAATAGGAAGGAGTGCAGCAGCATAAGTGAGAGTTGCAGTCCACGTTTTCTCCAACCGAATGACAAGGAAAATTGTAGAAGTGAATGTCAGCATGGTCGCCGTCACAGAGAAGAAGAGAGAGGCGAAGCCGGTTGACAAGTTACGAGGGATTGTGCGTCTAAACTGTGGTAACTCAAGCGAAGACGTGAGAATGGACAGGAAGACCACCACTGAAGTCAAGGAGCTTGCAAGGCCAGTGACGTCCATGACTGTGAAAAACAAGTATAGAGGCTTTTCGATATCAAGGAGAACGGGCCGACCGCTTTCTTCTGATCATAGGATGAAAAAGATTGAACATGTTATGCATGATCTACGAGCATAAAATATCATGGAACTAATAGGTGTAGGAGCTTACTATGGAAACCTCCTGGTGAAGTATAGAAGGCGGTGAAAACAACAGTAGCAACGAGAACTGCCACTGTTGAGCTTGATTGGCAAGTATTCTTTACCCAATCTTGTGCTTGTTTAAGTTGATCCTGATGCTGCTTCTCAAACAACTCTCTTGCAGTATGATTGTCTTTGTTGCAGTGCATGGTATAAGGATGGGGAATTCGGTTTTCCACATTCTGCAGAAATCAGGTAAGCATTAATTAGTAATTATACAACCTGATTTAGAAACATTAATTCATGATAGTTAACAGTTAACTTGGAGATCTGTGTCCAACTTACGAAGTATTGTCGCTTTAATACGAAGGTCTCATAGTTTTGTCTCAGTCCCAGGAAAGGTATCTCTTCTAGAACAAAACTATGAAATCTTTCGGATCAAAGTGGATAATACATAGCATGTTAGGTGCTGGTTTCCACAGTTAAAAGAAGGAAGTTAGTCCAGATCAGGATTGAAAGCTAAGAAGAGACTGATTAACCTTGAACCATGTCAACTCCTCTTGCAGTTGTAGAGCAGGAGTAGGTTTGCTTCCTCCATGATAATGCGTGGTATTGGCAGCATGGTGCAATATGGTGCAGCCATCATTGTCAATCCCCAAAACCAACTTCTTTGTTGCCTCTTGCTTCTCATTTATCACAAGGTGATAGATGTTAAATTGACGGTGCAAAATGCAAACATGCAAAATGTTCTGCCCGTTTTGACTAACATGCTCCACAGCATGAGGATACGCCTTGAGTATCAACCTCACAATCTCCATGATTCCAGTGCTGGCCGCAATCAGCAAAGGAGTATCCGGTGATTTACTCCTTTTCTCTGAGGATCCAATAATAGGGCTGCCTTCTTCAGTTTTAGTTTCCGCTGTCTCCTCTTTGTCCTCTCTTTCTAAGCAGATTGTGTCCTGTAATTGTTCGTGAGCTACCAACCAAGACGTATCCCTTCTCACCAGCATCTCAACCAGTTTGACTGCTAAAGCGTGCGTTTTCTTACTTGTCCAGATTCTGTCAAGCGTTACCCATCCTACTCATGTGTAAACATGCAAAAATACTGTTTTAAAGATGATGAATAACTGGATTAACTTATCAATAATACTCTGAAAGTGGCCAAAGCGTTCAGCAATTAAGACAACCAAGACAGTTAAGTCTTACTTTCAGCAAGCCACTCGCAAATAGTTTGATTCATCTTAAGATCTGCAAACACAAAGTAGATGTATATACTTAATTAAGACAATTGAACTGTGATGAATTATTACCTTCCATTTGCCATCAAAATTAGTTGCTTAAAAACTAGCAAATTAATGCATAACCAATCTTTGTAATCTCTGGAGATGTTTATATAAGATAATTTCATATATGACTCCATTGGCAGCAAAAAATCTGTATTGACCCAACTAATTAGTGTCTGCAAAATAGGCAATTAGCCATTACCTCTATAGTGGTTTGACTGATGGAGGCTTTTGCTCAGCGTGTCATATTCCAAATCCTTCAACTGACTTGAGGAAAGCTGACCTGCTTCATTATTATCATCTGAATGGCTTGGAAAGCCTATAAATAGAACATACAATCCAAAGACAATGAAAAGAATTCAATTCAAATTATTGGAGCCACAGCCAATAGCGTTTTCGGATCCTGCTGGAATTGTAATTATAATACTTACAATTGTAGATGAACTCCTCCAATTTGTTCATGGGAGAAGTACTCTTAAATGCAGTTGGCATCCTAGCTAGGAGATGGAGAATTGTCCTGCCATTATTGTCTTGATAAGTTCCAAGCGGTGGATCCTTGTTCAGTAACCAAATGGCTATCTCTGCATTTAAAGCAAAGTAGAAAGTCGGGTTGAACAAAACAATAATCATAATTTCGTTGGTAAACAGTGAAAACAGAAAGAGAATACCAAAGTTTTGGCAGATTACAGCACTATGAAGAATTGTGACTCCATCATCCCTTCTATAGTGATCATGTAGATTTCCAACTTCTTCAACTTGTTGCACCAAATACTTTACCATTGCAGTCTTGCCAAATTCTGCAGCCCTGAACAATGGTGTTTCACCTAAATTATTTCGATCCCCCAAAATCTGTTTCCTCATTTCCTCAATATCTGGTTCATTAGTTCCTGTTGGTCCATTAGACGACAACAGCTTTCTAAGCAAGGAATCTGCCACTTCAACATTTCCAGTGGTAGCAACCTCATGGAGAATTGTGTTACCTTTAATATTCTTCAACTTCAAGAGCTCAAATCTCCTAGGCGGGGGCACCATTGGAAACAAAGCTAGAAGTGCTTCTTTGCCCCCTTTCTGAGCTGCAACGTGAAATACAGTATCTTTACATGCCGTGATTCGACCCATCAAGGCATCGGCAGACTTGTTTTGGTAGAATCTCTTCAGGGCTTGAGCGTCATCTTTCAGGGCTTTGTCGTAAGGTTGTCTTATGTCTTCAACTTTATCCATCTCTCTCTCAATGGCCATTTCTTTCTCCATATTTCTTCCCTTAATCAATCTTGATAAACTGTCTGGATTTATGCAGTCTCATGTCCAAAGTGAAGCTTGTGATGCCTTGTTTATATACACTCACACAACTTGAAACAGCATTGAAATGTGTGGTTTACTTTGCTTAGTTAGTTGATAAAGCTAGCTAATCCAAGAAAAGAAAAGTTGAACCATTCATACGAATATTACAAGTACAGAAAATGCATTACAGATTAAAGCGCCAAACCATTCACTCCACCTCACAAAGTTTATTATTATACTTTGCCTCGTGTTCACTTCATTACAGAGCGGCCAAAGGAATTCGCCTTTTGTTATTCACGTTGAGAACAAGTTTTTTAAAACCCAATTAGTGTAACCGAAAGAAGAACTTGAGAGGGAAAATATAGACACTGTTTCAGAAAACGTTTTGGACTTGTTGGACCTTGGAAATTTCAGTGCGCTTAATATATATTGTGAACGAATTAGTCTCTGTCATATCAGATAGCAACAATTAATTACCAAAAAAAATAGAAACAATTAAAAAGCGTAGAAAGCGTTACCAGATGACAATAAGCGGCCACGGTCTCAACAATCCTTGCACATCAACAATATTGATCCGTAGCATCAACATTTTACAGGTTTTGAACTTTTGATGCTATAAAGAAGTAAAGAGTCTGATTTAGCTAATCAACTCAGATAAAACATCATACATTATACATCAGACAAACTTACAGAACAATAGACTTTAGCATACAGTTGAGGTTGCCTTCGGGTGTTTTGCTTTCATTTCACGCCTTTAGTTGGTTTTTTTTTTAAGGCAAAGGGTCTTATATTAAAAAAAAATCCAACCTTCAAGAACCAAAAAATAAGTACAAGATTGATACTGAGAATCAGAAGTAAGAAGAGATATCAAGAGATCGACTAATTCTATATTAGCCAATCCATCCGCAATGGAGTTCTGTTCTCTCAGGATATGGAAGATGTAAGCAAATTTTATTTATTTATTTTATATGAGTTGCTGGATATGATTGGAGAATTTCTTTGAGCATCAAGAAATTTTGGATGGTTCATTATGTTGGGATAAAACACGGTAAACAATTATCTGACAGATACGTAATGCAACGAAAAATCAAATTATCCCTCTCATGTGAACCTAGTAGGAAATTATCAAATAGAGCAATCCCAAATAATATCAAGAGATAAATAAATCACCACAATCACAAGCACAAGGACACAAGCGATTTAACGTGGAAAACCTCCTTAAGGCGAGGAGTAAAAACCACGGCTCTAAGGGCACCAAAACAATCTCCACTATCAAGAATAATAGAAATACAAAGTTCTCTCTAGCTAAAACAAGAGGTATACGAGCACAATATCTCAAGAACAATAATTCTTGGTTAACAATCTTACAAGAAAAAAGAAAAATAGGAGAGATCTCACCCAAAAGATGACAAAACAACACCCTCTACAAAACTGCTAATAGGAAGCTCAAAACCCGATCTCCACCGTTCAACGTGAAGAACTCAATGTCATGAACGTGCTGACAAAATTTCAGCTCAATCAGACAACAATGGGACCTCGATCAACTCTATCAAACTTTTTAGCTTCCACAAACTTCTCTTTTTTCTTTTTCTCTCTTTTGGTTGCTCACTTTTTTTTTTCTCCCAAAAGTGTATATTGCCACCACTTTCATGACGGTGTTAAAAACCCTTAAAACACAACCCATGTGCAAGGACCATAAAGCCCTTAATGAACTATTGAGTGGGCTCCACATGGGAAGGAAACCCAACCCAACAAATCTCCCCTTTTCCGACTATGTGGAGGGAACCGCCATCCCGGCAATCAACCTACAAACTTCAAGCTTATCCTTCGGTAGTGCCTTAGTTAACATATCAGAGCCATTGTGATCAGTGTGAATCTTCTCTATTTCAAACAAGTTGTCATTGAAAGCATCTCTTAACCAATGATACCTAACATCAATGTGCTTTGATCTTGCATGAAAAGTGGAATTCTTACCGAGGTGAATTGCACTTTGATTATTGCAAAATACCACATACCTCTGCTGCTTGAAACCAAGCTCCTGCATGAACTTTTTCATCCATAGCAACTCCTTACTAGCTTCCGTTGCTGCAATAAACTCTGCCTCTGTAGTAGAAAATGCTACACATTTCTGGAGCCTCGACTGCCAAGATACAGCACCACCTGTAAAGGTAATCAAATAACCCGAAGTGGACTTTCAGGAATCCACATCTCTTGCCATATCAGAATCAATGTAGCCAACAGGCACTGGTTTTCCACTACGAAAAGTGAGACTCAAGTTGGAAGTGCCTTTGAGATATCTCATAATCCACTTCACTGCATCCCAATGCTCTCTACTTGGATTTGACAGAAAACGGCTAACAACACCAACTGCATGAGCTATATCCGGCCTAGTACACACCATAGCATACATCAAACTTCCTACTGCTGAAGCATATGGAACTCTTCTCATATCTTCCTTCTCCTTATCTGTAGAAGGGCACTACTTAGAACTTAACTTAAAGTGAGTAGCAAGAGGAGAACTAACCACTTTAGCTTGATCCATGTTGAACTTTTCAAGCACCTTTTCAATATATTGCTTCTGTGACAAATACAACTTCTTGACTACTCTATCTCGATAAATTCGAATCCCAAGAATCTGTTTTGCTGGCCCCAATCCTTCATAGCAAAGGATCTGCTCAACTGCTTCTTCAACAAATCATTCCTTGAAGCATTCTTGCCAACAATCGACATATCATCCACATAAAGCAAAAAAGTGATAAAGTCACCATCAGAGAATTTCTGTACAAAAACACAATGGTCAGAAGTAGTTTTCCTGTAGCCTTGTTTTTCCATAACAGACTCAAACTTCTTATACCACTACCTCGGTGCTTGCTTCAACCCATAAAGGCTTTTGTTTAGCTTACACACATAATCTTCTTTGCCTTTAACTTCGAAACCCTCTGGCTGCTCCATGTAAATTTCTTTATCCACATCACCATGGAGAAAAGCAGTTTTGACATCCATCTGCTCAACCTCCAAATCAAGACTAGCTGCTAAACCCAGAACAACACGAATGGATGACATCTTAACAACTGGAGAAAAGATTTCATCAAAGTCAATACCTTGCTTCTAGTTAAATCCCTTGACAACTAATCTGGCTTTGTAACGTGGCTGTGAAGTATGTTCTTCTTGCTTTACACTGTATACCCATCTGTTCTTCAAAGCTTTCTTTCCCTTAGGTAGCTTTACTAGCTCAAAAGTGTTATTCTCATGCAATGATTTCATCTCATCATGCATGGCATCAATCCACTCTTTCTTGTGTTCATCTTCCATGGCCTCCTCATAGCATTCGGGTTCTCCCCCGTCAGTCAGTAACACATACTCATTAGGAGAATATCTTGTGGAAGGTTGTCTATCCCTAATAGACCTCCTGAGTGGAATATCTGATAAAACCTCTGGTGTAACCTCTGAAGCTGGTGGCTGCTTATCAACATTATCACCCAAATCAACATGTGTAGAACCGGTACCAACATTATCTATATCCTGTTGGTTGTTTTGAACATCTTCAGCTTCTGTTGGCCTATGTGTCAGAGGAACTAGATCTAAATCAGTCAAATCATCACTTATTTGAGGAACTATTGTCTCAAACTTCTGAATATCTTCAATGGTTTGGTCTTCCATGAAAACAACATCTCGGCTCCTTACAAGTTTCTTCGACATTGGATCAAAAAACTTGTAGCCAAACTCATCCTCGCCATAACCAAGGAACACACACTGTCTTACCTTAGCATCAAGCTTAGACCTCTCATCTTTGGGAATGTGCACAAAAGCTTTACAGCCAAAAGTGCACAGGTGATCATAGGAAACATCTTTACCAAACCAAACTTTATCAGGCACATCAAAATTCAATGGAACACATGGTGTGAGATTCAAAACATAAACAACAGTACTCAAAGCCTCACCCCAAAAGGCCTTTGGCAACTTCGCTTGTGAAAGCAAACATCTCACCCTTTCTGTTAGTGTCCTGTTCATCCTCTCAGCTAACCCATTCAATTGAGGAGTCTTCGAAGGTGTCCTCTGATGTCGAATACCATATTACCTGCAGTACTCATCAAAAAGGTCCAGAATACTCACCCTTATTATCTGTCCTAATGCATTTCAATTTTAAGCCTGTTTGCCTTTCAACTAAAGCATGAAATTGTTTGAACACATCTAACACTTGATCTTTTGTTTTCAAGGTATAAACCCATATCTTCCTTGAATGATCATCTATGAAAGTCACAAAATAAAGAGAACCACCAAGTGTTCACTTTCATAGGTCCACAAACATCAGAATATACCAAATCAAGAATACCTGATTTTCTTGTAGGAGGGAATGACTTGAAGGAGACTCTGGTTTGCTTCCCTGCCAAACAGTGAGCACACCTTTTCAAGGACACAGTCTTCATTCCAGGAAGAAGATTTTTTTTGGCCAAAATCATCAAACCCTTTTCACTCATATGAATAAGTCGATTATGCCACAACTCAGTTACATCATCACTATCCACAGCATTGATAGCGGAAGCACATATCTTGACTTGCATCATATACAAAGAGGAGCACTTCGAGCCCCTAGCCATAACCATAGAACCTTTAGTGAGCTTCCATTTACCATCACTAAAGGTGCTACAAAAACCTTCATCATCAAGCTTCCCTATAGAAATCAAATTCATATGGATATCAGGAATATGCTTCACATTTTTCAGAATTAGTGTTGTACCATTACTGGTCTCCAAGCACACATCTCCTATACCAATGGCTTTAGTAGAGCCATCATTACTCATCCTAACACTCCCAAAATCACTAGATATGTAAGATGAGAAATTCTTTCTTCGAGATGTAGCATGAATTGAGGCACCACTGTCAGTTACCCAATTAGTCTCATGGCAAGTTCTGATGATAGTGATGTTGATAAAGTTGCCGCTATTACAGATGACTTCCTTATTCTTTGTGATGATAATGATGATGCAACTTTGTCATTATCATCACAAAGAATAAGGAAGTCATCTGTAATAGCGGCAACTTTATCAACATCACTATCATCAGAATTTGTCTTCTCCTTACCCTTGTCCTTTTTGTTTTCTCTTTTTAGCTGTCGACAATACTTTTTTATATGTCCTTTTAGACCGCAGTGATAACACTCAACATTAGCAAGCTTGTTGGACTTACTCTTACTTCTACCTTTGTTCTTCGGACCTTTACTCTTACTCCTCCCCTATTAGTTGTGACTAAGACTTCTGACTGTAAAGAAGAACCCTGCGCCTTTCTTCTCATCTCTTCATTCAAAAGACTGTTCTTAGCCAAATCCATACTGATGACACCATCTGAGGCTGAGTTAGACAACGACGTTCTAAAAGTGTCCCAAGAGTCCGGCAATGTACCAAGAAGCCATAAGCCCTGTACCTCATCTTCAAACTTGATATTCATACCAGTCAACTGATTAATAATCCCTTGATATGTGTTTAAGTGATCTGTCATAGAAGTCCCATCCTGATATTTCAAACTCATCAACTGCTTGATCAAAAACAATTTATTGTTTCCAGTTTTACGAGCATACAATTGCTCTAGCTTGTTCCACAATGTGCGTGCGTGTGTCTCTCTACTGATATTGTTCAAAACATTATCATCTACCCACTGTCTAATGTACCCACACACCTATTTATGACATAAATTCCATTCTGCCTCAATTTTATTATCAGGCTTTTCGGTACTAAACACAGGTAAATAATAATCCTTCACATACAGCAAATCTTCTATTTTACCTCCCCATATGTGATAATTCGAACCATTCAAATTAACCATTATACTTGGATTAACTTCTATGCTCAACACAAGGCCTAAGTCAATAATAAACAATGTTCTGATACCAGTTTGTTGGGATAAAACACAGTAAAATAATTATTTGACAGATACGTAATGCAGCGAAAAATCAAATTATCCCTCTCGTGTGAACTTAGTAGGAAATTATCAAATAGAGCAATCCCAAATAATATCAAGAGACAAATAAATCACTACAATCAAAATCACAAGCACAAGGACACAAGCAACTTAACGTGGAAAACCTCCTCAAGGCGAGGAGTAAAAACCACGACCCTAAGGGCACCAAAACAACGACCCTAAGAGCACCAAAACAATCTCCACTATCAATAATAATGGGAATACAAAGTTCTCTCTAACTAAAACTAGAGGTATACGAGCACAATATCTCAAGAACAATAATTCTTGGTTAACAATCTTACAAGAGAAAAAAAATAAGAGAGATTTCACCTAAAAGATGACAAAACAACACCCTCTACAAAACTGTTAAGAGGAAGCTCAAAACCCGATCTCCACCGTTCAACATGAAGAACTCAATGTCATGAACGTGCTAACAAAATTTCAGCTCAATCGAACAACAATTGGATCTCGATCAACTCTATCAAACTTTTCAACTTCTACAAACTTCTCCTTTTTTTTCTCTTTTTTGGCTGCTCACTTTTTTTTTTCTCCCAAAAGTGTATATTGTTGCCACTTTCATGAAGGGGTTAAAAAACCCTTAAAACACAATCTATGTGCAAAGATCATAAAGCCCCTAATGAAGTATTGAGTGGGCTTCACATGGGAAGGAAACCAACCCAACACATTAGTCCATAGAACAGCTTTTAGGTGACTTTGCTACTCTTTTGAGTTGTTTGAGATTTTTGTTTCCTGGTCTGGTCAAGGTGTGATTTTTTATTGTACTCTGTTTTCACAGAGCTTATACACTGCCCGCTTGGGTATGTAATAAATGATATTGTTTCGGGCTGAGCAAGAACAGAAATTCGTAAATATGACTCTAAACATACAAATTTTTACAGGATTTTATCTCTTTTTGGTTAGATTTTATGGCTTTGAAGAGCAAAGCGATATCTTTTGCAACAAGAAAAGCAGAGAGATTTTATTATTTATCCAAACACAAATTTTTAGCAAAGACTCGATATAAAATAAAATAAAATAAATGCAACAATACATTAAATCCATAAAATCGACATGATATAAGCAAAATACATAGAGTTCCCAAAACGAAAGTTTTTCTGGTTCTTAATTATCTTTAATCTGAAGAAATTCCCAGTTGCCAGGCAAATTCCTCCTGATGAAATCAAAAATGCTCTTGACAGCAGCAACGAAGTACTGGTAGTATAGAGGGAATTGAAACAATGCAAATACGCAGATAGGAAGGAATGCAGCAGCATATGTTAGCGTTGCAGTCCACTTTTTCTCCAAATGAACAAGCAGGAGAATGGTGGCTGTGAAAGTAAGCATGGTGGAGGTGACAGAGAAGAAGAGAAAGGTGAAGCCGAGCGAGAGGTTCCGAGGGAGCGTGTGAAGAAAATCTTCAAACTCAAGTGAAGACGTGAGGATAGAGAGGAAGATCACCACCGAGGTCAAGGAGCTTGCTAGGCCTGCCACGTCCATGACGGTGAAAAACGAGTAGAGAGGTTGTTCCAGGAGAATCGGACGACCATCTGCAGCCATGATACAAGATCAAAATTTCAATGTCAGTAAACTCCTATATTTAAATGAAAAGGTGTCAGTGTCACTATTAAATGGAGGCAGTAACATGGTTTAATTAATTACCCGACAGGAATCCTCCCGGTGCGGTGTAGGCAGCGGCAAAGACAACAGTAGCAACGAGAACAGCGACAGTTGAGCATGACTGAGAGGTGTTCTTCACCCACTCTTGTGCGTTTTTAAGTTGCTCTTGGTGCATAACCTTGAACATCTTATCTGCTGTCATATTTTCTTTGTTGCGGTGCAAGGTAAAATGCGGTGGAACTCGATTCTTCACATCCTTCATTAGGACAAGAACAACACAATCATTAATTTCTTTATTTACTAATGAATCTAAAGAAACATGCATTCTAACCGATCAAAGGTTCAATTTTGCATGCAAAAACATCTTTATTGAACCATAAAAATGTTATTTTTATTTCGGATTTGAGATGAAAATTGAAGAGACAAATTAATTACCTCAAACCATGTCAACTCCTGTTGCAGTTTAAGAGCGGGAGTAGGTTTGGTTCCTCCTTGATAATATTCGGTGTCAGCAGCATAGTGCAATATGGTGGAGCCATGATTATCGATCCCCCTAACCAACCTATTTGTCTCTTCCTTACTCTTTACAAAATCAAACACTTTGTGTTGACGATGCAGAATGGCGACATGAAGAATGTTCTGTCCTGTTTCGTTAATGTGCTCAACCGCTTGAGGGTAGACGGTAAGTATCTCCTCCACAATCTCCACGATGCCTGTGCTGGCTGCAATGAACAACGGCGTTTCAGGCTCAGCTGACCCCACCTTTCCGCTGCCTGGACTCTTCTTCACACTTTCTTCTTCACCCTTCCTCTCCAGGCAAATTGTGTCGCCCTCCTCTGGTTGATGAGGCTCAAACCAGGAAGCATCCGTGAGCACCAGCATCTTCGCTAGTTTAACGGCTGGTACATGGATTTTCTTTTGCGTCCATATCCAACGAATCATTTTCCACCCTATACCCACATATTATCATCATTTATATCAAAGTAAAAAAGTGATATGTGATTACTTGACATGGTTTGAACCAAAGCGATATGTGCTGCTGTGAAGCAACTGTTTTGTTTAATCCTTTTTCGATTAACCGTGTAAAAAAAAAAAATCAGTTAGTTCTGACTTCTGACCTCTGGCGAAGCATCGCGAGATAGCGCAGTGAAACTTGTGAACTGTAAATGAAGGTTCCGATAGACAAGAGAACATCAATAATTAAACATGTAAATTCAGGAATGTTGTTGTAATTTCTATTTCCCATGGCCAAAAGTTACCTTTGGATCTCTCTGATCGATTGAGACATTTGCTTGGCTCACCTTGCTCCAAATCTTTGACCTGCATATTTGATGGAAACTGCAGGGTCTCATCCTCACCACAGGAATGTCCCGGAAGGCCTTGAAACAAACAATGGCGTTAATATGAGTAATGGTGCTTTTGACTTTTGAACTTTAATATTCTAAGATTAAAGATTTAGAGTTAGACGACATACAATAATAGATAAACTCCTTCAACATTCCGGTCGTGGGGGAGCTACTCTTGAAAGCGGTTGCCATGCTCGCGAGGAGATGAAGACTTGTCTTCCCATTCTTGTCTTTGTAAGTTGCAAGTCGATTGTCCTTTTCGAGGAACCAAACAGCAGTCTCTGGATTAATTGAAAGCAAAGTGCAGAATGTTAGTTAATTAACAAGTTAAACAAAGCAAAATCTGGAATTGATCAGATACCGAAGTGTTGGCCGATCACAGCAATATGAAGAATGGAGAGTTCATCGTCTCTTTTGTAGTGTTTTTGAAGATTCCCGACTCGTTCAATTTCTCTAGCCAAATACATAACCATCAATTTGTTGCCATATTCTGCGGCCCTGAATAGTGGGGTTTCGCCTATATTGTTTCGATCCGCCAGAATCTCTTCCCGTTCTTGGATATCCTTTTCATGATTCAATGGCCCGTCAGAGAACAGCAGCTCTCTGATTAACACATCCGCAGCTTTTAGACTTGTAGTGGTGGCCACCTCATGGAGAATTGTGTTCCCATGAATGTTCTTCGTCTTCAGCAGCTCACGCTTCCTAGACTGTGGCACCATTTTAACCAGAACTTGAAGCACTTCTTCGCTTCCTCTGTAAGCTGCAATGTGGAATATCGTGTCTCTGCAGGCCGTGATTTTGTCGAACAAGGCGTCAGGATTTTTCTGGTAAATGCCTTTCAAACCTTGAGCATCATTTTTCAGAACTTTTTCATAAGCCGCTCTCATTTCATTAAAGTTTTTCATTTCTGATTTCGAGACAGTTAATTCTTTCTCCATCTCTGTCACTCTAGAAAATTAAACTGTCTGAATTGCAAGAAAATCTCTCACTTATGTCCAAGCTAAAGCTTGCAATGGGGTTTTATAGATTGATATTACTTGGAAAGAGCTGCAAAAATAGGCGTGGTATATGTACTTTGCTTAACTACCTGATAAAGCAAAAATTAGAAAAGAAAAGTTGCAGTATTCGTGAGCATATTATAAAGTTGGAGAGCTTGTTGATGCCAGAACACAAGTCAATCTTCTTGGGAAAAATTCTGTTTTTCTCTGGTTATGTTTTGCTTATGAACATCGTGATTCACACCACATTAGAAAGGAAGTTTACACTTTGTTTTGCTTGAGCATTAATATATAGATATAAGTTAGCAGACTGGCCCGGCAGCGATGAAGAATTTTACTTTTCGACTGATTCACGTTGAGTTTTTTTTTTTTTTGAGCAAGATTCACGTTGAGTTGAGAACAAAAATTCATTAAATCTCATGCACGCCAAGTTAATTTTGTATTTGCATCCATACCACTTTACTAATTGAAATAAGATTGGGATTAGAATCAAATTTGCTTATTTCGGTTTCGTTAGCCATTGACTCATCAATGAAGGGTGTTCGGAAAAAATGGAAAAGGCAAAGAGAATTATGTAGGTTTGCTTTGGTACTCTACGGAATGAAAGTCAAACATCCAGTGGATGATAAATACACCTGTTTCAAGTATTATATCAACCATCGCTTACTAGGGAAAAGCAAGTTTGATTCAAGTCTTACAACAAATAGACTTCATGACCATGTATTACCTATAGATTTCTTACATCAATCTAACAGAACCAGGAGAACAGATACACAGATGCAAAGCTGAGGAGAAAGGGCAAAGGAATCTAGAGTTTAGATCATGGTTTCAAGAGAGCGCTGCCCTCCTTGATGAGCACAAAAACACTTCCAGCATCTCCTCTTGAAATACGCAGTTCCTCGTCAAGGTATGTTGTAAGCAACCATGATTCTGCATTGCTGTTTGATAACGAGAACTTCAATGGTGGTTGGCTGGAAATTGTCTTTGCAACAGAGGAAGCTGTGTCTTGCACAGAGGTGAGCAACCCTTTAAAAGGAGTAAGATCAATTTTTTGTCCCAGAAATTCCACATTTTCTGGTAAGACTACGGAGTCTGTCAGCTGGGGAGTTCCAATTATGCCTTCTTGAAACTTGATCTACATAGAACAGAAAGGAATGTGTTACATCCAGACCTTTGCCTTTTTTAATGCATTAGCAACCATAGCAGTCTCTTCTATCGACATAGTCATCGGGACACTCAATAAAGAAAACGAATAGTGCATAATTGTTTACTATGACATTTGAATACAGATATAAGTTTAGTTACATTCCAAATGCAGACTGTGAGAGACAGAACAACATAAAAGTTGGTTTAGCAGAAGAAATTACAGCCATAAACAGCATACCTGCACACGCTTGGGGCTTCGGACCTCGAACTTAGCGTTTGTGCTAATAGAACTTGAGGCCAATGGTCCAGCGAACTGAACAGAGTTCTGCACAGTGAAATTTTCGGCATCAATGGTCTGTGATATTTCATCCACCTTTACAAGTGGCAATTGACCCCTTGACAACAATGGAAACAGACCTGGGAAAGATGTGTACCTGTGCCACAATACCATATATCAAACATCAATATGCACTACTGCCTCATGAAGCAATTAATCAAGCTGCCTAGTGATCTACTGGTATTTTATTCTCTGATTCATTTCAAAACACAATAAACCACTTTGTTAAACTATCATAGGGCGAGACCAGTAAGTAATAGCTGCAGACTCATTACTCAATAGTAACAAGAATCAATATTGGCTTATTCTTCAGTGTGATATGTTGACAGCATAGAGTTCATAATATCAACAAAATAACAGATTTGCAGTAAATACTTTGCCTTTAACAATGAAATGATTAACCACACTTAAAAAGAAAATTTTGAATTTCCTATCTCCACACAATAGCTTAACTAGGAAGTCTAGGCTACATATAATTCTACAGACCAAATTCAATCAGACATAGATAAAATAGCTCATAATAATCTTCTCTTTACTAACGTTTTGTTAGCAGCAAGACAGAGAACTTACGCGAGAATCCATTTGCCATTGAGCAGAGGCAAAGCCTCAGTCGGTGATGGAGTTGGATTCTTGGCCTCGAGCTGAGTTATAAGCTCAACAATCTCAGCTCTCGTCTCACTAGTAGCTTTCAAGCCACGGTCAGTCCCATAAAATGAATCCACCAAAGCTTTCTTCAAGCTCTCCGTTTCCAACACTTCTTTAGACTTCTCCTCTTCTGCCACCGCTAGTGCAGGACTCTCTGTCACCGGCTCCTCCTCCTTTTCCGGGCCCCATTCGTCATCTTCCACAGCACGAACCTGGAAAACGGGTCTTGCCCGGATTGACTTTTGGGTCAAAATTAGAGATTTGCTGATCGAATTCTGAGTTGGGTTGATGGAATTCCTAGGCAGAATTGAAGGTTTCGAGGCGAACTTCTGGTGTTGTGCAGTTGTTAACAAGGTGTTGCATGGAAAGTTATTCAATTGAGAAATCGCAGCCATGGTTTTTTGTTTTTGAAGTTGTAAAATTTACAGAGAAAACACGGGATTTATGATAAAGAGAATTAAAAAGAGGAGATTTAACACAACTATACAACTTAGGCAACGACCAAGAGAAGAAACAGGAGGCGTAATTCCCAAATAGTTGTCGAAAACAAAGCAAAATGACCATTTTCTCCTCGATTTTATGTTTCTTTTGCTCAGATACTGTCCAAGTTTCTGACACGTGGATGAGTGGAGCGTGTTTCTGAGGAGAATGCCAAGAAAGGGCGTGTGAGGCTGGGAAAGATTTGGCAATTTAATCGAATTTAGTAATTTTGTTGGGGCAGATAGCATGGGCATGTTAATAGCGTGATTACGTAATCTCGAACCTTCCTATGCCAAAATATCTCCATAGTTACTTCCACTATTGAATTTGATTTACCCGAAGCAGAATTTAAAACACTATTTCAAGCCACAGATTCTTTTGCTAACTGAAGCACAAAGCCCATAGGCCACAGGCAAGATCACCTAATTTCTGGCCTTCGGCATTTGCAGCAATTGAAAATTCTTCGGCCGTTGAAATTGGTGGTAGGCCTCTCAGAACAAACCAAGAGGGCCACGAGGCCCATGGCGCATCTTGCCTTGGTCCAAACACTTCCATAAACCGGTAAAAAGAAAGAACATAAACCTGAGAGGGCCGACACTAAAACCCAAATCGCCTAAACCAAGTCAAACAAATCTATTCCCTCTCAAATTTTGGTTAGAAGGGTTTGTTCTTGGAATGCATTTATGCAATTATCTCTTCGCTTGCATGTAATGGCAGAGAAAGGAGGCTTTGGACTTGTTTGAGAAGATGAAAGTTGAGGAATTGTGTCCGAATGAGGTTACGTTGTTTGCTGTTCTTACGGTTTGTGCTGGCACCAAGAGAGTGGAGTTGAATTCAGAGTTCTTTCAACCACTGTCGTGTCAATATGGCATTGTGCCAATAATGGAGCATTATAGGCGTATGGTAGATCTTTTGGCAGACCAGGATCAAGCAACCGAGTTTGGGGGCTCTTTTAGGCGCTTGTAAGATTCATGAGCCCGGCCATGGGAGAAGGTTGCTTGATGAGTTGCAGACACAATCATTGTGGGCTATGTAGCATTGTGTCGCAAAACTGCGGATAAGGAGAGATGGGATCGTGCAGCTGACTTGAGGAAAGCAAAGGTAGAAGTGGGAACCAGTCAATGCAGAAGATGTGTCTAACTAATCACATGGATTCTACAGTAGCGACATGCAAACGGTAAATACTGAAAGCTTAGAGAACAAAGATGACAACTCTCTGATATTGTTGACTCACGGCCTAGTTTCTGTCAGGTTGAAGGTAAACTCAAGATTCTAATTTTTCTAATTTGAAAACCCTCGAGAGTTCTGCTCAATTGCTCATCATGCAGGTAGTGGAATCCATGTGGAATACTATAGTACTAGCTCATGGTAAAATATGAAATATCAGGTTAATTATTAATACTAATCAGATGAGACAAATGAAAGTCATGCAAGCTAACTTGACTCGTTTCATTGGCCTGCCTAGAATGAAAAATATTAAAAATTTGTTTGAAAGAATGTGCGATAGAGAGAGCTGGCTCCTAATTTCCATGGTGGCATAGATTGATGATCCATCGTGTGCAGCATGAGGGCATTTAAAAATTTGCATAATACTCTGACTGTGGGGCATAGGTAGCCATCGTGTTGTTGGCGTCCATATTGATGCTAGCTACATTTATAGTTGATTTGAACTCGATACACCAATGGTTGTTTGTTTTAATTGACAAAAGGAATAAGAAATAGGAGATTTGACAATAAATATAGGGGACAAGAATTTGAATTTTATAACAAAAATTCTTGTCAATGTTTGGTTAATGATGATTATGATGACGATATAAAGTTTGGATCTGACTAGAAAAGAGGATTAGCACAGCTGACAGCTCATATGAGCTTCACACCATTAGAAACTGATAGAGTATTACTGCATATATAAATTCGAAGTGTGGAAGGAGGATCACTTGCATTCCTAGCACAACTTTTTCCACAACTCACGCAAATTAAGTTGGAGCCTGTTAATTAGGCTTCAGCTTTTAATTAATTATTATTATACAATTAAACTAAGCAAGCATGCTTATGGTAATATACAGAAGCAAGGCTTATGTATTCAAGTTAATACTACTGTTCTCTAAAGTCAAACTATTAAATCCAAGCATAGTACTCCAAATATTATTAGGTTTGAAAAAAAAAGTATTTCATTTTTTTGATTCGTCTTCATTTTATAACCAAGAAATGATTGAATTTTAAATTTACAAAATTCTAACATTTTAAAAATAAAAATATGATTATTTAAATTTGATATGACAAAATCTACCCGTGTTAGGCCAGGCCCAATAACGTCAGAGATTACCACATGGCAAAGATTCACTGGTCCACGTGTCCTTCGGCGACAGAGGCATAGCGCGTCACACCTGTCGCTGGGCGACAGGCTCTTTGCCCCACGTGGCATTCGGCGAAACAGGTAGAAGTACGTGATCATACATGTCGGCTATCGACAGACTCGTAGTCTGTCGCCTGCAATCATAACGCGACACATGGCACGCATATCCTACCGTGCGGAAGACAGATTCCCAGTCCGTCGCCTTCAGTCATAGGGCGACGCGTGGCGCACAGTTTCGGCTCCCGCTAGCGACAGACCCCTGACGCCACAACGTGCCACGTGCTACAAGTCCCACGCCGGCCACAGGCTCCGAAAGCTCCCGATTTTCAAGGAACTTGTGTTATATCAGGACACAAACTCTCAGTAAGAAAAGGACTCATCCTCAGAAATTAACCTAGAATCTTGGCCTACAAATAGGCCCCCATGTACAACTTTATTTTCTAATTTTTGACTACTGGCTTTTACGCTTCCCAATACCTAAGACCTTTTTGCTGACTTAAGCATCGGAGTGTCTACGCAAGGAACCACCCCTGCGTCTCTCTGACTTTTCTTGTTTTACAGAAGCTTCTTGGAGACGCGTGGAGACTAAATACAAATATTGACGTCAGCATATCTTTATTGTTGTTTTGTGCAACAACAAAATTAATAATCAAAGTGGTTATTTATTTTTTTCTAATTATAATAATGCAATTTGCATGACAATTATGCAAAAGGTTATAATCCTTACCCCCACTTATACGATACATAATTCATGCATTATGATTGGTTTTTTTTATTTTTTTATATTTAACTATTCTCTATTTAATAAGAAATTGTTGTCTTGAAATTAAAGAGATGTAAGCAAATAAAAAAAATGAATTTTTATTATTAGTTTTATTTGAATCACATGCCAATTTTATGTATAGCGGCAGTTCTTACGTATCAAACTAAACTCTTACATGAAGTATTGATCAAGTTTCTATAAAATGAGTGATTTTTTTAATAATATTAATTAAGTTATAAACATCATAAAATATTTAGAAGAAGAAAGGTATTTATTTAAGAAAAATTTAACAAAAAGAAAAGGAAATAAAATGGGTATTTACATGCAAAATATAACACTTGGCAAGGGAAGACCTCGGTTGCTGTGCCGGCTTCAGCGACCATTTTGACTTGGATTTTGGCCGGCCAATGCCGTTTCCTGTTTACTGCACAACAAAAATCTCACCTTTAACTAGTTCATTCATCAGAATTAGTTCTATTACTGCTACTAATCTCAATAATTAAACCGTGACCCACCAATTAACTACGATCAATAATCCAAGATTAAGCACCCCCAAAGTTCTGATCTTTGCTCCAACTCCAAGAAAAGCCATCCATTTAGGAACCCTCCAAAGTCCAAGCCCCCAAGATCCCGCCTTCCTTTCTTTCTTTCTTTCTTTCTTTCTTCTTCTTTGCTCTTCTATGTTGTCCTTGTCGTTCCTACGGAAACTTTAAAAGGGAAATCTTTTTCAATGGCGGAGGAGCGGGCTATGGTTATAAAGTAGTAGTACTGCTGCTATTTATTACGCTCTATACTTTGCCAAAACAGGTTTTTTAGAAGCCATTTTGCTTTGTTCTGTCATTTTCACTACTGTGAATCAATGCCAGTGGTGGGATTCTCTTAATGGTTTGTTTCAAGTAACAAACTCACGGGACTTCCATGCCTGCTGAATGCCTCCTTCTTAACCATCTTCACACTCTTTTCCTTTGCCTAAATGCTTTCTTCTATTCTACCTAGCTAGCTAGTTGTTTTCTGGTTTTCTTTGTATCTACATTTGCAATATTCGAAGTAAACGAAAATGAGTCAGCTTGGTGTGATATTGCAGGAATCATTGCGGAGGGAGAGAGAAGCGACAAAAATCATAAGATTTCTGAGAGAACAAATGGACGGTCTAGATAGAGAAAGGAGGAGGAGATGGAGTTTCAAGGAACGGCTGGGATTTAAAGTCATGGGCTGTTGTGGGACCACCTGGGGTTTCGGGTCAACCACAATGAGCGTCAGAGAAGACGATGAACTTGAGGTAGACGAACAGGAGCAACAACAGGAACGAGTACAAGCAACGAATTCGGGTCATAATCCGGATCCAGGTTGCGTCAACCCGGCCACGGTTTCGTCAGGTATGAATCTGGCCGCGGCTTTAGCAGCCGAGCGACATTTCCGGGCAGCGCAAGAACCGGAGGGAGAGAACGTGGGGCGGACGAGTAATGGGACTGCTAATGTGGGGATCAGATCGCCCGGGACGCCGCTCAGGGTATCCTTGATGAGGCTGTTGGAGGAGGCGGATGGCGTCGGAGGAGAGGAAGAGGAGAAGAAAGGTGGCGTGGAGATGGGGAAGGATTCAACGTGCTGCGTGTGCATGGGGAGGAAGAAAGGTGCGGCGTTTATCCCATGTGGCCACACCTTTTGCAGGGTGTGTTCGAGGGAACTGTGGTTGAATCGAGGTTCCTGTCCCCTCTGCAACCGTTCAATCCTCGAGATTCTTGACATTTTCTAAGGATCAGTCATTCTTCCATCTTCCCTCCCTGATGATCATTATGATAATGCTGATGCTGAATGGATGATCAAGACTGATCATGAAGATGATGGCGATGACGCCTAGAGATCGTAAGAGATTAATCGATGAGACAGAAAAGGGGATTAATATTCTATTATATCACTACTATTTACTTGAAAGTTGAAAGTCTTATTATACTTGAAATTATTCTTTTTCTCGCATGCTATATATTTCCACTCTTCTTCTCCGATGTTTTTGCCAAAAATACAGTATTTATTACTGCTTAATTTTAATTTTCAGCAGGTTTATAGACTATAAAATGAAAAGGTTATGATTTACTTTCCTATTCTCCAAAGCATGTATGTTCTTGTATTTGCATATACACTTGACAATTTTAAATATGATGTACATGAAAACAGTTCGAGAAAAAAACACAAATGTGATATAGGTTAAAATTTGATAAATACTGTATATAAATTTAATAAAAACTAAGAAATATTTTATATTTTATGTGTGAACATAAGTTTTACATGCGTTTGCTGTATACAAAAACAAATTGTCAAATTTACGAATAAAGAGGTGGAAGAGTGGTGACTCTACACTGCATGTGAATCAATAGTTAATGGTGTGTGAATGTGAGCATCTAATTAAGATTTGAGGAATATTGTATATCCCTCACAAGCCCACAAGTTTATAGGTAAAATTGACAAGGTCAGTGTATTAGCTCCTATACCTTCTATTGTCTAAGTTTTGAATTATTAGTTTGAGAGTATATCTTACTTTAAAACATGTTGCTTTTGAAAGCTAACCCCTCTTTCAAATTTAGGTTGTGATCAAACATTTCCAACCAAGTGATGAGAACTTTGTCAATAAAAACAATATATTTATTCGAGCCTTGTGAATGGAGAAAACAATATTGAGAGAGCTCGTCCTGTTTTGAATTCGACTGTAGTTCGATTTCAGATTAATTGAAACTTAAAGTGACTTTCAGATATAAGGGGGTATTAAACAAAAAAAAACAATATATTTATATAAAGAAACTGCTTCAATGGGCTTCAAACGAAGTCCTAAGAGAGAACTCTTTTGAGTCTCTGCATTGTATGCTACGGATGCACAGATTCGGACCTTTGGTTACTGTAAGTCCTTCAAGCAGGCTGAACCTGCTTCAATGGGCTCAATCAACTGTTAAAGGACATCGTCTTATTCCAACTACGGCCCAATTTGCCACTGTGAAGGTCTAGATCCCCAGAGAAGGATATATAGTCTGAGTGAAGCCCTCGGCGCCAGGCCAGCCCCTAGTCATCATGACAAGTTGAGATAGTGCATTTATGGTTTATGGTTAGAAGGGCGGCAGGCCCTTTGGTTTCGGCGAACTCTTCAAGCAGATTGAGCGCAGCATTCTAAATGGGCTTCATGTCCAATTCAGCTGAGGTTCAGACTTCAGATTCTTCTATGAAGGTCATAGGAAGCAACAGGGGCTGCTTATTCATTGAAGTTCATAATCAGCAACTCAGCATACACCAATCAAGAAACTAAAGTGGACACCTATTCAACCTCCAAGTTAGTGCATTCAGGCATTGATTTGCGTCCGAAAAGGACTAAAGAGAAAGAAAAAGAGAAACAAAGACGGGGGAATAATCAGAGTCGTCTCTCTCGTCATAGTCTCAGGAGGAACATGAAATTCTGATAACGCGAACTAATTGCATTACACAAACGTGGGATAAGCAGGCCCCATCCCAGCAGACGAAGTGGGGCCTGCAACTAGACTGCATCTACCATGGATAAGCACCAGCTAGCTTAATCGGAAAACATAATGAACATTTTGGATAAATTGAAAAGGAAGAAAGCATACGATTCTGATCGATCGTAATCAGTTAGTTTTGAAATGGATGTTTTCTTGTAACATGCAGAGTACTAGTTTGAACAAGGAAAAAACAAGGCCGTCGTTTATTTGGACTCAGTGCGGTTCGTTCTATTTGCATCAAAGACCACTTTACAGAAAGGCTCTTTTATTGCCTTCCTGTAAACATCATATGGTCTAAGCAAGTGCAAAATTATTGTAGCATCCGAAAATCTCTTTCGTCTTTTACATGAAGATCAATCATCATCACCATCAATCTGCCAAAAGATGCCACTTGGTGAAGTTTGATAGTCCCTTAAATCGACAGCACTATACTTGAAAACGAATGCTACTATTTTTGTGACACTGACTGTAGTTTAAGGCATTGTCTGAGTCTGAGTCTGAGATATTGCTTTCTTTGGAAGAATAATTTTCTAACTGTAGCAATACAGCAGAAGATTGGGTTGAGAATTTCTAAATCTTTTTCCTATTATTTATCTGCGTCCTTTTATAGTTTGAGGTATTAAAATTTACTGGTTGTATCATAAGTATCTCACATGTAACCATCTCGCATTTCAAGTGTTGTTTAGATGTCAATTAATATCAACTAACAATAATATAGGAGACAATTATTCTCCAACCGTGAGTTGAGATGTTGAGTTACTAATTGGACTTGACAATTATTGGACTTAACACCAATGATGTTCACGGAATGATTAAACATATGAATTGCTCAATTCCCATGTTTGAATATATATTTTTATAAAGGCGTGATTGAAAATGTATAGACGATAAAAAAGAGTGTTGTAATAAAAGAATCTAATCTCAATCAAAGACAAGGTCAAATATGAATCAAGTGAAGCCGTCCAACCCTATTTTAATAAAATAAAAGTTATTATAAAAGTTACGTAGACACCCCAATTTAGAGATCATTAGTTGTCTTCTTTCCGAAGAGGGAAATAGAATGAGTTCTAAATAATGATGAATTATCTTGAATGGGCCCTTTGGTTTATCGTCTAATTTCTTTCTTCCTACTCGTGCGGCTCACCACTGCCAACCTACTAAATAATTTGTTCAAACAATGATCTAATATCGAATATTGCGTGTATATATAACATTTATAAACTTGCTTTCACATTCGAACGACATGATTTTACCCTTCTTAATAATTCTCTCCTTTTTGTTATTCACACGAAAGTATAATAAGAGAAAGAAATTCGAATATTAAATTTAATCTTTCTTTAAAAAAAATATCAACCATTAAATTAAACTTTGATTGATAATAATTTTCCTCTTTCACTATATTATCACTTAACCAAACTAAAGATAATATAGATAGCTGTAACCAAAAAAAAAAAAGATAATATAGACAGCTAGGAAATCATGCATGTAGTTTGCTAGCAAGCTAAGGCTTGACACATAATGGATGGATGGACGCATAGAAGAGGTGGCATGCTTGCTAGACTCAAAAAGTTGGTTTAGTAGTACAAGATCTTGTTGAATTTTTTAGTAAAGATGATTCATAGTGAAAAGTGTGGTATTTGAATCTTCACTATATCATATTTTTTTAGGTCAACGCTAGCCATGAAACACGTGCAAAAATTAGTCTTACCTAATGTGATATTAGCGTGTTACTGCAAAAATTAGCCATGAAACACGTGCAAAAAAGTGTGGGATGAGTTTTGTACCTAATGTGATATGAGAACACTTTGTAATTTAAAAAAACAAAAATTGCTTCAGGTTAACCCATGCGTTGGCAAAAACTCGCAGAAAATAGCGGATGATATTTATATGTTGTAATACAAATATGTTGGGAAAAGGATACAGAGGAGGCCAAAGGGAATCTGATGGGATACATGTCCGGTAGCAATAAATAAGTTGATAAAGCATAGCATGTGTGCACCACAAGTACCCAAATGAATGTCTCAGAAATTTGGGTATTCTCTTTGCGACCGTTCATGCACTGAAATTCTAGCACAAACAAGATCGGATATTAAGTTTTCTATAATGAAGAGATGGATATTATTAGAGTTTGGATAACGATGAGAGAGAATGTAGTACAAGAGAAGAGGAAGTTCATGGAATCCGGAACTTGATCCAAGACCAACATCTGTATTATGTCGCATACAAATATTGAGTAGCTCCATGTGCTATGTTTTTTGTATCAAGATTTGTCACGTTAGTTCTTAATTCCTCCTAAACTTCTCTGGATTACATATGCTTGTTAAATGAAGAATCAATCAATTTTCGATTATTGTTAAACCAACATGTTCGGAGAATCCATTTGGTAGAAAATCCAACGAAATTTTACATGGATTCATAATGTGTAGTATTTGGCCGGACTTAATTCTATATGGTCCTTATATTCTAGTTATTAATTATTGCGTTTATTCACTATGGTAATATTAATTGTTTTTAATTACAATTTTTTTCATCTTTGACAATCGCATGCAGAATAATGAGTTCTGTATTCGGAAGCCACTATTGTCAAATTGACGTACGAAGATGCATCCGACAAGAGAATTAATTGCAGCATATAATGGTCTTTAATCAAAGCAAAGCAACTCTATCGATCGGCTGAGATTAAGGTTGGCCGCAGCCGTGCGCGTTGAGGAATTTAAGATGGGACTTCGCTTGTGAGTTTGAGAGATCCAAAGTGGGGAAGGACATCTAGAATCGATACGACACGACAAGAGTCACAGAAGCCCCAATGCTTGTGAACTTATTTCATTTGTCTTATAAAATAGCCCATAGCTTTCCAACTGTTGAAATGATTAGAATCCTCTTATTCGTTGTTTGGTTTTGGTAATACTTGCGAGACTAGAAGAACGGAAAAAAGCTGTGGAATTGAACACAAAAAGAGTAAGGTTCCATCCGAACATGATTGATAATAGTGCAATGGTAATTGCTGTCTCATTGATTTGTCAGATCGATCGTCTTCTTGTATGATCAGCTAGCTTGCTACAAAATTTTCTCGTTTTGGATTTTTTTTTCCAAAAAACTTAAGTTTCAGTATGAAAATTTAGTGAACTCCGACGTAAAACGATAAGATTTTTCACGTGTCACAATTCTAAATTTGCTCCTTTTTATTTTTTATTTTAATATAATATTTTTAATAATTGTTTTCATTTTCTATCACACTCTTCCTATTGTTAATAGGATTGAATTTAAACATATTACTATTTGATATCATTTTATTTTTATTATTACTTTTAATCTAATCAAAACCATTCTCTCGCTTATCCAAATTAACCCTAGGTTAAGTGGCAAGCAAAAGCCGGTTGCTACGTTTGCTTTTGTGGTGTGATAGCTAAATGCAAATGCACAGCAACAACACTGTGTCAAAGACAACTTAATTTCTATACCACAAATTTCAGCTTTTCTCCTCTTTTCTCTCTCACCTGCCTGCCGCATTTCTTTTCTTTTATGGCATGCACGCATCCTCGCTTTTGTGTTAACTTGAAATGATTGATGTTATTCCCCATAATTAAGGAGAAAAAGGAAGCATGATTAAACACAGAGAAATCACTTACAGATAGGGATGACAACGGGTATATTTTCAACAGGGGTTCGACGTTATTTGATTCGTTTAAATAGGATTAAGATGGTATATAATTAAATTTAGATAAAATTTGAGTAATAAAATTATTACCTGTTATGAGTTAGGATAATTATTTTAAAGTATCCATTATCTAAATCTATTATAAATAATAATTAATTAATATGATATTTATATTTTTATATATAAATTATTTATTATTAATATTATATTTAATTAAATTAATTTATTAAATATTATAATTATTTTTAACTTTAATTTATTTTTATTAGATAAATTAAATTTATTAATTTAATTTTTTTAATTAATTTATTTCAAAAATTGATTTTAAATTTAAATTTGAAAGTCAAACTTTGATTAGTAAACGAGTAATTAATGAGATTAAACAAGTATTTTCTATTTTATAGGGTTAGGATTTATATAACACAAATCAAAATAATCGGATAATTAATCAAATTCGAGTATTATAAAAATTAATCGAATTTGAATTCGAATTCAGGTATCTCAAATTTAATAAATACCCCGATTCATTTACATTTCTATTCACAAGCATAAGGGAAAGCGTATGTGGCAGATTGTTGCAATAATTCAACTAAAACGATCAACAGGAAAGATTTAAGTTTTACAAGCAATAGACGAAAAATGTAAAGACGAAGAAGCTTGGCTTAATGTATGAATAATGAATGTATGGTAAACCTACAATACTGTTCTAATATTGTATTATCTAACATGAATAATTATACATGATTCACCAAGGATTGATTCTGGCGACTTGATATTCGAGGACAGCAAGAATTGTTTACTAAAAAGCCAATGCTTAATTCACCAAAAAAAGAAAAGCCAATGCTTATTAAATAATGTCCATATCTAACAAAAATTGCAAATCATTATCAGCATCAAGGGCCAACTGGGAGGGCAGCTACTAGCTAGAATTGCCTTTTGAGAGATGCCCATTATATTATTTTAGCACTTTGCTCAGCATTCGATCAAGATTAATGTCGGTATGTTAAAATTGATCTAATAATTTAAGATATAATACGGTAACATAACATGAAAATAACATAAAAATATCACAATAAAATTTGATAAAAAATTATATATTTAAGTTATTAACACAAATTCTCATACAACATAATACAAATAATATATACGAATTTTTAAATCTATTCAAAACGTGGGAACATCAATGGCGCGTGCCTGATGAAAAGTGGCAGGCACCATCTCGGAGTTCGGTCAAGTACTCTGGAGAAAGCAAGGGCCCTCTCCCCACTTAAGAAAAGAACGATTAGATGAACTCAAAGAACATCGCAACCATTGAATCATTCACGGCCGTCGCTTCAAGATAAAAAGACGGTCGGCGTCCAACAGTATGTGATCTACGTGCATGCGTCAGGAGCACTGTTTTTTTCCGCTTGCGGTCGGAAATTAAGTGTGCGTTTGGTTCATGAAAACAGAGCTGTTTTCTATTTTTATTTTCATGAAAAATAAAAATGTGAAAGAAAATATGTTTGGTTGAAGAAACAGAAAACATGTTTTTGAAAAATGAAAATGAAAATGGCCAAATTTTGAAAACAAAAAAAAACATGTTTTTATTGTTTTTCAAGGAAATAATTTGAAAAAATTGAAAATTGGAAAACACGGGATTTATGCAATTTTTTAATGTATATCAAAGATACAGGGTTCGAATCATTACACAAGCAAAAAGTTTTTTATTATTTGTTTTAGTTTTAGGTTTACATGCTAAACTTGCTTCAACGCTTATTGTAGTTTTGCTTTGGCTTTTTTTTTGCTCTCTCTCTTTGGCTCTTTCTTCTTCCAGCTAAAGCCCAAACTCTTTCCCAAAATTGTGTCAGTCACCATTGTAAATCAAATCAAGTTACTTTTTTTTCTCATTCTCATTTTTTGGTTTCTTATTATATGCTATAAAAAATTGAAGATTTTCTTTTTGTATGGTTGTTTTATTTTACTATTGTTGCTAGTGAATGAGTTTTATTGTGAATTTATCAATTTGAGTGATAAATAAAACTGTAGTTGTGTCTTTGAATAATAAAAATAAATTTAATTGTCTCTTTGAACAATACTGAATAAGTTTAATTGTCTATTTTAGTTATTGTTTTTTATATTTATTGATTTGAAAATGTAGACACCAAACGCATTTTCATAATTTTCATTTTCAAAAACAAGGTTTCATTTTCGTGTACCAAACATATTTTCCAAAATTTAGAAAACAGAAAATAAAAACTTGTTTTTAGAAAATGAAAATAGAAAATAAAAATAGAAAATATTTTCATAAACCAAACGGACCATAAGATTTTTCTTTAACCTTTTGCTTATTAAGTATGGTTAGATTTCGAACGAAAAAGTTATTTTTTTTACCTTATTTGTGTTTTTGAATTAATTACTTTATCTTTCATTGTATTCTTAAATTGTAAAGTAAATATGAGTTTTCTTTTATTTTATTTTAAAAATAATATATTTTTATGCTTTAAAATCATTTTCTGCAAAATAGGATAAAGCTTGGATGAGTTACTAAATAGCTGAAGTAAATGGAATCATTTCTAGAACATGATGGCATCAAAGCTTAATGTTTTCCTTTTTTTTTAGAGGTAAGAATTGAGGGTGCTCGAAAAATTGTTTTGGGAGGAATAATATACAGTGCAGTAACTGAAGGAAACCGAAACATACATGCAGCGGAATTTAAATCATTCGGCCTCCACCAGGATCGATTCGGAGAGTTGCCTGATTAGGGTTTCGAGATTTTACCTAAAGTTTTCTTTGATTTCTGTCGTTGGTCGAGTCACAAGCAACAACCTTTCGTTCCTGCCTCTATGGTATCCACACGAACGGATCTCACGACTCTTGAACGTCTCACGATCAGAAGCCTTAAGGAGCGTTTTTGATTCTTTATAACCGAACTGCTAGTTTCGATTAAAAGAATACTTTTCTGTTTTCTAATTGTTGTACGGCTATGTTTCAGAAAACATCCTTTTATAGGCAGTAAATTTTACCCTAAAATTTACTGCCAAACAGAACTCTAATCCTACTTAGAATAGGATTAGTTATATCCCTAATCCAATTCAGAATAGGATTAGTTATATCATTAATCCAATTCAGAATAGGATTAATTAAGCTCCTCATTGATCCGTTCTAAGTGTGCGACCCAATAGGTTCTCAAAACAATGGCAATGACAAAATTGTCACAGGCAATGAGCGGTATCTAGCAACACATCATTGCTACCCATGTAACGAGAATGTCAATGACTCGACATAACCTTACTCGTGATAGATGTTACTGTGTAATCTAATCCCTTTATCCTTTGATGTCTTGATTAGACACAAGTCATGGAATGTGTCACACTTGTATAGTCTAATCAGCGTTTCTTGATTCCTGAGTAGACTAATTAAACAAATAAAATCAATATCTCATATTGACTTATTTGAACACGGCCATGCATTTTAGTCTCACTCTATCAAAGGGCCCAAGACATCACTCTTGTTATATAAGAGGGATAAATCCTATCTTGATCACACAACATCCCTTTACATAGATCGAGGCATACTCAATTACTACCTTTATAGTCCATCCTGTTACGAATGACATCTAGCAGCATTAAAGTATGCAATTCTCTATGTTGGGATCTCTGATGATCTCAAGTCAAAGGATCACATACACCATCATCACTATGAGAATCGCTTATGACACTCATATAACAATCCATGTAGCGTTCTCATGGAGGGTCGATCCAGTACATAGTTCTCTAACATGTACCTATGTGATGACTTGATATCCTATATCCATGACAATGGTCATCAGTCAATCACATACTAGTCTTATCGTATCGTTGTTATCCTTGTTCACAATAATACTTGACTAGGGATATTTTAAGAATAGTGTGTTATTACTATTCTAAGGACATTATCATATAAGATTATATTACGCAGTTATAAGACAAATATAATAATGAACTATAAATAAAAATGTCATGATACATAAAATTGCCAAAGTCAATCATCTAATGAATGGTTCTAAGGGCATAATCCAACAGTAACAACATTCAATTGTGTGAGATTACCTTATGGCTAAATCTGTAAACATTATTTACATGTTATTATGTAAATATTATTTAATGTTAAATATATAAGTAAATAATTTACATGTTATTTAATCCATCATGCATTATCATGTGATATCAATTAATTATATAGTTTAAAGCAATATCCTAAAAGATGTCAACTCATAATTTTATATTTTCCTCCACCAAATACAAAAATTTAATTTTACATTCTCACAATTAAATCAAACACAGTAATCTAATATATGAAAATTGTGAAATGTAGGTGTAATATTTTCCTGTAATTAGATTCCAAAAAGTAAATTAATTTTTTCATGACCAAATATTCCCTCGTAGATTTTGGAACTTTTTTTTTAGTATTTTTTTATGTTTAACCTTATGAATTCTAAGTTCCCCACTGTCTCGTCTTTTTCTTTATCTTTTTCTTATTACAACTGTTTCATCATTTTCTTTTTCTTTTTTTTTTTGGTGATAAACTTTATTTTTTATTTTTTTTTATTTTATTCTGTGCCTATAAATTGCACCTCCCCATAATCCATTTCACACACCTTGAGACTACCATTAACACATTAAGAAAAGAATAGCGAGATCTCGGGAGAAACAATGGAGATCACTTTCCCTGTTATTGACTTCTCCAAGCTCAATGGCGAGGAGAGAGGAGCCACCATGGACATGATCAAAGATGCCTGTGAGAACTGGGGCTTCTTCGAGGTATAACTAGAAGCTCTGAATTGTGTGTCTTATACTAAATGAAGCATCTATAGTTTAGAAGTTTTACTCAGTTCATTAATTGTTTATATAATGCTTCAAATCCTTTATTGTGTTTCTGCACTTTTCTTGAAAAGCTGATGAACCATGGAATATCTCATGAGCTGATGGACACTGTGGAGAGGCTGACAAAGGAGCACTACAGAAAGTGCATGGAGCAAAGGTTCAAAGAAATGGTGGCGGTTAAGGGTCTCGAGGCTGTTCAGTCTGAGATCAGTGACATGGATTGGGAAAGCACCTTCTTCTTGCGCCACCTTCCTGAATCAAACATTTGTGAAATTCCTGATCTTGAAGAAGACTACAGGTCAAAGTTACAGACTTCTTCTCTCTTTTGTTAAGTAGTGGCAGTGATGAAAAATGGGTTTGTGTTAAAACTGGTTTTTTTTTTTTTATAGCAGAAAGGTGATGAAGGAATTTGCAGTGGAGTTGGAGAAGCTGGCTGAGCAACTTCTGGACTTGTTGTGTGAGAATCTTGGGTTGGAGAAGGGGTATCTGAAAAAGGTCTTCTATGGGTCCAAAGGGCCAACCTTTGGTACCAAGGTCAGCAACTACCCTCCATGCCCCAAACCTGACCTAATCAAGGGCCTCAGGCCTCACACTGATGCTGGTGGAATCATCTTACTCTTCCAAGATGACAAGGTCAGTGGCCTTCAGCTCCTCAAGGATGACCGGTGGATCGATGTTCCTCCAATGAAACACTCCATTGTGATCAACCTTGGTGACCAACTTGAGGTAATCTAATTAAAGTGATTCTAGTTTGAGATACGGAACTAGATTCGATTCAGCAGTAGGATGTCTGGTAATAATAAGATAGCCTCTTTGCTACGTACGGAATATGTATATTATTGTAACAAATGTCTTCGTCTATAAAGCACAAAGCAGACATGTAGTGGGGAACAAAAGTTATTCCAGATAGATCATTTCCAGCTGGGAACTACTTATCTCCAGGCTGATTCCATGATTTTGTTGTTCTCTCAGGTGATCACCAATGGCAAGTATAAGAGTGTGATGCACCGTGTGATTGCTCAAACAGATGGCACCAGAATGTCTATAGCTTCGTTTTACAATCCGGGCAGCGATGCTGTCATATATCCAGCGCCAGCCTTGCTAGAGAAAGAAGCTGAGGAATCTCAAGTGTACCCCAAATTTGTGTTCGAGGACTACATGAAGCTCTATGCTGGCCTGAAGTTCCAGGCCAAGGAGCCAAGGTTCCAAGCCATGAAGACCATGGAGTCCACAGTCAACTTGGGTCCTATTGCAACTGTTTGAGTCCTTTAATGACTGAACAGAAATGGGTTTCTAGTAGTGTGCTTTTGTTAGTAAGTTTAGTCCATGATGGATCAACTCTGTTGTAGTTCTGGAGTTAGTGAGTCTATTGTCTAGTGTGGAGCTTAGTAGTTAAAGAAACTGAAAGCTTGTACTAAGAGTTCCTCTGCTAGATTTATCTATGGTGATGCCTAGTGGCTCTGCCTTTAATTATGAGATGTTTGTGTTATAGAAAGTGACTAAATTATATATCTGTTATGAAATTGTCCTTCAGATTCTATTTTGGCTTTATCAGGCTTTCACAGCACTTTGTCTCAATTCTGTCTTCCTGTTTCAACTACTTTGTGCTGGAGGTGAAGGGTTTCCCATTGTATGCACGTTGCTTCTATTAGATTTCCAGCACTTAAATAACCCTGTTTGGGGAAGGTGGCTGGAAAGAATTGGAAGAAGAAAAGTGAAGTTGACCATAGCCAGGAGCTCTTTATGAGCAACTGCTGTTAAGCAAAAAGCACACAAATCACCTCTCCACTTTTAGATTAAAAATAAGCGCTTTCAACTAAGCTTTCTATCACCTTTTTGCCAGCCAATGTTTATTATGTTCCTTAGATGATAATCCAGAGTTTGGTAATCAGGTTAGACCTTGCAATATCCACACAAAATTCAACTTTGAAGTGGAAAACTGATAGAATCCACTAAACCCAATGACAGGAAAGTTCTCAGCAAGATCACAAGAAAGTAAGATAAGTTTAATAATCATAGATATTTTCTATTGGAAACTAATCTTTCTGCCTTCTGGTAATGGCCTATTTATCACTGTCCATTAATTAATTATTATAAAAACTTCATTTTCATATCTTCTTAGCGATGGAAAGGAGCACCTTTTTGACTGTCAAGCTGTGGAAAAGCTTGGTGTGTGAAGCTGAGGGTTCATTAGTAGAACAAAAAAGATTGTAATGTGAATGCATAGGAACTTGCCTGTGCAATCTGAATGCAAGGAAAGCAAAGCAAGGGAAGGGATTTCTCGAATCGAAATCGAATCAGAACACATAACCCTTTCTGCTTGTTCATATGCAAGGAGAAATCATGTCCCGCAAGAACATGATAACCTCTGTGAGATTGAGGGAATCAAAATTTAAATTTTAAGAAGCAAGCAAAATTGAAAAAATAAAATAAATGCATGAAAATATCCAAAACAGATCTTCAACAGTCCATTGTCGGAGAGATCCAAAGGCAGACATGGCCACAATTTCCAACTCGCCTCTGCAACAGCCAGCCTTTACAATTTAGTCCAGACTGCACCCTGATGCTAACTGGCTAATATGTATTGATGCAGAAAAAAAGAGCCAATCAGACTAAAGCTTTACCAATATCATAACATAGACAGCTACACAATCTAAACAAATCAGTAAGGCACAACAACCAAACAGGAGCTATTAACAAACAATATGCTCTATAGCAGTTAATTTTCATGCTTTTACTGTTCTTGCAACACCAAGGTTGCACCAAAACCAATTGACATAGACTGCTTAAGATATACCACTGATGACCATCCGTAAAGTAAAATTTTGGAGCAGGATTGCTAGGATTGGAATGCAGATGCTCCAAAGCTGCTGAATACAGTTCCACCGACCAAGTTTTTTTCTGTTTCTGCCTTGGTATCTGTAATAACATGCCATAATGTCGGTTGCTTTGTCTTGTGTTCCTTGCCCTTCATTGTTTCTCTGCTCCTGGTCGGTTAGAATCTAGAAGCAGATCAATATACAGTACTATTTTTTCTCAACCCTTGGTTAATTAGAATCTATGTGCTTTAGTTACTCAAATAAAATGCTCACAGGCCTACAAACAGAAGTTTCACGAACAAAATCAGAAATATGGATTTAACAAGCACATTAAATCTAAATCAGACCAGGCCAATTTATCTTGCGGATCCATGGCATATCTCAACTCTATTAGCCCATTCAAACGAATGAATCAGCCCATAACTAAGCTCAAATAGCCCATTTAAACGGAAGAGAGCATTTCCCAACTCAAATGGCCACGTGCCCATGTCCAAACCCCTGAACATGTTAAGGGTATTTTGATAAATTAGTCATTGGCAGGAACTTCTAGGGTTCCCGCTCTATAAAAGCGCCATCACCGCTCTGCTTTGGTAGTCGCTCACTGTGTAGTGGTTCTGGGCGATACTTTTTGTTACGGAGGTCATGTCTTAAAGAATTCCTTGATCTGTTTGTGCTTTTTAAATAATTTTTCTTTGTTCATAGTCAGATTAGAAACCTCTGTTCGATTAAAGAGCGAGGAGGCAGTTTATAAGATTGTCTCTTCATGCAGAAGAATGGAGGTATATAAAAATCAAAGGCCGAGATATCGTTTCAGTTGTCATTTTTCTCCATTGACGATCTGATTGTTGCTCGTCCACATTTCCTTTTTCACTCTCTTCTCTTCTTTTCTTTTCGTCGTTTGTGGATTCACCTTCAATTTTTTTTTTATTGAAATTACTTGATGAGAAAATAACAAGGGTTCGAATAAGTTTTTCACTTTGAACCGATTGGCTTGTGAAGTGATTTTCCATCAAAATGAGGAAAATACGCAACAGAAGAACAGAAAACATATATATTTATTAACTACCTCTGTTTCAAGGTTCAAACTCGTCTGGTTAATTGGCTTTGTTTCGATTATGGCAGGAAAACTTCAAGCTATGGTTGAAGTTCTGCTTCTCTTTGAACATGAAAACGATAATGGCAAATGCATCATGCTGGAAACGTCAAACCTCTCCATGAACCTCTGGTCGGACACCCTAGCTTTAGTAGCGGCAAACCGCTGGTACTCATCAAAAATGGAAGACAGGCACCATCTCTGCAATTTCCTCGAGCATCCCACAAGACAACCCGTACGGTGCTGCATAAAATATATAGTAATATATTGGTGAACATTTAAGTTTGTGTTGAAAACATGGGCGGAAATTTGCAAAGCTTTAAAAAGATATAGGATCAAATTGCCTTTCCTCGCTTGCAATGGATTAGCAGCGGATGGTTCTTTACATCTGGTATGTAATGAGACAAGGCCAAATATAAGAACATGATAAATAAGAAAAGTATAGGCTGCAAGTAGAAAGTTTGTTGAAATACCGAGGACTACTTTCAATGCTTCCCGGATTGTTTCCTCTGGAATGTTTACAAAAGGTTCCTGTTCAAAGTATAGATTATCAATTTTCAAGAACAAAATATCAGTTCATAAAGCATAGAACCAATTCAAACAAGTAATTTGCTAAAAAAATCATTGCCCCACTTGCAGTATTCTTCACCATAAACAGCCACAAGACAACATATGCAAACTTCAGCATGAATAAGCCTGAAATTGACAAAACAATGAAGATAGAGATGTCCATTGGAAAGATACAAAGGGTAAGTTTCTGGCCCCCGACCAGACTGTACACATAAGCTTGACCCCATCATATAACACAAACAAAACTGAAATTTCAGGAAGAGCTAGTTCTCCACTAGGCCCCAACCACCAATGGGAAGAAAAAAAGGGAGATGAACTGAAAGCAAAAGAATAAGTGAAGCAAAAACTGCTAGAATTCTTTTACAGAGAGGGATGATTGTACAAGGAACGCTGCTTTTTTTAATTATACAATAAGGACCCCTATAACAGGTATAGCTAGGAACTGCATTCATAGCCTTGGACACAGTTCAGGGATCGCATAGTACATATTACAGAAACTAATATCAAATTTAACATATTGATTTCAGATTGTTAGTAGTACCATTTTCGAAGTAATTATAGTTGGTGGAGTTCGTAACAGCCAGATAATTACAAATTTGAACATAGAGATATGATTATGGTAATCAATAGTTAGATGAATAAATTAAGCCAGAAAATGGAGAAACAAAAAAGAATCGCATGCCTTGCATCCGTCGATGCCGAATTGGAAAAGGCGGATTCCATTGGCCTTCAGAAACTCGTTATTGGCCTCTGGATAAGGCTCGGGACACAGACATCTACGAAAGAAATAAGTAATAATTAGAGGAAATTTCACGTTTGTTAACCAGCAGCTAGTGAGAAAGAATGTAGAAAACAGGAAAATGAACATATATAAGAAACTCACATAATTGATCGGAGCCCTAGCGACCGCAAGAAGCTAAAATTGGCGGAATCAGGGAAACCAGACCTGAAAACTCCATTATCGACCATTGCGAAATTCAAAGGAGGCACGAACAGCTCCTCTCCGTCTCTCTGGCAATCATCTCCTATATCCGGAGAACTGTCCGACGGCGGCGAGACCTCGATCGCCTCGCAAACCTCTCCATCAAATCCTTCTACTGTCATATCTTTTTCGCGCCAAAATTTTTGAACGACAAAAAAAAAAAAGTTGAGGGATTTGGGGAGAGAAGAAGGGGAATTTAAAGAGTGAATCTAAAGAAAGAATATGCGAAGGATCTTATCATATGATTCATGAATCTTTGAGTGTATCCCTTATGTACAGTATAATAAAAACTAAAAAAAGAAAAGAGAAGGATGGATCATGAAACGGAAGGAAACAGCTGTTAAGTGAGCGATGGGTGGGATCCTATTTCTGGAATCTCGAGGCTTTATGACAGCGAGAACATGGTTACGTGTAGCCAATGAGTATAAGTCTAATGTGGTGGGCCGGTGGTGGTGGATTTTGTATATTTGAGAAAGAAAAGTACGGGTGGCTGGCCGGGGACTGGTTTGGTTGGAGCGCGAAAGAAAGCAGGGGCTTCACTCTTCAATGTCGACACATAGCATTTTTATTCTAAAAACCATTGATGTGGTGGTGCCGGTGGTAGATTACTTTCAGCCCCAGAATGCACTCACAGGCTTAAAATTGGAAGACGATTGGCCGAAACAGCGAGTGATTAAGTCAGCTCTTTCAAGTTTTCAGTACAAGACGAGATGAATTTACTTGACTTTAGCCTTTTTTTTTCCATCTAAGTGATAAGGTTGAAGAAAGCCTGAAAAAAGATGTCATGCATGATTAACGTTCAAGGCGGAAAAAGAGAGAAATAACCTTTCTATCCTCTTGGCTTCGCTTGCACGTTCGACTAACCAATGAGAGAGAATACAGAAGAAGTGAATTTGGAGACGCCTGCGACATCGTGGCCCCTCGGGTCCACTCCACCCTCTGCTGTCCGTTTCTAGTAGGGTTGAGCGTTCAATTGGTAAACTTTTTTTTTTTGGTTACAGAGTAAATTATTAATACATGAGGGTAGAAGTAAAGTAGCTTAAATTCGAATCAAGTAATAAAATATGCCACAACTCTTCTTTAATTACTCTACACAGGTAAACATATTTCATTGTTTCACATTCACATCTTGTCAAATCAATAAAACATTATGCGGGAAAAAAGTTTTATGGCCAATGAAATACAAGAAATTCAATGATAAAATTCAAATCTAATACCGCGTGAAAGAGATGCCAGTCCGATCCCGGTGTCTCCTAGCATGTTGTCTGTAACGTTCAAAGTCATGTTACATGCCTAGCATTTCACCACCAACCAACCATTCAAACCTATTGCTGTTTATGCTACACAGGATTCAATCATGTCTAACAGGACATCTTTCTTCTAGCCGGGAGATATCAAATTGCATTAAAACAGAACTTCATTTACAAATCGAAGGCCTGTATTGGAGCTATATAATTTTCTGTGTATAAATATCTGTCACTGTGTAGATTCACAAGAGTTCATCATCTATTTCTCTCAAGCGTCTCCGTTTTGCTTCACTTGAGAAGATGTAAGAGATTTCTTTATACAGTCTACAATACCTTCACAATCTGCATCAGCAATCATGCAACCAGCTATTTCTTCAAAGCCATCATCTTGATATGAATGAGGAGAGCGAAGGTTTCCATGAGTCTGACAGGCCTTCATTGTCTTACAATGTTCAGCTTCATCATCTCTGATGTTAACAAACACATCGTACAAATTCTCTGAGAAAGGAAGAAAAAAAAATTCAAACCACTTGAGTCAGTACACATCCAACACCCAACAATATAGCAACAAGATTCCTATAACTTCTTGTTATAATTTGTGCAGGACATCATTTGTCACTTACCAATTTAATGACAACAGATTGAAGTTGTAACTTAATAGAAAAATGGTCCTTATGATTACTTCAAGCGCACATAAAAGCATGTATTTCTATTTAACTTTGTAACAATTGGAAGACATAAAAGCCACGTATCATGATAAATGTAAGAAGAGGAAAAAAAATAGTCCCTTACCTATTTTCGGTCTGCGTGAGCAGGGAGCTCTATCGGTTTGAAATTCATCTGAGCAGAAATGTGGAGGATTTGTTAAAACCCCTATGACATATTAAAAGACTGAACCATTCATTTTAAAAGGATATACTCACCAAACAAGTACAAGTCACCTCCTGTATAGTACTTTATAGCAACCTCAGGAGCAGGCTTTTTTTTCAACTCATCTACGAAGAAACAGAAGGGACATTGCAGGTCAAAATTGGTAAAATCAGTCCAAAAAATTATGCAATGTAAATCTATTATGCTGATGTGGTGAAGATCATATTTGATGTGATGCAACAATCTAAAGACCTGTCAAATAATGCCTTCACATCAATTAGGTGCCTGTCTAATCAACTTGGGGAGCCTCCAGACAGCCCATGGCATGAGAAGTTGCAAATTCTAAGTACCCCTGGAATCACGTTATGGTTGAGTTGTAGCATCTGAGTTAAGCAGCATGGTGTTCACTTATGCGAGATAATTTCAAACTAGATTTTTTATCAAACTTATGTCAAATGAAACAAGTAGAAACTGTAAGCTAGGTCAGCAGTGACAAGTAACCAGGAATCTGTCGACTTACCTCCTTTGGCCTTGATAAATTTGTCATAGGTTTCAAATGCATGGCTCTCTACACATTCAGAAAAATGATCTGCAGTATTAATGAAACCAAACATATTAAAAAATTAGCATAGATGAACGAAAGTGAGTGAGGTTCAATATAGTCACCTGCTCTAAAATGCTCATTTCGTGTGTTACATGATTACAGCTAAGTGACCATAAAACAGCATGGAGAGAAAATAAGAAATTTCCAAGCATCAAAAGAGTAGAGGTTTAATGTGTTGGAACAGAGAAGAAGATAAGCCTGATGGTAGGACAGCAGGCCATTGGTTCTATGCTAAGAAAGACTACTGACCTGTTAGATTGCACCTTTAGTCTTAATAACTACTTAAGTCCAAGAATAGGATTTCCATACATGCTCATTAGTGTATATAGGGGTTTCAATTGAACAGGTTGCATGCATGCATGTGAGAGAGAGAGAGACAATTGTAAAGTAAAATCCAGATAAATGTACTTACATGCCATTCTTGGGCTTAAGGCATACATGAAGACCGTCATAATATAATAAAAGATTGCTATATGCTGAGCAAGAAAGCGGTCAAACCACCAAGAATTCCCCCCCAATTCCTGCAACCAAAATGCTATATGATAAGAAAAGTTAACTAATTGAGAAAGATAATTACAAAAATGGCTTGTAGTGTGTATGGTTTTTCTCCCCTTAAGCATCATTAAAGAAACTATCCATTATCTTCAGCATTTCTAATTTCCAATTTTCTCTTCAACGCACTTATGCTCATCAAGGTTATGTTCACAACTCATTCAACCATTTTAGGACCTTACTTCCATGATAAGAAGGTGGTGCATCTCATTCCAGCTCTCAGCAAAATGCACTTTTATATAGTCCGCTCTTCGCCACCAACCAAAACTCTCATACATGTGCAGGACAGATATAAAGGCTGCCATGAAAACAACAAAAATTGCCCAAATGTCAACAAGAAACTATTTCTAGTACTTCTGGAAAATATAAGATCATATCAGCAAGTTTGAGCAAAATTGCAAAACAAATTAATCTCTCCTAAGTCGCTACAGCTAACATCGATAGAGAGCATGTTGCCCCTTTTTCTCATAAAATGTATATTTTATACAATAAAACCTGTAATATATACAATGATCCTATTTCAGATGCAATATCGGTGATATGAGAATAAAAAAAAAAGTAAATAAACGATGTAAAAAAGAAACAGTAAAGTTACTGACCGAAATAGGGAACTCTTGCAATGGTTTCCAACACAAAGAATCTGGCATAATCTCTGTCATGGTACAATGTATCAAGTATCTTTATAACTGAATCCTGAATAAACGTTCAAAGAACTTCAATAAAAAAATTAAATTGACTGAATAGAAAAGGTTGAGCTACAATAATTCCATCACAAGAGAGTAAAATTTACCGTAAGGAAGATATTCACAGATTGTTCAACCTTGATGACCCATCTCTCCAAACCACTAGATGATGAATTGACACGTGATTCCCTTACTTCTTCGATCTCGTTTCCTGGCAAACTTCTCGTCGGAAACGATTTTTCTACGACAACTTCTTCTTCGTTTTCTTGCAGGAGTGTTGCCTTTACTGGATACAACTTCCTAAAACTATGCAAAAAAAAACGCATGAATTCATTTTTTTATAATTATAACATGGGGAAAATGAAGAATTTACTCGAACAAATTACCTGGATAAGGGTCGAAAGGGAGGGGGAGAATTGGAACGCAAAGGGTTTTGGAAGTTGAAAGGAAAGGTTTTAGAATTTCTAGCTTTGGAAGAGGAGACTGAGATTGCAAACGCCGCAGAAGAGAGACTAGTCGTCGACATTTCTTCTGCGTGTCAGAAGCCTTCAAAACTGAGAAAGCAAAAAATAGCAATTAGCGATTAAAAAATGTGAGCAGAAGCCTATTTCTACTTGTCGTTTGGGATTTTGGTTGGCAGAGAAAGGCGGTTAGCTAGTCGCGGGTTCATATTCCCTTTGCTGGCCGCAGTTTGCACTGCTATGGGCCTTGTTTGGCAGGCTTTTGGGGCATTCCTGGAAAGAATGGGCCTCCATTGAAGCCCTTTAGTGCATCTCTTTTGGGTTCTCTTGATCTGCTTTCCTTTTCCTTAATACGATCCAAGTTTCTTTATTTTTACAAGTTTTATTGTAGCATTTGGATGCACTACCAATTACGCAAGGATTTATGTAATTGGGAGCCTTAAGTATACCTTTGAAGAGGTCCAAATCTACATTTTTGGAGCTATAGGCGAAGGATCAAAGTTTACAATAAAAGGTTTGATTTGCAGAGACAGATTTTTGGATGCCCAGTTAACTTTTTGGAAGAAAGAGTTCTTGGTGAAAGCTTGGGGTTAAACAATAAGCTTCCTGCCCGTTTAAAGTTTGTTTTTGTGGTCGTGTAATAGTATTTGACGTGGCTTAGTGAACCTTATTTATGAAAAAAAAAGATTGAGAATACCCTTATTTGATAAAAAAATATTTTAATGTACCATACACTGAGAAAAAAATCTGAATACTTTACTACTTTTCATTTTCTTTTATTAAATAAGATTGTATATCGTAATTATGAGTATATGATAGTCAACTTGATTGTTAATTGTTGATATAATTCTTAGTGGAATCTTTTTTGTGATTGTGGATTAATGTGTGTACTTAACAGAAGCAAACTTTCAGTAATCATAATTGTTGTTTGAACTTCAATATCATAACTACTTAACAAGTCTTGCTGCCAAGTGGCATGTCTGTGCGATGGTCAACTCTTTTGATGATGCTGATGGTGAGACTCTCACACACCGATTTGTTTCTCCTCTGATATTTCCTGCTGGTGTTCATTGGGAAGAAGATGATGATGATGATGAACAAGAGGATGATTTGGACAACACAAAGCTAGTGCCCATTTTTGCTCACACACAAAGAGAGCTCAATCCAACATCATCACAGCCACAAAATGGCAATGGTATATTGTTGCAAGTGGAGAGGGATACCCGATATCTCAGTTTGCCTGTAAGAATGCAAAGAACCATATATATTATGAAATAGAAGAAAAGGGATTCTAATGGTTGCATGGATGCTAGTGCAAGTTCATATCTGAACTCGAATCCCTGCTACTTTTGTATCTTATAGCAGATTTACCAAGTTTGTCATTTTGTTCATTAAAGAGCTGATAACAGATCTGCATATCATTTTGCTTTACAAGATAAAATGGATTCAAACGAAAGTATAAATCAATTGCAAACACCGATGTTATTGAATGTCGAAAGAAGTATGCAATATAAGAAAAGGGTTGGCAACCGTTAATCCCCTCTTCTTTTGCACGTCAAAATGGAAAATTCACGGGCAGCTGAGCTAAAAGAAATTAAAAATGGGGGCCCAGGGCAGGGAGGTCGTCTCCTCAGCGGATGCCCCGTGTACTCCTCGTGTACAACGCCGTAGCTCCCATTCTCCGGCAAGCCAAAGTAAAATACAACAAGGTGGAACTAAAGAGAAGGACAAATGGCTGATTCATGTGACGTCATTAAAAAATATTCCCATTTCTTAATCTTCCTTAAAAAGCCAAGCCTTAAAATCAGGAAGTTTTTTAATTCTTATAGTTGTCCTATATATTTGGAAGTGATTTTCTATTGGCTTGGGATTTTCAATTGCTAAAAGCCCAAAACTACTTTGATACATCAGCAAGTGTTTCATTTTGGAAACACTTTGATACTATCGAATCATTGTCTGACTTAGGCAAGTCATTGACTCCTAGGATTTTCCGGAGGTCAAAGCCTTCAACTTTCCATTAAAATGTCATTTTTATTCCATCATCTTCAAGGGGTTTCTCTCAAGAATCAGAAAGAACTATCTTCTATTACTCTCATCATCCATGGCTGTAAGCTTCTTTTTTTGTTCTTTCAACTTGTTATTTCGTTACTGTTTATAAGTTGAATCAGTTCTTAATTAATCTGGTTTAGTTCTGTTTAATTGATCTTCATGTTGAGCGATTATGTTTTTTATAACTTTTTGTCCTCTAAATTTGTCACTCAGAAAGAACAGAAGGCCTAGGACTTACTTTTTCGCTTTTTCTTTCCACTGTTTAATAAATGCTTACCGGAAACAGCTAACTTCTTCAACATCCATTAAAGAAGAGGGCCTTTTAGGTGGGGTTTGATTTGGGAATTGGCACGCAAGATTTAACTTTTAAGATTCTAGTTCATATTCATCTCATCCTGTCTGGAAGATGTAAAGATAATTAAAAGTTGTAGCTTCAGCTTATACAGTTGAGGATGTTGTGGCACCGCTTGTTTTCTTTATTTATGTTGGTTGACAAGCAGGGCTGAGAGTGGACAGCCTGAGAGTTAAGCCCTAAACTTGATTGTTGTTATGATCATTTGAGAGTAATAAAAACACCTTGTCCCAAAGTCTGGGCTCAGTATTAATCCCCAACTGTACTGGGGCTGGGACATGTTCCCATTAAGGAAAAAACAGAGTTGTCATTGTGTTGCTTTTTATGCATAGATCTATTTCTTGTGTTCTGTTGGGGTAACAGAGACATGTATCAAGCAAAGCTGGTGAGTTCGTCAAATTGATTCATCCGTCTGCTATTCTGCATTCAGCCCTCAGTTTTCTCTGAACCAATCTCTTGAATAGGCATTCCCTTTCGAATTGTTACCTCCTTTCTATAGAAAATCTTGTCTGAAGTTGGCTTGGCGACCAGAGTACAGTATCATGCATGTTTGCAGTTTCAGATGTGCAAACATTTAGTAGAGATTAAGATTGAATCATTTTCATTTGTTTTATTTTATTTTATTTTATTTCTGTTCCTTTTCCATCACGATGCTAACGCTATGGTAACTTCTATGCTTGTGACAGCACTCGCATGTCCCCAAATTTGGTGATTGGGACAATGATAATCTAGCTTACACAGCATACTTTGAAAATGCTCGCAAAGAAAAAACCGGCAAAAGAATGAACCCAAATGACCCTGAGGAGAATCCAGAGGCCTTCATGTGTATGCGGGGAGGCCAGGGAAGCAATAATGGTTGCCAGCCAGTTCAAGTTCCTCTTGCTTCCGGTTCTAGCAAGTCCATTTCGGCAGATAAACACCACACAGACGGACAGAGCAGGCAGAGTTTTCCTAACAGAAACAGTTCTAATGATCATCAAAAGAGTGCTAGAAGCCATAGGAGCATTGCATCGGAATCTGGCAGTGAAAAGAGCACCTCTGACCATTCACCTCTGCAGTCCAATTACCGACTTGCAAACTCTGGCCAAAAGAAAGGTCTTGCTGGGGTTAGCAGCTTCTCTTCATCTGGCTCAGGCAAATCTACAAAAGGAAGTGGAAGCTATCAATCTGATGGTAATAAAGTAAGTATTCTACCAATCGACTAGTATTTTGAATTCCTCAAAGCCCAATTTACTTCCATCATCATTGCAATTTTGACCTGATTTTGTCCGGTTTGATGGGATTAACCGGCAGCATCATAGAACAACATCAATACCAAAATTTGGGGCATGGGATGAAACTGATCCCACATCAGGTGAAGGGTTTACCGCTATATTTAGCAAGGTGAAAGAGGAGAAGGAAGCTCCACTTTCCAATTTTCCGAATGTGCCTCCAAAACCGGGCAATTACTCAGATTATCATCAGAGTCAACATGGAAGTCCTTCCTTTTGCTCGAAGGTACTATCTTATTAATGAAACTGCAGGTTTAATCAGACAAGGAATTGAGTTGAAAAAGAATTAATGAAACTGCATTAAACCCTTTTCTCTCCTCAACTTTAGTCTCTCCTTTACTGGATGCTTGTTTGGTTTTGATCGTGCAGATATGCTGCTGTTTATTTGCGCGTGGAAGTGGCTAATGCACATGGAAATTGGAATGGAATTGCTTTGGTTTCTCACTGGCTCTATTTAGGACGATTTTTATGTGAATGTGAATCTTGCTGGTTTTCTTTTAATTAGCACATGTCATCAGATTTTAATTCTTTAAAATCATCTATTGCTTTTTGTTCCATTAGACGGGGAAATGCATATATAATTGAAGATTAACGGGAAATGATGGTTTATTTCGACTTATAATTACTACATAAAACTAATTGTTTGATTTCTTTCGTTTTTAATCGATTAGTTTTGAGTTTCAATGAAATTGGACGAAGAATTATTATTTTTTTTTTTTGGGTTACAGAACGAAGAATTATTGACTTTGAGTTTAAATAATTGATCAAGACGACGTAATTTTACAATGATCTATTAGACTGAAAAACGATACAGAAGTTTGTCAAGTCGAAAAATGACAAGGGCCAGGCCAGTCCACTAAGAACAAGATCCACATTCATATCCGGAATGATTGGCTGCTTTGTACGGGTCCGCTCCACTCCTTTTGAGGGCTCTAAACATCTATCCATGCAAAATGGCGCTCCGTTTTGATTTCAAAACACTTCAAATTAAGCTTTTTCTTGGCTTTATCACTTCAGATTAAGATTTGCTTAATGACAAAGTATGCCACTAAAATTGGAAGGGAAAAAAGTTTTCAAATTTGAAATGCTTAAAAACTCAATTACTAGTATTATGATAGGTGAAAATACAGTTAAATGACAAGAATCCTAACATGATTATGATTAGAGAAATCAAAATTTAAAGTAAAAAGTCATTTTAGTATTAGTTTAAATAAGAGATGATAATTCAATATTTGTATATTATTACAAAAATTATCTTATATCAAAGCCAAATCAATGTTTCAATTTTTTGATCTGTGTTGTATTTGTGTGATGACATTGATTGTACATAAAATTATCAAATTTACGTATAATTTTTCATTTCAAAATTAAGAATAGATTAAGAATATAAAAATATTAAAATAACAAAACTTAAATTTGAATTCAAATAATAAACACCTATACCCCTGCCTAGCATTAGAATTTAAAATAAAAAAAAAAGAAAAAAAACCAATTGATAAGGTAAAATTAGAAGTTTAAATTCAAAATGTATAAAAAATCTCGTTATCAGTAGGTCCATTTTGAAATCGGTCCATAATGTAACAGACAATACCATGATCACCTCATGGCCATAACGATCAAATCAGTTCTATTCGTTTGAAAGCGACGTCGCCAGCGCAGCACCTGGGGGCACAAAATGCACCCTCGAAGCGGCATCGTTTCATATCTGAAAGATATTAGAACTTGAATCGACGTCGGTTTTTCCCTTCTTGTCCCCGAGTGCCAAACTCGTTATAAAAAGGGAAATCAAACTACAAAACAAAACCACTCACTCTCATTAATTATTCAATTTCAAATTTCAAAACCTCAACACTGTGACGTGAAAATGGAGGCAAGTCCAACCCCGATTGGATCATATCCCAAAGAGCACCAAAAGATCTACAAAGATTGGTTCAGTATCGCCGATTCAGGTTTCTACCTTTACTTTTCTTTATTCTGTAATCACTTTCTTTCTTTTCTTATTTTTCATTTGTTGATTTCGACTGTAAAATTTCTTTCATTATAGATGGAGATGGGCGTGTTACTGGAAATGATGCTACAAAGTTCTTCGCCATGGCTAAACTTTCTCGTCAAGAACTCAAGCAGGTAACAGAAACTTGTTAATAAAGATCAGTCATACTTTAATCAAAGCAATTCAGGCTCATTTTGAAGTAATATTTTGTTGTACTTCTGATATCTTGATTTTAGCGAGCTTCGATTATTTGCAAATGACAAATGGAGGCGGGAACTTCTTTATAGTTGGCTTTTCTTCGAATGTATAGATGTTTTTGGAAATATAAAAGATAGTTTATATATTTATAGATCTAACCTTTGTCGAGCCTGCGAGTAGATTTGTTATGGTAGCTTTTCATATATTATAAATTTTTATGATTGTTTGAGTACACAGTGCTTACGGTTTTGTTTTTTCTTTTTCTATCTTTAGATTTGGGCGATTGCAGATTCAAAACGACAAGGATTTTTAGGGTTGACAGAGTTCACTGTTGCTATGCAGGTTGTATAATGTATGGATTTCTAAATGGAGATTTTACGTTCTCCTAGTTTGTGTGATTTTAATGTTTGGATTTTTGTTGATTTCCAGCTGGTTTCTTTGGCACAAGCAGGACATGAAATAACCTCTGATGTTCTTAAAAGTTCAGGCAAGTTGCAAATAACCTATTCTGCTGTACTACTTTGTCATGTTTTAATATCAGCGAATGCATGACTTTCTAGTGGCCGTAATCCGTGCTGATGCTGCTTTTGTTTATGACAGTTGACCTGGAGAATATCGGTCTTCCAATAATGGAAGGTTTGGATGCCTTAGCGGTGGTAAGTGGTCTTTATTTTGCCTTCTCAATTCAATTGCCTGAGTTAGATTCTTAGTTTTGTCTATTTTCCTTTACCTCTATTCTTTTCCAGAAGAAAAAGGATTTGACAACAAATGGTGAGCCTGAAGTGAATGGTTAGATGCTATCCTATCTTTTAGTGTTTTCCATGAGGTTGTTCAACTGTTTTTTCACAAATTAGTTTACTGCTAATTTTGCAGGATCTAGTCAGACCCAAGTTCCAACATCTGCTAAATGGTTTACCTCAAAATCATCAAAAAAGGTAATGCTTGGTTTCTTTTTGCCCTTAAGGGAGTTTGTTTTGCCTCTATATTGACTTGCTCATGCGGTCATCCTTCATTGTATCTGTTTGATATTGGTGGCTACCTTGTTGTCACCTAATGGACCTTTTAAGGGTGTTTTTTTTTTGTATTTATGCATTCTCTTAATTTTTTATTAAGGTCCGTTAAGTTCAGTTACTCGACTAGTACGACATGTTTCAGTTCAATTAATCTCTAAACCAAGATGTGTTTTGATGCCTGTCTTTATTTGTATTTTTTTGCTTGATGAGTTTGTTTTCTCTGTTTATTGTTCAGATACCTGCAAGTGCAGTTACTTCAATTGTTGATGGCCTGAAGAGATTGTACATTGAAAAGTTAAAGCCACTGGAAGTTGCCTATCGTTTTAATGATTTTGTATCTCCTTTATTGGTAAGTGTAATGTGCTTTGACTTTTAACCAAAAAGAAAACTGTGTGTTGAATTGAATGGTTGCATATTGTGGTTTTCGAAATCTATGTGCAGAAACAGATACATGCCACTCCTTGGGGCATGTCATATACTCTTTGACACAGTGAATTAACCAGTGATTTTCTACATACAGACAAACAGTGACTTTGATGCTAAACCTATGGTTATGCTATTGGGTCAATATTCAACCGGGAAAACCACATTTATAAAACATTTGTTACGATGTGATTACCCAGGTAAGCCAAACGTATTTATTCCCCTTTTCATTCCTATAAACAAGCTAATATGGTAAATTAATTATGATGTGTGCTGATTTTTCCGTCATCATTCAATTGGCAGGAGCTCATATAGGACCAGAGCCTACTACTGATAGATTTGTAGTTGTAATGGTATGTAAAACCATGTTCAAGCTTTCTGGTTTTTAAAGTGATTATATGGATCAATGAATTCTAAAACTTGTTATTTATCTCAATACTTGTTTTATTTATAATATCATTCAATGTGTTATATCATATCCTTTTCAAGTGACAACACCATTCTTGGGTCACTTTCTTACACCAAAGGAGTAAACCTTCCCTTGGAAGGAAATCATTTATAATTAATAGATGACAATATGTGGTTTCAAGGTAAAATATGATTTAACGATTGGGGTTTCCCCTATGGGTTATTACCCTTATTTAAGAGGGATAGGTTTAAAGTTCGAATCCCCTTCCCTTTATACCTCTCTATGAACGAAAAAATGTAGTAAATGATTTGCATTGTTTCTTGTATACTTCCAGAGCAATTTGTTTGATATCATGTTCTTTTAACTTCAGTCTGGACCTGATGAAAGGAGTATACCTGGGAACACTATTGCTGTTCAAGCAGATCTGCCATTCGGTGGATTGACAACTTTTGGTGGAGCTTTTTTATCAAAATTTGAGTGTTCTCAAATGCCACATCCTGTGAGAATTTGAATATTTACTATTTCTTTTTTTTTTTGGTGTATTAATTAATATCAGTTACTTTTACTGATATCATTGGCATGGTTGCAGTTGTTAGATCAAATAACATTTGTGGACACTCCTGGAGTTCTATCTGGAGAAAAGCAGAGGACACAACGAAGTTACGATTTCACTGGTGTTATCTCATGGTTTGCAGCTAAATGTGATCTCATTCTTCTTCTATTTGACCCTCACAAGTTAGACATAAGTGATGAATTTAAACGAGTAATTTCATCTTTACGTGGTAATGATGACAAGATACGTGTTGTCCTAAATAAAGCACACCAAGTTGACACCCAACAAGTACAATACTCTCTTCTATTTTCCCATTCGCAGACTTCTGTAACAGTCTAATTTTACACATTCATTACAAATTTTGCCAATGAAATTTTAACAGCTAATGAGAGTTTATGGAGCTTTGATGTGGTCACTCGGTAAAGTTTTGAATACTCCAGAGGTTGTGCGTGTTTACATTGGGTAAGTTTATTTTCCAGAGAAAAGTTATTGCACCGGACAGTTTTATATACTCACCATTTTAGCTCTGTTGGTCATTGAATATACTTGACATTAAGATTTAATATTATTTATAATTGTAGCAATTCTAATCTATTGTCTCTTGATAGCTCTTTCAATGATAAGCTTGTTAATGAAGCTGGTAATGATCCATTGGGGCAAGACCTGTTTGAGAAAGAACAAGATGATCTTCTCAAAGACTTGATAGACATTCCAAGAAAGGCCTGTGATCGTCGGGTGTGTTTCTCTTCTTCATATTTGAATTGCCTATCCATTGTTTAATGTACGCTTTCATCATTGTATGTTTTCTTAATCTGTATGCATACTGCAGATAAATGAATTTGTGAAGCGTGCTAGAGCTGCGAAAATCCATGCGTATATAATCAGCCATCTCAAGAAGGAGATGCCTAGTATGATGGGCAAGGCTAAAGCTCAACAACGGCTTATTGATAATCTTGAAGATGAATTTGGAAAGGTCGGTCTATCTGTTTTTAATTTATTTCATCTTTGGTTACCTTGTTTATTCTTATTCTTTTAATTGTAAATGAATCAGGTCCAACGAGAATTCTATCTGCCGGCAGGTGATTTCCCGAGCGTAGAGCACTATAGGGAGGTGTTGAATAGTTACAGTATTGATAAATTTGAAAAACTGAAACCTAAGATGATACAAGCTGTAGACGACATGTTAGGATATGAAATTCCCGAGCTGTTGAAGAATTTCAGGAATCCTTATGAATGAAGTGTTAGATGAAGTTAAACGAATTTTGCCTACTATCGTTGGATATTTGTGTTCCTAAGAAGCTTTTTAAAGCTTGTTTTTTTTTGGTTACATTTTTAAAGCTTGTTTGTTCATTAGATTAAAGCTCATATTCTTACCGATGTTTAAATCTCGTATTGGTGCAGTTGTAAATTGTCAAATTAATATAGGTTTGTTGCTGTTGTTGCTTCTTGCTTGTATTGTCTCTTCCGAAAAATGATAAACATGAATAAAAATATATTAAAATCTACCCATGGTTTGACAGAAAATATTTTATAAATTCTTAAAAACGAAACAACAGTGTTATATACATATATTTGAATACGTTTATCAAAATGAAATTAAAAAAAAAAGAATAAACACATTGATAAATTATAATTGCTTTCTTGGGATTAAATATCTTTATAAAATCAGTGCTTTCACTTAACATTAGTTACATTTATTTAAATTTGATGATTTGTGTTCGTATAAAATAAATATTAAAATTTTGTGTTAAAATTTATATTGATACAATAAAATAAAAATTTTTAAAGTTTTATGTTCATATAATTTACTTAGTTACTTTTATTTGTGTGTAAAATTTTCATTCTTTTTTATTAATGGTCTACGTATTTTTTTTCATAAAAGGTAAATGGAAGAATGAAGAATTGAATCTTGAATCTAAATTTTTTTTAAAAAAATAATAACTATTAAATCAAATTTAGATTATTAATGGCCTGGATATTCTTAGCTATATAAAAAAGTAATTAAAAAAAAAATATGCGGCAGTTTTATAGTTGTTTGACCTTTTTCACTTACTTAAAAATCTTTGATTACGTGTACGCAAATTGCAGCTAAAAATGGTATGGACTATATGGGACGGTAACTCTTCCTGGAGAAATGGCGAAAATAGAGATGAAGATTGGGAGGAGATTTGAAGGCAAAGTAGCAATTGTGACGGCTTCCACTCAAGGTATCGGCCTCGCCATCGCCGAACGCCTCGGCTTGGAAGGCGCCTCCGTTGTCATTTCTTCTCGCAAACAGGTTTTCTTTTCTTTTCTCTTCTCTTCACTTTTCTTTTTGTTCTCCCAAGCCAAATAAATTTTAATCTTTGATTTTTTTTTCTTAGAGTATTGTGTTTCGATCTCGGTTCCTTCGAATATGTAAATCTTTCTTGAATTTTCAGTTTTTATTGCTTCATGATCTGTTGGATTTCTAAACGATAAACATTTGCTTTTGGTGTGCTTACAGAAAAATGTGGATGAGGCAGTTGAAAAGCTAAAGAACAAAGGAATTCAAGCGTTGGGAGTGCTTTGTCATGTCTCAAATGCACAGCAAAGGAAAGATCTTATCCAAAAGACTGTCCAGGTTAGTATTTTTGGCCAATAACTGTCTTTTCTTATTACTAAGTTATCATTTCGTTATCTTTTTCTTCTGAAATTGAAAACTCTAAATTCAATCTAAAAGGGCAATCCAGTAGTCAAGTTGAACATCTTTATATCGGAGTTTAATAGTCAAATGTGTCCTTCATATTTGTCACAAAATAAATGCATGAAAATCAATCATAAACGTTACAAAATAATTGAATTAAAGATATTTTTGTTAAATACTTTAATTTCCGTTACTCTTACAAGTAATAAAACTTAACAGAAATTAAAAGATTTAATGAAAATATCCTTAATTCAATTATTTTGTAACATTTAAGATTGATTTTCATGCATTTAAATGTTAAAAATTTAATTTCATTTTATGACAAACATAAAAGACACATTTAAATATTAAACCTTATATCAGCGTATGCTAGTAAATGGTTTAAAAGTTGCTCTGTTTCAGAAATATGGAAAAATCGATGTGCTTGTATCAAATGCTGCTGTGAATCCAACTGTAGATCCCCTGATGAAAACTAAAGAATCTGCCCTTGACAAGCTATGGGAAGTAAACGTCAAAGCAACTGTACTTCTTCTACAGGTAAGTCTTTTGGATGAAGATTTAATATTGTAAAAAAACATTAAAGCTATCAGGTAGCATATATGATGCACATATTATGAACTTATGATTAGATTATTAGGGTTACATACTCGGGCCATTTCTCCAGTCTTACACGAGGCAGTGGCCTAAACCATAGTTTGCCATCAGTGTATTTGTTAAACTTTGACTGCATAAATGAGAAAGGGCCTTGACTTCTCCTTTACCTATTGCAGGAGGCAGCTCCTCACTTGCAGAAGGGTTCATCAGTTGTTCTTATTTCTTCAATTGCTGGCTTTCGACCACAGAGTGGAACAGCTATGTATGGGGTAACTAAGACAGCACTTCTTGGATTGACCAAGGTTGACTTCCAGAGTCTTGTTCCATTATCTGCTATCAATTATTTCTACAAGAGTTGTACAAACACCGTTGAGCATCACTTGTTCATATTTTAGGCCCTCGCAGCAGAGATGTCACCTGATACTCGCGTAAATTGTATTGCTCCTGGTTTTGTTCCAACCCACTTTGCAGCATACATTACAAAAGATGAGGCCGTGGTAAGTGAACATTTGCTGAATTGAGCGACTTTTCAAGGACTGAATTTGAATTGGAATGTTGCAGAGGAAGACTGCAGAGGCAAAGACCTTACTGGGAAAGCTTGGTACCCCAGAAGACATGGCTGCTGCAACTGCTTTCTTGGCTTCTGATGATGCTTGTTATATTACTGGAGAAACTCTTGTGGTAGCAGGGGGAATGCCCTCTAGACTTTAATATACCTCTCCTTGCTATAATACCTTCCTTTTCCTTTTCCTTTTCTTATAAATATAAGTAATGCAATAAAGATCTCTCTTGTCCTCTCGATACATGTAGTTGGTTTGCTCTTTTCAGTAACCAGAATTGGTTGTTGCTGTCTTTAATGGAACAACTCAGGCGGGTTGATAAATTCAGGAGTGCTTCTCTTTTTATTTTCTAGAGTTGATCTTGAACTATAACCTATGCAAATGATTAAGTTCTTTGATTCATTCCAAAAACAGATAAATAACTATTTGCATCCTCAGAAAAATATTGCTTAAAAGGGGGGAAAAGCGAGGGAGAAGCAGTTTATACAAGATGTCTAATCAGCAGGGCCAATAACATCCAATAACATTAGAACATACACTACACACAGGAGGAGAACTTTCATATCTGTTATAATATTAGCATAAATACATTGTAGTTTATCAGCATTGGATAAGATCAGCTGCAAAACATGAAATATTCGAGAAAAAATACTTTACACAGGCTAAAACTTACCGTGTCTAACGAAGCCAACTGTTTTTGAACCCCTTAGGGCTCCTCTGGAACTTATGTACATTGACTCAAACTCATGGATCTTCACAATACAACATATTGTAGCTTCATGCAAAAGAAAATCCTTCTTCCCTCGGTGGAACTCAGGCAGAATTCCAAGGCACACTGATTTAGGACTAGATTATCTGTTTTTATTATGCGATTCGAGTCTTCCTCAGTTTTACGAGTCTTCTATCCAATTTGCATGTACTGGATTAGGAGGAAAGAAATATGGCACTGTGACCTTTTTCCATCCTTAACGGTATTTACTTGTGACATGCAGTTGCAAAAAAAACTTATATGAAATGAGAGGTAATTTACACAGGGACAACATCAGCATTCTGATTATCATCACATGTCAAAACAAGACCTTCAACGTATGTTGGGAGGAGACACCGGCTCCATTGACAGCCTGTTGAGATAGGTTCTGATGGTGGAACAATCATGAGTAAGTTATCTTGACGTCGGACAACCCCCATCACACTTACAGTGCTCCCTTCTTTTATGTAACTGTGTCACAACAAATGTCCTCTTATCAGCACTGAACTAAAATCAACACTCAGATGTTCTAAAAGGCTTCAAGAAATGATATCATTAATTTCCAAATTATTTAAAGCTTGAGTGTATAAATCCCACAAAGATACAACAGGTGCATAATAAATCAACATGAGACCCAAAGCAGAACAATAAATAGCATACCCCTCCTTAAGACGCATTATACGGTCATCACTCGAGAGACTGCGTTCTGTTAGCCAGCGCAAAAAGGTTGGAGACAAGTCCCTGTTTTCCCTTGTTATATCAACTACAGTAGCTGGTTTGACAAATGGTGCAACCTTGGCTCCATAGCCTGCTTTGACTAATGCTCTTAATCCAGACTGGAAATCTGATAAGTAGAAATCGGCAACATACTTCTGTTCACAATAAAAAAAAAGGGTGGCCTAAGAGAAATTTATTTAGAAGCAACATTTCTGAGTTTGCCAAACATGACTGATACAGATCATCATAATCATCATCATCAGAGCTAAAACAAATACCTCAGAATGTCTACATCCCCAGGAGAAGCATCGATGTTTAGGGTTTGCAGATTTTCCACCCCATCCTTTATACTCATACAATTCTGTAGAAACATATACACATCTGGGCACCCGCTGGTAAGATGACTCCAAAGGAATGCTGCCACAGGTGACAATCTACAAGAGTTGAGATTTTATTAATTCTATAGCATAATCAATGTATAAGAATTAAAAACTTAAGGGTCTACTAGGAACTTAATGTGCCAGAAACTTCAGGTTTCATCCTTAAATTCACATTAAAAAAAAAACAGTTAAATTAAAGAAGACAAACACGACAAGAAAACCACATGCAGATACTATTAGCCTTAAGTTTCCCATACCAAAACATGCAGTTCCTCACATGCAATGCTCTACCTTACCAGTGCTTTTAGCATGTGAACATGCCTCCCCATGAACCCATGATCATGTGCACAAAATGTTAGTCCTAATTAATGATCATAAGTGTTGGAAACCCAGAACCATAACTACCCCATCTTCAGCTGAGTGACCCAATCGTTGCTGTTATTTTGCAAATATTAAATATATCTAGAGATCATAATTAACAACATTACATCAACTAGCTAAACTTGATTCAGCATTAACTATTTAAAATGGAATATTAAGCTCATGCGTAGTCCTCAAAAAACCAACTAATAGAACAATAATGTAACCCATAAAGATTCAAATTGTTTTCACCCATGAGTTGTGGTTTAGTTGGTAACACATATTGAGTTTGTGGGAAGAGCTCTCCGGTTCGACTCCCACTAAACACATCTTTGGAGAGGGGTGAAGAGCCTTAACTATGACTAAACCCCGAATTAGTCTCAGATCGTTAAAATAGATGAAGATACCTATAGTTTATACCAAACAAAAGATTCAAATTGTTTCCAGCAAAGAACATGTAGTCAATGCCATATAGAGATTTATTTTCAGCTATAGGATCGAGAGCCTGCAGAAAAATTTAGATAGTTAGACACCCACAATTAGTATTCTAACCTAAAACCCCATCATTATGGAGATAATCAAATATCCATCAAAAGCAATCTAAAATTACCCACCATAAACAAAAATAACTCAAGCAAATATCCAATATCCAACTGAATGCAAACACCAAACCGTTAACTCTTTTAACAAAGTTGATAATGACAAATATGAATTACACAATATTATATATTTATCAAAATGGAAATTAAAATAACAAATCAACACACATCAATTAATAATTAATGTCGAATATTTCCAAAGCAGTCTTCAGTTTCCACAAAGAGATAAAATGTAGTAAAATTTACCCCTGTAACTTTCACATATTGTCCATCAACAGCACCTCTAAGCTCAGCATCTGGGTACCCCCTCACGAACCCTAACAAGCCTTTCCTTCCCCAAACACAATTCCAAACTAATCCTAACCCCATGGGCACCACCAAAGCACCCACCGCCCCAAGAACCACCGCCTTCTTCACGGCCACCATCAGAAACGCCCCCACCAACAAACCCATAGCTACCATCACCATCACCACCCAAATCACTGCCTTCGACACTCTGAACCCAAACCTCACCCCTTCCTCGAGACTCGTCACCCCCGGCCCATACCCTGCTTTCCCCGACACAGCACCCGCTTGCTCCCCCTGGCCAAGCTGCCCCGACCTCCTGGGACCGGAGCTGAGGGGACCTGAAGTGATGAGCCCGGTGGGCTGAAGCGGAATGGACCCGGAGGATTTCCTAATCGGACCTGAGTTGGATCCAGACCGCAAAGATCCGCTGTTGGGCAGAGAAGAAGAGGAAGCACGTGAAGGTTGCTGAAGCTGTTGCTGCTGCTTGGAGTTGGGGTTTGAGTTGGGATTCGACCGAGGACCACTGGATGAGGAATGATCAAGCACTGGGATATCGAACATTTTCCCCAGCTCTCCGGATTTTTTAACATCACCGCCTGTGTACGGTACTGCCCGCGACGACATTGTCGGTTGCCTTTCTTTATGCTGCTCCGACCTGCCCGACACGAACAGCCCATTGCTTAGCTGGTGAGACTGAAGCCGAGAACCCATTTTTCCCTCCTTTCTTTCTATTTATTATATTAATTAAATTTTATTTTAGCTATGAAGAAAAAGAATAGAGAGAGAGAGAGAAAGAGAATGGAGCTGGGAAAGAAGTTGCAGAGAGAGTGAGGAGTGGAGAGTGCGGAGGGGAATGGTGGAATTAGAGTAGGAAGGAGTGGAGAACTGAAATGACCAAAATGTCTGTCAGCAAATGCACAAATTACATGTGTGTCCCTCGTGAAATGGCGGTGCGTTGCTGTTCGTTGTGTGAGGTTTGGCGGGGAATTGATGTGCCACGGCCCGCGGGTCCACGCTTTCTTTCCGTTGTGAAATTACCTTTCAATTTTCATCACTTCCGTTGAAACCATTTGACCACTCGGATTTAGAAAATCAAGTGAACTTTACTTGCAAGTTTCTTGAGCATACACATTAAAAATTTTGAAGATTCAGGTTGAATATTTTGCAAATAACATTCGAATATGAATTACTTAATTACTTACGTCAACATTCATTAATTGTTTTTATTTATTTCTCTTCTCTTCTCTTCTCTTCTCTCGGATATATTTTGATTTTTTCATAAATTAATTCAGCTAAAGAATCATTGTCACGAAAGAAGTCATCAACAAGATTTATGCATGTAAAGCTTGATGCTTTATACTGTGGCATCAAATAAGAACTTTATTGTTAAGAGAAGATTGTATTTAGCTTACGAGATTCTCCTACTTTGAATGGGCATGGTGGAATGGTGAGTTGAGAAGGAGAATGCATGTGAAAAAAGAGGTAAAATTCGGTGGAGACGAGAGTGGTGGTGGTTATCATGCGTCACAGTCAAATTAGTAAGAAATGGTCCCCGAGGCCAAGAGAAAGGTTGGCGTGGCGTCGAGGGACTGTGGGTCAATCGGGTCCTATAGTGTCGATCTTCTCTTGCCAGAAGATCTTCTGGACTGTATCATTTCATTCTGCACCATCATTGAACGGTTGGGATAATCCAATCACAATCAGGACCCAGTTTTTAATTTTAGCAAAGCTTCAGTGGCTCCAGTCCCACTTGCCTCTCTACAAGTTGTAGCAGTAGATCCACCATCACCTCATCATCAAATACATTGTGCATTATTATCACTCCTGAGTCCCACCTAGCATTGCGAGTAGCACCAATATTTTATTGCTAGATTCCAAATATATATTTTTTTGGTTACAAGATTCCAAATATATGTCACTATGAGTAAATTCAATTCACAAAAATAGAAAAAAATTTATTTTTCAGTTAATCGAATTTTCGGATTAATGAACCAACGCGTAATCAACACGTAATTAGATAAATCTTATATAAAATTAGCTCAAATTTGTATATGATAATATTAAAAAAAAAATTTATTGCCTTTTGGAGAAATATAAAGTCGAACAATTGATAGAGAGAGGCGAAAATACCCAAAATATACTAACATTATCACAATTTAGTGACGGTAGTCAATTAGTTAAGTTCTGATTATTGTCTCAAATTAGGTGGTTGATGAAGAGTTTGTTACAAGCACAGGTAGGCTGATAGATTTGCCTGGGATGGACCACTTCGATGCTGAGCTTAGATCAGACATGGGAGTCACTCGTTTTCAACATGCCGAGCTGACTCACTGGCTACTGCTTTGCCGCTGAGGGACAAAGATGGAAATTCGGTCTCCCAATTAGTCGGTTCTGACGCGGATGGGCATCCAAGGACTATGGTGTATGACAAAATTGTGCTCAAGGACAAAATTATCCTTCTGCCCAACTTCTTAAGAGTTGTGAGATAAAGACAAATTCCCGAGCGTGTCTTAAACCTAACTATAAATGTAATAATTTTAGATATGATATGGTGATAAAAATATAAGTTAAAAATTTGAAAAAAATACTATATAAATTTGACAAAAACTTAAATAATATATTATGTTTGACGTGTGATACTAATTATGAAACAATAATTTTATATCTTATATAATTTAATACAGTAAAAACATAAAACATGTATGCTAGATCTACAAAAAATCTTACAACTTGTGGTCTTTTTCTTGATTTCTTCTTATAAGATAAACCCAAAATTATTTCTATAATTTTCTTCTTCACCTAAAGCTTATTCCTTTACCTTGTATTATGGAATCTTGTTCCCATTCTTCTTATTGAAGAGTTTAATCTTTTTTTTTTTTGGATAACGAAGAATTTAATCTTTGCAATTTAGTGCCAAATATCATTTTTGCTCTAAACTTAGTAAAAAGTTAAAATCCAATCAATCAATCCAGTCCAACCATGAAACATCCAATCATCATCAGCTTCAAATTTGTAGTTTAATTTTATTTTATATAATAAGAGTGAAAAAGAGAAGAAAATCTAAGTGTGTGTTTGGTTAATGAAAATAAAGCTGTTTTCTATTTTCATTTTCGTAGAAAATAGAAAACATGAAAGAAAACATGTTTGGTTAAAGAAATGGAAAATAAAATTTTAGAAAATGAAAATGAAAATGAAAATGGATTAGATTTAGAAAACAAAAAAATGATGTTTTCATCATTTTCAATGAAAACAACTTTGGAGATTTGGAAAACTAGAAAACACATGGGCTTTTAAAATATTTACACTTTTTACTTAAAGGTCTAAGGTTCGATATGTTATAAATGCAAAATTATCTTTTTTATTAGGGTTTTTCTATTTATTTTTCTTTTGCCGTGTTATTCTTGCTCTCTCTGTTTATTTCTTCTGTCGTTGGCTGCATTCCTCCTCTCTGTTTAATTTCTTCTGCTAGCTGCATTCCTCCTCTCTGTTCCATTGGCTGCATTCATCCTCTCTTGCTCACTCTTGTCCATCAAACAGGTTCTTTTTTGCTAACTTTTCTCATTCTTTTTTTATCTGCTTTATAATTGAAGATTTTATTTATGTTGTTTGTGTATATCTTGATTGCTTTTCCCTTTAAACTCAACTACTCTTTGTTTGAAGATCTTCAACATCTGGGTCTTTTCTGGTTTTAGCAGAATGTGTGAGAGAAAGAAAGAGAGAGAAATCCCAGATTTTGACAACTTTACAGATTAATATAATTAAAATCGTCAACTAAGTTGACAATGATGCATGCAATTTCAGAATATATTATTGTGTGTATATACCTCTGAATGGTAGGGTGATCCTTATAAGGCTTAGCTCTCTGAAAGAAATCCTCCCTTTGTGCTTGACAAAAGTAATAACCTTCAAATAGTTCCTGAAGACACATAAAAGACATGACTGATAAATATCAAACAGTAAGGAATTTGTTGATGAAAAAAATTGAATCAATCAGATTAGCATACTTCTATTGCACCACCAATTACAGTATGCGGCCACAGAATTGCAGATGTAATTGACCAAATGAGAGAAAATTCTATTGCAACGTTAAAATTAGAGCCATTTCTATTTAAATCTCTATTTTAGAAAGCCATCATCTCACAACAATTATATCACTAAGAAAAACATAAAGTAGCAGCAGTACCTTATGATTAACTATTTTCCTAGAAAAAAAATTGAAATCCCTGTCTGTATCAAAAATTTTTTTGTGGCAGATATTCTACTCTAGTTTATTATGTTATTTATTTGAAGACGTACCACAAACAAAGTCTGTTTATCTTAATCCTAGTTTTTTCTTTATAACATCATAACTTGTTTTCTGGTTCCTATTGATGCTTCTACCTCTCAGATATATTAACTTTTTCTATCATTTTTTTCTGGATTAATTTCTTTTCCAGCCATTCATCATTTTTATAGTTATGGCATATATTGCATTGTTTATTTATTTATTCATGCATAAGATTCATCGTCAGTAAGATAGATGACTGTCCAAGTTTATACTGCAGAGATAAACTAATTTTTCCAGCCCTTAAATAGCCGGGAAAGGAATATATTATTGTGTATATATTCCTAATATCACTATAAATACAAAAAAGGACTTAATTATTATTGAAAATTCTTTGTCTTGGTGACAATAACATTTTTGGATCAAACTGATCTTTTCTCTGTTGAAAAGTCTCCCATTTTGAGCCAAAGTGATGAATCCATTGTTCTTTAGTAGTGTAATGAGGAAGATATTGCTTAACCCTCATAGCTGTCTTATCACAAAACTGCATTATTTCCTTATTTTGTTCATCAAAAGATTCCCAGTCATCAAACCCGTTTGAATGCAAAAATCCTACTATGTAGAAAGCTTCTTCATCTGGTATAACAGCTGACATCTTATCATCCCATCTGTCATGAATTCAACATCGGAATGTTATTTGAATAGTATATATCATGAATCATTCATGATGCAAGCCTTTTATTGGTTCTAAAAAAAGCAGAAGTATCATCAAATTTTAATTACAGATAACTTACTTTGTTCTGTTCATGGGGTATACAAGGACAGGTCCTGTAGTAATGTTTCGTTCGGATATATAGTTTGGAATTTGTTTCCTAAGAAATTTGTTTGAAGATATTCAACACCTCTCATTGACTTCTATATTACTATTAGTTACGACTTCTAGCTTCAATGAAAATGGACATAAGATACAATTTAATACTTGGAAATTTGAGTTTTAATTACCCTAAATTTGTATTGTTTCTATTATGCCCATGTGGACTTGTAATAGCATGATAGATTTTATTATTGATATATGGTATTGATTGCTTTATTAATGATTGACTTGTCCTCTAAATAGTAGTTTAAATGGGAGGAAAAGGTAAAGAAGTTGATGCGAAAGATTGGCCGAAAGAAAAAGAGACAACATTTATTCATCTCTTAATTAGAAAAATAAGAGAAGGAAAGTTGCAATCGTTTACGTTTAAAAAAGAAGTGTGGTTAGAAATCAACAATGAGTTGCATGATATTATTGGAGTCGATTATGGTGTTGAAAGATAGAAGGGTAAGTTCAATCAATTGCGTACTACTTATCGTCATTTTTTGGAATTAATTGGACATACTGGAGTTAAATGGGATGTGACGTCCAATATTGTGAATGCCACACAAACAATTTGGGAAGACTTTTTTAAGGTAAAATTAATTTATATTTCTTTTTTGTCTTATAGATTATTAATCTATGTTTATTAATTTTATGCGTTTGTTGTTTTGTTATGTAGAAACATAAAGATTTCAAAAAATTCAAAAAACAAGGTTGTGCAGAGTATGAGTTGCTTGGTGAAATATTTAACACTACAACTGCAACTGGAAAACTTCAATAATTATCTACCGAAGATCCATTATCTCCCATCGAAGAAAGGCTCTTGGAAGAAGAATTTTTATCAGGTTCTATGCATGTTGATTTTGGGGGTAATGGTTCAGAAGGTGAATAGAATGGAAAAAAAAAACGTAAGATGCATTCAATTCTTGGTGAGCGTCGATCTAGCAAGGTGAATAAAATGGAGAAGATGGATTTGGTTTTGGAGAAATGGGCAGCTACATTAAGTGCAAAAGAAGAAGCTGCTAAAGCAAAAGCTGAGAGATATAGATCATCTACTGCTAGTGGAAGTACAGCTTCTGATTTTAATTTTGACTCTTATTCTATAGGAAAGTGCATGAGTCTTTTAGAAAAAATGGAAGGCGTTTCTTCATGTTCTTATAATAAAGCAATAGAGAAATTTACATCAGCAGAATGGAGGCAAATTTTTGTTGGAATGTCTGATGCAAGGCGAAAAGATTGGGTGGATAGCCTTATTTAATCCTAGTGTTTGTTATTTTGCTTGGTGAAATATTTGACTTATATTTTTATCTGATGTAATAATATTCTAACATTATAGTGTGGAATACAAGAAATTATTTATTATTATTGAGTGATTGATAAATTCTCTTTCAACGTTGTTATATTAATTGAAATTATTATAGCAGGTATAATGTGTTAATATAACATTGATATTTGTTATTTGTGCAGGTAATTATAATGAGTGTTAGCTCTAGTTCAGAAAGTTCGTCTGATTTAGAAGATGAGATGGGTCAATTTATACTTATAAAATATGCCTATGAGTATTACAAGACCTACTTGCCTAAGATGCCATGTAGGACTTCCATATTGAGTGGAAAGGTATATGTTATGGAGATTTTAGACGGAAATCCAATAGTATGTTATGAAATGTTTCGCATGAGAAAACATGTTTTCTTGAATTTTTGTGATAGGTTGAAAGCAGAACATCTTTTACAAGATGAAAAAATGGTTTTTGTGGAAGAAGCAGTTGCAATGTTTTTATATATAATTGGTCAAAATGAAAGACAAAGAGTTACAAGTGATCGATTTCAACATTCAACTGAAACTGTTTCTGCATGGTTTCCAAAAGTTTTGCTTGCTGTTTGTAAATTGGGAACTAAAATCATATGTCCAAGAGATCGAGGTGATATTCAACCAGAAATTGCTAGATATCCTAAATGGTTTCCATATTTCAAGGTATGTTATATAATACTATCTTTTTATAAATATATTTTTTTCTTTTAATAGAGAATCACATAATTTATATATATTTGTTGTTAATTAAGGATTGTATTGGAGCTATTGATGGAACTGAAATAGCGGCTTGGGTTCTTGCATCAAAGCAAGTTCCATTTTGAAATAGAAAGCAAAATATGTCACAAAATGTAATGGTAGCTTGCTCTCATGACATGCTTTTTACATTTGTATGTGCTGGATGGGAGGGAACAGCTCATGACACAAGAGTTTTTGTTAATGCGGTACTAAATAATTCTGGTGCACAAAATTCTTTTCCAATGCCAAGTGCTGGTATGTTTTTAATTAATTTAATTTTTTTTCTAATCACTACTTAATTTGTAAATATTGTTCATCTAGTTTTCATAATTCTTAATATTGATATTACAGGTAAATATTATGTTGTGGATGCTGGATACCCAAACATTCCTGGATTTTTAGCACCATTTCGTGGACAAATATACCATGCACGAGACTTTATAAGTAGGCATCAACCTAGAGGGAAGGAGGAATTATTTAATATGAGGCATTCTTCTGTTCGTAATGTGATTGAACGAAGCATCAGAGTGCTTAAAAAAAGATTTGCCATATTGAGGGATATGCCTAACTATCCTCTTAGAAAACAATGTTATATACCGAAAGCGTGTTGTACTGTGCATAATTTCATTAGGTTGGAAGCTGAAAAAGATGAATTATTTGAAGAGGGTGAAAGAGAATACCTGCAGGAATTTGATGACACAGAAGCAACTTCTGCCAGTTCAAGCAACGAGCAAATTACATTTGATATGTAACAAACAGCTGAAATGGCTCAAGTTAGAGAAGAGATTGCAACGTCTTTATGGAATAATTATAGACAAAATTGATATTTCAAAAACCCATAACTATTGGTTTGGAGGTGTTGTTAGTTGTTTGGAACTAAAATACGTTTTAATAATTTGAATTATTATGTTTATTTCATTTATAATTTATTTTTATTACTTAGTTACATTTTACTTTGTTTTCAAAAGTTGTAATTTAATTTAATTTTTTAGTTATTGTTTTTCATATTTATTGTTTTGAAAATATAGATACCAAACGCATTTTCTATATTTTCATTTTCAAAAACACATTTTCATTTTCGTGTACCAAACAAGTTTTCCAAAATTCAGAAAATAGAAAATGAAAATTTGTTTTTAGAAAATGAAAATAGAAAATGAAAACAGAAAATATTTTCATGAACTAAACGAAGCCTAAAGTTGTCAAGCATTTCATTGAAGAGAGATAAGTATCTGTAGTCAATTTTAATGAAATTTTTTTCAAAATGTGGCAAAATTTATATTAATATAATTGATTAGAGTGATTAATCAGCAATATTGGACCACAAAGTTAGGTTAGGGATTGCAATTATGGGCCATAAAAGGTAAAAAAGGGGAATTTGTCAGGGAATTAAACAAATTGTGTAATGGTTTGATTAGCAAGTTCCTATTGGGGAATCTGACATGGACACTAGTTAGTTTTAGTCAATCCCATTTGAGTGTTGGACACCCATGTCCAATTCGGCAATTCCCTTTCAAACAATCTTAAGTGTTGAAATTTGGTTTTTTTTATCTTAATATTGTCATTTAAAATCTTATTTCCCTAACTACTACATTTATAAATTTATTTCTCAATATACTATATTTTTGCCATGTCATCAACATATAATATTTTTTAATTTTTAAAATAAATAAAAAACAATACTTGCTAAACCATTTCATCTTCTTACTGTAAAGCAAAAAGAACTTTAATTTTTTTCAATTCACAGTCATCGAGCTGTATAAGAATCAACTTTACTCTTTGTAACAAAAGAAAAAAACTTTACACTTTCTTTTAGTTCGTGGGCAATAGGAATTGATAAGCAATTTCACTATATGTTTTTTTTTTCTATAAAATCACAGGGAAACGATTTGTAGAAATTCATGTCGAAGTAATAAAAACTGAGGTTTCTACTGTTTTCTAAAGTTTCAAAGGAGTATGTTTAATCATTGTTTGGGAGGAATGGTGAGGAAGGAAATGAGAGGATAGGTGGTGAAAGGGTGTTATGATGGTAACGGTGAAGTGGGAGTCGATGGCAGCGCAAGGAAACTCATGAAAATTAATCAAATAAATTTCAATTTTGACTAAAAATTGAAGTCAGTAAACCTATTGTTGTTGCACAAAACAACAATAAAGTTATGTTGACGTCGAAGTTCTTACTTGGTCTCCACGTGTCTCCAAGAAGCTTCTGTAAAACAAGAAAAGTCAGAGAGACGTAAGGGTGATTCCCTGCGTAGACACTCCGATGCTTAATTCAGCAGAAAGTTCTTCAGTATTGGGAAGCGTAAAAGCCAGTAGTCAAAAAATTGGGGAATAAGATTATTCCTGAAGCCTATTTATAGGCGAATATTCTAGGTTAATTACCTGGGGATAAGTACGTAACTTTGCTAAGAGTTTGTATCCAGATGTAATACAAATTCCACGTACAGATGAACTCGAACCTTGTCGTTAGCGAGAGACCATCTCGCGAATCACGATGCGGCGTCAGGGGTCTGTCGCTAATCGGTAAACGGAACTGATGCCACGTGTCGCACTGTGACATCATACAATAGGCTGAGAGTCTGTCGCCAGTCGGTAGACGGGACTGATGCCACGTGTCGGGCTGTGACGTCAGACGATAGGCTGAGAGTCTGTCGCCTAGCGACAGGTGTTATGCGGCAGCCTATGTCGTCTGTCGCCGAAGGCCACGTGGCCTAGTGATCTCCTGCCACGTGGTGGTCTTTGATGAACCTTGGGCCTGGCCCAAAGTTGGTATACTTTGTCATATCAATTGCTCCCCACTCTCTTGTTGGATTTTCTAACCAAGAGAGTATAAATATGTGTTTTTTTTTGTCAGACGGCTCAGCAAATTGCGGCTGTTAATGCTCGACACAGGGCCCTTAGGGAGCAAGCCGATAAAGACATTCGTGAACTTCGAGAGCAGAAAATGGAGCTTATGAACGAAGTTGTCCAGCTTCGCCCCTATCCCAAAAGGACGGAGGAGCTAAATAAAAAGAACACTGATCTCGAGCGAAGGAATGCTGATCTTGAGCGAAAACTCCAAGAAGAGCAAGCGAAGGTGGCTTCCCTTCAGGGGTACCAAGAAGCTTATAATAAGGCTGTCAATGACCAGGGAGCCATGGAGAGACAACGAGATGAAGCCATTGAGGAGCTGCACAACGTACTGGACCGTCAGAGAGAGATTCGAGCTGAGGCCGTTCGTGAGTACCGCTTGTCCCAACATTGCTATGATAAGAAAGCAATGTTCGCGGCGGGATTCATCAAGTACGGTTTCTATTTGGCTCGTTCGTGGTTGGAGAAGCATCGGCCTAGCGAGACTTTTTTTGAGTTGCTCTTTATTGAAGAGGCCAAGTACTATGCAGCTCCTCTTTGGACCAAGTGCGAGCTCGACTCGCAAGGTCCAGATGCCTATTTGGAGGAGGGTGCTGGGGACGAATTGGACAATCTTGAGGGCCCGTGGCCTCCTCGACAGCCACAATGTCAGCCTGAGTCTTCTGGCGCACGTGATCGAGTTGAACCTTCAACAGTGTGTGACGTTCCTGAGACTATCGAGGCGAGCGGTCGGCCTGAGTCTATCGAGGCACTTCTAGGGTTGGACGGTGATGAGTTCTAGATTTCTGATTCCACAGCCGTTGATCCTATGCCAGACTCCGTAGCTGTGGTTGGGCCTTCAAGTGATGATCCTTCATCCGGGATGGCTCCTTCGACTCCCCAGGATCCTTGTGCTTCGATTTCTCATGTTCCTGATCCCCCGGTTATTGAGGGTTCCGGTGTCGAGGCGGCTTTTTCTCAGCCAGATGACTTAGTACTCAGTGTAGATTAGGATTTTGTATTTTCCTCTGTTTGTAAACATTCAATGAAAAGTACATTTCTTTTTGCAACTTTTTCCTCTTTTCTTCTCTGAATGGATGTTTTGTTTTTATAACTGCTACATCACAAGATTCTAAAGAGCAGCATTAAAGCATAAAAATATGAAAAATTCTGTTTTCACGGTATAAAGCGTACCTTTACACCATGTTGCTCCCTGAGTTCTACTTTGAGACAGCTTTGTCATTCCTATTCAAAGATGAACTTTTCCCGAGTGTTGTGCCTATCTCGTACTCTTTTCGCTTAAGGACTTATTAGAGTAATCAAGACTCGTAACATGCTATATAATCTGTATCTTTGTGTTATTTGGATTTTGCACATGTCTGTTTGCCCAGTGCTTGATGATTCCACGATTTGTCTTTTTGTGCACTTTTTTAAGGATTGGTCTTTTGCCCGTCTCGCACCTTTGTGCTTAGGGACTTTTAGATTTGCCCGTCTCGCGCATTTTTCGCTTAGGGACTTTTGTTTGCCAGCTGTTGTCTCATTTCAATTCCTGTAACACATAATCTGTCTCACATATTGCGTTAGAGAATATAAAAAATAATTGGCTGGCCTTTATTCATGAATCAGAAAAATAATAACATCTGTAAAGTAATGTAGCAATATATGGGAAAGTAAAGACAAGAATAATAACAATCAGAAAGCAAAAATTACAATGTTTACTGCCAATATAGCTTAAGATGGTTGGCATTCCAAGTCTTTGAGATTTTCTTTCCTTGCAAGGTTTCTAAGGTGCAAGTGCTAGGTCCGACCATTTTTCTGATTCTGTATGGTCCTTCCCAATTAGCCGGGGCTTTCCATCTTCCCTATGGGCGTTTGTAATTGCCGACTTTCTCAATACAAGGTCCCCTTCTTGCAATTCTTTGTTCTTGACCCGTGCATTGTAATAAGTGGCTACTCTCTGTTGGTAAGCAGCCAGCCTCACTTTTGCCTGGTCTCTCAGCTCATTTATCATGTCAAGATTTTCCCTTAGTCCTTGAGAATTATTTTCCTCAATGTAAGGGACTAGTCTGGGTGACTCAGCTCCAACTTCTACTGGGATGAGGGCTTCAGTGCCATATACCAAATTGAACGGTGTTTCACCTGTTGACACTTTACTTGTCGTTCTGTACGCCCATAGGACACTTGGGAGCTCATCTACCCATGCTCCATTTGCCTTGTCTAGTCTAGTCTTCAACCCGTGCAGTATCGTTCGATTGGTCACCTCTGCCTGCCCATTGGCCTGTGGGTAAGACACAGAAGATATTCTTAGGAGAATCTTCAGGCCACTACAAAAATTTCGAAAAGCATCACAGTCGAACTGCTTCCCATGATCTGCATTTATCACACGGGGGATCCCAAATCGGCAAATTATGTCTTTCCACACCATTGCTTCCACATTCTTCTCAGAAATTGTAGCCAAAGGCTCGGCTTCTATCCATTTTGTGAAGTAATCTGTGTCCACAAGCAAATACTTCATTTGTCCTGAGCCTAGGGGAAAAGGCCCTAGGATATCTAGTCCCCATTGTGCAAATGGAGTTGGTTGGAGAGTGTTCTGAAGAGCCGAAACAGGCGCGGTAGTTATAGGAGCGAATTTCTGACACTTTTCACATCTTCTCATTTTGTCTGTGGCATCCTTCCTCAGGGTAGGCCAATAAAACCCCGTGCGTAATATTTTCGAGGCCAAGGCTCGAGCCCCCAAATGTTCACCGCATATTCCCTCATTAACTTCAGCTAAGGTGTACTCAGCCTGTTGGGGCCCTAAACACTTCAACAGGGGCATTGTAAATCCCCGTTTATAAAGTTCCCCATTCACCACGGTAAACCTGACACTTTTTAACTTTAGCCTTCGAGCTTCGTCTCTGTTAGTGGGGAGTGTGCCCCCCAGTATGTAGTCTTTGATTGGGCTTCTCCAATCGCCTCCGATTTCAACATCACAGACATCTTCTTCTTCAATACTTGGCCTTGCGAGGGATTCCACTTTGACCATACCCCCTTTGACTCCTATAGAAGAGCCAACTTTGAAAGGGCATCTGCATGGTTATTCTCTGACCGGTTTATCTGAGTCGATTGAAAGTTTTTAAATGACTGTGCCAATAATTGCACTTTTTGCAGATAAGGGACTAGAGTGGGTTCTCGTGCTTCATACTCACCTGAGAACTGGTTTACCACTAATTGCGAATCGTTATGGGCCATTAAGTTGATAACTCCCATTTTCTCAGCAAGTTTCATCCCAGCTATCAAGGCTTCGTACTCGGCTGTATTTTCGAACTTGGAAAGTCGAAACGTAGGGAATACTCATAGGTTTTCCCTTCAGACGAAGTTAGCACAATTCTGGCTCCACTGCCATCCATGTTACGAGCTCCATCCACAAATAATTTCCACCAAACTAACTCTGTTTCTACACGGACTTCTCGGCCAGTGCATTCTACAATGAAATCAGCCAACGCCTGCCCTTTTATTGCTTGGCGAGGATGGAAGTGTATGTCATATTCACTTAATTCGATGGCCCATTTGATCAGACGACCGGAATGCTCTGGTTTCTGCAGTATTTGTCTCAAAGGCTGATCCGTTAAGATATTCACCGAGTGAGCTTGGAAGTAAGGTCGTAACTTACGGGTTGCCATCACTAAGGATAAAGCTATCCTTTCAACTAAGGGGTACCTTCTCTCGGTATCTAGCAGAACTTTACTCACATAATAGATCGGGCAATCCCTATCTCCTTCTTTCCTTAATAGGACTGCACTTACAGCTTTCTCTCCTACACCGAGGTACATGAGGAGGTGATCTCCAGGTTATGGTCGGGATAACAGAGGCAACTCTTTCAGGTAGTCTTTCAACCTTTCAAAGGCGTCGTTGCACTCTTCCGTCCAATTAATGTTCTTTCTTGCTTTTATTGCCTTAAAAAATGGTAGACTTCTTTCAGCTGATTTGGACAAAAAACGATTCAAGGCTACTATCCTCCCTGTCAGCCTTTGAACTTCTCTTACAGTATTGGGTAGTCTCATGTCCAAAATAGCTTGAACTTTCTCAGGATTAGCCTCTATCCCCCGATTAGTAATCATGAATCCCAAAAACTTTCCAGACCTCACCCCGAATGAGCATTTATTAGGATTCAACTTCATCTTCTACTGCCGCAACACGTTGAATACCTTTGTCATTTTTCTGGCATGTGATTCTCCCTGTCGGCTTTTGATGATCATATCATCGACATAAGCTTCCATGTTGTTGCCCAACAAGTCTTGGAACACCCTATTTACCATGCGCTGGTAGGTTGCCCCCGCATTCTTCAAACCGAATGGCATTACTCGGTAACAATATGTCCCAACATCGGTAATGAACGAAGTCTTCTCCTAATCATCCGGATGCATCATGATTTGGTGGTATCCTGAGAAGGCATCCAAGAAGCTAAGTAATTCATACCCACAAGTTTCGTCTACTAACTTGTCAATTCGAGGTAGTGGATACGAATCCTTAGGACAAGCTTTATTCAAATCTGTGAAGTCCACACACATTCTCCATTTCCCGTTGGCTTTCTTCACCATCACAACATTAGCCAACCACTCTGGATAATTAACTTCTCTGATGAATCCTGCTTGCAACAACTTCGAGATTTCTTCGTTTATTGCCTGTTGCCTCTCTGGAGCAAAATTCTTCTTCTTCTGTTTTATCGGCTTTGCCCCTGAGATTACATTCAGACGATGGCAAATAACTTCAGGGTCTATTCCAGGCATATCGGCTGGGGTCCATGCAAACACATCAGAATTCTCTTTTAAGCATCGGACTATCTCCCTTTTTACTTCTTCAGGCAGTTGGCTTCCCACATGTACTATTTTCCCTTTATCTTCGTCATCCAATTGGATTGTTTCCATTTCCTTATCAGGTTTTGGTTTAGGCGGTTCTTCAATTGTAAGGGTTTCCTTCCTTTGAATCCCTTTGCATGTGGCGGATGCGACATTACATGTTCTGGCTTTCTTTTGATCTCCCATTACTTGTCCAACACCGTGGGGAGTCGGAAACTTCATTAACAAATAGCAGGGGTGTACTACCGCTCTCATGTCATTTAACAATGGCCGCCTGAGGATCATATTGTACGCCATTGACGTTGACTTCACCACCATAAATAACACTTGTCGAGTGACACCCTTCGGGCTTTCCCCCAATGTCACAGGTAGCTGAACTGCGCCCTCCACCTTCACTTTTTCTCCTGAGAAGCCATACAGTGGTGTGGTTACTGGCTTCAGTCTATCATTCGAGATGTTCATTTTCTCAAAGCAACTCCAGTAAATCAAATTTACCGAACTCCCATTATCAACTAGGATGCGACTCACTGGGTGTTTTGCTATTACCGCCGAAATCACCATTGGGTCACCATGAGGGGTTATTACATCACCTCTGTCAGCTGGCGTGAAAGTAATGGGCTCTTCATCATGCTTTTCCTCCATCATCGAATTAATTTGATAAGCCTGTCGGGCGTAGGTCTTTCGAGACGAGGAAGAAGTGCCAGCTAATGACTCACCTCCGGATATCACGTTAATAGCTGGCTCTGTGGGTTCATTATCTTCCTCTCGATTCCTTCTTTCTACCCTTCTGTCATTATCTATTCTTTCACCTTCATTTCGTCTAACAAGTCCTCTGTTTTCACCTCTTCTATCTTTGAAATTGTTTCCTCTGTTCTGCGCAGGATAGTTAGTTCTATCACCTCTCCATACGAAACGATTTATTTTTCCCTCTCGTGCTAGCTTTTCTAGCTGATTCATCAACTCCCTACATTTTTCGGTTGTGTGCCCATGCGCTGAGTGATAATCGCAATACGACCTTAAATCACGGCCCAGATTCCTTGATGCCTTCTTTGGAGTCTGTATAAGATCTGACCCCTCAATAGCTGCTAATACCGTAGCTCGAGATTCAGTGAGTGGGGTATAAGCAGAGTATTTCAGTGTGGAAACTTTTTCAAACTTCCTTGGTTGGCTAGAAGATGCTTCAGTGACCTCTCTTCCTCGTTTCCTTCCATCCTTGGTTTCTCCTATCGTCACCATTTTCATTACTTCCTCCTGGGTTACATACTTATTTGCACGGGAAAGCAGGTCTGAGATGGTAGTTGGCTGGTCTAGTGACAGGGATTCTTGCAATTTCTTAGACCTTGTCCCCTGTAACATAGGCGCCACAGCTATACCGACTTGCAGATCTCGTACCTCTAAGGTAGCATCTCTGAACCGATCCACATAATTCTTCAAAGACTCCTTAGCTCCTTGCTTAATAGTGAGCAAATAGGTCAGTTCCTTCCTTCTTTGACTGTTCACCGCAAACACCTTAAAAAACTCAATTCGCAATTGGTCAAAAGAGGCAATAGACCCTTCAAGCAAGTTATTAAACTATTTCATCGCATGTCCGGAAGAGTTAAGGAGAAGGCCCTGCACATTATCTCGTCCTCCCATCCATGTAGCAACATTAAGGCCTCATAATTTTGCATATGATCATAGGGATCCGTCTTCCCGATGTATGCGGCTATCTGCGGCATTTTGAACTTTGAGGGCAAAGGTTTTTGCATGATGGTTGTGCAGAATGGTACTCTTCTTCTCTGGCTCTCTTCTGCAGACATTAATTTTTTCTCTTCTAACACCTGTTCAATCATCTTCTTCATGTCTAAGGGCCCTGTGTTGTCTACGAGGGGAGCAAGCTGATTTCTAGCATGAGTCGAATCAGGTAGGTCTACGACTACTTCCTTACCTTTCGCTTGTGGTGCGTTTGTTCGTATCATCTGCGTGCATCAAGTGGGGTCGAACTCCAACCCTGCCCCCCAAGTGCTTTGATCTTCGCCACCATTCTTTCCAGTACCTCCCACACCATGTTCTAAGTTGGTGCAAGCAAAATTTGACAAGTCATGGTGGTGAGCGGTAGATCCTGTCGCCCGGTCAGCTTCCTATCGCACAGGCACCTGTCGCCCTACATTTGGAGTCTGTCGCCTGACCACTGCCGCAGGATCTAAGCCTGCTGCTTCCTCAGTCTCTCACCGGGTGCCTGCGATAGGCCTCCCGCTCTTTTGTCCTACCGCATCCTAATGAATATCATTCTCTTCCACAGGGGGAGCCTCTCGTGGCCGATAGGGGTCTGCCACTATCGCATCCTCCTGTCGCCCAATCACCTGCGGCGGAACCCTGTGGTTCGTTCCTTCTACCAAGTTCTGCACAGCAGGAGGCAGATTCAATGTCGGGAGAACTCCTTGGAACAGATCCACCATGGCTCTCAACGCCTGGGTGGTTTCTTCGCTCTGTCACCTCAGAGCTTCGAATTCTGCCGCCGAGACAGTAATTCTTTCTTCTTCCCTGTTCACTTGGTTCCTCTGGTGAATCCGTTGTTTAAGGGAGCTCACAGAGTTTTCCTCACTCCCGGTCCTCACGTTTGTAGATCTTGTTCTCACCATCTTTGAAAGTATTGATTGGCTTTTTATGCGTTTTTCACAGACGGCGCCAATTGTTGTTGCACAAAACAACAATAAAGGTATGCTGACGTCGAAGTTCGTACTTGGTCTCCACGTGTCTCCAAGAAGCTTCTGTAAAACAAGAAAAGTCAGAGAGACGCAGGGGTGATTCCCTGCGTAGACACTCCGATGCTTAAGTCAGCAGAAAGTTCTTCAGTATTGGAAAGCGTAAAAGCCAGTAGTCAAAAAATTGGGGAATAAGATTATACTTGAAGCCTATTTATAGGCGAATATTCTAGGTTAATTACTTGGGGATAAGTACGTAACTTTGCTAAGAGTTTGTATCCAGATGTAATACAAATTCCACGTACAGATGAACTCGAACCCTGTCGTTGGCGAGAGACCATCTCGCGAATCACGATACGGCGTCAGGGGTCTGTCGCCAGTCGATAGACGGAACTGATGCCACGTGTCGCGCTGTGACGTCAGACGATAGGCTGAGAGTCTGTCGCCTAGCGACAGGTGTTATACGGCGTCAGGGGTCTGTCGTCAGTCGGTAGACGGGACTGATGCCACGTGTCGCGCTGTGACGTCAGACGATAGGCTGAGAGTCTGTCGCCTAGCGACAGGTGTTATGCAGCAGCCTATGTCGTCTGTCGCCTAAGGCCACGTGGCCTAGTGATCTCCTGCCACGTGGTGATCTTTGATGAACTTTGGGCCAGTACTTTGTCATATCAACTATAAAAAAGGGTGAAAGGTAAGAAAAGAAACCAAATTAATGAAGAAAGAATGAAAAGAAGAAGAGAATAAAAATAGTTTTATTTTTAGGTTCATGTGATTCAATTTTATTTGATATATGTTTATGTTTTTAAAATTTAAAAAAATTATGACATAGCAATGACATGTCAAAAAATATTATACATTGGAAAGTAAGTTTTCAAATACAATATTTTGGAGAATAAGATTTTATTAAAAATCTATAGTTTGGTAAAAAACTTTTTTAATAAAAACTCAAAATTATTTTAGACAATGAAAAGAAGAGCACAAATCAATTAATCAAACATGTGTGATGTGTGATGTGTGAGAACCTAAAGTCCCATAACCTTTTGTCCAAAAAGGCCCAAAGCCCATTTTTCAGTGTTACTTGATCCTATTGATCCAACAACATGACTTCCAATCTTCAAAGGAATTCAAAAGGAAAAGCTTTGCATTTCCATTGCTTTTCCAAAAACAATTCCATGTCTTTTATTCATAAAGAAAACATTGGATTTAGCTTAAAGAAAACATTGGATTTAGCTTGCATGGCAGACAAGAAAAGTTCAGACAAGCAACGAATGAAGCATATTAAAGAACATTTTTCTCTGCGTTTCTCAAATCATTATACAATACATCCCAATCCCATGTTTGCTTAGATTTGGAATAAAGTGATGATTGAATGTTTCAGTTTCTGCACATTTCCAAGGTATATATTCACTGGTCTCCATCATTTCCTTTCGTTGCATCGTATCTGGGTTTTCAGATGAAATCTTAGGCTACAGTAAAAGCTGTAAGCATGAAACATCGAAACAGAAAAGAAAACAGATAATAAGTAATGACTCTTAACATGTATTTTTCTAACAACAATACTATTATTTCCAAGATGGAGCTAGAGCTGTATAATAATGTGAACAATTTAGATCAAATGGCAAAGGTGCGCCACGTGGACACACATGGTTTAACCACATGTACTCCCACTTGTATGACTTTTGAGTTGTGAATGGTGAAAAATATGGGGAAGCAATCAGCATTATCTCGTAACCTTTTTAAAGTTTAAAGCATGGCAATGGCATTGGCATAGGCATATATCCCATCCAAAGTTGACATGCAATTGTCAAAGCTTAATGCATGATCAAAAGGAAAGCTTTAAGCTTTGCCACTGTGGCCATTTGGCATTAATGACGTAAAAGGAGAGGCTGAACAGAAACAGAAACGAAACAGAGGGAGATGGATTCGAGTCGAGGAAAAAGCTCCTGTCTATCTCTTTCTCTCTCCTATTTCTCAAAAGTCTCTTACTTTTGAACCGAGCAATCACGGGATAACTCTGAAATATCTGTTTTGAATTCATCTTTCTGCTGCTAAGCAACCTAATCTCCTGATCCTATTATAAAGAAGCCGTGAAAATTTGCACTCTCTTCTCTTTTTTCTCTGCAAAATCTGCATTTCCATGAATTTGCTCCTCATTTCAACGCTTTCCTCATGAAACCATGAAACCCCACAATCACTTTCTCTACTTGTTATACGTCTATATGCATCTCATTGCGCTCCCATGATATTCTCTTTGCTACCGTCTTTGTTTTCAACCACAAAATTTGTTATATGGAAGCTTGTAGTTTGGTTCCAGCCTGTCTCAGACTTGGAGGATTTTCTTTGATCTTGTCACTCTTTTGAGTAATTCATGAAAACCTTTCTCTCTTTATCATTCTTCTACCAAACCCATGTTTTTGAATCAGTTCATGCACTTCCTAAAATCAATTCACACATTCAGAAGGAAAATACCTTTTGATTGTTTGTTTTGACAGGATAAAGTTTCCTACACAGTTCCTTCAACCCATATCGCATAAAGGGCTAAACAAGCTTGTCTAAAGCTTTAATGGGAACCTCATGTTTCCATGCACTTCGCCTTCGAAAATCGAAGAGCAAACATTTGCCAGTTCCTTCATCATCAAAAACACAGTTGAATTCTGATATGGAGATCTTGGAAAAGAGGAGATTTGATAGCTTGGAATCATGGTCAATGATTTTGGATTCCGAGAATGTGGAGACTTGGGAAGTTTCCAAGGAGGATCAAGAGGAGTGGACTGCTGATCTTTCTCAATTGTTTATAGGTAACAAATTTGCCTCTGGAGCTCACAGTAGGATTTACCGTGGAATTTACAAGCAGAGAGCTGTTGCTGTGAAAATGGTGAGGATTCCAAACCAAGAGGAGGAGACTAGAGCCAGACTTGAGCAGCAGTTCAAGTCTGAAGTAGCTTTGCTCTCACGTCTCTTTCACCCCAATATAGTTCAGGTAAGACTTGAAATAGAAATATACATGGTTTCATACACACGTGGTATTGGCAAGAATGTTTTTCCATCTCAGTGTTTTGAAGATAAAATACAATTCTATGATTCTTTCAATTTTCCTATATTCATGTTATAAACCAGAACTTGTCTAGTTTACAGCCTTTCTTCATGAACTTCCTGAGCTTATGTTTGATTGAGTTTAGTTGTTAATATCCTAATCAGCGGTCTACTTTCATCCTTCTTTACAAGAATTTTTGGACAAGACTGTTCTACCCTCTCCTTTTATCTTTGGTTAGATAAATTAAATGCAGAAGCTTTTGTTTCTAAAGTTTGTTCTTTTTACAGTTTATTGCTGCTTGTAAGAAGCCACCTGTCTACTGTATCATCACAGAATACATGTCACAAGGGACGTTAAGGATGTATCTGAACAAGAAAGAGCCGCACTCACTTTCAACAGAAACAATATTGAGGTTAGCTCTTGACATATCCCGAGGAATGGAGTATCTTCATTCACAAGGTGTGATCCACAGAGACCTCAAATCAAATAATCTGCTTCTAAATGATGAAATGCGGGTTAAGGTGGCAGATTTTGGAACATCATGTTTAGAAACACAGTGCCTAGAAACCAAAGGAAACATGGGGACTTACCGCTGGATGGCCCCAGAAATGATTAAAGAGAAACCCTATACTAGGAAAGTCGATGTGTACAGCTTTGGGATTGTTTTATGGGAGCTTACAACAGCTTTGCTTCCCTTTCAAGGAATGACCCCTGTGCAGGCTGCATTTGCTGTGGCTGAAAAGGTTAGTATCTAAAGTTATAAGATTCAAATTTTCTTTAGTATTGTTGATTTCATGTGTAGAAGCATTCCTGTTTCTTAAGACAAAGATCTGTTTCTGCTTTGACTTCCTCTGTAGGCACTATAGAAATTGTACATAACAGTAGGCTGAGGTAAACCCTTAGATCGATTGTCAAGTTGCTGACTGCTTTCAGAATCTGAGAGCTTTGATGAGAACCTTGTGGGGATAGAAAATCTTCCACTTGGGACTTAACTTGCAAGATGGAACTTACCAATTCCTATATTACTCCAACTCTTTACTGTTAACATATCCATGTTATTGAACTCTTCAATGAACATAAGTATGTGGTGTGTGCATATCTTTGCCTGTTACGAAATGCCTCTATGTTAGATATGGGTATGCACTGCCTTCACCCAAGCAATAGAATGCAAAACTCGAGAATTTTAATGATGGCAGCATCTTCTAATATGTAACTGCTTCCAATAAAAGAAAGCTGAACACCTGCCTGATGAAACCTCTGGCCACCTACCACGCTATTCTGCTTCAGATTATATTAGGGAGAGGGGTTGAAGAGGAGATGTAAGGAATACATAATACCATATGAAATAGAATGTGAAAGGCATAAGCTATACAATAATAAATGTAAAGAGGGAAATTGTACCCTATGAAACAAAATTTGAACTGCATATGCTACACAGACTCATACATTCTCAGTTACACATAAAAAACATGGGTGGGTTCATACAGTTCACAGCTGCTTAACCTTACGATGCATCCTAGTTGAATTCCAATAATGCAGGGCCTTGATGCAATTCCTCTAATTTTGATACTTTGTTTGGCAGAATGAACGGCCTCCACTGCCGGAGAGTTGTCAGCCAGCACTTGCACACCTCATAAAACGCTGCTGGGCAGCAAACCCCGCAAAACGGCCAGACTTCTGTGACATTGTTTCTGCTTTGGAAAAGTATGATGAATGTGTTAAGGAGGGCCTTCCATTAACTTCTCACTCAGGACTTGTCAGCCGAAATATCATTCTTGAATGGTTAAAGGGATGTGTATCTATGAGCTCATCTATATCTGTACATGCCTGACTCTAGTAGAAGGTATTGCTATTCGATTTCCCTCTTTAAGGTCAAGATTGCTTCATAATAATTTGTACATATTCGATGTTCTTTTAATTATCCAAGGCTGGCACGTTAAAGTGAGTGACAGAGTGATTTAGGATTTGTACCCATTATTCTATTGTTCCCTGCTTGGTAAATCAGTCTTAATTGTTTGGCTTTCAGTTGTCACTAAGAAATTACTTTATAGTGGAAAACAATATGAATAGAACAGCTACAAAGATAATGTAAGTTTGATATTGTCTTTGATCATATACGTAGGAGCTATCGAATGGTGGGTCTAGCTTGGCTGCTATGCCAAGACAATCCTTGTGATAAACAAGGGTAGAACTTTGGATTCCTTAGTATGAATGATAGTGTTGTTTATTATATTTTACTTACTGAAGAATTATTCTTTTTTAATTTAAGAAAAACCCATTTTGGTCTTTGCATTGTGATTTTATGAAATGTTGTTCTTGGGAGGAAAAAATCACTTATTTTAGTAAGACTTTGCTTTGTTTTGGATAGTTGAAGATAAACAGATACTTTGGACCTAAGCTTGATTTGTTTCTCCATTGTTAAATCCTCCAATGGATGGAGGTCCCTCGACTGATTCGAATCTTTTTCTGGTCATGAAATTGAATCATAACACATGAATCACACACATCATTAGAGATTGTATTTGTTATAACATATCATTTTGTTGAACAAGTCTTTTCATTGTGTGAATATATAATGGCTAAATACATGATAATCATATCTTTCCTGTAAAACCAACGTTCCAAATTCGATTCTTCCTCTTCTTTGAATTATTAACTTTAAAAGCACTATCATTGCAAATATATATTTGATTATTTAATCTCATGTGTTTCACTCATTTTCGGAGAGAACGATTCAAACGCGGCTGGCTGACTTTGGGAAGCTTTGGTTCTTCCTAGTCACGTCATACAAAATGCGAGCCAATCGTTCACACAATCAAAGCTGTAGTGTCAAGAAAATCCTTTATTGTTCTTCTAAACCTGGATTTTGTTGACTAACCTGGTCAGTCTCCCCTCTAATAAGTAGACCAAATACCCATCGATAAGAACTTGGAACGTTGACTCAATCCTAACCGGGTGTAATATAAACAATGCTCACTTCGCTAAGTGAATTGATGATGGCTTCAAGCAATAGGAACCAAGCTTTGTTATTTATGACCAGGTCATTCAATGGCGGTTTCCTGGCATTGACGTGTTCTTTGCTTGTACTATACGAACTTTGATAACTGAAATTAAGAATTTAATATTCTATCCACAAACCATTCTAGTCTTCAACTGTACTAATTCCATTCATCTCACTCTCCTTATTCCCATCATTCCAGTAGGATACTATAGAATTCAGAAATGTCTTTTTGTTAGCTTATAATGAAATGCTTATATCGTTGTAAAAGGCCATATATTTGCAAAGAATCTGAGATTGCAGACAAAACATATGACAAGTGCAGGGTGCAATTAAGCGAAGTATGAGTATGGCTTAATTGGGAGGGCGAATATGTGCCATGGACCATAGTAACAGGGGTCACCGCACCGAGACTTGAGCCATTTGTCCCCTTGTTCTATATTCATTGGCCAAACACAAAGCAGGCAGATACGCTTTCCTAAGATACCACTGCTTATACTATATAAAATATTGTTAATGTAGCTGCCAGAGGGTGCTAAATTTCATAGCAATCTGTTCCCTTTTTGACTAAATCACTCCCACAGGCCACACCCTCCTTGGGCTTCGTTGAACTAGAATTTTGAAATTAGACTTATTCCCTCTTACTTTTCAATCTGGCCTAAACTCAAATTCATCACTTACCAATAGCTCATCAACAAAGCTGAAGCAAAGTTTTGTTTAGCTTTCACATTGATTGTGAAACAGGTTTTTGTGTCTTTATAGGTGTTACGAAAATTCATTGAACTAGTTTAAAAATTAAAAAGATCTAATAACACATCGTGTTAGTATTTCTTCAAGTAATCATCATTATACATAGGCAAAGATGCCATTACAAGGCCTTTTAGTTCCACGACGACAGTAACAAGCAAGCACTGCTACATGTCTGCAATTTGGTGCAATTGTGAGCATCAGCAAGGTGGCAATCGAGAGGTTTCAGACAAACCATGACTAGATCTTTATGGCGCGGAGATGAAATCAGCACGGAAGAGTAACAGCTACTCTTCTATGATTTATCACAGTTACGGAAAGAATAAATGGCTTCAGGAGAAACCACCAAAAGGAGTTTGGACTGGAGTCGTCAGTGGGGGGCACTTTACATGTATTATTGGGGGGCCATCGCTTTAATCGAAGCCTTACTTTTGCCGACCTCGTTTATTGCCACCTACAGCGGCCTACGCCTTCATTTTCAGTCACTGCTCTCCCCATCCTCCATGCACCGCATGCATGCTCACTGTGCACTTTCTTTTTCAATTACCTAAAGCGTCACTCCCTTACAGAGTTTCTTTACAAATCATTGGACAATTTTAATGAGCCTCGCGGACTGTTACGTAAATGCAATTTCTGTACGAGGATGCCCAGCATTTGGACAAGCTTAATATAGACGCCGTCGTTAATCAACCATGGGCGATGGTTCCACCTAGCACGGTGGCGGTTTTTCATGCTTGTAAGAAGCTGCCAACCCTGGCAATGGCAGCTGGGAGAAAAAATGAAAGGAAAGAAAACGAGAAGAACATGTTTGTAACATTTTGAGTAGGGTTGGCATTACTATTAACAAAGGCAATTGCACTAAAGAGAACACTAAATTGAGTGATAAATCAAGTATAATTTCAATCCATAACATGCATGAAAAAGATCAGAAAATATTGAGAAAAACAGAACGGAAATGGCAGAAAAACACAAAATCCAAGAAATAAATTTGCTTAACAATGGAAAAGAGATCAATTTGTTATCCTCATTTCCATAGATCATAAGTTTTTAACTAATTTTTGAATGTGACATTTGTATTATACAGAGAGCTTCAGCTAGAAAATGGTGGGCAGCAAGAAGACATATATAAAAAGGTTGATTCAAGAACAACAGAAACATTATGATTCAAGATGAAACTACCCATTTTTACATAGCAAAAGGACGTAATGTACAAAAAGGAAAATTAATTAAAAGAAAGATAAGAAATTTGATTTCTCTTAAAGGCTGGAGTTCAACCCACCTCTTTTCCGGGATTCTCGTCTAAATTCAGTGGCCCCAAACATTCCAAATCCTCTCTCCAACGAAGCTCACAAACTTCCTCACTGAACCCTTGTCTGCTGCTTCTTCTCCATCACCCCCACAAGCTTCACCACCGTCAGCACCACTACTGCTACTGCTACTCTCTTCCACTGATTTCAACTCGCTTGAGTCGTCCTTCAGCAAACTCAAATCGGGACGTTTCAAGCCACCAGAGCCATCAGCAGCACCGCCTTTCTTTTTCCTGTCTTTCTTGCTCTTTGTCTTCTTGCTTTGAGCTAACCCATCTTCAAAAGCGTCTATAATCTCGTGTATCAGCTGCCGGTTTGGCGATGAGTCCCATCGGACCCAGAAACTCATGTAGCACCTGAAACAATCACAGGTAAACAGAGGTGGATGATCATGAACGCCGCCGCCGCCGCTGCTGCTGCTGACGATGCTTCTTTTAGTTGTATTCTTTGGGGTGCCTTTGCGGTGGCTTGAAAAGTTTCCAAAATCGTTGTTGGAGCAAGAGATGAGATAGGCCAGGACTTCTCTGTCTTCAGGGGAAAGAGCAGCCGCAAGGGTTAAGATGGTGGCAGGAAGGAAGGACAGATGATCGGTTGTGATGGGTGGTGATGGATGAACCGTGCCTCTGCGGCAGAGCTTCTTCATAGTTAAATTTGACGATCAGCCAGAGAGAGAGAGAAAGAGAAAGACTTTATCCAACAGACGAACCCTAACAAGTAACAAGAAAGAAGAGAGTCTAGACTTTGAACTTTGAATGGTCGATGAGGTTTTCATATTCCCCGAGAGAGAGAGAGAAAACATTGGGGTTGGTGACGGGAGAACCTGGCTAGTAGCTAGGGGAGTGTTCAAGTGCGACGCGGGTCTTAATGAGTGAACTCGGACAATCATTAGAGAATCTGAAAGCTGTATCATATTATTACAATTCGTCGTCGTTTGGAGTTACAGTTGGGCAGTTGGTGCACTGATGTGATGGGACCAACTCTTTCAATTTGTCCCTGTCCTTGTCTGCCGCACTGTACTGCCCAACCTTTTACGCCAACATGTAACCAAATAAGGTTTGGTAGGCAGCAATGGCAATTCCCGCATTAGTCTGGCTCTAGCCAGCGCTGGCCCATCCACGAAGCCTATGCGCTCTAAAGAAGCCCGTACTTCCTACTTAGCCCAAAATCTCAGAATCTTTTCTTTTGATGGCAATCCCTTCTTCAAAGCTCAGGTCAGAATCTCCTATTCGCCTGACCTTACAGTCTGAGTTCAATTCAGCTTACGCTCAGCTGCTTGAGTTTTTGGGAAAATATGGTTTCTTCAGTATGATACAAATAACAAGTAAGACTCTTCCCCATGCTGACAGAATTGTTATAATCAGAATGAGGTATTTCAGTATGCCACAGAACTTTTTCTATCTTTCTTCTTGCCCAAATCAAATTTGTATGAAAGTAAGTAATAATTTGCTATGAAAGTGAAGCAGTTAGATCATACAGCCTTCTCTGTACTCCCAAGTTTAGAAACCTTTGTTTTAAATAAAGCAATGATACAGAAGTTGACTCTCAACTTATAAGAATCAAAATATGAAAAATATCCTCAAAGGTCACTCTCGTATATATTGTAGTATTTGATTAATTAACAATTTCACTACAAATCAATGAGAATCACTAGAAAGAGATCTCAAGATAATCAAACCTCTATGAAGAACTATGTAGACAACTCTTAAGCCTGCAAAATCATAGATATTGAATTTCAGGAGATCAGTAGATGTCATATGAAAAGCAACAGAATATCAGAAAAGTGCTTAGGATATATACCTTAAACTCACAGGTTACTCCTGTTTGTTCGAGGAAACGGGGCCCAGCTTGTCTAGCCTTAAAAAGCACTGTTTTGTCAGCCATTCCATGAGGCCACAAAATAGATATCTGCAAAATTTTCAGGCCTCACACCATTTGTATGTATATTTCAAAGTAATGAGAAATTCCAGTGCGGTCATGTCTGTTGTTCTGGAAGAATTCATACTTTCCAAAAGATCAATAGCAGATAACATATTATATCCATGATAGCATAACAGAACAGACACGGTTAGCAATCTCCTCTTTGTGAATCATGATGCTAATGATAGTTTGTAGAACTAATACTCTCATAGATATTAGTTGGAAAGATATTTAAGACATCAAATGTTCTATCTGAAAAATATCAATAGATTATCAAGCATTGAATCTGTTGATATATCTAGGTTTGGCAGGCTAATGTTATCTCCAAATAAGGCAGGACAATAAATGGGGGTAAAATTATTAAGCAAACTAGATAAACTTACTGCATTCGAGGAAAATACCTCTGCATCTTCTGCGAATTAGGTAGAACGTTATTATTTGCCGAACCCAATTTACTAAATCTTAATATTTAGTCGAAGCCTATAGAGTTGAACATTAAGTTGGAAAGTTTAATTGAGTTCTTTTACCACTACATTCTTAACAGAATATTGCTGCATTTTGAGATGGATCCAAGTAATGGAATTATGGAACCCCGTATGAATAGAAAGAATCAACTAAATCAAGTCCAATTTCTTTATTAGGCTCACTCTAACCCTTCGGTAGAAGAGAACTAATGATATTTAGTCCTCTGTAGCACTACTAACACACAAAACTGAAACCCCAAGAATTGAAATATGCTGAATTAAACTTGCATGCTGCTCTATTTTTTTGTATAAGAGGAATGTTCTCAAAGCTCTAAATGAGACACTATGGCAGAAATGCAAGTATGATTCAGCAGCTTTCTACTTTTTCAAACTAACCAAAGAGATTATCTTTCCCTGCTTCTACAGGGGCCAGGGGCATTGTTGTTCTCTTAATCCATTTGCGATATACGAGACGGCTGCAGGGGATGCAAGTGTTATTGGAACTTGGAAGTCAAGAAACAGTCATGCTAGAAAAATCAGACGGAATCTCAGTTTTGTTGGCACTAAGCTAAGCTCAGTGATCTCTTCTAATGAATTGTGACAATTTGAATTAAATCACAAGAACAACAGCCACACCAAATTAGTAAAACTACGGACGAATCCAAGCAATATTGGCAGGGTGGTTTTATAGGTTTCTCTTCAATCGAAAATGAAGCCCCAAACTGAAATATACTCCATTGACTGAATGGTTCTAAGAACAAGTAACTCTAACACATGCTCATGACAGCCTCCAAATTGAGACAGAATTTAATTAAACAAAAAGAACAGAGAAGCTTTCTATTACTGGCATAATAAAAAATAACGAACATACAAAAATGTCTGAGCAAAACTTAACAAAGGATATAAGAGATGAAATTAGTGAACTTCATTAAAACGCAAGGGGTATTTCATAATATTCAGCTTTTCCATGTTGTTCATCGTTAAGACAATTCCCACATAAGCTTTGATGGTGCTAAAGAAAAGAAACCTCCTTGTCTAACTTGTCTGGCTAATAACTAATAAGCAGTCCTTGCGTCGCATCTTTACACGGTAACTTGATATTCATCAACAGTTTGTTTCATTGCATCTAATTGAGAGAGCAGGTATTCGAGCTTCTTGCAACAGATTTCATTCGATATTCTCGAACTATAATCACACTTCTCAAATGGGCGGTACTCACAAGCACTCTTGATTTCATCCCTCAGCGTCACTTGGATGTCCTGGTTTTTAGAAACAGAAATCTGCCCATTATTTAAAATTTTCAATCCTTAAAACCTATAACTAACGCTCCAATTCAATCTTACTTCAACCCAAAGTTCAAAACTAACAAGCCAAGCCTTAATATAACTCTTTGCAGGCAATTCAAGCTTAAGAACAAATATATCAGAATGAAGCTCAAAAAAGACGTAACAAATCCGAGTTATGAAAAGGACGAAGGCAGGAACCTTGATCATTTTCATGAATTCACGGCAATGATTGTTGATAAATTCTTTCCTGGGACCCGTTGGATTTGCAAGCTCATCCATGACACCTCCTGCCAGCTCCAAAACCCTAACTATTCTCTGTATACAAGCAAAAGCACCAAAGCTAATTTCTCTCAGTATTGTCGTCTTTTTTGTAGAAATTAATTTCCGGTAAAGGAATTGAAAATGGAAATTAGTTAAATACCTTCTCCACATTTTGAAGTCGCTGAAAGGAAGTGTTCTGAGTGGGAGAATCCATGGAACTTTCGCTTCTTCTCCAACTCCAGCAGAACCAAATCTCGTCACGGACCTCTGAGCTTTGAACAACGCAAGCGTTTGAAGGTCAATAGGCGAAAGTGACCACGTGGCAAGACGTGTTTGGTTGCACGCTTGAGCGTTAACTAACACGTGCAGCACGTATTAGCTACCAACCAGGATTTACTAGACTCAAAACAAAATCTCATTTTTCGTTAGACAAAACATTCAGACTTCAGTGGAGTAAGAGGGGAGAAAGAGTTGAATCCATGGCGTCCTCCAAGCTCCAAGCTCTTTGGAACCACCCTGCCGGACCCAAAACCAGTGAGTTGACTGGCTCGTTCTTTTCATCCCATAATTCAGAATCAACTATTCGTATTAAATTAATAGATCCTTTATTGTCATCTATGCGATTAATTAAAGAAAACAAAATCTCGATTCGTCTTTTGTTTTTCCATGAATATTTTTCGGCTAACCATGCTTTTGTACTTAAGATTTTCTATGGGCTAACGTTGGATGTTATGTTTGGATCTCGGAAGTTGGATCCTTAAACTTCTAAAACTATCGTTCAGTGTTTGGATTTCTCTTTAATCTGTTTTTGCTGGAATTCGAAACGTATAGCTTGATAAATCTTATAACTTTTATGGCTGAAGAAAACTAGTAATGTTGATTTGGTGCAAACTGTTGAGCTGCCAGAATCTAGATTTGGTGCAAACAGTTGAGCTTTCTTTAATTTGAATGCCCTAATAGATTGACTTCTTCTAAACTTCAAACTTAAGTTTCTGGCTTAATCAATTTAAGATAAGCTGGAGGGTGCACCATGCGGAAAGAAGCTAATATCCCATGAATCCTTGACATTTTAATATGAGTATAGGATTGAATTTATTACATACTTGTGAGTGAAGAACGGTTGCAACTATGATTTGCATTTAGATTATAGAATTGATGGAGGGAATTAAGGTTTTATGAGCTTCTGATAATCCCAACAATACAAATATAAATATTTTTTTTGTAGATAACATGTAGAATCAGCAGAAGTGCTTTATTGCTTTATACTATCAAAGAATTATAATTGGTTCCGATTATCAATTTTTTAAAGGGCACATAAGCTGACGGCTTGTTTCATTTCAGTTCACTTTTGGGCACCAACCTTTAAATGGGGCATTAGCATAGCCAATGTAGCTGACTTCTCAAAACCCCCTGAAAACCTTTCTTACCCTCAGCAAGTAGGTATGTGTGTGTTTATTTAGCTTTAATGTACTTTTATCTGTGTGTTGCATATGTCTCACCACCTCTTAAATTGTTTCACAATTTTACTCTACATCAAGATGCAATCCTTTTCTAGTTTTCTGACTGTTGTTATCTGGTACTTAGCGGTTACTTGCACTGGACTTATCTGGTCACGCTACAGCACTGTAATCACTCCGGTAAGTTTGAAGATTGATTGGATTATCTGCCTTCTAGCAATCCTGAAATTTAACATTATCAAAGATATATATATATATATATATATATATATATATATATATATATATATATATATATGAAGAGCACACAAGTGTATGCATGCAGATTCACACCTAGATAACTGCCTTTGGAACCTTTGTCTTCTTTTTACACTTCTCTTCATGATTCGACTTACAATATAATTTGTTGTGTAGAGATTTGGGTTGCTTTTGATTCTCTGATTTTAAAATGCAGAAAAACTGGAATCTCTTTAGTGTAAACGTTGTTATGGCAGGAACTGGCTTATACCAACTAGCACGTAAAATACAGTAAGTCAACTGAAACAATGATCTTTCCTTCCCTTATTTGAACTTTTGCTGCATGCTTAGGATATATTTAAAGAGCAAGCAAAGAGATCTTTCTTACACCAAGCATTTTTACAAATTCTTGTTTGATTTATCCGGATAAATACTATATTTCTTTTCTTAAACTTGGTTACCATTATCTTTCTTCATTTTCTTGCTTTGTTGTTATTGCCATTTATAATGTATGGCCGCTCTCTGATGCACTGTTTTCATCTATTTCCTCTGCGTATTCAGGCATGACTATTTTCCAGAGGCAGAGCCAGCTATTGTTAAAGCATGATGACGAAATCTTCCAAACTCCATTCTTTTCTGGTTCAATATCAGTATTCAGTCATCTCGTCTTAGTGTTTGCAGTTAATTAAAGTTCACTTGCCTCTTAAGGCTTTGAATTACGCAAGCAAGCTCTGTTGTGGAAATTTGTAAGTTGATGATGATTGTCATTCTGATTGTAGAGGCATCAACAGACACTGAGAAACTGAAACATTAAAACTTCTCGTCGGTAATAATGCCTTCTAGAAGTTTAAATGCTTTTGTTCCCTTCTCTTAATAATGATTTCATGAATACAACTCGAATCCTACTTGCTTAAGCAACCCTGCCATCCTCATGAATTTTTGCCCTTCTATGCATGCTCCAATAGAATTGGTAGGCATGTCACCTCTGTTCTGTGACAGCTAGGGCCATTTTAATAGTGGATGCAAATTATTAAAAGTCAGAAATATATCCATAAAAAGCCACTGATAGAACCAATTTAATCTGTATGTCAAAACATATTGTCCCCAAGATGTCCTACAAATCTAGAGGGGTAAGAACAATATGGAATGTCCAACAAAAAATAGATTGTTCTGTTCTCAAACAATACAAGTTGCAATCTGCTTAGCAATGGAGTATCAAAGAAAAAACTAAAAGTACAAAGAAAATCCATTTCAATGCTTTTAGCTTATGACAACCGACTGCAAGATAGAAGGCCGAAGCAAAATTTGAATCTCTAAGAAATAAGTCATGGTCGATTAAGCCAATACCTACTTATCATCTTCATCAATATATTAGCTGAAACAACATGCACAGTTCATGTCCCACCGCTACAACTGTCCATCGCGATTTGTTTTTGAATCAGAGTCACCATCATGGGCTGTCAAACCCAAACTCAAATCCAAAGTGCTTTCATTCAGGTCTTGTCGCACTATTTTATTATCCTCCTGGACAGCATTGAAATTAAGTCAATAGTAGAGGCAAGCCTTGCACTCAAGGAAAATTTCAGTCATTCTTTATGGGGCTAAACATTACCAAATATAACTATTCCTTGTAGCATTCCAAAATTAGCAAAGACTTTTATCAGTGACATGAGAATAGTGCTAAAACAGTGGCCCATCAATATGACTTCAGTTTCATCAGCTTTCTCTCAGTGTGTTGGCATACCGTTTATGTACTAATTTCTTAAAAAACTCAAACCAAGATCTCTCGTCTTAAACCACCCCCACCCCAAAGGAAAGATATTGACAGTTAGAAGCTCACCTCAGTTTCTTCCATAGGTATGTCATTAATGTCAGGCTTTTCATCAAAACCATCATTCTTGGAAGTTGGCTCTGCCGCACCAGGGTCAGTCTCACTTGGTTTAACTTCATCATCAACGTTTTCTGCAGCTTCCTTTTTCTGTTCTTCTAAGACAGCAATCTTCATGTTTAAGCAGTTAAAATAATTATATATTCCCATGATCTGAAAAGTGAACTAATCCCTAGAACTATATTCCACCTAAAATTTGCTAAAAACAGAGTTTGACATACCTGTGAATATTAACATTTTCAGACCATCTAATCCAAAACTTAGTATGAATATGAATATCAGGAAAAGCATGAATTCTGTGTTTGATATGAACAAAGGTAGAAACATTATGCATCATGACCATGCAATGCAGCTGACAACCCAAACAACAAATTGTAAAATCTGGATTGTAAAGGGATTTGGGGCCTAGGCAAGACTTCTGAAGCCAAATGCCACATGTATTATGCACTGTTAGTAAGATTTTCCTATGCCATGTAGCATTGTACTATAATTTCCATACTAGATTAGATCAGATAGGTTTAACACTATCATAACCAAGTTTAGGTTAGAGCAAATGCATAGGATGTCAATAGAGTTAGACTAGTCAGAGAAAGGAAATGGGATATATCATAAAAGTCCTTTTCACTTTCCATCTCCACTCCAACAGTTTTACTATCATTATATTATTGGTTTCTAAAGATTTCCAAACCTTGGACTGCATTTGTGAGCATGATCAAGCAGCTCAATTTTCTATATCCTTTATACACTATTTCCATATTAGCTATGCAGTTAAAATTTTCTGATAAGCAAGTAAGGAACAGATTTAGGCTAATTATAAAATTGAAAAAAGTGCAGCAAAATTGGAGATTCAATGTGCTTCCAGGCCAGCCCAAAATCTATTGAACAACAAATTATTAGAGAAACATTCAACTCCTAAATTTTCAGCCATTGATCAAAGAAATAAAAACAAAATAAACATCTTAAAGAGTCAATGTATAGGAGTGGCAAAAACCAAATCACGCAGCCCTGACTTTCTCCCTATCCATCAGCCACATTAGTCTTGAGAAATCATTAAAACCTTTTTCTTTTCCATAAACTTCAAAGCAGCCAACAGCAAGCAAACTCAAAGTTCCTTGAATCTAAGCACAAAAGAAAACCCTCAAAACACTATTAACCCAAACCCCAGCTCACGGATCGAGTAATTATAGAAAAGAAACACCAAAATCAGATCCTAATTCACAGAAAAACCCCTACCAAGAAACTCAATACAATAAAAAGAAAGTAAAAGAAGTATACACAAAGATAAAAACTTTAAAATCACAACCAAAAATCGAAATTGATGAAAACTCAAGGAAGAAAATACCGGAATGTATTTAAATTTTCTCCTTGGGGGCTCCTCGGGCGCCGCCACAGCCTCGTCCTTGGAGGAATCGTTGTTTCCATTATTGTTGTTGTTGTTGTTGTTTTGGCTTTGGGATATTGGGGTCCACTTAAAAAGGACGAGATGCGAACCGTTATTACCGTTAGAAGTGCCGTTGCTGCTGTGGTGATTTTGAGATTGACTATTGTTGCTGCTGCCGTTGTTAGATGGGGAAACGTGGACCCATTTCTTCTTCCACTTCCTCACCGGCCCAGTGAACACCGTGGCCGGTCCATAACGAGTGGAGGACCGCCCGAGTCGAGCCCCCACTCCTTCCATTAACTCGGTAGCGTTAGATCGGTGGCGAATCTGCCGTCACTCGCTCTAAATTAAAGGGAATGTTCTTTCTTTTTTTCGTTGCTCTCTCCGTCTCTTGAGATCTCCTCTTTCTTTTTCTTTTTCTTGTTTTTTTGTTTTCTTTCCTGTTTTTCACTACAGAGACAGGTGGGTTAATTTCTTTTGTGCTTTTATGTTTAAAAAAGTTCGGGTCGGATTCGGAGTTGCTTCTTCCGGGTTGCTACTTTAAGGGCGAATCACAACCGTTAAATTTGCATCCTGGCTCCATGATTTGGTAATTTTATTGCTTTTCATCGTGATGGTGATTCTGAAATGATTGGATGATACTTTCTATTGCTTGAAGACATTTTCTCTTTTCATTATTTTTCCTTTTTTAGAAAGAAATCCTTTCTTTGTTTTTTATACAATTATTTTATTTTTTAATCAAAAACAGTATTTTTGTTTACATATATGTCATAAATGCTATGAGCTCATGATTTTTTTAATTTGATAGTGGATCTCGCTAAAATCAAACTTTTTATTTATTAGCGTGATTAACTATGGAAGTGCGAAGATAATCTATTTTTTTCTTAATTGTTTTAAACTTGAATACATTGAAAGGTTGTGAGAAGGTGTTTTATGAATTTGTATCCGACATATATAAATTTGTTTAGATCGATAAAAATATATATTAGACAGAATTCAAAAAACCTACTATTGCTTGATAAAACAAACTACTATTTAATTATAATGAGTTAGAAAATTGGTAGGTTTAGACTTTGTGTTTTGAAATGACACTTTAATAGTTAAAAATAAAATGTTTTTTTATCAATATATATTAATGTTAACAAGTAAATTAGTGATTTTTTGTATTAAAATTATATTGGAAGATTTGGTTTTTATTTACCAAGTTAAATTTGAAATAAACAAGTTAATTCCCAAATTAAAATAAAATATGTTATAGTTTACCAAAATAAAACTGTACATTTGAGATTAACACCAAGTTACCCACTAGATGTCACAGTGATTCAAATTGAAAACTACTTCAAGTAGAGATAAGTGTGGCTTGATATTGATTGAAGAAGAAAAAGGAAAATGAATTTTTTTTTTAATTTAATAGTTAAACATTAAGATGAAACTTTTTCTATTTAATAATTTAACGATTAAATTAATTTATTTTTTTCTTTTATAGTTACTATCGCCTCAAACTAATTCAAATGTATTTTATATTTTTCGAAACCAATTAAAAAAATCTTAAACTAACTCTTTTTTTTTTTTGAATGATCGATAAAATTTACATGTAAAACTAGTATATAGAAAAATTAAATATATTTTCTTTTACCAAATTTTACATGTATCATTCAAGTTCCATGATGAATTTTATTTTCCTTGAATTTATAAGTTGAGTTTTGTGACAATTAGTAATTGAGCATAAAGATAAAACATTATTAGAAAAAAAAAAAAGAGAGAGAGAAAATTGCTAGAAATTTGAGCATGGATTCATGGGCTATTGAGGCATTTCTCAGAAGTTCAAGTCGTCAAATCTACGCCCATTACGAATCCAAAAACGATCTCCAGTGTAAGCAGTAGACAGTAGTAAAACGCTAGAACTCTGCTTTTGCTGGCAAGAAAGTGCAGAGAGAGAATACAAAAGCCTCTCTTTTTTTCCCGATCTTTAGCGTTTCTCTTCGATTTTAATGGAAACGAAAATCTTGTCTTCGGGGTTTAGCTCAAGCTCAATAATCCCATCATCAAAAAACCCCCGAAATCCTTCATCTTCATCACCACCTTCTCATTATTATCCTTCTTCTGTCATTCAATCACAGAATCGAGTCTCTTTTAGACCCCAATGTTTCCCAGCTTACCAAAGGTTAAAGTCTATAAGCAGGTTAGAGCGTAAAAACAGTGTAGAAAAAGTAAACAAGGTTGTTTCTGGGAAGGAAGATTCAAAAACAGGGGTTAAACGGAAAAGGCTGGCGGTTTTTGTCTCTGGTGGAGGCTCAAATTTCAGGTCAATTCACCAAGCATGCGTTGAGGGCTCTGTCAATGGAGATGTTGTTGTTTTGGTCACTAATAAACATGGTAATTTTCACAGCTCATTCTAGTGTAAGAAAAAACTACTAAAGTAACGACTTTGTATTTTTCTTTTGCAATTCACCAGAATGCAAGTTTTGTAGCGAAAACTTCGAATTAGAAGATGGTATGTTAATGTAATTTACAATCTTTGAGTTACTACTCTTGATAGAATCATGCTCATATAACTATTAATTGGAGTGGCTCTGAATCTAATTAATCTCTTGTTGGTAGCTTGCAAATTTAAATGTTGAGGCTCTAAATCTAGTTCATGTCTTGCAACTTTGGGAATTATAGATATTCTTTTTCGATGGCAGATTGTGGAGGTGCGCAATATATGCCCGAGACAAAGGCATCCCAGTTATTTTGTTGTCAAAAACAAAAGATGAACCTGATGGTCTGTCTTCTGATGACCTTGTAAAGGTTCTTAGGTTGTGTTCTTCTTTCAAAACTAATTATTTGTTAATTTTAATTTGACATTTGTAAATGTTACATCATTGGTTTTTATCGTTAGGCTTAGTACCCTTATGGTATTCAAAAGTTCACCGATCTAATATATATTTCAAAAGAAACTGTAGCTGCGTCTGAAGACTCGTGAGAAAGTTGCTTTGCATTTTCTTATTGCTGTTGGAAATGTTAATCACTTATGTCTAGGGTTTAATCTCACTCGGGATTTGAAGTTGATTTCATTCTTCTGGCTGGTTATCTGAAACTTATACCACTGGAGTTGATTCGAGCTTATCCCAGATCAATATTTAACATCCATCCATCCCTTCTTCCAGCTTTTGGAGGAAAAAGCTATTATGGTATGTGTTGTTGCACAAAATAATAATACATACGTACTGACGTCGATATTGTCTTCTTCTTCCACGTGTCTCCAGAAAAGTTCTGCAAAATAGAAAACCATCAGGAGGCGCAGGGGTTTTCCCCTGCGCGCGCACTCCGATGCTTAAGTTAGACGGGGTTTTGGCAGGGTTTCAGTAGGCAAATAGAACTTAGGGTTTAAGAATGATACCTGTGACCTATTTATAGGAGTTATTTTGCGCGTAATTACCTTTAAGCCCTACAGCTTAAATAATAATCTAGTGTATCATTTATGAGCCTTCTGAGTCCTCTTTCCTCTTGGGCTTAGATTATCCTTTGGCTCAATGGTCTTCAACTTGATTTATAGAAAAGTCCAGTAGTCTTTAACCTGACCCACATCAATTGTTCCCCACTCTTTTGCAGGGTTTACCCTGTGAAAGAGTATATAAAGAATGAGCTTTTCAAATTCTTTTGCTGTCCTCTTTCTGGGAATATCACAAGAGTCTTTTCATCTTCACTTGAGGGCTCGACTAGTGAACTTCATTGTTTTTTGTAACAGAAACAACGTCGTGTCATCATTTCTTTTGTCAAGTGTTTTTTCAGAACCTACCGGGATACGTTTTTCTCCTCTGAGCTAAATGCTTCTCCAGTGGAATATACCACCATTCTTTTCAAATTCAAGGTCTTAGCTGACCGAAACCAAGAGCTATAAGGAGAAATTACAAGATTGCAGAGCCACTAAAGCCTTCTATTAGCCAAGAGGAAGAAAACCAAATCTGGGTTAAGGCCATGGGGTCGCATCATCAAGAAATGCCACAAAAGGGTGCATATGTTCTTAATTGGTTTCATCAGATGCGATTTGTGCTTGGCATGCTCCTGATTGGTTGAAGCTTGATCCGGACGCTGAGAATTTGGAACCTTTTCTGAGAATAGGCATTATAAAGATCTATCTGATCTTACCAGCCCTTAAGAGCCTTTTCGTTGACCCGAGATGGTCGAGGTTCTCACAGGCTAGGACGAAGATGATTTAGATAATTATAGCACCTCAGGGCGTACATGCTTGGGTGCCTGTTAGTATCGATGCTCCTTTTGAGGCAGAAGTTAATCTAGAGTGCTCTCCAGTTTTTGTGAAAGAGCTTAGTCTTTTACAAACTGATCAACACATTTTTTTAAACCCTTACACTTTATGCATGACTGACATCACGCACTTTTTTGCTTCAAGAACATGCGTAGCCTACATCGCGCATTTTTCGCTTCAGGTTTTTAGTTTGCCCGTCTCGCGCATTTTCGCTTCGGGACTTTATTGATAAGACTATAACATTATTTATATCCGAAATGCCAACACAAAATGTTAAATGTAATTTGTCAACCAATTGCAGCGCATATCCAATGATAAATTGTGACATACCTCGTAACATACCTCACAACCTGCATACTGTGTGCTCCCCAAGTTTTTCTTTGCGATTTTTTGTGTCCAAAGAAGAACTTTTACTGGAGTATTGGTCCTGTCTTGCGTACTATCCGCTTAAGGACTTGTTAGAATATAATATCGTTTATATCCGAGATGCCAACATAATGTGTTAAATGTAATATGATAAAATTGTAACGTACCTCGTTTAGAGATATTTTTGCCCGTCTTGCACCCTTTTGTGCTTAGGGACTTTTTGTTTTGCTCGCTTAGGGACTTATTTTTGCCCGTCTCGCGCATTTTTCGCTTAGGGACTTATTTGTGCCCATCTTGTATCTTCTCGCTTAGGGTCTTATTTTTGACTGTCTCGCGTATTTTTTGCTTAGGGACTTATTTGTGCCCGTCTCACGTCTTCTTCTCGCTTAGGGTCTTATTTTTGCCCGTCTCGCGCATTTTTCGCTTAGGGACTTATTTGTGCCCGTCTCGCGTCTTCTTCTCGCTTAGGGTCTTATTTGTGTCCGTCTCGCGCATTTTTCGCTTAGGGACTTATTTGTGCCCGTCTCGCGTCTTCTTCTCGCTTAGGATCTTATTTTTGCCCGTCCTGCGCATTTTCTCTTAGGGACTTATTTGTGCCTGTCTCGCGTCTTCAGGCAGCTTCTATTTTTTCTTCTTCTATTTCTACAACATGTCTATCAAACATTGAGGATAATCATAGCACAGATAAAAATAACTGGCCTTTCATTTCATAATGTAGTATTTTCAATTAAATGGAGTAAGTAACAATATAATTGCAGCAAATGTTAAAATAATAAAAGCAAATGTTTACCACCAGTACCATTCCAAGTCTTTGTCTTTGAAAAATTTGTCAAGTACGAGTGCTGCGATGTTCTGCTGTCAACAATGGATTGTGCACTAAGTCGTGCCTTGGTACCAGCAATCTACCTTCACGAGCTTACCACAAGCTGTTTTCAATCGAACCAAGCTATCCTTGGCTTGTTGCCTTCCACGACAGTGGCTAGTGCCTACCTCGAACACCTGCCTGATTCAATCACAATTAGAGTGGACAAGAAAATCGAAAACATAATATATGAGGGTACCTCAAATCTGCTACCACCCATACATCCTTGCTTGGTCGGTGAACACTATAACAATGTGCAAGGGACTTCGCTGACCTTGCATCCAAGCAATTGGCTGCGCTCATATGTCTCCCATGTGCTTTTTCTAACTCATTAGTAACTAGTTCTCATTTCTTGTTATCCATACCAATACTAATGAGGCATCCTCCTGGGACCAAGGATGAGTCCGACTCACAAGGTCTAGACGATTATTTAGAGGATGGAGCCATGGATGACTTGGATAATTCCGAAGGTCTATGGCTTCCTCAACAGCCGCGCAATCAGCTGGGGTTACTGAGGTTCGTGACCAGCCTAGGCCTATCGAAGTGCATAATGAGCCTGAACATGTCGAGGCAGGTAATCAGCCCGAGCCTATCGAGTCACTGCAAGGGTTAGATGGTGACGAGGTCCAATTTTTCGATCTACTGCCATTGATCCCTAGCCAGACTCTGCAGCTGTGGCTGGGCCCTCGAACGATGCTCCTACTTCTGAAATTGCTCCTCCTGCCCCCCAAGATCCTAGTGCTGATGCAGTATCTTCTCATCCGGCAGGTTTGGTTCTCACAGCTTTGATCTCGACGCCCTAAGCTGGCACATCCTTGTCTTGTTTAAAGGACTCACGGAGCCGACACACCCTTTATATAGACAAACCCTCTTTCACATGTGTGGTTGTTAATGGGCCAAGTGTGTGGCTCTTAAGCCACTTCTAGATGGTTGCTAGAGCAGTTCTTGAAAGCTTATGTGTCAGACGATCGACAGATGGGCTGAAGGAAGCTTTTGGACATTCTGTCGGATTAGTGTGCGCACCAGATCTAGAAGATTCTAGATCATTCCGCTCAGATCCCGCGCTTGGGCGTGCGTTTGGATCGTCAAATTTAAATGTGCTGGTCCAAGTTTTTTCTAAAGGGCGAAACAAGTAGTTTGGATTCCGTGTTCGCCAGCATTGATAGCCATTGCCGAAAGGCATGACTCGGGTGTTCTTTACTCGCTTGCATTGTGCTAATGGGGGAATCTTGCCTATGGGTGTTGTGTTCACCTATTTTTTTTCAAAGTGGGGAGCTTGTCGCGTGCGAGTGCCCTATCTCATCCAAGGCTTGTTGCGCGTGGGAGCTACCCTGTCGCCCAAGGCCTGTCACGCGTGGGAGCTCCTCTCTCTCCAAAGGCCTGTTGCGTGCAGGAGCTCTTGTCTTGTACAAGGCCTGTCACTCTTCTTGGCTTTAAAGTTCAATTTGACAACGAAGAAGATAAGGTTGCCCATGTTCGAGTCGTGTCGCATTCCTATAGTTGTGCAAACTGTTCTATCGCGTGGCCTTGAGCTAGCTCGGGACAGAGTGCCTGTTGCATGCTTGTAGTCACGCAAATTTACAGTGTAGCAAGCACCTTTCGAGCGACAGATTGTTCTGTAGCATAACGTTTTGCATGCAATTGGCTATTCAAAAGAGTGGCATCTTTGTGAGATCTTCAATAGTGGTCCCTCTTTCTCGCCATTTTGGCTGTCGCACGCGTGAGCCACCTCTCGCAGAAAGAGTCTGCCACGTGGAATCTTGTCACCAAAATTTATCATGTGCGTGCCTGTGCTCACCGAATTGAGGACATGGTTGTCGCCCATTCCTTGTATTCTGCAGCTAGAGATCATTACTTTTACACCATATAGCTCCCCAAGTTCTTCTTTGAAACAGCGTTGTCATTTCTGTTCAAAGATGGAATTTTTCTCGAGCATTGTGCTTGATGATGTACAGAGTTGCCTAATCCTTTTTCGCTTTGGCCACCCAAAATGGCTTGCCCATAGAGTTCTCTCTCCTAGGCGAGTTCCTATATCGGTTGACAAGGGCTTGGTTGCCCGGGTCTTAGGATGGCTGTATTCTTATTCATCATTCACAACCGTACTCGCGTGGTGGCCACTAGCTCGTCTGACCTTTTGTGCCCTGCTCGGTTTTCATCGCTCATCTATGTTCTTACACATCTGGGCGAACACGAGGGGGCATTTGAAGCTTTAGCATGTTCCCTGAGGTCTTTGGTTGGGGATCGCCCAATAGAGCTCTCCTGGACTTACGCTCGCTTGTTCTTAGTTCTTCGTCTAGCTCTTTCCTTTCTTGGGTGAGCTTATCTAGCATTGTGTGCACACTTCTGCCAGACCCTTCGGCTTATTCCTTGCTTGCCGATCTAGATTGTTCCTCGCGCCTTGGTGCGTGCTTTACCGGTCAAGCCTTGCTGTGTAGGCTGGGTTGTGGCGTTGGTCATGTAATCGCCGTATGCCACTCAATCATCAAAAGTGCCAGTGGTCTTGTGCTCGCCACATGACACTACACTCGTAAGCATTGCTTTGTGCCTTGTGTGCAGGAGGCTAGGCTCACGGGAGCCATTCGCTTGTCTAGACTACCTACAGCGTGACTTTTTCTCGCTCGCATGGCTGTCGAACCGCTTTATTGCGACGTAACTTGCCGAATGTGTTCATCATTACCTTTGACCTATTGGCCTAGCATGCAGCTTGGGATCAGTCTTCGTATATTTGTGCTACCGCCTTGCGAACGGCGGATTGATCTGTCGTGGCAGGAGCCCTTCTGTTGCGAAGGTGCCTGTCGTACATTAGCGGACTTGCATTTTCTTCTCCTCTATGTCTTCGTTCAGCCCCTTTAAGCTGGGCTTCATGCACTTTTGGGAGCTATGGATATGCAAGTCAGCAAACAAGTGGTGGTTTTGAGTTTGTTGTTGTCCACGTTTTTGCTTTCTTTTTCATGCAAACGGTAGCAAACACATTTGCAATGAGAGGCCCCGCAATAGTGAAGAACCAAAGTAGGACAGCAAGATGATGATGGTGAATAGGAGCTTCGGTGGTAAGCAGTGGTGCTTGGAGGATGCGGTGATGGGGCGGTTATGATGTCAGAGAAGAAAAGGCTAGTGGTTGGACTAAGTTGCTTTGTCGCGGGCGGGAGGCTTCCTCGCCAACACCTATGGAACGCGAGATCCACACCTCTCGCCCAAGCATGTCGGCGCTAAAACAACCCCCTATCGCCCAAGGAGATGTAGCGTGCTGGAGCTGTAGCGGGCGGGAGGCTTTCTCGCCAACACCTATCGCACGTGAGATCCACACCTCTCGCCCAAGCCTGTTGGGGCGAACCACCCCTCTCGCCTAAGGAGATGTAGTGTACGGGAGCTGTCGAGGGCGGGAGGCTTCCTCGCCAGCACCTATCGCACGTGAGATCCACACCTCTTGATGCATGCCTGTCGGCGCTGAGGCAACCCCCTCTCGCCCAAGGAGAAGTAGCGTATTGGAGCTGTAGCGGGCGGGAGGCTTTCTCACCAACACCTATCGCACGCGAGATCCACACCTCTCGCCCAAGGTTGTCGCCCAATGCTGTAGTGCCAAACTTGTCAGGTGCGAGAGGCAATCTATCTCCATGCCTCTCTCGCCAAGCTTTGTAGGGGGCGAGAGCTAGTCTCTCGCCATGCCTCTCTCGCCAAGCTTTTTCTCGGGTGCGAGAGCTAGTCTCTCGCCATGCTGTCTCCCAATTCTCTCTCGCCATGCCTCTCTCGCCAAGCTTTTTGTCGGGCGCGAGAGCTTGTCTCTCGCCCAACGCTATCTCATGCAGAATAGATGATGCGTCGCCAAAACTTTGTCAGGTGTGAGAGGCAATCTCTCGCCAAGCTTTTTGCTCGCCAAGTCTGTCGGGGGGCGAGAGCTAGTCTCTCGCCGTCTCTCGCCAACTGCTGTCTCTCGCCCAACGCTGTCAAGTGTGAGAGCCTTTCTCTCGCCAAGCTTTTCTCTCGCCAAATCTGTCAGGGGTGAGAGCTAGTCTCTCGCCAAGTGATGTCTCTCACCCAGTGATGTCCCTCGCCAACTGCGGTCTCTCGCCCAACGCTGTCGGGTGTGAGAGCCTTTCTCTCGCCAAGCCTTTCGGGGGCGAGAGCTATTCTCTCACCATGCCAAGGGTTGTCGCATGTTCGTGGCGCGCGAATGACTCTATCGCATGTACCTCGCGCGTGACAGGCTATTCTGTCGCGTGAAACTTTGCGTGCGACAGACTATTTTGTGGAGTAACTTGTGCACCCTGCCGCAGCCTACGTACCTTGTCTTTCGTAGATCGTCTTTCATTATTTTTATGGCTTTTTTATTTGTTTCCCACAGACGGCGCCAATTGTTGTTGCGCAAAACAATAATACATACGTACTGACGTCGATATTGTCTTCTTCTTCCATGTGTCTCCAGAAAAGTTTTGCAAAATAGAAAACCATCAGGGGGCGCAGGGGTTTTCCCCTGCGCACGCACTCCAATGCTTAAGTCAGACAGGGTTTTGGCAGGGTTTCAGTAGGCAAATAGAGCTTAGAGTTTAAGAATGATACCTGTGACCTATTTATAGGAGTTATTTTGCGCATAATTACCTTTAAACCCCACAGCTTAAATAATAACTCAGTGGATCATTTATGGGCCTTCTGAGTCCTCTTTCCTCTTGGGCTTAGATTATCCTTTGGCTCAATGGTCTTCAACTTGATTTATAGAAAAGCTCAGTAGTCTTTAACCTGACCCACATAAGTATGAAAGTGCATAAAGCAGTTATTGCTTCGGGAGCAAGGTATATTTTGCATTTAGTTTCATATATCATGTATTCTCTTCAGTCTGCTCGGTATTCTGATTAGGTTCTTCGTATTGTGAAACTTACCATCTTCATCCTCTTGTAGTCAAGCTTTGTTGTGTTTTTTGTGATTGGTCAGATACTCTGGTCCAACCATACATTTTGTTGATGAGCGTTATGATACTGGACGGATACTTGCACAAAGAGTTGTCCCTGTGCTTGCAAATGACAATACTGAGGAGCTAGCTGCTAGGGTTCTTCAGGAGGTAAGATGACTTCATGTCAGTTTTTCTTCAGAAAATAAAAGATAAATTAGTCACCAGCGAAAACCTTTTTCTGCCTTAAACTTCACTTTGACATCATCATGAATAGAATTACGCAATAGTAAACTGCAAGCAGGACAGTGATGAAATGAAGTTATGGCTACTATAATCAAGCTCATGCCTATAGGATAATGAGAATTTTAAGCTCACTTCCATCAAAAATCCATTCCAGATTTGGCAGCTTTCTGATGATTGTCCATTTTTATAGGAGCATAAATTATACGTGGAGGTGACAGCTGCTTTATGTGAAGACCGAATAGTGTGGAGAGAAGATTGTGTCCCTCTCATTCGAAGCGGAGAAAACCTGAAAGATATTACTAACAGTACCAGCACTAGCATGTAGTGTTTTGGGACCTTCAAAAGGTTCATGTGATACTTTGTATAATGAAGAGCCTTACATGATTCTTCCACAATAGTCTACAATCTGATAACTATCAAGGAGTGTTGTGGTGTGGCATATATAGGCTGCTTTAGCATTCTTAAAGATGGTTGGGAGTTCTTGTATTTATGCGCAGAAGTTTTACTTTTGCAAGTGTAATAATAACCAGAAAACACATTTTTCTAATATAGGAGTTAGATTTTTCACATGTATCTAAAGGCTGCTACTTTGGTATAGCTTCGTTTCTTCAACCTTCGCTTAAAGAAAATGGCGGTTCAAGCTACATGTGCCAAAGAAAATGATGTTTAAAGAACTGGCCCGGCCGGTTGTCTTTTTAGATTTTGCTGAAATTTCCGTCCACTAATCTGCTTACTGAAAGTCTCACATTTCCTTTTATTAATTCTTTTGGTAGTCTTGTGTTCTGGAAGGGAAAAGTTGACAAGGAAAATCTCCATTGATTAATCTCGAAATCGTAACAAGGAAAAACAACCATCTTTTTTATGTACAATTAACGCAAATCCCTGGAAATACTACAACTGCAAACCGATATTGTCATTTACATTAAAGGCAGCAGTCAAATAACCAACTCTCAAACCAGGCTTACCGGCAAAATTATCTCTGCAATAGTAAGAAATCGTCGGCAAGGTCTCAAACCCGACTGATCTTTTGGTTGCAACTACACCATTCTTCTCTGATGCGTTTTTAGCTGAAATTTCATTGGTTGTACGCTTGTATTGAGCAAACCACTTGGCCTGCATGTGCCCGTTTCGCCTCCAAGGAGGCATCTTCATTTCCCTACTTTTCATTGATGCTCTCATTGCTCTGCACATCAGCCTTACAATCTGCTTGAGTTCTTCCGGTTTTCCCACGAAAATTTGTGGGAAAACATCGATTAATGAAGTGTAACTCGTTGTTGGTCTAGCTATTTCAAATTCTCCAGCAAGATTTACTTCAATAATATAACGGATCCCATTAACATTCACATCTACGTATTCATAACTCCCAGCAGGATGCCGTCCAAATTTCTCCCAACGAGATTTGCACAGTCCTGTTTAAGCAGTTTGTAAGGAACTCGTTATTTCACAGTTAAAATCAAATTATATTCTTTCTAATGCAAAAATACCGTAAAAAGAACTGAAACAACTTGAACAAAGGTATTGGAATCAAAGAAACTTACCAGCATCAAAGCCCTTGTCCCGCAAACGAGCCATCAGCTGACGTTTAAAACCCTCAGAAGACAAGTCCCGTACACTCCCACAAGCAAGTTCTGTCTGTTCGAGAATCTGGCGCTTAACATCACCATCTTCGTTCCCAACAGAGATGTTATTACCAACCAAACTCTTCAACATCTCTTTGGTCTCAGAATCTGACCAAAAACCCTCTGATCCATCGTTCTCATTTTCATTCTCTTGCTCAATCTTGCGCTCATCAGTTTCAACCCCACAATTGCTCTCAATAAAAGAATTCACAAGATCCGAAAGATCAGTCAAATCCTCCGGAGAGTGGTCGCTGCCGCTACTCTCACATAGCCGCACCAGAGGCGCCCTTGCCGCTTCATCGAAAGCCGCCGCTATTCTATTGAATCTCACTGGAATTCTTGCCATCACAAACAAATAAAACCAACTTCCCGAGCCCCTTTCTGTCTCACTTTCTTTTTTGTTTGTGTTTCCCTTTCTCTCTTTGCTGGAGAATGATTGAAGGGGATGCAGAGGTGACTCTGGAGTTTATACAACAAGAGAAAAATTTACAGTTTTGGCAACAGTGTCCTTATGTGCTCATTGTACTGTCACAAATAAGGCCAAAGAGAAAAGAGATTCCAGATTCCCAGAATATATCGCCAGAAGAAGGTGAAATTAATGGAAATTAAAGTGCGCTGTGATGTATATACATATATATATATATATATATATATATATTTATAGAGCTACGTAATCTTAGTTGAAGGATGGGCTTGGCTTCTGCAAGACTCTTTCCCATGAACTTCACTCGCTTACAAGTCCAGGTTCAGCAGGTTATAAAGCTAGGATGTCATAGTAAACAATTCCCATTAATAATGAACCTGTACATTTAAGATGCCACGTAACTTTTCTCTCAGTTTTTGAGTTGAGCTTGACTTGGCGGCGGGGCTTTAGATTAGAAGCCCATGCATGCGGCATTAAGATTAGCACCCGTGTGTGCTCAAGGGCAGCGCGTTGCGGTGAAAAATTTTACTGTCACTGTCATCTTTGATTGCAACGTGGAAAACCAACGCCGATTTAGTTCGACTTTTGGACAAACTGAACGGTTGTGAAGGTGACCAAGTTCAATGAACCTAAGTTTATCTCTAGGTACAATGAATCCGATTTCATGTGATAAATTGATAAAGGTTAAAGGATAATGTGATAATTCAACTGTAATACATGAAATTAAAAAAGAAAAAAATTGCTAACTAATAATGCAATGAACAAAGTCAATCGGAATTTGGCCCAGCTATAACCCGTGTATGTATCCGGCTGCTTTTCCAGCTTGATGCATTGACGAAGGAGGCATTGGTTGGGCAGAGAAGCAGTGCATGGCAAAGTCTTTAGCCCATTACATTGGCCCATTTCCTAGAATCCAGTCTCAAGAATCCAATCCGTGCAAAGGTATGGGCTTCCGTCGACTGATTTAGGCCCACTCTCAGATTTGCCATCTTCTTCCCAAAAATGGAATTCCATTTTTATAAGAATTGGAAAAGAAAAAGGAAATTAGAATCCCTCTCTTTCTCTCTCTCTCTCTCTCCTCCTTTGCCTCGAATGCCTAGAAGTCTAAAAACTAGAGTCCCAGTTGTCCCTGGTTTTGTATTTATTTATATAAAGAGAGAGCAGAGCATGAGAATTTTAATTCTAGCAGAGAATAATGAGATCTATCTCCGCCGGGAAGGTCTGATTTTCCTTCTCTGTTTCTTATTCCTTGATGAATAGGTTTCTAAACTCAGTCTAACACTTCATCTTGTTGTTATTGTTTTGTTTGATGAAATTTGATGGATTTCTTTATGTTTGTTTGGGGCAATCAGCTTTGTATTCTGGGATCTTTTATTATATCCTCGTACTGGAATCTGAGTGTTCTGTTAATTGCACGATGTAACTGAATTTTGGATTAATTACTTAAGGAATTCCTGAGTGTTGGGGTGTGAATGGTAAGAAATGCTTTATTGATAGCTTAAACAATGCAAATCTTTGGGACTTGAGTGAGTTCAGCTGGTATAGTTTTGATTTATATATTGAATATGGTTGTTGGTGAAATTGTCGATTGATATTTATGCTGTTGCTTTTTGGGTTTTCTTAATCTTATTAGGTGGAGATTGAGATGAAGCTTAATTGTTTCCCATAATATTTGAAAGAATGCAATTATGCTGTGGTTCCATCTCTCTCTGCAACGCGTCATCGTGATATTTCGTGGTCATCTTCCTGCACTTATAAATGCTTAACATTGGAATTTGGTTTTTGCAGGACACAGTTTGAAGGTTTTATGAGCTCTGCAACCTTTGAGGCCGGAGATCAATTGAGTATATTCCCAGTTGTATCCGTTTATAGCTGAGAATGGCAGATGGAATATCAAGCTTTTGGGGTCCTGTCACCTCTACTATTGAGTGTTGCGAGAAGAATTATGCATACTCCTCATATATCGCAGAATTTTACAATACCATATCGAATATCCCGACCATTCTTTTGGCACTCCTTTGTCTTGTAAGTGCCTTAAGACAAAGGTTTGAGAAAAGATTCAGTATTCTTCACGTATCTAATATGATACTTGCCATTGGAAGCATGTTATACCATGCCACCTTGCAACGTGTGTAAGTATCTATCTTGCCTATGCATTCTGTAGTTCTAAATTAATATGTAATTGGCTGATCTAATGCAATATTTTTTTTGTTCTTTTTGCTCTGATTTCAGTAATTTATGGTGTATCAATTGATAAACTTGTGGACTAATAATGTTTTGTGTGATTCTAGCACTCGTGTACAACTGGTAGGTGTTTTCTTGACATGCATGCCTTATTTAGACGTAGAATGCGTGATCTGTATCTTTTCCCTTAATTTATACTGTTCTTTTTTTTATGGATGGCAATTATTTCATTGGTTTGAATAAATTTACTCTAATTTATTTTATTTCCAGGCAACAACAGAGTGATGAAACCCCTATGGTATGGGAGATGCTTCTCTATATGTACATCCTGTACTCACCAGATTGGCACTATCGCAGCACGATGCCTACTTTTCTTTTTCTCTATGGTGCTGTTTTTGCTGTTGTTCATTCTTTCATTCGTTTTGGCATTGGCTTCAAGGTGCATTATGTGATTCTCTGCCTTATCTGTATCCCACGAATGTACAAGTACTACATTCACACTAATGATGCCTCTGCTAAGCGGCTTGCAAAGCTGTATGTGGCTACTCTTTCCCTAAGTACTTTATGCTGGCTCTGTGATCGTGTATTCTGCAAACAGATATCAAGTTGGCCAATCAACCCTCAGGGTCATGCCCTATGGCATCTCTTGATGGGTTTTAATAGCTACTTCGCAAACACATTCTTAATGTTCTGTCGTGCTCAGCAACGGGAATGGGCACCAAAAGTTGTCTATTTTATGGGCATTCTCCCATATGTGAAGATTGAGAAACCAAAAACACAATGACAAATCGAGTAAGGAACTATGAAATATAGTTTCTTTCCCCGTAATTGGGGCAGGCAAGAAAAGTACTGAAAAGGTCAGCCTAATTTTTTTGTTCATCTGGTTGGATCCAAAGGATGATTAATTTTTTGATGTTGCTGGTCTGGATCTCATTAAAATTTACTTTGTAAAAGTACATGTACAATATTTAAATACTTTTGCTCGAAGTGTCTTAATAGTTAGGTTTGTTTTTTTAGAATGGCAATGCTGGGATAAATTTGCCACTGGACAATAGGCAAATATGAATTTTGGTTATGTTAAATTCTTTTTTTCCTTGACTGAGTGCTAAAATTTTGTTGGCTGTTGCATCTGTCCAAGCCTCTTGAATTTGGTATTTTATCAAGCTGAAGTTTCCTCTTCAGCATGCATTAGCTTGTTGATGCGTTTTATTCATCTTGCATGCCTGCCTCATCACACCTCCATGAAAGCACGTCTAGCTTTCTTTCCCTCCATTAAGCAATGCAAACTGTTTCTGCTGCTGAGTTGAGATGTGATGTGTTGGAGAATTGAGAGTGCAATGGTTTTTCCAGTTTCCAGTTTGAAACGCAGTCGTTAAGATTCACTGACCTCTGTTGTAGCTTTGATACCTTGCCAACCAATGAAATAACTAAACAAATGACTAACACTACAATTAGGCTTTGATTTTGTCCAGATTTTACTTCTGATTGCTCTACTCTTCAAACGGGAAACATGCCATATCTGGGTTTGATAAGCTTATTTACTTGTTTGGGGAGCTAAATTCTCAGCATGTATATCAATTAATAATTAATTGGCTTAACATACACTATACAGAGTAAGAGCATAAAGAATTCCTTTGCCTAAAAAATATTTGAATGCAAAACAAGATCACAACACCATGTACAAAGCATTTTCTTTCCTCCACTGTTGTTACACAACCATGTACCATACAAGCTGGGGAAAGGAAATGTGTGTGTCCGTTGCTTGCACAGAATTAAGCCACAAATTTAAGAATGCCCAAGTCTTTCCTGCAAGATCTGCCCGAGCTTAATGAGAAGAGTTTGCTGCTCCTCTAAAGTAAGATTCGTCAAGATCTGCATAGCAGGAAAGGCTCAGTATAAGTATCCTTCGAGTATCGTTTAGGGAATGGACCGAAGTAAAAACAGAACAGTGAAAGTGTAACACTGAAGATTTACCTGGTCCAAGATCATTTCAACTGAGATGCCTCCGCGCACAATAAACGACTGGTGATAGATATATGCAAATACAGCCATCACCATCTACAATAAATGACCACATAAGTCAGAGCCTCATAGACACACTGGAGTGATGCTAATAACATTCAGGACTTTTCCTACTTAGCAAACCTCTTAAAGCTATAAATTAATGTAAGAATTCTTTCTTTTTCTCAATTTTTTTCTTTTCTGTTTGTAAGAGCTAAAGTATTCTGACGTGGCATTTAATTGAAACGTTGAAATAGGATAAAAAGTCTCAATTCTTTCACCTGGCAATCCATTCTATCTGTCATTCCACCATGCCCAGGTATACTATCACCAAAATCCTATAGAATATTGAAAGTGGAAGTTAACAGAATATACCTGAGTCAGTATCTCAGAGAAAACTGTGCAAAAATCTGACTAGAGAATAAGAAAGGAGTCCATACCTTGATTTTGAAAGCTCTTTTAAAACCACTTGCAAAAAAACCCCCAAAAGGTGCTATAATTGATGCAAACAAACCAAAACATAAAGCATGCCACTGAACTGGCAAAATAGAGATCTCTTTCCAAGGAAACTACAAAAAGAATAACAACTGGTAGAGCATTTTAACTGCAAAAAAGACAAACAACTAAAACTATCCCTATTAAAGATCCTGGCCTTGGATTTCGACCACAGGGCTTAAAGAACCCAAGCAGTTTGGGTTGAGATGATAATCACTGAACTAATTGACATTGATGATGACGCTAAAGATTTTTAAAAGGCTTATTATCTGTAACCATCAGGAACTGGAATATGGCATCTCACGCACTGAAGTGGTCAATATTTTAGTAAGAGGTATATCCAACTTGGCTGATAACTTTTCTGTTGACTGTGCATCAGAATTCAAACATCTAGTCTTTCCCCTTTAGCCCAGGAGTTCTGAACAAACAGACTAGAAGTTCATGCTTAGAAACTTTTTATGGGAAAGTTAAAATGTAATCGTCTCTTTCAAAAAAAAAAAGTCATACCAACTCAAGGAATAATAAGGGCAATAAATTCAGATATAATTATATGTAAGCTTACCCATTGACAAATCCATCCTGGTAAAGTATAAGAGTCTGCCTTAAACAATGGACCTGGGTCACATTGAAGCCAACCGGTTGATAAATCCTGCAATCATAACCTTTGCACCCTAAGTTTTCTGAAAACGAAACTTGCATGCTTCTTAAAGAATCAAAATAGGTTGAATCCAATAATTACCTTCCTTGGACAGGTTAGCCACTGGAAACGACCCAACATATTTGCGAGCTGCATATGCAAAAATTAACTCCATGTTTATGAACATATACTAGGCTGAAAATCTATACATAAAAAAGGCACATGACACAACTTTGCCAGTTCCGTTAAAGGTTCACATATTCTGAACCTATTTGCGTTATAGGAGCACAATGAAACAATGCAAAGAAAAAGAAAGTAAAGAATGAGTTTTTATGGTATACTTGTTATTCAGCATAGTTAATGAAGGCAATAGCATTAGATCTTTGGATTACAGGTTTAGGATGAACTTTCACATTCATGCCTAAGAGAACAGATGTTTAATAAATCCTTCACAAATGATCATTGAGAAGGATGCTTGTCACTGCATAGCCTCAAAATGTAATCTATTTTACTAGTTTAGGCATGTAAAATATCAACTATGACTCCTAATGCTAAAACCACAGAGAAAAGAAAAAGGAACGAATAAAGAAAATGACAAGCCCCCTTAAAGCAATCGGTAAGAAGGATCAAGCGTATTGCCTGCATTAAAAACTGAACGCTACTCCATTAAACATTTCATAAAAAACCCAACTAAATTGAATATTTATATAGTTAACTGGATTTTTACATTCTATTTGACAAAAGCAGCTAGTGAATTTTCCCATCTAGTTATCTAAAACTGGTAGAAGATAAATGAAACCCTAACTACAAACAAGATATTCTCTAAAATGGAAAAAACTATGCTTACCACAAATGCGGAGATGATAGTTGTAACAGACGCTCCAATAAATCCCTCCCACGTTTTCTTTGGAGATAATTTGATTAATGGGGTTCTTCCAAAGAAGAAACCAATGATATAAGCAAAAATGTCATTGATAACAATAAGCGAAGCTGGAAGAAGAAACCTGGAAAAAAGTACTTCGGGTTAAGCAAGAAGAAGAAGAAGAATTGGGAGAGAGAGTACAATCAAAGTACCAACATTCAATTGATTAAAATTACAAAACACGACCCTTTTTATTTTTTCTTCTTGACTGTGTACATATGTATGTGCACATCCATGTGTAAATGCACGAGGTAGAAAGGGTGTTTAAGAATGAAAAGTTACCAAAAAATTCCTTCAAAGATATTGGCCACGGTAAAGGATGACTGTGTGAACACCACAATCAGAATCATATGCGTCCATGCATACTGGCCAAACTGATACTTGTACATCTTCTTCTTCAATGTAAGAATAAACCACATAAAACCTGCTCTCAAAAACCAAAAAGAAAAGAAAAGATATCAATGGTCATGGGTATTATCTTATATCAAAGGGAAATTCAAAGGTCATTCACCATATAACAAGTAAGAAAACCATCTGGCATAAAAGAAAATATTGATGAATCCTTGCCATAATTATTCCCCCATGCTTTCAGTCAAAAACATAATATAATATGCTTAACCAACCTGCAATGTACAAAAAGTAACAGATAGCCATATGATACTTGATAAGGCTGCTGACAAACTGATACAAAAATTTGTCCGAAGTTACAGTATTAACGAGTGGTTGACTGAGAAGACGACCATATACAAATAACATTGCAGTGAAGAAGAAGTGCCTGTGCCCATAAAACAAAGATGAATACAATCTAATGAGATAAAAGAAGAAACTAGCAAGATTCAAGACTAATTTCTACAGCTCGAAAAATCTTGATTGATACTGAAGGTTAGTATTCTCACCAATTTAATAGCCTAAACCCTGGAAGTTGTGTATCCTCATGTGCTTTCCTGAGTAGATTGAACAGCTCTTTTGCCATAAATAATTGGATAACCACCACCATAGCTGTAATATAGAGATGACCCATGTAGACAATTAAGGCAAAACCCCCAATCATCCATACAGTAGAGTATGTCCGGATCCACATTGATTTGTACTTGTTACGATCATCAACAAGCAAATTTCCATCATTTGCATTGCTAGGTTCTGGAATAACCTGATAGCAAACTTGAATTTTAAGAAGTTAAGATAAAAAAATTGCCTAGCTTGCAAGGGAAAATCTCCTTTACAAAGGCAACAACATCATGAACCCCATGATCATAAACATGAAAAGGGAACAAAACAAAACACATCAAGATATGAGTACCCAACCTCATTAGGCCGTTTACGCTGCCGAATCCGAAAAGTAGCGGCTGATGAGAGGGTTGTATTATTCTCCTTTTGCATGGCTCTTTACTTTTAGAAAGAAAACACACACATATATTTGTGCTGCAGGAAAAAGATTGCTGCCTGGGCTATCGAATTATAGACGCTTGAAACAGATGACAACTGGGACTCACTGAAAGAAACATGAACAATTCTATTAAGCCAAGTCATTTATAGAAGATGAACTGGTGGAATGCAAAGATGAATCTAGGCAAATAACGGGACAAAATTCCAGCATAAAAGCTATAATCAGCTAGCTGCAGTAATGTTCTGTAGAATAAAAGCATAGGCACACAAAAATCACTTAAATATGCATGCACCTCCACTTCTTCTTTTCCTGAAACATACTTCAAAAATAGTCTAAACACACCCAATGAGTGAAATGTAGAGCCTTACATTCACAGTGCACAATCATTAAGCTAACAAATATACATATTATAGACAGAAAGCATCAGCTGATTCAAAACAAGCAACCTTGAAAAAAGATAAATTCTATCAGTCCAAAATCATGAAAATCATGTCTTTTATGTATTCTTTCACTCAATCCAAATGTCTAGCCTATTTATTACAAGGTAGGAATTTGAACCATTAGGAAAAGACCGGTATCCTACCTGAGACATCCTCATTGCCAACCCCAAGAAAAGGGCAAAATAGAAAGAACAAACGAAACTAAAAAGTGTTTTTTTTAATGGAAACTGAAACATATCCAAGGGTTTTGGAATCAGATGCTCCGCCAATGTTTTTAGACAAATAATGATATTCCAACAAGATGAGAGAACCAGAGAAAGTGCACAGTAGGTATACTTGACAAGAACACATATTTATTCCTTCTTTAAAATAGGCAATATTCAAGCCTTAAACTACTCTATATAACAATTAGGCATAAACCATAAGGTGAAGTATTTTATATGAAAGACAACTTTTGACCGTGCCCAAACAAGAATTTCATTGATTCAACCATGAAAACCATACCTAAAGCAAAAAATTGATGATTAGAGAATCCACACTACTCCCACTAAGCTTTCCATGACCAAGATTTAAAATTTCGAATCCCAGTTTCTACCAGAAGCTCTAAAAAATAGAACTCCACTCAAACTCTTAAGCTAATTAGTTAAAAAATCAATAGAAACTGAATCAAATAACACAAACACAGAAAGGAAAAAAAAAAGCTTAAATTTTGAATGATAATAACCACTCAAAATCAAATCTGAAGCAGAAAGAAACTCAATTTCTGGTACCTAAGATCGACGGAAAACCAGAGAAACATTGACAGCTACTAACATAAAAGCATTATGGGAGCAAGAGAGAGAGAGAGAGAGTTCGAAATCTGGGTTTAGCTTTTAGTTGCTTGCAGTAAACAAGCGTCACCCGCACGAGAGAGCAACAAAAGAGTGACAGAGAAATAAGAATAATGAAAGGGTGGGGAGACCAAGCAAAGCAAAAGGGATATAATTTTCTGGAATAGGAAAAAGGAAATATCAAAAGTTATTCTGTTTTAATTTTATTTTCCTACTTGAGGAGAAATGCTAGACTGACATCTGTTTTAGGTCTTGGGTTGATTTTCTTTTTCCACGTGGACGACATTTTAGAAACTCGTCGCTCAGTTTATATTTTCGCCCCTCCATTTTTCGAAAATATCATCTACACTACACGCTGTCCAGGTTTTCTACTTTTCTGATGTTGAAAAGTTGTTATCAGAAGAAAAAAGAACTGATAATAGAACTTTTATGATTGCATGATAATTTCGATGTCAACTTGTTTGTATTAAAGGTAGAAGAAGAAGAAGAAGAGTCTGTTCTTCAATACTATTTAATCTTTTAACAAGTGAGAAGGAATTCACCAAGGTCTGTGTTGGGTTGGGTGTTCTGTTCACTAAGGTCATTTTCCAACTATAATAACAGGCGCGCTGGAAAGTTGTGTCAAATCTGAAGAAGATTCTGCAATACTAATCTCATCTCTAAGTTATCCATCTTGAAAACCACACACACACACACATATATATGCAGCTGCTGCTACTACTGCAACTTCAAGATTACAATTGGATTGGAATTGGATGTCTCAAATTTCCTTAACAAACCCCATCACTTGATCAAAATTGACAACCAGGTAGTTATAACTTATAATCCATAAACTGTTAACTGATTTTGATATTGAATGACTTTATTTTTCCGGAAGGAAATACCATTGCCTCTGCCTGCAGATTACTAAAGCAAATCCACAGCTCATCACATGGAAAATGCTTGTATAATCTGTCCCACTTTATTTCCCAATCTCTGATTTAGTTGATATGATTCTTATTTGAGTATACTTGTGTGGATAATTTAGCAAGCGCATGGCTTTAAATAATCATTCTTTTTATTTGTGGAAAACCTTCAAGAATACAGTGCTAAAAAAACAGAACATGCTAGCTGCTTGCTGCTAGCGTGATTTGCATTTCTAAATGCCTCAATGCTGACCAAGATTTTGTGTTGAAAACGTTTTTTTTTTTCTTTTTTTCCTGTTTGGTTGTTTGACTCATTCATTGAGAATCATAAGGCTTATTCAGATTTTGGAATATCTTTCTACTATTGCCTATTAGCAATTGAATTTTGGAGTTGTCAGGTAGAAAATAGAACTAATTAGTCCTTTTAAGGAATAGCTGCAGGTCTGATAATTGCAGAAATCAGTGAGAATTATAAAGTGGTAGAGCACATGGGAGAACCTAAATTCTTAATTATGAAGTCAACCTGCCCAGAAAAGATCTTACATGAGTTTCTTGCGCATTCCGAATTAATTAAATCTCAAAGTTAAAGAATAGAACAATTTTTTCCCAAAGTATCTAGCTGTGCAAGACATATAGATATGGCAAAAAACTGACATTTTTCTGGTTAGAATTGCTGAACAGGTTCACATTCCAAGAGCCTTACTTGCAACACGACACCCTGACTACAAAGGCAAACCAGCATTAAAGAAAGGCCAAAGACTAGCATCAGCATAGGCATTAATGCAAGCAGAAAATTTGAGGCTTTGCTAAAATTGAGAAGCTTGTTCCCGTTTTCAAGTAATTTTACTACCATACTGATACAGTTGTGCGTAAGAAACATATTTCTGAAGATGCATGGAAATTTTAAGTGCCCCATCCCTCCCAGATGGAAGAAAATGTCAGTCCATGGAATTTGTCTCTTTTGTCCTGTTGATTCTGTTGTTTCTCTTTCTTGATATGTAGTTATTTCTTGAGTGATTAAGCAGCACAAGCTCTGCAAAATGCTTTGCACCTAAAAAAGGTATGAACGCTCTCTTGCTCAGTAAGTTCCTGACAACTTGTACGCCTCATTCTTCCACATGATTTTTAGCCTCAATTGCGTGTCCTGCAACAGCTAAGCTAATAGATCAGACAGCTAGCAGTTCGGTATAGAAGCTTCATTTGTTTGATCATGCTAGACATCTAGGTGCGGGTTTAACCGGTTAACCATTCAATGATGACTGCGCACTTTGCACACCCTACAGCCCTATTGAAAATTGAGACTGGAGCCCATCTATTGTTGCTGCACACGAAGGTAGTCCATAAAAGGGAATCTAGTTAGCAATATGAATGAATCAGACTCTGTCACAAAGAAAGAACCGAGTGTTAGGCTCTCTATAATCTGTTCAATGTCGAGCCACAGCTGTCTTAACTCATGCGAAGCGACAAGGCGATGATACCAATGGCATCTAATTAGTCCCCGGTGCTTTGGGCTACGTTTGTACTCTTGCAGTAGCAAGCTACTCAATTTTTCTATCCGTCAAACTCCATTCTGCCAACCGCTAAAGCAAAGTCCAATTGACAATCTTAAAGCCAATAAGCCATGCCCAAGAGAACAGATAGTACCCCACATATTATATCAGTCGCGCTATAGATCTCCATATGGATAATTTCAGAACTTTCTCGGATTGATATCGAAGACCACTGAACCCTTGGATTCCATAAATGCGAAGACTCTGCTTGTCGTATTTTCTTATTCTTGAATATCATATTGACGATCGGTTACATCGCTTTTACCACTGTCTTTTTGTCAATTTAATTATTGGTCAATGCATGCACTGTCTTTTGCAAGATGGAGGAGAAGCCGAGGTAATGTCCTCTGTCACGATCCCTACATTTACAAACTGTTACTATAGAATAGATTGTTTGATTATAAGCATGGAAACTAGTCGAAGCTACACAATGAACCAAGTTGAAATTTTTTCCTATGCATAAACAATGACGCGTGATGACACCTAAGCTGATCTCCTTGTTCTCATTGCCAGCTCTGCCTAGAGTTCTCCGTCTTGACAGTTGACATCTCCCGTTGCTCTTTATAATCCCCCAAAATACAAATCCGAGCTCCCCCGATTTGCCAATCATCCATTCTATTTGTCATTCCTAAGGAGCGGTCCAATGGGGGCAAAAGTAAGCAAGCACTCCAGTTCAAAGCGCGAACCCAAGGCAGTATTGGGTTCAAATATTCGTAGTTCAAGTGAAAAATCATCCATCATTGAGGCTATCAAGCCGGCCGAGTTCTTGAAGAAGAAGAAGATGAAAAAGAACCGGGTTAAAAGAGTGTTGCAACCACCGGAGTGTAGGATGACAAAAGTGAGGAAGTTTAGCACTCTAGAGGACTGGCTGTTAGCTTCTCCGGGTCCTTCAGGGTTGAGCTCAGATTGTCTTAATGGAGGTGAACTTTGTGTCTTCAAAAACTTCTCTAGTAGGGTGCAACAAGCCGGAGAACGTGAAGCTGTTCCGTCTACGGCAGGGGACATGAGTTTCTCGGTGGATCTTTCTTCGGCGGATTTTTCATGTTCTACGTTCAGAAGCCAAAGTGGGAAGTTGAAAAAGAAGGTCAGCTTTAGGTTGCCAGAGGAGTCTGACATCGTGATATTTTACTTACCGGAAGAGACATCTCGGACTGATCAACAATCCTTCTAGTGTCATATGCTTGTTGTTGGATGTTGCTAGCTTGCTTTGACATTGATCGTTCATGGCGTTTCTCACTAGATGTGAATAGTCGAGACCCATTGCCATTGGCACCTAGGCCGGGCCCTATCGCCATTGGATTAAAATTGAAAGCCTACTTACTATCTCGCTTCATGTTCTTTGCCCGTGGGCCTTGACACAAAGACTAATTCAATACTATCAATAAATTTTAGAAATTCTGTGATAATTGAGAAAATGTTTCATTAGCTTGAGTCTCTGTAACAAGTTTTCATAAATTATTTGCTTTTGGTTCTTATTTTCTTGGGTTGAAGTCTGAAATTAGGCAACATGACTGTACTTCTATCACCTAAGGCAAGGGAAGAAACAATGAAAAAGACTGAAGATTTTTATTTTTTGGTTTCAAGAGAAAGTAAAGAAAAAGAATAAAGATGGTTTGGGGGGTATAGAGTGTAATAGAGAATCTTAAATAATAAGGGTATTATAGAGTGTAATAGAGAATCTTAAATAATAAGGGTATAATTAAGTCGAGATAATTTAGTATTAAGTTTTAGTTTGAATTTATTTGAAAACTTGAAACTTAGTTCAAACTCAATTATGTATAGTTTTTTGAAATTCAAACTCAACTTGATAAGTTTAAATTTAACTTAGTAAACTCGATTTGTTATTTTCAATTATATATTATAATAATAAAATAATAGATTAATAATAAAATAAAATGCTCGATTAATTTCATAAGCTATTCAAGTCATGTATTAAGATATTCAAATTCAATTTGATTAATTATTTAAATAGCTCAAACTCAAATTTAATTCAAAAATAAATAAATTAAATTTAAATATTTATCGAATTAAATTTGAATAATTTATAAAAAATTTAATAATTTTAATTTGGGCTGGGGTTGCAATACCTGCAGCATCTAGCGGATCTTCCCAAGATGCGAAAAACCCGAATGAAAACAAAGGAAATGGGGACCATGGGCTTAACGCAACAGATCATCGCTCAGAAAATTCCAAGTAAGGATAATTTACCTTATGAAAACCATAGAAAGGACAAAGAGCGGGCATGACAAAGGAAGGTACACGGTCCAGCATATTACTTGTACTTTACAAATGAAATTGGGCCCAAAACCATGATTTGACAGGGAGGGAGCGATTTCACTCCGAAGAACTTTCACGAGAATGGATCATTCTCGGCCATGCACGTATATATGCCCATGTAACGACAACTGGAAAAGTTTGGCTGGAAGTTGCTTAATTACGATTTCCATTCCGTTCAGTTCTTCTGACGATGCTTTCGTGGAAGCTGAAATGCCATGTGATTTCAACAAGATTAAAAACACAATCCTTGGAATGGAACACGTGGATTAAATTAATTAATGCATCCGTGGTACTATGGTGCATTGCAGCAGTTTGGTTAGTGTCAGAAAATGAATAGGCTCAGACATTCATAGCTGTAAAGCGGTACATGCACTGTTAGAATAGGAACGAAATAAGTAGAATAATTGCTCTACAGATATCTACAATTAATTCATGAATTCCAGATTATGATATTTCTCTCATAATGATCAAATTGGTCATATGGTAAAATTAACATTGATCATAATTATCCATCGAGATTTACATGAACGACAATTGAAAACATGAAAGAAAGGAAAGTACTTAATCCTTGTTAAGGCAAACAAATACAGGTAGATATAACTAGAATGGCACTTGATGATTGTTACTTGTTTGCTAGTGTGCAACGTTCATTTCAACCAACTACAGGGTATTATAGTCAGTAGGGATGAAGCTAGAAAGAGATGGGCCGTGCATAGAGGGCTCGCCAGCGCCAGACCTTGAAGAGCGGATACTCCAAATTAACGAAGCTTGAAAGCTGAAACCTTTTCTCTGTTGGTTTCGCGTAGGAAGCTGCCTGGAAGCCTTTCCCTACTGTGCTAAAAAGCGCCTCTTTCCTTTCTTAACAAACACTTCACCTCAAATCACCTCACCCTTGCTCTTTCTTTCAGTCTCTCTATCAAAGAACCAATCTTTTTAGGGAGCATAGTGTCTTGTTTTTCCTTTTCCGAGTTTCCTGTTGAGTGACAATGGCTATTGTGAAGATGGTGATGGCTCTGGCTGTCATGGCTGCGAGTCTTGGAGTGAAATGGGCTGGAGCACAAGTGCACCATGTGGTCGGAGGTGATCGTGGGTGGGACCCTTCCACTGACGTGGCAGCTTGGTCCTCCGGTAGGAGCTTCAGGGTTGGAGACAAAATCTGTAAGCTTCTACTTTGCTCTTTCTAATTAGCTTACAAAACCTTCCAAGCTCCGTTTAACCATTTGTTGTTATGTTAATGGCGAAAAATACAGTAAGTATTTGTGATAATACTGAGTGAAATGTTTCATTTTGCTGACTTCTGGTGTGTAAGATAATCAATCAATGCTTCATAACTCTAGCTTTTAAGATTTCGTATCACAGACCCTAGCCTAGGTTAATAAACTATGGAGCACGAACTAATGGAACAAAAACCAACCCATAACCCAGCGTCGTGAAGAAAACATGAATAGATCAATCAAGCTGTAAAGCTGGTGTCACACATGAATCAAAGTTCGGAGAAAGAAACAAGTAATTTGCTTTCCAAGAAAACTAAAGAAGAAAAACCAAAGATTTTGAGTGCAAAGTTACCCACAACATTATCTTACTTCAGCTTAATAGCATATCTTTCCCGGCCCTTAACACTGGAAACTAAAGATTCAATACTATTCAGTACTGTTTTGCTTCTTGTGTAAAAGGAGGTTAGCATTTAAGAAAAAAAAAATCTTGGTGTTATTAACTGTTGCACAGGGTTCGCCTACTCTGCGGCACAGGGAAGCATTGTTGAGCTCAAGAGCAAGGATGAATATGAATCGTGCGATGTGACCAACCCCATAAGGATGTATACGGATGGATTAGATGGCATCCCACTGGATGGAGAAAGGACCAGATACTTCGTAAGCAGCAAGACTGAGAGGTGCAAGAACGGTCTAAAGCTACACGTGGAAGTGATGCCTTTAGGGAGCCCTGAGACCGAAAAACCCAAAGTCCTAGTGTCAGAGAACTCTATTTCGATCATGGCTGCCGCGCCCACAACCCCTTCTTCTGGATCAGTCCAGCTTTGTGGAAGCTTCCTGTTGCTATTTGTTGGGCTATGGCTTTGCTATATGGCTGTTTAGCTAAGATCTCGGCCCACCTCCACCTTTTACGAACTATGTTTACTTTTTGCTTTAGATGCAAAATCTAATTTAATTTTCAAATAATGTCTCCTGCATACAAGGATAGACTTTTTTTATATAATTGGGTAGTAATGTTTGAGATTATTTGGACTCGAATTGAAATCTTATAATATGTCATAATTATTTTTAAATCAATTGATCAAAAAGTTGTTAGTAATTAAATATCTTTTTTAATCATTAACTAAAAAAAGATAAGTACTAAAAATGTTCCTACATTAAAAGGAACAAAAGAAATATGTGAACTCCAATTTATATCGAAATCACACTTTTTTGTCCATAAATTTGAATGGAAAAGATACTATTATATGCTTCAATAACATGTCCATACTCCATAGTAACAATTTTATCCCATTCTTCATTGCTTGTTAATGTTTTTTTTTTTTGGCCATCATTGCTTGTTAATGTTGAATCATCTCATTTTGCATGGTTAGCTTACAACACAATCAAAGGTAAAAGTAGATTGTAATCTTTTTCATATTTAAAATCAGAATGCAACAAAATAAAATAAAAAGTAATAAATTGTTTACAATGGGGGGGGGGAGAAACTCTTGCCAATTGGCGTTATCTCTTTTTTTTTAGCGCATATATATCATATGAAAAACTTTGCCAATGTTATGTTAATATGTTATATAACTAAAAGATGTAGAAATGGTTTATTGTCAAAATAATAGGGTAAAAAAAGGCTTAGACTCCATTTGATTTATGAGTATAAGATGATATTTTTGAGTCAATTTTCAAGATGAAAGAGCATTAATGCTAACTAGATTTATTACATAACTTTTTTTTTGAAAACAGATTCAGTTAGGACTGTAAAAACGGGTCAGGTACCCGTTAAATTTGGGGTACCTGAACCCGATTAATATGTATAATACCCGAACTCAATTAATTATCCGATTTATTTTTATTTATGTTACCCAAACTCTAACCCTATAAAATAAAAAATACTCGTTTAACTATCCGAACCCGTTAACTACTTGTTTATTAAGTCAAAGTTTGACTTTCAAATTTAAGTTTAAAATCAATTTTGGAATAACTTAATTAAAAAAATTAAATTAATAAATTTAATTTAACTCATAAAAATAAATTAAAGTTAAAAATCATAATTATGATATTTAGTGACTTAATTTAATTAAATACAACATTAATAATAAATAATTTATATATAGAAAATATAAATATTGTATTAATTAATTATTATTTATAATCGGGTTCAGGTAACGGGTACGGGCCTAAGATAACTACTCGAACCCTAACTGAACCCGGGACGGGTAATAATTTCACTACCTGAATCCTACTCGAACCTGATTATATATTACCTTAACCCTACTTAAATGGGTCGGGTAGTGCCGGATACCTGTTTATAGGGTACTCATTACCATCCCTAGATTCAATACATAACTCATGCGTAAAGTGAATATTGAAAAAAAAAATTAATTGAATTAAATTAAATTTAATTAATTAATATAATTTTTTTCAATGAGTTTCAAACTCAAACTTTTGTATTTATGATTTTCTTTTATTTTTAGATTGCAATTTATTTTTATAAAAAATCATTACTAGTAGCATTTAATTTAAGGATGCTCATAATTCATATTTAATATAATTTATGACTAGCTTTTATTTGGTGGGAATCAATCAATGATTCATACATTTTTAATTATTTTTCAATGTTAATGGAAAGATTATAATAATACATGCACATTTAGGTAGAAGGCAACATAAAAACTCTTTAATGAGTTGTTGGTCCCGTGATCCCGTCTACCAGCCTTTTTTTGACGAGGAGGATGGCAACTACCACGCCAAACGAAAAGCAAACGGCCGCTGATAAATACCCCTCCACGCTGTCCTCCCTTTTTCACTATTCTGATTCTCTTCTCTGCTCTGCTCCTGTTTCAGCCTTCAGCTCCGCCACACCACCACTCTGCAACTTTGCCTTTCAAAGACATACATGGCCTTGAAATCCTTCATCCAAGTCCATCCCGACTCTCATTTCCCCATCCAAAACCTTCCATATGGAGCATTCAAATCTCAACCTACTGCACCCGCTCGTCTCGCCGTCGCAATTGGTGACTATGTTTTGGACCTTTCTGAGATCGCCAAAGCCGGTCTGTTCAACGGCCCTATACTCACCGGTTCCGATTGCTTCCTTCAGGTTCATTTCCTGCTTACTTCATACGCTACATTGTCCTTCTTTTCCCCTCCGAAGGTAGCTAAGTTTAGGAATGGCATTGATAACATAAATCATAGTAACTGTAAGTTCGTGTTTCAATTACAGAAGCAAGTTGCGAATAAGATTATGAGTTGTTGCTGTTGCCTAATAATATAATCCCAGTATCTATTACTTTGTTGAGAATTTTTAACCGGTAGCTCATTTGGAAAGCTAAATCACTTGATTGCAATTTGTATGGTTCTGTGCCAGCCTACACTGAACAAATTTTTGGCGCTGGGGCGGCCTGCTTGGAAGGAAGCACGTGCTACTGTTCAAAAGCTATTGTCATGTATGTGTTCATTATTACTTCTACTTAATCATTTTGCTGATGGCATGAGAAATACTAAATATTATTGAAGTTGAAATATTATGTTCCTTCAAAAGCACAGTAAAATTTTCAGCAGAAATGAAAATTCATTTCAGATCTGGAAGGGGAAAATTGACTATTATATGGATCATGCAGCTGCAGAACCTACATTGCGTGATAATGCAGACTTGAGGCAGAAATCACTTGTGCCAATGGTAAGTATGTGTACATGAGTTTCAATATGTGATCTGTACAAAGAGGTTTGTTTTCAATTTTGTTTCAATTTATTTGTGAAATCTCTAGAGCAAGGTAGAAATGGTTCTTCCTATGGAAATTGGAGACTACACGGACTTCTTTTCATCCATGTATCATGCAAAGAACTGTGGGACCATATTTCTTGGACCTCAAAATCCAAACCCAATTCCGCCAAACTGGTATGCTTATTTGAAAGTTTTGACAAATGAAGATTGATGGCTTGTTTGAATGAAAACTTTTGTCTGTCAAATCTTATAGATCTTGCCTTCTCTAATTTTGAAATTTATATAGCTTGGCCATTGTGTTCTATCCAGGTTCCATCTTCCTATTGCATATCACGGACGAGCATCATCTATTGTCATCTCCGGAACAAATATTAATAGACCAAGGTTAGAAGTTCAACTTACTTAGTCCTTATATTTTAAACTTACAGTTATGGTAAATTTAGGGAACTTCATAATTTCTGTCAAAAATTTAAGTTGTTGTTTACAACTAGTGACTGAGATACTAGAATAGCTGTCAACTTAGCCTTTGATTCTAACTGGCTTTATTGTGTATTATTCCAGGGGTCAAGGGCATCCAACTGGTAACTTTCCACCATTTTTTGGACCTTCATTGAAACTAGATTTTGAACTTGAAATGGTCAGCCTTTATGTTTTCTGTCATCGTGTTATTCTCTTATTGCACCTCACCATGAATTATTCTCTTATATGGTCTCTTACCAAGCTGGCAGGCTGCTGTAGTTGGTCCAGGAAATGAATTAGGGAAAACTATAGATGTTAATGGGGCAGCAGATCATATCTTTGGACTTGTTTTGATGAATGACTGGAGTGGTATGTTTACCTTTTGTTGCTTCGCTTATCATCCTCATTTTTTTTCTCAATTAAATTTTCAGTACCACATTTAAAAACAAATTTGGTTTTGGCAGCTCGAGATATTCAGGCATGGGAATATATCCCTCTTGGACCCTTTCTTGGGAAGAGTTTTGGTAAGAAAACAATAACTGATTAATGCTTTTCTTCTGAGTTCAGGCTACAAGGAGTATTTCCAATTATGTTGCAAAACCACAACTTATTTTGAAACTGGGCCCAAATTAATGAACAAGATAAGGGAATAAAATTATCTTAATAAAGAATTCTTAGAATCCTAGATAAGGAATGAACCAAAAAAAAATCCTAGATAAGGGAATAAAGTTATCATATTGTGAGTAAACTGGTTAATATTGATAGAGGGCCAAATAACAGACACTAGGAAACCTCTTAACTATCTTAATCTTGGCAAGAAAATATTAGATAAACCAAGGGAAGTCATGGGCCCCATTGGGCTAAAACTAGGTAATGCTAATGATGATTTTATGATTCTCCACAGGTTATTATAGTAGGAATTTACTTGTTTTTTACCTATCTTTTAGGTACTACGATATCCCCTTGGATTGTGACGCTAGACGCTCTGGAGCCTTTTGCATGTGATGCTCCTAAGCAGGTAGGTGGCGTCTTAGTTGTCCTAGTTCTTATAGCCATTTGAGTTTCTAGGTTTTTTCCCTATTCTCTTCATTGTAATATTCTTAATGGAAATAGCTAAAGATGCCTGTTAACATTGCAGGATCCCCATCCACTGCCATATCTGGCTGAGAAGATATCCAAAAACTATGATATTGCATTGGAGGTAGCATCTAGCAGCTTAGTGCATACATCCCATTGAATTTTCAGTACTTAACCAGTTATCTTATTCTTCTATATTATTTTAATTGAATTTTCACGGTCAGCCATAATGTGTTTTTAGCAATATGCATTTTAAAGCTATCTTTCTTGCTCTTGAGCTGCAAACGCTTAAATTTTATGAAATTATTGAGCTGAGAACTTGTTTCTTGCTGCCAGGTTCAAATTAAACCTTCTGGACAAAAGGATTCAAGTGTGGTTACAAGAAGTAATTTCAAGAACCTGTAAGGAGTTCCACTACACTAGTGCTCTTCTTTTGAAAGTGCTTTCAGATGAGAGTTGTCTTTTCCCTAATTAATGACGTTACGAATTAGTGAATCCCATTGCCTCATTCAATTCAAGTTTTGATGTCTGGGAACAAAAAATTAAGAATTGCTTGATTTTGAAGATGTTGCATCTCTTTCTATACTTATTTAATATATGTTGATTTGCAGCTTTTCAAACGTGTACTGAATTCTAGGCCAAAAAAAAATTACTGAATTTTGTTGAACCTTTGTAACAGATATTGGACATTGACTCAACAGCTAGCACACCATACAATCAATGGTTGCAACCTCAGGCCAGGCGATCTTCTTGGAACTGGGACCATTAGTGGGCCTGTATGTTTATTATATACCTTTCACTTTTCTATCCTTTTGCCTTTGTATATATCTACCAATCCACACACAATCACAGACAGACACAAGTGATCATGTATGCTTTTATGCATTAGAAATTTGTCGAACTTTATCCATTTTTCTTTGTGCCCTCTGGTATTCAGTGTTCTTTTGATTTGTGCTGAAGAAGACAGCCAAGTGGGTTCTTTGGATGTAATGTATGTGCTTGCTCTAAGATGCTTATTTAAACTAATTCTCTTAACAACATGTTGTGACTAGTAGTAAAGCAAAGCAAGAGGTGGAAGAAAACACATTGATTAATTTTTGGCATTTTATAGTTGGGTTTTCATTGCAGTGGAGTGGTTATGCTACTCAACTATCATGTTTTAGTGATGCATATAATTTGTCATTGAATATTCAAAGAGTTTCTGTACTTATCATTAATTGCATGAATGAAGAGAAAATAATTGAGAGCAGTTTCTGGTATAGTGTTGATCATGTTGCTTGCTGGTATGTGCATTACAATATGATAGTCATTGGGTCACGCTGCATCTGTTTTTAACTCTTTAGTTCTTCGAGCACTAACTGTAAACGAAACTGGCATTGTTTTGAGCAGGAGCCCGACTCTCTTGGATGTTTGCTGGAACTAACATGGAATGGACAGAAACCCCTGTCATTAAATGGGACAACTCGAAAGTTCTTAGAAGATGGGGATGAAGTAATCTTCAGTGGTTGCTGCAAGGTACTTTCTCTGCTCCACTTGGGTTCTTATTCTTAAGCCAAGTTACAAACATATTTGAGTAATTTGTGTTTCTCCCCATCATATGCAATTAATTGATAGGCTTGAGTCTTTGGCGTGAAAGGAAATTTAAACTGGTCAGAGAATTAGAAAAACTTTTATGATATCTTTCTGGTTTTAGGTCACTGGTTTAAGTTTACATAGTGGTTTGCGGTTCAAAATTCTGAAATTCAGAGGCTTAGTAGATTGAGAGTTTGAATATAATGTTTGAGGAGAATTTAGAATCATTAATGTGGGAAGTGAAATTTGCTACATTGAATGTGGAATTATTTAATGTTAAAGTCATGTTATTGTACTGTTATGCGTAGTCTTTTAAATCGGAGGAAATACAGAATTTGGAGCTTTAAACATGTGAAGTATAGAGTAATCACTTTCGAGTTTAAATTCCATACAGGGGGATGGTTACAATGTTGGTTTTGGAACCTGCGCCGGTAAGGTTGCTCCGCCACGAGACTGAAGAAACTGTTGTTTTTGGAGATCAAAGAGGAGTACATGCCACTAACGTTGCCATGGTCGGTTTTAAAAGAAATCTCACGGGAAATTCTTAGAGCTGAAATGGTCTGTTTGTTGTATTTTTATTGATTACCATGTTAATTAGTAGTGTGTACTTTTTAGCGCTTGACTTGCCTAGTAAAGTAATAATCTCTTCCACTGAATTCATGCCTCCTTTATCTATTATAAAAGAGTAACCAAAAAAAAAAAACTAATGGAACTCCCCAAATATTATTCCCCGTACGTTCATAGCTCTATAGACAAAAACAGTAGTATTGCAGATAAAGCCGAAATTCAGTTTGCATTTAGATGAAAGATAATTCGAAATTTTGAATAGCTGACAGCCCAATTTATTAGTAGCTTTGTCCCTGTGTATAAATAAGCAGGTCCACTCGTGAAGCAGAATATGTGCCCTTTGTTAGACGAGCGGTGCTCGCTGATCACGCCACCAACATGCGCATTACGCGCTAAAACCATTGAAGGAAGTGTAACTGTAGCTTACAACATAGTAAAACTCGCTGTCAACTGTACATGTAACCATACAATTTTCACTGCCACTTTCTCTGTCGGGTTTTAAGCGAAAAAATAAAGCATGAAATCCTCTCGTCGATTCAGCAGTTTCGGCTACTCATCTTCAACTACAGTCACCTTTACTTTCCATGGTGACCGCTCTGATTCTCCTCCTCCACCTCAAGAATCCAAAGAAATCCCCATCGACACCGCTGTCCCAATCTCCGTCCATCTTCCCCAGGACGCTGCCGCCACCAAGATCCAATCAGCCTACCGTGCCCGCGTCATCCGTAACCTTTACAAGATAATCTCAGCCGTCAATTCCGAGGCCAACCGTCTCCAACTCTTAATCCAAAGGCAGGAAACGGTAGATTCTATCAGGAGCGATGAGCGGGAGAAGCTGAGGATGAACGAGACCTTGATGCGTCTTTTACTGAAGCTCGACTCCGTGCCGGGGATTAATCCGACGGTGAGGGAAGCGAGGAGGAAAGTGAGCCGCAGGATCGTGGGGCTGCAGGAGATTGTGGATGGGATATCGCAAACAAAAGTTGACGGCAATGAAGATTGTTTCTACGGAGGATGGGGTCCACTTGGGATATTTTGGATGAGGGATTGGGATGAGGTGGTGGAGGAGATGGAGAAGCAAGTGTGCAGAGAGAGAGGTGGGGCAGAAATGGAGAGGTTTTGTGCAGAGTATTTGGGGTTTAGATGCTTGCAGAGGTTTCTCCGGGAGTGATCAATTTTCTACTCTGTTTTGCACCTTATCGTATAAACCATGTGTCTGCGCTTTGTATAATAATGTTATGTATGTATGTATGTATGTATTCTATTAAAGACCATGTTTGACAAAATTTATTGGTCGGCAAAGAAGAGGTAAGCTAAGCTGAGGCAGGGGCTTTAATTTGGCAGAAACTAGTCGAAGGAGTGCAGGAATAACCCCTCCACTTATAAACTGATGCTAAAGCAATGATGTAGGCTTTAAAGCATTTTTGCACAGAGCATTGAGAACAGGAAACTTAACAAGGAACCTTGAAAACAGTTCATTGTAGGGTTGGAAACAAAACATATATAACCTTATAACTCTTTTTGTGGAGGGTTGGAAACAAAACGTATGTAACCTTATAACTCTTTTCGTGGAGAAAGTAGTTTTGATACTTGATAGTTGTACTCTGGTTATTTAGCTTGGAGGTCTTGAACATATTCTTGAATTTGTAAACAAAAGAAGAGATGCATTAAAATGGAGGAAATAGGCTCAGATTTGAGATTAAGACAATTATATTCATTGAAGAAATGTGCATGTTCTGTTTGCTAGTTAGCTGCCTGGTAATACATATGCAGCTGGCATCCCTTGAAGATACTTGTATAACGCTAAAGTACACGAGTAATCTAGTTTACGCTTAATTTAATGATTAATTTGTTGCCTTTGGATTTATTTGCTTTGCCAAGCTCTTCTGGGTTAGCCTTGGTTATTTCATTTTCGGGCATATCAGCCAGCCTGAAGGGCCTCTTGTGATGAGGGAAAGAGAATCCCCTTTGTGGTGATAATTGACAGCCTATCTCAGTTGATAAGGTACCAGCAACCATACCGCAGATTTAGCTTGTAATCTTCGAATTAGTAGTAATTCATGTGATAAATGTTTTCCCTTATCCAACTAAAGTTAGTGAGCTTGAACAGTGAATTCCACGCAAAGTTAGACACTGAACCGAACTACTTTGATTTCTCAAGAAACAGAACACTTAAAGGGAAGTAGTATACAACAGAAAGGCACAACTAATAGAAACATACTCGGATGGAGATTCATTCAAGCCACACAACTGCATTTGCACCGAGACATGCATTTCTTGCAGTCAGAAAGTTTTGGCTTCCCACCATTGCAGTCACAGCGATCGGTACAGCTGGACCTGGAGTTGCCACCCCACAAGCACCGCGCCATGCAGCGCATAAGCGGCACGCACGATGGACAACCGTATTTCATCTGGTCAAGGATGCAGTCTTTACATCCACTGCCTTCAGATTTAGACGGGCACGCCAGAGCAGGAGAAGTCATCGACCATAACATCAGCAGCAGCATCATTCCCAGAGCTAAAGCAGGCAGCTTCTTCCCCTCCATTTTCTCTTCTTCCAAATCTTTGGCTCTTTCCAGGCGTTCCTTTTCAACTTTTGTCAATTTATAGAGCTACTTTAAGGAGGCGAAACAATCGAATAATGCAGCAGCGGTTTCAGACTGTGAGCTGGGTTGAATTTTAACAGCCGTCCGATGAAAATCTTGTGGTTACGGAATACAAGTGTGAATGCGAGCTCTCGTTTTCTAGTAGGGGTTGCTTGCTTGATGCTCTAGAACTTTTCTCCATTCAATTATATCTCATTAATTGTTGCTGACTTGCCTTGGTTTGCTCAGCATCTCATTATCTTTTCTCTTCCGTGTGTCTTCACGAGGTCGCGATCCAGCTCGATCTTAAATAGCGAGCAGTGAACTTTTAATGGTTAAGGAAGCAAATTGCATACATACCCCTTTATAGAACCTTTGATTAATGTTTTTTCTCATTAATTATCGCTGCCATGTGTTGGTTTGCACAGACTCGGAGGATCTATCTAGCAATGCAAATGGAATTTGGGTTTCCACCAAAAATAAGATTGGAGTGATTTCTTCTTTTCTTTTTTGTTCTTTTTAATGGAGAATAAGATTCTTGCAAACCTGGGGCAATTCTCAGGACCCGATGGTACCATTTTGGAGGAAAAGAGACGTTCAATAAAGGCACACCATGAAGGATTAAAATCCCAAAAGAAACTGAAAACTGGGATTGGCACTTTTTATGTTTCTCCAAAACAGCACAAATACATAATGTTAATTATTATCTCAACGAGGGCTAGACAACAGATTACAGATTCATAATAGCAAATCAGTCACTTTAGTAGCATGCTTTTTTTTTTCTGTCTTCAACTATACCACATGAACTATTAGCAAAAACTTAACAAGAAGCAACACCGAGATCCTACTTTTGCTGCTCGTATATCTGCATGTAAGCTTCAGATAATGCAACCATTTGTGGAAGTGTTTCAGAAACATGCAGATCCTGCATCTCGTACCTGCAAAACATGAATTCAGACGCATCATTCACCATCTGTAGCGTTTTACTTGCATAAATGCAAAATTATTTAGAAAATTACCATAGTTCTTCTGACTTCCTCTGTACGAAGACCCTGTAGAAGCCCTCATCAGGCTTACCATCATGAACGATATTAGCAATCAGATCATACTTGGACCGCAACCTTTCATTCTCTTTGGTTGGTGCTGGCAGAGGAATGTAGTCCTTCAACTCTAGGTTTTTCACAGGAAAGTTCACTGCAAAAAATAAACATTTAGTATGGAGTGACAGAGACCAAGGTAGGTTCCATGTTATATAGTGATTACATTCCAAAGGTTGATCAAACAAAATTCTAATACGTCCAAGAACATAAAACTCACCCAATGTTGGGTTCTTTTCTCTGAAGAAATTATTCTTAGTAAAGCGGCGCATGTGAAGTATCAAGTACTGTGGCAATCTGGTGACACGATATCTCATCCTTGCTGGAGGACGAACAGTAGTTGTTACAGTCTCACCGTCAAACTTCTTCAGTATATTAAACAAAGGAACCTAAACAAAATAAATAAAATTAATCTCGATACACTAAAAGCAATCAAAAAACATAATTCCCTAGTTGATTGCCCACTCCCAGTTTATTTCATAAGAGCATCTTCCTTCATACCATCTGATCAACAGAGCCGACACAAATCATTTAAAGACTACCATTGGTATCAAAGGCATTTGGCTTTTATGAACGATCAATATTGAGCATAAGCTTCTCTTGCCATTCATAACTCCCCTCTACTGCATGTCATCTAAATTATCATCTAGGCACAAACCTGATAAAGGAGTTAAAATATTACAGGTTGCAAGGGCCAATGATGTCTGCTAATCTGATGGATATAAGTTTAGCTGTGTTGTTTTTGCATTATGAAGTCACTCAAGGGGCATACATGAAAGAAAGGGAGTGGGGAGGAGGGTATAACAAAACTTAAATAGCACTAAAAAGCGGGAAAATATACACCAAAAAACTTTAATCTTATGAGCATAATTGTTCGCAATTTGAATCAGGCAAAGAACCACCCTCATTGAAGCTAGCAAGCAATGTTCTTTTTAACACTTTCCCACCCATTTCCAGAAATGGAAGGAAAAAGAACCCCACAAAGCACGTAATATACCTGAGGTATTATATTTTTCTCCATCACATCTTTGAAAAGAGGTGGTTCCGGCAAATCCAATCCAAGCATCAGAAAGGGCATTCTGTAGGTTTTAGCGGCAATGTTATTATTCTCAATAGCTCCATTCTGTTCCCCGCCACTTTCTTTCTTCTCACTGATAGCTTTGTTCTGTTCCTCTTTTACAACCTCCAGTTCCCCCTATTAATACCAAAGTGTGAAATAAGCACAACAAACTAACTTAAACAAGATGCCAAAACATGAAATCATGAGTGCAATGTTATAATTAGAACCTGAAAGCACTTATGGATGATGCTGCTACTTTCTTTTGACGTTCTAAGATCTGCATGCAGTGTATTAAGAAGCCAAGACATGAATTCAACTGGCTCAGACTGCACACCTATTCGATACCGTTTTTTACTGGCTTTCATAACTGCCTGTAGAAACTCATGAGGACTCACCTGTTGACACAAGTAATTTGAAAAAACCATGAGTCTAATGTGTTCCAGAACAATAATCTTGCAATAATATAAGCACGATCTAACCTGTCCTTTAAAGTTTCGAGCATGCCAAATCTTTCGTGTGAGTTCTCCAAACCGATGAACAAGTGGAGATCTACAGTGCTGGTAATTTTCAGGGATAAGGAAAAAGTTCCTCAAGGGAGTAACTCTCATTAAAGATTGAATGGTGACATTGACAAAATCAGTTTTTTGAATATTATTCAGCCCCACCTGAAGATTCGCACAAATAATGAGATCATATTTACACAAAATAAGGAAAAATTGTTAAACACTATCTTAAATTCCCTTAAATTTGAAAACAAAGATGATTACCATTCCTGGAAGGTAATCTGAACCGTCAAGTGCTCTAGACCATTGCTTGTTCTTGTCAAGTTGTTCAACTTGTTCTCTGGAAAACCTGCAAATATGGATCCCCAGAAAAAAATGTAAGTGCTTGAAAGTGAAGACCTCTTATAATTAAAGGAAATTTTAAAAGGAAACCATATGCAAATATCAACCACTAGTACATAATGTAGATCACAAATCTTTTTGACTTGTTAGCTAAAAGCTCTAAAGAAAACATGAACTTCATGCAAGCTAAGATAACTGATAGTACGCTACAGCACAAACTTCACACAAGCTAGATATCCAGAGAATGATATGATGCAAATGTACATATGCATACATGTGCAGGGACAAAGTAAGCTAAAGGGAAGATAAGAATGAAGAGAAAAAAGGGACAAACAAGTAATAGCAATCAAGTGAGATATGTGCTAACCTTGGGTTTAGAACATTGCGTATATCATCTAATGACGGGTCATTAATTTCATATCCATCGGGGAGACAATACACCTTCTCTGTTCGAAGATTGATGTAGACATGATGTCCTGCTTCTAGACTATGAGTGTAAGCATGAGAATTCTTCCCTCTTCCTTGGTAATACTTCCCACAAACAAGGCATGCATACACATTCAAATTTGATAAAGACACTGAACAAAACCTCTCAAAATCAAAATCCAGCACCTGCAAAACAGAACTTAATAATCATTTAAAAAATAGAAGAAAGAAATAAGTTATGCGTAAAATTATAAATAAAATTGCTAATTTAAGTTGAATTAATGTTTTTCTTCCGGTTTGGAAAGATTGAATTCGAAAAGAGAGGAAAGGTGCAGATCCAATCCTTTTCCTTTTCTCCTCTTATTTTCATCCTACCGATCAAAGGAAAAAGAGGAAAGAAAGTAGTTTTAATTCATTCATTCATTTTTCCCTCCTACCAAACAGTGCTAAGGTTATTTACCTGGCGGTTAACAGTATCAAGGTAAGGGCAATCTCTTCGCACTTCAACCTGGCGATTTGGCTTCTGTAGAATTGATCCTTGGCCATATGGATCATCATCCTCATCTTCACCTTCACTTTCAGCTCTGTGACCGTCTTCTTCTCCTGCGCCGATGTGATTCAATGCCCTCCTTTCATCATCTTCATCATCATTGTAAGGCACGAGTGGCTCTTCAGAAGGTGAAGATGGCGAATCCAGAATCCTCTGCCGTTTCAAGTCCCTTTCCCCATCTACAATATCACCATCTTCCCTATTTGTTTTCATCCTTTTCCCCTCCTTCACTCTCTCGGTTTCCGCTTAAAACAGAAAAGCTTTCATCAATTAAATTAAATTCTCCTAATATCTTCTATTGCACTTATGAACTCAAAATAAATAAGAGAAAAAAAAACTGTCCCTTTCGAATGCTAAGAAAACAAAAACAACAGGAAAATCCATAACCAACAATCTAGGGTTCTTATCGAGGACCGGAAAACCGTAGCAGCAAAATAACGAAACTCAAAAGATTTTTATTTTTTTCTAATTAACGATTTTATTCATACGATTTTTATCAGTCAGCTACGAAATAGGTTAAAACGGAAGAGATAATCAAGTTCCTTCAACAAAATAAATCAGCAACGGAAAAAATACTATAGATTAACAAAATTAAATAACTTACAAAAAAGAGTTTAATGGCGAATTGATAGAGGATTTTACTCAGATGTAAAAGCTCAAGTTAATTATTCACAGCAAACTGTCGCCGGCCGTCGATGTTTTGAGGACACAACGACCAGAGAGTAGAGAGCAGAGAGTATGAAAAGAGTAACTAACAGGAGTTTCTTCTTTCATTTTCATTTATCTTCCGTTGTTCGTGTAAAATAATTTTTATAAAATAAATTTTGAAAATTTCATTTTTTAAAAGAAATTAATATTTTTTTATTATTTAATTGATATGTTAAAAAATATTTTTTGTTATGTATTATTTTAATTTAATATAGATTAAGTTTAATTTTAGTATGAGTTTTTTTCTTAAAAGTAACATAAATTTAGAAATTGTCTTTTAGTTTTGAAAATAAAAAAATATTTTTTAAAATTTTTTATTGATTAAATTTTATTTTTTATTAATCAAAAATATTATACACGAATCAAAATATTAAAAAATGTAAAAAATATTTTCAAAAAAATAAAATACACTAATTACACGGATCTTAAGACGGCAAGATCCCGCGTTGAAAACTTAATTATCCAACCCATCCCAATCAAAAAACTTGAAACTTTGGCCCGTTTTAAATTGGGCCTCCAAATTGTGTTGATATGTTAGTTTTGGATTGGGATTGGGCTTTGGGCACTCAGATTTGGATGAAAGATTTCAAGGAAGAAATTTATTTCAATAAAGATATTTAAAAATTTAAATTTTAAAATTTTTGTTTGGTAAAAATTTTTGAAGAATTTTAAAATTTATGAGGGATTTTAAAAGAGAATTTGAGCATCTCAAATTTCCTCTTGAAAATCTACCTAAAGATGTGATTTTTTAAAACTCCTCCCACTCTTCTCTACTTCATTAGACACGCCCCACTATTAGATATAAAGTTAAAAATAAAAATATTTTATTTTATTTAAATATAATATATATTTTTATTTTTTCATATTATTGATAACATTTATATATTTTTACAAATTTAATGATATCCATATTGCATATTTTATTTGAAACCTATGCCACTTTTAAGAAAAAAGCTCCCACTAAAACTCAATCTAATCTATATTTGATAAAAATAACAAACAACAGAAAATATTTTTCAGCATATCAACCAAATAACAGAAAATAATTTTTCCAGAAAATCAAAAATTTTTAGAAATCATTTTCTGAAAGTCATTTTACGCGAATCAAACGAAGCCTAACTTTAACTTTCAAGTTTCACTAAGGAAAAAACAGAAACAATGCAATTATGGAAGGAAGCCTTTAAAGTTTCAACTTTCATTGTCCATTACAAATCTGGTTGCCCCAGTGGCAGGTATAATTATAAGATTAAAGCTTAACACAATGCAAGATTAGTGCCGCAGTTCCCAAATGATCAACCTGGGAGGAATGTGTTGTTTAGATTGGTTCTGCTTCTGTGTTGAACCTCCTTGGTGGATATGAAGATGACCTTGAGTGTTCTTGAGTGCCTTGAATCACCTTGAATTTTGATCTCCTTGGTAATCACGAACAAATGCAGAAATGGCTTCTAGGCGTGCTGCTATAATGCCACTTTCCTTAGGATTATTTCGCCCCCACCAATTATGGCATGCAACAGGGGTTTATCGAATATCCCTAGGATACAAAGAAGCCCTTGTTTAAAATCACTTTGCACTAGTGAAATTAAACCACTAAATACCCTTGACAAGTACAAAAGTATCTTGTCTTAGTCACTATCTTCTGCAGCAAATAATGCCTAAGAAACTTATCTTTAGTTTGAGAGTGAGAGGGAAGAAAGAATATCAGAATTATTCTGGTATATTTTTATCATATCTCAAGTATGAACTTGACATCTCTATTTATAGAGATTAATTCCAAGTGATGCAACCTTTAATCAAGTGATATGATTTTTCAATTGTGTTGTTTGATTCATCAAACACAATTGTTCAACAAGGTCCCAACCTTTGGAGACAAATGGTAATGTTGCTTAACCATTCAGAAGTTGAATAACATCTTTTGGATGAGCTTGTAACTCTTTAATCAAGAAACTAGCCGTTGTATACACTTTTTATACTGGGCAGTCGGATGCCCGAAAATGGCAGTCGAATGCCCTAGTGTATTTTTAAAACAGTAAGCAAGTCCAGGTATGGCAGTCGACTGCTCTCTCATGGCAGTCGACTGCTCTAACATAAATCTTATACAGAAGCTTGATCGTATTATGGGCAGTTGACTGCCATATATGGGCAGTTAACTGCCCTATAAAGGCAGTTGACTGCCCTATAAAGGTAGTTGACTACTCCCCAAGGCAGTCGACTCCCTTCCCAAGGCATCCAACTGCCTTAGTGTAATTTTTATACAGAATGTTTTCTGCACAAGGGCAGTTGACTGCCCTATATGGGCAGTTGACTGCCCTACCAAGCTTCAATTAATCGAGTTTACTTCGATTTTCTTAACCCGGAACCTTACCAAGGCATTAGTTTCTTAATTCCATTGATTAAACTTTATATTTAATCAATAATTCATCCACTTTTTGAAAATATTCTAACAATCCCCCACCATTTTCAAAATAAAGTAAATCCGATACTTAAGGAATCCTTATGCATAAATGAAGGTATCAATCCTGATTTAAAACCTCCACTTTAGTGAACAAATGCTGTTGAGTTAATCAGAACGGCATGGTAGAACTAGTTCTTTGAACCAGCGGTTCTATACGATTAGTCATACATTAATTCACACATAAGACTTCAAAAACTCGTCAAGAGTCATTTAGCAAAAGCTCGACACGTTTACTGGCCATGTGTCTTGTATCTATTCGTGAGTGCTTGAGAGCCAAGCCCTGAGCTCCTAGAAGCGGCACCACTTCCACTCATATAGGTGAACTCCATCAAGAATACAACCGTATAAGCATTCCAACACTATATTTACGTGTTATGGGTCCATTAAGAGTAAAAACTCAACCTCCTCCTTTATCATACAGTTTCAAGCACTTTATCACTTGGGAATGATTATTTAAAATAAGTACTTACAGCCACATTCATATGATGTACTTGGACTCGTTAAAACTCAAGACTTAATGTCCAATTAAGCGTTGAGTTGAGGTTCCATCATGTGTGACTAAGTTAATGGGCTTGAGTCCCATCCCCTTGGAAGTCTTAGACACAACTTCTCTTGTAAGTCCTTTTGTCAATGGATCCGCCAAGTTTTCACTAGACTTGACAAAATTTATGGTGATCACCCCATCTAGAATAAGTTGTCTAACATAACTATGTCTTAGACCAATATGTCTAGACTTCCCATTGTAAACTTGGCTATAAGCCTTTGATAATGTTGCTTCACTATCACATCGAATTGAAATAGGCGACATTGGCTTTGGACATAAAGGAACCTCATAAAGTAGATTTCTCAACCATTCAGCTTCCTTACTTGCCGAAGCTAATGCCACAAATTCTGAAGCCATAGTAGAATCTGTTATGCATGTTTGTTTCTTAGATCCCCAAGAAACTGCACCCCCACTAAACATGAATATCCATCCACTTGTGGATGAATAATCGTCCATGTTGGTGATCCAACTTGCATCTGTATATCCTTCTAAGACCGAAGGTTCACCACTATAAACAATGCCATAATCAATGGTTTTCTTCAAGTATTTTAATACTCTAGAAATGGCATTCCAATGCAAGTTACTAGGGTTGCTAGTATATCTACTAAGCTTGCCAACTGCAAAAGCTATATCCGGTCTTGTGCATGTCATAGCATACATCAAACAACCTATAACTCTTGCATATTCAAGTTGTGCAACTGGCATTTCCTTATTTGAAGTTAATTTCAAATTAGGATCATAAGGTGTTGCAACCGTTGCACTATCAAAATGATTAAATCTTTTGAGAATCTTCTCAACATAATGTGATTGAGATAAGATCAATTTATTATCCATTCTATGAATCCTTATACCCAAAATCACATCTGCAACACCCATATCTTTCATGGCAAAGTTATTTGACAAAAAATTCTTGGTACTTTCCACTTGTTCTAAGTCCGTACCAAAAATTAACATGTCATCAACATACAAACAAATGATGACACCTTTACCATTTTCAAACTTACTATAAACACATTTATCGGATTCATTAATAATAAATCCGTTTGCTAGAACAACCTCATCAAATTTTTGATGCCATTGCTTAGGGGCTTGCTTAAGTCCATACAAAGACTTAATAAGTTTACACACTTTCTTTTCTTGTCCTGGAATCACAAACCCTTCAGGTTGTTCCATATACACCTCTTCATCCAATTCACCATTTAAGAATGCAGTTTTTACATCCATTTGGTGAATTTCCAATTTATATATAGAGGCCAACGCCATAAGCATTCTGATTGTAGCAATTCTTGCTACCGGTGCATATGTATCAAAATAATCGATTCCATGCTTTTGTGTAAATCCCTTAGCAACAAGTCTAGCCTTAAATTTGTCTATAGTACCATCCAGTTTCATTTTCTTTTTGAAAATCCACTTGCAACCTATTGGTTTGCAACCTGGAGGCAAATCTACTAAAATCCATGTATTATTTCCCATAATTGAATCCATCTCATCACTTATAGCTTCCTTCCAAAAAGCTATATCTTGAGACTTCATAGCCTCTTCAAATGTCCTAGGATCGGATTCCATATTGAAGCAATATTCAATATGATTATCTATATTTTCTCTTGTTCCTTCAACAAGAAACATGTGAAAATCTGACCCATAAGTTTTAGCTTTTCTAGCTCTTTTACTTACTCTAGGTACAAGGTTTTCTTCTTCTTGAAATTTGGAAGAATCATTTTCAAGATCTTTTGAACTATTTTGAGCAATATCTTTTGCATGAGAAACTGAATTAAATCTTCCTTCATCAAATAAGGCATCTTTCGATTCAATAACTGTATTAATTGAAATCGAATCATTTGGTTCAATGACCAAAAACCTATAAGCCTTACTATTTTGTGCATAACCAATAAATATGCACTCAACTCCCCTTTCACCTAATTTCTTTCTTTTAGGTTCAGGAACTTTAACTATTGCTCTACAACCCCATACCTTAAGATAACTTAAGTTGGGTTTCCTTTTCTTCCATAATTCATATGGGGTTACTTTGTTCCTTTTGCTTGGAACTCTATTTTGAATGTGACATGCAGTCAACATTGCCTCACCCCAAAAACCTTGTCCTAATCCGGAATAGGACATCATGGCATTCACCATTTCAGTTAGTGATCTATTTTTCCTTTCAGCCACACCATTAGATTGAGGACTGTATGGTGGGGTTAGTTCATGTACAATTCCAACAGATTCAAAATATGATGGATCAAAGTATTCTCCTCCCCTATCAGTTCTCAAAGTTTTAATTCTAGTATCACAATGCAATTCTACTTCATTCTTATATGTTTTGAACTTTTCTAATGCTTCATTCTTAGAATGCATCAAATAAACATAGCAAAACCTAGAGAAATCATCAATAAAAGTAACATAGTATTTCTTTCCTCCTATAGATGGGGTTCCATGCAAATCACCTACATCACTATGTATTAATTCAAGAAATTTAGAACTTCTTTCCACCTTAGGAAATGATTTCCTTGTTATCTTTGTAAGCATGCAAGTTTTACATTTTCTATCACTTGTTTTTATGAAAGGAATCAAGTTCGATTTAGACATGTTAATCATTCTAGCATAATGTACATGACCTAATCGACTATGCCATAAATCAAAAGAGTCAACCATGTAAATAGAATCATTCATCTTATTATTGATGGAAGATACATTAAGTTTAAACATGCCTTCATTAGCATAACCCTTCCCAACAAAGATTCCACCCTTGGATAATATAAATTTATCCCCTTCAAACACTAACTTGAAACCAAATTTGTTGAGCAAACTTACAGACACAAGATTTTTCCTAACTTCTGGAACATAATAAACATTAGTTAAAGTTAATATCTTTCCAGAAGTAAAATTTAAATCTATTGTCCCTTTGCCTTTGATTTCAGTTGTTGAAGAATTCCCCATGTAGAGCACATTGCCTTCCTCTTCCTCTTGGAAAGTTTTGAACAGAGCTTTGTTTGTGCACACATGCTTTGTAGCACCGGAATCAATCCACCATGCTTCCTTGTCTTCAAGGACATTGATCTCAGAAATTACAGCAACAAAGTTGTCCTTGGTTGCCATGGATGCACCTTTCTTCTTTTTGAAGATATAGCAGTCCTTCTTAAAGTGCCCTTGTTTTCCACAATGGAAACATGCACCCTTTTTCTTTTTGAATTTCTGACCTTTGATGGAATACTCCTTTTTCTTTGTGGATTTCTTGCTGGGTTGAACATCCTCCACCACATGGACCTTGGAGATGTTAGTCTCCTTTTCTTTTTCATTTTCCTTGCGATATTGTTCCTCTATCCGAAGATAGCTTGCAAGGTACTCAAGAGTTATATCTTCCTTTTTATGTTTCAAGGTCCTCTTGATATCTTTCCATGTTGATGGGAGTTTATCAATGATAGAAGATACAATAATTGATTCATCCATAGACATATTATATTGCTTGAATTTATTTAAGATGATTTCAATCTCAACAAATTGTTCCATGACAGATTTGGATTCATTCATTTTGAAAGAATTCCAACTTGTCACTAGAAACTTTTTGCTAGTTGCATCTTCTGCCATGTACCTTGCATCTAACTTATCCCACAATTCTTTTGATGTAGTAACTATGATATATGTATCAAATAGGGAATCAGACATACCGTTTAAAATGCAACCCCTACAGGTGTAGTCATCGTTTTCCCATTTCTGTCTTTGATGAACTTCCTCACTTGATTCATTTTCTTTCTCTTTTGGCTTTGGAGTAGTGAGGACATATGCAATGTTGAGTGTGGTGAGGAGAATCCGCATCTTTTGTTGCCATCTTAGAAAATTCCCTCCATCAAATCTTTCCAATTTCTGAAAGTTGGTAACCATCTCTCTCAAGGAATCCATCTTCATTACAGCCAAAAATAATCCTAAGATTGTTGTTTAGATTGGTTCTGCTTCTGTGTTGAACCTCCTTGGTGGATATGAAGATGACCTTGAGTGTTCTTGAGTGCCTTGAATCACCTTGAATTTTGATCTCCTTGGTAATCACGAACAAATGCAGAAATGGCTTCTAGGCGTGCTGCTATAATGCCACTTTCCTTAGGATTATTTCGCCCCCACCAATTATGGCATGCAACAGGGGTTTATCGAATATCCCTAGGATACAAAGAAGCCCTTGTTTAAAATCACTTTGCACTAGTGAAATTAAACCACTAAATACCCTTGACAAGTACAAAAGTATCTTGTCTTAGTCACTATCTTCTGCAGCAAATAATGCCTAAGAAACTTATCTTTAGTTTGAGAGTGAGAGGGAAGAAAGAATATCAGAATTATTCTGGTATATTTTTATCATATCTCAAGTATGAACTTGACATCTCTATTTATAGAGATTAATTCCAAGTGATGCAACCTTTAATCAAGTGATATGATTTTTCAATTGTGTTGTTTGATTCATCAAACACAATTGTTCAACAAGGTCCCAACCTTTGGAGACAAATGGTAATGTTGCTTAACCATTCAGAAGTTGAATAACATCTTTTGGATGAGCTTGTAACTCTTTAATCAAGAAACTAGCCGTTGTATACACTTTTTATACTGGGCAGTCGGATGCCCGAAAATGGCAGTCGAATGCCCTAGTGTATTTTTAAAACAGTAAGCAAGTCCAGGTATGGCAGTCGACTGCTCTCTCATGGCAGTCGACTGCTCTAACATAAATCTTATACAGAAGCTTGATCGTATTATGGGCAGTTGACTGCCATATATGGGCAGTTGACTGCCATATATGGGCAGTTGACTGCCCTATAAAGGCAGTTGACTACTCCCCAAGGCAGTCGACTCCCTTCCCAAGGCATCCAACTGCCTTAGTGTAATTTTTATACAGAATGTTTTCTGCACAAGGGCAGTTGACTGCCCTACCAAGCTTCAATTAATCGAGTTTACTTCGATTTTCTTAACCCGGAACCTTACCAAGGCATTAGTTTCTTAATTCCATTGATTAAACTTTATATTTAATCAATAATTCATCCACTTTTTGAAAATATTCTAACAGAATGTCAACAACATCTTAACTTTTTATTAATTGATTCCTACTGAATGAATGTCTAAGTGCAACTCGGGTTCAGGTAAACACAGAACATCTTGACTAACTCCCTTCATTCTGCATATGATCAGTCTCACACAGGAAACGGATGGCGAATAAGAACAAAGAAAACGGACAATGGTCACATCTAAAGGAGACTTAACAAACAATGGACTTGAAGCAAAGGAATGAAACTGGAAACTCGAACGTAGTCTACGATTGCCATTCTTTGCGGATGTCAAAGGTGTAGTTAATCTCCAAGTAGCACTTGTTGTCATCATCGGCAAACTGCAAATAGAGAAAACAGAAATGGAAACGAAATCAGTAAGGCTTACGTGCACACTCTCAAGATGGTACAAAAGTTATATACGATTCCATGTCTATAACATCATATGACAACTTGTTAAAGGGATCCTTATCAGAATTAATTCTACCCTTGCTGATTATTTGGGCCCATTACTAAAGATGGTGACATAATCAACAATTATTTGGTTTATGTCAAATAATTGTTGATTATGTCACCATCTTTAGTAATGGCCAAAAACAATTATTTGGGCCCATTACTAAAGATGGTGACATAATCAACACTGACTGATGGTGAGATTGGATTAAAATATAATGTGTTTCATCTTTTCTTTTTTTCTGTTATATAAGAAAATGACTAGAAAACATCTCACAAGAGAATCGAATAGTAATAGCAAACTATGTGTTAAGGTTCTGATAAGAGCAATAGCAAACCAGAGTCATACAAATGAAAGTGATTGGGCACCCATGAACCGCTTAAAATGCTTTTGCCCATTTTAAATCATTTGGTTTAATAATGGTGTAAAAATGATAAAGAAATGATGGAACAATTGTCAATTTTACCTTACTTCTAGCTGTATAATTTCCTCTAGCAAACATTCCAGATGGAGTTGTTTCTTCAGGCATTTCATGTGTATATGGCTCTGCCTGCGGACTGAAGGTTCCAATCATCTCTTTCGTGCTATCCACTACAATAATTCATGGCAAAAAACATTGAATCTAAAGGTAAGAGAAAAGAGAATAATTCTTTCATATGAACAAGAGAGAGAGAGAGAGGGGAATTACCCTTGACACCAGTTTTCCAAACCGTATTAGTGTACTTGAGGCCAGATACAATGTTATTGCTCACTTGGAATGTGAATTGGAGGCTGTATTTGCTACCTTCTTTTAAGGTAAACCACAAACCTTTGGGCTTTCCGTTCTCCGGAATCGGAAGTACAGTATCAGGTCTGCCAGGTGATTTGATTGCAAGGCTCAGGATCTTAACCTCTGGTTCCAATTTTTCTATAACATCATAAACAATAGAAGAAAATGTCGGGATTCGAAGAAAGCCAGTTCATTGAAACCTTTCTTTTGCCCTTAGTTTTTAAGGCTTTGCAGATAGGGGATTACCCCAAGGAAATGCATATACAAACATACTGCTAGCAGGATGAAACAAGAAAGAAACAACAGACCAGGGAACCCACAAAGGAGAAGAAAGAAAATTGGAAAATAGGGAGTTATACATAATTCATCCTAACATTAACTAGCTGCAATTTAGAATTCAAAGAACATCTGCTAATAATACATCTAAGAGTGAGAACCAATATAATCAGCAGAAAACTGCATAACAAGATACCGAAATTCAATATTTAAGCAAACAAATTGATCTTGTAAGCATCTCTTAGCTTTCTGAGAGTGCAATCGTGCTGTGCCAACTCTAGAACTTTTAAGGTCAGGGGTTTGTATTCCAGATATATTACCCACAATTCCAAAAGAGAATAGGTAAGCTTCTTCAAAATGATTTTTTTCTAGCTAATCCATATATTCAACTTCGAGATCAGTTTTCATTCCATGAAAACACGAGAGAAAGACACAGGAATTTAGACCAAAGTTCAAAACTAACTCCATCATAACCCGTATACAATTATGATGGAAAAAATACGCTATAAATTTCATCGAGTGTCAAAGAAATCCTCAGTTTCAAAGAATAAAAATGAAAGACGAGAGAGATGTAGTAAGAGAACTCAAACCTCCGACGGACTCAAAATCCACAGTCCCAAGAAGTTGTTCCTTCCACCTCCTCAAGCTCTCATCATCCTGAATCATCAAATTCCACCAGAAAACAGAGAAGATTATGCATGACCAATATTTCCAAGAAGAGAAAGATAAGTAGATAACCAATCAAAGACAAAGAAAAATAGAGAAAAAAAAAACTGAAACTGGAACTGAAATATGAACAAGAGACAAACCAACCAACCTTATCCTTTTCCAGTTGTTCTTTAAGGGTGCATTGGGGGCCCAACTCAATCTTCCTCTCTTCGTCATCATCTTCATCTTCAGCTGGACAAAGAGAATTCTCGCTTGCTTTTCTACCGATTCCAGGGTGTTGTTCTTCAACGTTATCTTCGTTTGGAGTTATCTTTGTTGCTGTTTCCGTCTCAGAAGCTTGACTATCATCTCTCCCGTCCTTGTCGAACCCCATGTTTTTGGAACTTGAATCCTCACCAACCGCCAAAGACATCAACACCCCATCAACGGTACAACAGAAAAAGAGCTAATGCAAGAGAAACGAGCTAAATTCGCTGAAAATATAACAGACTTGCCCAAAAGCAAAAGAACAGAAAAAGAGAAGCAAAAAAAAAACCCCACTAGGAAGAATCTCAGAAGAAAACAACAAAAGATGAGGGAACCACAATTCAAAAACAAAAATAAAAGTTAACCAAAAATAAAAATAGTATTAAAAGATGTATATTGGGTCAAAGAACCACAGAAAGGTAAACAGAAACCAAATATCAAGAAAACCCACCTAAAGGAATAATAGGATAAGCCTTCAAACAAGAAAAGACACCAAGAAAAAGCAAGAGGGGATGGATAGGAAGAAGACGAGATGGGTTGTTGTGGAAAGCTCAAACACTCGAGGAAACAGTCATGTGGTGATCCGAAATTATGTATCATGGACCAAAAATAAGAGAGAGGTGGCGAGATCGTGAAGACCTCTCCTGCACTAGCTTCCACGAAGACCACGATTGGAGGAGGGGCTTTTCAATTAGTTTCTTATTTAACAGGACAGAGTTGGACGCAAGAAACAAATAAAGAGAGAGACAGCCTAGCTAGCCTCGGATTGGGTGGTTGATAGATGCCTTTTGACCTCTTCTCACGATTATAATTATAATGATTGGAATAAGAAAATAAGATGCTCAGAAACGGGAGAGTTTATATATAGCGTATGCTATGCACCCTATGTTTTACCTTGGATGTAAATAGGCACTCAGTTTCAGACTGCGTACGCTGATTCAACTTTTTGAGTCTCCTACTGGTGACTGGTCCTTCTGAATTACATGTACTTGCAAGTTGCAAGGACAAGTTGTCAAAGATTCTTCCATGACTTCAGAGTTTGGAATACCATTCTCTGACATTAGAAAAAGGAAGAGTTTCGAGGAAAAGTTGAATCAGTTTGCATTTGTATTTCACGCCCTTAAAAGAGTTACCGTAAGAGATAATTCAATAGCTTCATTTCGTTGTAATACTTCAAATTCAAGTCTGAAGACTCTGTAGTATACTATGGAAATATGGATGAATGGTGGGATTAATTGAAAGGAACCGCACAATGATTAAACCTGATTCATGTGGAAATGCTCCTGCATCGTGTAATTTAATTTATTCTGATTCATGGGCAAACAATCATCAGCAGAATCGATCATGCATTGTTTCAGAAAAGACCCAATTTATAATATAATGCATAAATTATTGTTGGCAAAGAATCCCTCTGCTCTCTCTACCGCTTTCTTTCGGTAAGCTATAATTGTTTTTTTCCTGTTAAATTGCGTTCTTTCAGAACCTGCATTGATGGAGGTAGTCAAGTTTCAACCAATGAATTCAACAACAAATTAATACATTCTTCAAAACTGCTAGCTTCAACAAATACCTGTTTAAATTTCACTGCGTTCTTTGACGAAGAGGGAGGTGGTTCTGCACCATAATGGAAATTAGGAAGAACACAACTAACTTGCTTAACTGTGAAACGGCATTTTTACCCAACGTAGCAAAAGAGATTTTGAGCTGAGCAACCCTCAGCTGAAATCCTAGCTGGTGGAGACACTAATACCGGTGGGCTGGTCTACCAGCAGTCCATTTCAATTTAAGAATGGCAAAGAGGTCATAACAGCAATAGCCGCAATAGTGAGGTTCTCTAGTCCTAGCATCTAGGCCTAACAATGAAACATGGGGAATCACTGCTTGAATGATGGTGAAAAAACTATCATGGCCCTCCATTTCCGTATTAAACTCTAAAAGAAACCTAGGGCCCAATGCTCGAGTGAGCTGAAATCATATACAATTCTCCGACCATAAAGCAGACATTGCAGAGTTTTGATATAAGCAAGATTTACAGGATGTTCAGAAACAATCGAAAATGGAATTAATAGTCACCGTTTAGTAGGTTAGTCATGAGCTGTACTCAAGTAATCAAATACACAAACTGGGCTGTATTTCAGCACGTTTTACACAATTGACATGAATCTGCCATTATGCTCAAGTGATCATGCTGAAAGAAATCTCAACAAATTATCTCAGTTCTATTTTTCAAGTGATCAGTTGATAAGGAATTCAAACCATAACACTGTCGAAAGAATGAACCAGTTTAATTTTCGTTCCATGAATCTTGTAAAGCGGAGAGAATTCAGAACCCATTTCAATGTTCATAAACAGACAACATAATTTTAGTTCATAAGCTCTTTAAATTGCTTATGGGAAGTAAAACTCGATTCCAAAACCCTGTGACCAAAGACTTTAAATTCCAGAAATCCAGTGAATTCAGTAAAGAGAAGAATCGCACAAATTGAAAATCTTAATAACCTTCCAACTCATCTCATTCATTAACTTTCACAAAGGTATTTCTGGATACTACAATTCAAATGCAACAACCATCGCCACACATATAACATGAACAAAGAAGTGATGTTCAAACCTGTAAGAAAATTTCAATTGCTTCCCCATTTTTTCAAAACACTCTCTTTAGCAGAAACATGACTATATGCTTCCTTCTTTAACATGTGACTAGAATCAGTAGGACCATCTGCATATCTCTTTCCAAGGATTCTTGATGTTACATAGGTGAAACCATCCCTTGTTCCTCGCAAAGCATAAAGCAACGGGTTGAAGATGACAGCCAGCAACACTTCACCCTTCGCAATTATGAGATACTAGCAAATGCAACAAAGAACAAAGTTACGAGCCCGTCCAAAACTAATTGCGCGGTAGGATTGGGGACGGGTCTACTTATGCATAATGATATGTAAAACCACTTCAAAATGGAAAAGTAAATATCATACCATGACAATAATACCCAGAACGGCTAGACTTGCTTGTTGAGCTTCTTGCCAAAAATGGTCACCATTGGACCAACCAAATCTTCCACCCCACCCAAACCAACCTCCGCCACCAGCATCATTGCCGCCGCCTGCTTCCTCTCTTCTTTTAATTTCTTTGTTCCACTTCTCAAATTCATTTTTCTTTCCGCCAAGTGCACTTTCTAACGCTTTTCTAGCTTGTTCCTGCAAGTATACATATGGCAAAGATAAGCGTAATCAGGAAAATGCATCATTAAACATGAAAAGAATCATAATTTGAAGCCATCTGAACCAGATTCATCAAGTAATTACATAAACTACTGAACAACAAATAGAATAAATGTAACAATTCATTGACTATACTAGTCGAATTCTGGTGGATACCTCTTTGCGATTATCTGAGAAAAGGCAAGAAACTCTGCCGTTGCATTTGAGATTCTGTAGCAGAGAGCTCCAGCTTCGGGCAACATTTTGATTGCAGCGGGCGTTGAAATTCTGGAAGCCAGGTGATTCGGGCCGGGTAGAAAGCGATGAGCCGAGAAGATTTAGGTTTAGAATTTGCGCCATGGCATGTCGCATCTCCCGCTGATTAGAATCCGCCCCTTGCCGCCACTCCCCCTATATCCCTCTTAATCCTCTGTTTCTTTTTCTCCAAGCCCACTCCAAGCATAACCTTAAAGCCCAATGTTCTAACCTTTTTTTTTTTAGGGAAATGATGGAAAGGAAATTCAATTTAATTTTTTTCAAGAGGTAATAGTCATTAAACAAGAACTTGACTGCTTTTAACAATTTTTTATTTTTCATTTGAAATAATCCATCCCCTTTTAAAAGTAGTACAGTATTACAATATTTGTTAAATTTAATAAATAAATATAACAAAAAAAAAACATTTTTATGAATTATTCAACAAATATTTTATTTGTTTACAACTTTAGATATGACTCGATTGCAATGATTGATCTTTTAATTTTTGTAAGATTATTTGTTTTTATGTCGATGAATATGGATTTTGGATTTTTTTATAAAAAGGGAAGAAGAAATTGTTATAGCCATCGATGATTGATGAATACAAATACTATAAGTTTGCTTCCCAAAGTTAATAATAATAATAAAAGAAATAAAATATCATGAAGCTACATAAAATGTGTTTTTAATTAAGAGTGCACATGTAAAATAATGTTGTGCGCGTGATCTTAAATATTAATTCAAATGGTTTTATTTTTCAATAATATAATGTGAGAATTGCATAATTAAATTATGAATTGCAACATTTATGTTTTTTTCATTTACATTAAAAACTTTAATTGTAAAAATAAAATAAGACCGTTTTTTTTCTACATTAGATTTGGTTGATAGATTATATTATGTCCCTATATTCCCATCCTCATTCTCGTATAACTTCAAGTTGGCAGAGTATTGATGATTTTGGTACATAGTTTTGCTTCTTCTCCCCATACAATAATCTATTTTGTCTTTGTTCTGTTTTCTCATCATCATTCCACTCTCCTTTTCTTTTTTCTTTTTTTTTCTATATATTTTATTCTGCTTAATTCATCCCCAATGTAACATGTTTGGAAAAAAAAAAAGATTCACTCCCCTTTTTTGTTAAAAGATTCGTCTTGAGCGTTTGAATTTTGCCATTGCATTTAGGGCCTCGATTATGGGCTCTCTTTGTGTCTTTTTGTGATCCGAAGGTGAGTGAGTGCCTTTTGTCTTGTATATGTCTTAATCAAAGAGTTAGTAAAATAAATAAAATAAAACAGTTCACAACCATTAACTTTTTAATGAAAATTTTATATATGAAAAAAATATATTGAAATTTGAAAGTAAAATTTATAAAATATTATATTTAAAAATGAATATAAAAGTAGATAGAGATTTTTTTAGTTCCGAAAATTACGTGACAAGATTTGACTTTTTTTTTTTGGTTACAGACAAGGTTTGACTTTAGTATATAAATGCAACATCTTTTTTTTCTTTTTGGATAAACATTTTTTTCTTTATTAAACTGTTAATGATCAAGAGAAAGACTAGGAAGGAAAATATGGGCATTGTGCTAATAATTATTAATTGAATGCTAAAAAAATGTCTGATGTGATATGTTGTAATATTTCTTGAAAAAAAAAAAGATATGTTGTAATATTTGACCCATTATCTTATTCTAAAGTATAAAAAATAAAAATAGAAATATAGACGTCTTTTGATACATTTTGGATAAGATAAATAAAGAATTCTAGAATCAACCCATTTTCGCCGGCCACAGCAACATTGTACCGTGGTCAGTGGTTGACCCACCCCCACTGAAATTTTTATCCAACGGTTCAGGTCAAAAACAGGAAATAGGACAAACTCTCATCTACTTCATTGACTAATACGCCCCGTAACCTCTTTTTCTGATGTAACTCACGGCAGGGAAAAAGTCAGGAATACTTCGGGTTAATATTGGTAATTTCCGAGAAAACTTCAGTTCTATTCTGTCCCTAGGGCCTAAGGACAAGACAGTTCAGTTTCAGTTCAAAATTTTCGTTTAATGGGATTTTCTCTTAACTTTTCTTTTAATTCAAAAATAGATACCACCTGCACCATTTCACGAAGTTACATGGCTACCCTTGATTCACCTTATCCTTGTCCGTATAAACCGGGAATAGATAAAGGACAGTCTTGTCATTCCATGGCATTTTAAAGCCGGGGAAAGGGAAAAAGGAGGGAGCAATTTCGTTGAAGTACATTTCTACCCCAAACAACCTTTTACTAGAGCGGCTAAGATCAGGGCACGAGAGTCTTTTCAACCTTAAATTTGAAATAAGTGGAGGCAGAGGACCTTTTCGTCATTTAGTGAATATAAAGAGAGAGAGAGGGGAAGAGAGAGAAAGAGAGAGAAGGGAAGAGAGAGAAAGACAGAGGAGGGACAGAGATAGAGAGAGAAAGAGAGAAACGTTTCTGTCGCGTGTCCGTTTTTTCAGTTAAGTATATTATATGAAGGAAGCATGGTGTCGGACCAAGAAATAGCAAGGGGGGTGGAGAACCTGCTCCGGCAGTCAGACGCCAACGCCATCACCAGCTTAAACGGTGTCGTGCAGCAGCTGGAAGCCAAGCTAGGGCTCGACCTCTCACATAAAGCTGGCTTCATCAGGGATCAGATCATCCTCCTCCGCGCCTCGCAAGCCCAGGCTCGACCACCTTCAAAGGACCATTTTACCCTCCAACAACATCCACAATTCCCTTCGCATCAACACCAACAATTTCCTCCCCATTTTGCCCCCCAACATCACTCACAATTCCCTTCCCACGACCTCAACTTCCGCCAGCACCCTCCGCAGCCTCAGCTGCAGCCGCATGCTCCACTTACGGCTCAACCACCGCCTCGGGTTCAGCCTCAATTGCAGCAGCAACAACAACAGCAACTACAGCAGCAGCAACAACAGCAACTACAGCTACGGCCGCAGCAGCAGCTGGTTGTCACGAAACCCGAAGTTTTCTCCCAAAATGCCGCCAGCGTTGCCACCACAGAAGTGCCAAAAGAAAGGTTTGCCATCTTTTTTCCTTTTCCTATTTTTCAGGAATCTCTTGGTTTAGCCCTTTTTTCTTTTTGGGTTTTGGTTGGGGGTTTGTAGAAATATGAGTATCATTTTAGAGTTATGTAAATATGAATGTGGGAGTTAGGCCTTTTTTGTACGTTTTAGGGTTGTGAGGTTAGGGTTCTAGTTCAATTTTTCCCTTTCAGGGATTTAGGGTTTACATAAATGGGATAACCGTAAAGATCATGAGAAAGTTCCAAGTTTTTACCAATTATGTTACCAGTTCACAGTGCTGAGTTGGTGCACATTAGGAAACTAAGCTTCAAAACAACTCAATCTTTGGCTTTTTCCCCTTAATTGTTAAGAGGGAATCATCATTTTTTTTTTAATTTAAATTCTTATGTATTTAGATTAGCTGAGCGAATTTGAATATCCTGGTCAGTTGTTGGCTATGTTCTTTGGGATGATAAGGTAGTGTGCAATTATGCATTGCCTGTGCAGGCATATATGTGTTTATATTAGATTTGTAGTTAGCTTTACTAATATCTTATGCATCATGATGTATATTTAACTGTTGGTTCATAATGTTTTATCACATTGTAGAATGGGGATAATGAGCTTCATAGCTGACTGAAGTATTTGTCTGTTGTATAATGTTATTGCAGTGCTCCAGTTGCAGCTAAAAGAAGAGGTGGACCAGGGGGTCTGAACAAAGTTTGTAGTGTTTCGCCAGCACTTCAAGCCATAGTTGGTGAGCCAGCTTTGCCTAGGACTGAGGTTGGTTTCCCCAGATTAACCAAGATAACAGTAAATTTTTTTAATTCAGCAGCATTCTAAAGTAAGTTTTCACGTGTGGATATTGCTATTCTATGATATCTGCTCTGTTTGATTTAGATTGTCAAGCAGCTGTGGGCATATATAAGGAAGAACAGCCTGCAAGATCCAAGTAACAAGAGAAAGATAATTTGTGATGATGCGTTACGCGTGGTGTTTGAGACAGACTGCACTGACATGTTCAAGATGAACAAACTGCTGGCAAAACATATTTCCCCACTTGAGCCTTCTAGTATGTGTTGAAATGTACAATGTCATTATATAATGAGTTGGATTTAAGCTTTCTTCATTAGGTTAACAATCTTGCTAATCCTTGCAGAGTCAAGTCAAACTAAACGTGTGAAAGTAAATGATGAGCCTGCAACTGAAAGTGTTGAACCAAGTCCCAACCCTGTCATGATATCTGAAGCGCTTGCCAAGTTTTTGGGTGCTGGAGGAAGGGAGATGCTAGCAGAAGAGGCAGAAAGACGTGTTTGGGAGTACATAAAACTTAATCATTTGGAGGTGGGTGCTTGGTGCTCAAGTTTGTGCAACTCTTCCCATTAAACTTTAGGGTTATAGCTTACTTTAGCGGAAATTCTTTGTCATGTTCTCTAGCATGTCTCTTTGAAAGCTAATCTTTCCCCGCTCCTCTCTTCCTTCAATTGGTTTTGATTTGTTTCTCAAGTGTTGTACTGTTATTGTGATTGACTTGTTTTCTTCTCATGTTTCAACTGCCTTTTGCCCTCACATAAAGGTTGTTTGGCTATAAATTTAGGGAGTGTCTTCTCTTTGTCATAGTTGTTTGTGATTTTATTGATACTAACTTGTTTTATTTTATTGTGGCTATATTAGTAGACTATCAATAATTCAAATCTTTTGGAAGAAATACATGGTATTAATCTTCTAGGAGGTTTCTGCTATTGTTTCAGGATCCTCTAAATTCAATGGTGGTACTGTGTGATGCTAAGCTTCGTGACCTTCTTGGATGTGAAAGCATATCTGTGATGACAATACATGACACACTACTACGTCATCATTTATTTAAGCAGTCCTGAGATCTGGTAGTGTTGACTGGTTAGTATAAATGCTTGAATAAGTTATTTCTTATAGAATGCATCTAAATTATTAGACCCCTAGATCTTAGTATCATTTCTTCTCTATCTTACTACTTGTATCCTTATCAATTTCTTCCCCATCCAAATAGCAATAGTGCAATTTAATGGTGTTACATTGTTATTGTTTTAGATATCATGATTAGATGAACGCAGTTGGTGGTGACGTTTTTAGTTAATTTGATATTTCCTCATTTGTGGGTTGCAGTTGATTTGTCTAATCTTGTGATTTATATAGCATTTGTTTGTTGGTTTGTTTTTGGAACTCCTTTTAATAAGTTTATTTCCATGCAAGCCCTTTTCACATCTTTCTGTCATTTCTATTGATCTGTTAGTAAATATGATTTTTGTATAGCTTTTTATACTAGGTCCTGTCCATGCTTTTGACAGAATATCTTGTTTCTTGCAGGGGGCATGGTGCCTTGTTAATCTGGTTATCTCTGATGTTAGAACAGATAGTGAAGAACTCTCTCTTTTTTACTTGTTCTTTTATGCTTTTTGTGCATTGACTTCTTTAGACGAGAAGCCTTACACTAGTTGCTTGTTTATGGTCGGAATGGAAATTTAGCACGGGCCCATGGCAAGGATATTTTGTGGTTATGCCACTAGCCTGCATTTAGGTGTACTTGTTTATTTTGTTGTAGACCCGTCTTTCAGATGCTAACCTCAAACTAAACTGAAAGAAGTTGTAATGGAAATATAAGTTGTTTTAGAAGGATCAGTAGCATCGTGTTACATGGTTTGGAGTGTTAGCTCTAAATTTCAATTTCCTGATGTTAGATTACAATGAAAATGAAAATTGTGAATGCATGAAAATTATCGCTTGTAAAGTGCGAATTTGGCCTTGCTCGTGGTGATGCATTAGCTTGTCATCACTATTCTCCGGTTGATTTGGCAAGTAAAGAAGGCAGATGTGATTTACTCACCCGATCCGTTAAAATATTTTATCTACTAGGAATCTCAAGTTAAGACCATTAATAACAATAGTTGCGGGGGCAAGTTACACATTTTTAAATATGTGGGCAGAATGTTAAATATTTTAACTCTGGCGCGGTAATTGTAGTTGTAAATAACTGATTAACCGACGTAAAAAAAATAATGAATAATTAACAGGCATATGGTCGGGCGAATCAAACGACAATAACAACACTAGCGATACGATACGGCACTGGTAAAGGTAGAGAGAAAACATAAGCCGAACTCTTGTTTTTAGAATAGGATCCAGCGATGGCGGAAGATCTGGTGCTCGACACGGCGATCAGGGATTGGGTGCTGATACCTCTATCGGTGGTGATGGTCCTTATCGGCATCCTCCGAAACTTTGTCTCCAAGCTCATGCGCTCCTCTCAAGTTCCCGATGTTAAGATCGTCAAAGAAGGGCACGTCTCTCCCAACTTTTCTTTTTTTAATCTCAATAAAATTAAATATGTATCAGATTCATTGATTTTCGAATTTCTATTTTCAGGCAAGTAATTGTTAGAGCTCGGAATTTGCGAGCTGCTGCTAATTTTATCCCTCCCAAGTCGTTTCGCTCGCGTAGGGTTTATTTCAGCAATGAGGTTTGCCTTTTCTTCTCTTTTAGAACTCTTACTACAAAAATTTATACTGGTAGTTATTTATTTTCGAATTTTTTTGTTTTTTATTTTGTCTTTTAAAAAGCTTCATTCTACTGTTAGCCGCTTGTGCATTCATCATAAATAATCACGCGTTTGTAATCAGACTTCCGTCAATTTATTTATTTATTGTTGGAATCTGATTGCAACTAATCAATAAGCTGTTAATTGCAGCTACTATTAAGCTAATAGAATGATAAAAATTAGGTTAAATTGATAGATATATTCCATTTACGTATGTATACGTCTTAGAAAATGATAAATTAAAAGTAATTTTATTGCACTTTGTAGGAAAATGGATTACTGTTTGTCCCCAAGGGCCAGGCTCAAAATGCGCAAGCACAAATGTTCTCTGACCCTAACATGGCTATGGACATGATGAAGAAAAACCTGTCTATGATTATACCCCAGGTATTTTATGGTGCATGGATGGACCTTCAGTATTCATATCCTTTATCGTAATTGCTCATGTTAGAGAACTGACTGTTTTGTGTAAACTTGTTGCTGTCAGACTCTCACATTTGCATGGGTCAACTTTTTCTTCTCTGGATTTGTTGCAGGTTTGGTTCTTATCTACTGTTTTACTTCCAAGATTTCTTAGTATTTCCCTTTTAATGCTGCATTTGAGATGAAATTTCCATATTTATTTACAAAATTTATTTTGTGCATCTGATGTCATGAATTTTGCTAAGTTAACACATTTTCTATTAGATTGGATCTGTTTTTTTCCTCATTCCTTATGGCATGGTGATGGACACAATCTTTTGTTGTGTTGAAATCAAAATTGTAACTTTAACTGATCATTTTGGTCTTATTAACGTTTTTTTATTGATATTATTGCACTATTGATAAATGGTAATGTGATTGCCTCTTTCTATTTTGCTGTATTTCTCTCTTTCAGCCAAAATACCCTTCCCATTGACTCAGAGGTTCAGATCAATGTTGCAGAATGGAATTGACCTTAGCACAGTTGATGTGAGCTATGTTAGTAGCCGTTCATGGTACTGGTCTACTTTTTTATGCAAGAAGCTTTTCATATATGATCTTTTAATTGGTTTTTCTCTCTGAGCTCTTCTATTTTGAGGGATTTTCTTGGCTTAATACTACCAGGTATTGACAAATTCTTTCATTTCCAGGTATTTTCTCAATTTGTTTGGTTTGAGGGGTTTATTTAGTCTGATTCTAGGAGAAGAAAATGGTTAGTATTGGATCATGAACTTCCCGTTATGTTTTAGTAGATTGCCATCTGCGCTTCCTCTGGTTCTGGATTTATCATCTATTTGCGTGCATCATCATGTAAATTGTAATTTTTTTTTTGGCAGCAACGGATGATACACAGCGTATGATGCAGATGAGTGGATTTGGCTTTGATCCAACAAAGGTATTAATTCTATCTGTTCTCCATTGAGTTTGGCAGGCTGAAGTCTTACAAGTTTTAGTTGTCTAGCATAATTTCAGTCTTATATTCCTCATCAGCCTGTTCTTTATCTCTTTAATGGAGATTATTTTCCTTGAGTAGCATGTGCAGGAAACTAATTAGCTTAATTTAGTGCATTTGAGACTTATATTATTAACACTTTGGTCTCATGCTAATTGAAATTTTTTTGCAATTACTTAAGTTGATATCTTAGGGTTCTCTCAGTAGATAAGCTTAGGATGATGCCCTAAATGGTACTGAGTAGGTAATATAGTACTTATGGGCTGCAGCCATCTAGCTTGAGCAGTTTGCTTTCCAGAGAATCCTTGTGCTTAGAATTTAATTGGTCTTACTGGCAACAAGTGGTTGCCGCCTTTTATATATACATTTATGGCAACATCTTCTACTTGTCCCCAAGTCATTTTTGTTGATTTGATTCATTTCTTGAGCATTTAACTTGTATAGCCTCCTTTGCCACAAGATCATGGAGGTCCTAAGATGTTTGCTATTGTATCCATTTGCTATTTTTTTAATTGACAAGGATTATTTAGATCTGTTGGGAGAAGGATAACATGTATTATTGTCATCCTAAAATGTGGGAGACGCATGGCTGTTAAGCCTTTTAGCCAAGGGAAATGTGATTACCGTCGCCATGGGCTGGCCAGTTGTTTCCTTTTGATCTGAGGTTGGCAGCAATATTAGCTTGTCAATTAGAAAATTGTTCAGATGGGAAAGTGGGCATTCCATTGCCACGATGATGGACCCAGCACATCAGCACCACTATCCTCTATTGTGCTGCCACGATCTTTTGCTTTTCTAATGTCCTTGCAATTTGGGTTACCAAAGTCAGATAGGTTTGCACTGATATGTATGTGGGGGCTCTTCATCATATCTAAGTTCTATTCCTTCATTTGAAAATTTATGTTTGCCCTTTTCTTTTTGAGGCACATTATTATGAGTAAGAGACTTTTTAGGCAAGGGCTTAGTTTTTCTTCATAAATTTAAAAACCTCCCATGCTTTTGGGGTTTGATATATATTTGTTGAGAATCCTTGGGATAGGAATTTCAGCCTATGCTTTTCCTCACCATCACCTGATTGTGCCCCCTTCCCTTTTGCTTTGCTGTGGGGTCAAATCAATCACCAAATGATAAGAACCGCGTGCAACTTTTAGCTCAATTAACTAGACTGTTGTTTGGGTGATAGTAGCAGTATCGTGGAAGGCATTACTTTTTTATCTGGTTTGATATATGGTTTAAATTTGTAAAGCATCTGGAAAATAAATTTCAAATTAATGTGAGTTATAGCTATTTTCATTTCATAACCTTACATGCCTTCAAAATTCTAATACTTTGATATTCATTCTTGGTGTTGACAGAGCCTGAGTGCTGAGAAAGACGGTCTTGACATTGTCCAACATGAATGGGCACTCCCTAAATTTGAGCACCGGGCTGAAGCAGTGTTGAAAAAACTCATCAGGTGAATATAAACAGACAGCTGTGACAAGGAGACGGTTAAATTCAAGTTTTTATCTAACAAGATTGCTGAACTTTAAATGGTGAAATACCTGTAGAACCGTCTGTAGGCTTTAGTTCATATTCCAGTTCTATGAGAATCAAGAGGAAAATTCACACCTTCCTAATTTTTATGCCATATCGAATCTTCCTTTCTCAAACCTTTGATTGGGTCATCGTTATCATTTCCTTACAGTTAGTTCTTTTTATGTATTTTCACGCTTATGATATTTGAGTATTTTCTTTATTCTTAAGGAAATTTATAACCAACTAATCAATAACCATACCATAATCATATTGTCTGAAGTCCTTAAGACTTGAAACATACCTTTTACTGGTGGCCGGAAACTTGAGATTCATTTTGTAGCTTGTTGGCCTATAACCTGTCAAAAGGCTTACTTCATGGCCATCAGATCCCTTTATAGCGGACCAACTTGATTGCAAAAAAAGGCGTTCCTCTCCCCGCACCAGAAGAAGAGAAAGAATCAAAGAGGCGGGCAATCTGTCTACCGTCTTGTCGTCCAGTCTTAGTTCAAAAAGGTAACGGGCCATGATTCTTTTTCTTGGGCCAGCCTAGTTCAACTTAGATCTTTGAGTAGCCGAGAGGGAAATAATTTGACTGACGCAGGTTTTGATGTTTGTTCCCATGGGCACTCCACTCCTCCTCGGTGCTTTTTCAAAGCCACAGGGTCTTTCTACGTGTGCAGTGCAGATATAGACGGACGGCATTTTGAATCATAGCAAGGATGTCCAAGAAAATTAAGAAGCCCCTGAGGCCTTGAACCATGGCCATGAAAAGGATCCATGTCATCATATCATGAAAGCCCCTATGTGAGCCCCATCTGATAGGGTCTTCGCCTCCCCCTACACAAGACTTTTTCAGGATCAGCAATGAAACCAATAACGTGTTAAAAAAAAAGGCAAACTTGGGTTGTCCCAGCATTGAACATCACATGTACCCTGTTCCAATTTGTAGAACAGCTCAAACTCTTTCGTAGGTCCGTTAGATTTCTGGACCATCCTCTCACCCTCGTCTAAACTTTCCCATCATCTTTTTGGCTTTTTAGAGTAATTTTGAATCCATTTTTTCAACCAAATTAATCAAGCTGCGTAAAACGGGGTGGACAAAAGCAGCGAAGTCTGTAACATGATGATGACACGACTCTCGGGTTATCATTTACGTCCAAAATTGAAAAAGTAAATTCAGAGATTCAGCATGAATTTTATAGTCAGTAATGGTTCAGAGATTCAGCATGAATTTTATAGTCAGTAATGGTACAAGCATTAGCACCAACACTACTAGTAGTAAGTACTGCTGATAATAGTATTAAATATGAGAAAAATTAAAAAAATATTATTTAATATATCAATTTAAATTTTAATCCAATAAAATTTAAGTTTGTATATGATGCACTGATAGTATATAATTTTTATATACTGTCAATGCATCAGAGGTTGACACTTCATCAATAGGCCTTTATTGGTAAATTAAAAAAATTTATTTATATTTGCATATAAAAGCCTATTGATGAGGTGTCAACCTCTGATATATTGACAGTGTATAAAAATTATACACTGTTAATGCATCATATATATAAATCCATAAAATTTTATATTTTATATTATAATCTAAGTACTGGCGATACTGTAACATAATGTGGGTCGGGTGTTTTGATAAAAAGGAAAGGAGGAGGTGGTGGCTATATACGAGGACTGCGATCAGAGGGGATACTGCGATCATGCGTGGCAAATCACGGTGAAGCAGTGGGGCCAGTGTCACGAGATTCCGACCTGGGAAGCGTCGAGACATGGAGCCCACAAAAGTTTCATACTTTAGAAAGGAGAGGGGAATGCAGCAAAATTTTTCGATTTAAATCAGACAGTGGGCCCTTTGTGGTGGCAATGATCGTAGTTGGTGATGTGGGTCCCTCCCTGCTTTACCACCGTCCTAGACTCTTTTGTTTTCCCTCGAAAGAAAGATCTCCATTATTATTGTTTGGGTTGGGACGAAAGAAAATGTCAAATTGATGTATTTATGAACATGAAATTTAAGCATGATACTATGATAGTCATAGAGAAAGACACGTTGGTGATGTGAGGAATGGCCACCAACCACCATATATGCCATGCCATGCATTCTCTAAAATCCTTTTTGATTTGATTTGATTTGATTTGATTTGAATCTAATTTTAAAAAAATAAATGTCTTAAATAGTTAAATCAAATTTAAATTGTTATCTGATTAATAATACTTTTATTTGCGAAAAAAGTAGAAACATTTACAACTAGACAATGGTAAATGTGCTTGGTGTATCAGTGACATGAGTTGCCAAGATTCTTTCAAATGCTCTTCCATTTTTTTTAGTCTTTATTTAAATTAAAACCCACCGCTTTACACCTCTCCCTCTATATATAGCTCTCACATTCACCATCCGCTCACTCCACACTCAAGCCACTCTACTCTTGTTCATCTCTGTCATTCATTTATTCTTTTCAATCTTTTCCATCAAGTTCCCTAACAGTTCCCTTTACTTATTCCCAAATGGCCAGTGTTGAGGTAACCAAACTACTAATATTTTGGTTTATTCAAATGTTCTGTTTTTCAGTTTAGGTGGATATCTTATGATAGATCATCCACTCATTCCGTCGGCCAATCTGCAATCAAGCTTCTTTTTTTTTTTAGTGATGTATAGAATCCTATCTGGTCTGGCTCAAACGAATTGGATCAGTCTTCATCGGTTCAATATCTTATCTTAGGCTTTTTAACAAACTTTTTTGCGCAGATTTTTGATTTAGCTGTTTTAATCTAATGATATTAGACAATCTACAGCCCAAGACTTGATGGCGATCATCATATTCTTGTCTTGTAGTTAATCAGTGATATCATTTTCGACCTTCGAAAACTTTATCACTGCTCATGCATCTTCTTCTACCAGGTGATAACGCCTTGTGTATGCTGAACTGATCATATATATCTTTCAGTAGCTAGCTTGGATTACAGTAATGGAACGAAACTAAACGATTATCAACTAAAGCAACATTAATTTCTTCCTTGATCATTGATTTCAATGATCAGTTAGAGGTTTTCATAACTTGATCTTGAAAAAAATAATTTTCGGGCGTTCCAGGTTCAACCAGCTGCAACAGCATTGCCGGATAACGAGACACCAGAGGTGACCAAGGTCGAGGAGTCACCAAAAGAGGAGCCAGCGGCTGCAGAACCTGTGTGTGAGACAGTGGCAGCAGAAGCAGAAGAAAAAACACCAGATGCCCCGGCAGCAGAGAAAAGTGAAGCTGCGGTTGAAGTCGACTTCAAAGAAGTTGTAGAAGAAGCCAAGGTTGAGGAGGAAGCGAAGCCAGCCGCAGAGGAGACAAAGGAAGAGAGTCTAGAGGTGAAGCAGGAAACAGTTGTAGAGGAGGCCAAAATAGAGCCGCCGGCGGAAGCACCAGCAGCTCCTGCAGCAGAGGAGGAGAAACCAGTTGAGAAGGAAAAGGAGGCTGAAACTGCAGAAGAAGTCCCTGTTGAGAAGGTTGAGGAATAGAGCGACTACAAAGAAGGCATCTATTTTAGGTTGCATGTTCCAGTGCCTCTATTATTACTTTATTTATTATAACTGTGGAGGATGTGGATGTGCTGGAGTTCTTTTCTTTCTTTATTGCCGGTTTGGAATGGTATTAAACTTGCATTTGGGTTCAGGGTCAACATGCATACATAGCATGCCGGTGGCAGAAGCTAAGGGTTTTACATTAAGGAGGAAGTTGTTTTGAAGGGCATGGATGTATGTATGTAATATGTATGGTTTGGGTTCCAAGATGAGTTTGATATGGTGTGATGAGATGTTGTCTTTAGTTATATATAATTTAATAAATATAATATATATATATGTATTTGTTTAATCGTATGTGTTACTATTTTTTTTTCACTTCCTGATCAGAGCATGTATTACTTCTTCACGTTAGCAAGTTCACTTCTACTCCTGTTAATTTAGACCCGCTGGTATTCTTATGTTTAAAGTTATCTATTTATTTTTAAGCTTAAGTTGAATCCAAATCCGAGTTTAAGCACATTGTTATCTTGATGAAAGTATTTAACTTTGGGTTAGAAAGGCCGATCATCAAGGGATCTATATAGCAGATTGATATTCACAGACACAAAATTTCTAAGTTCGTGAATTTATCTTCCGTCGAAACAAAAAGAATCCATACCCTTCCAAGTTTCTATCATCTGATTCACCATACTAAGCAGATTCCAGGCCCCTAAATTTTTCTATTCAGTGGGATTAAGACATTACAATAATATGAGATAAAGTCAAATAAAAATAAATCCGAGACATGCAAACAACACTATTTAGAGGATTTCAGTGTGTCTAGATGTCATTGCACAACTGTGTAATTACATGAAAACTGCCCGTTGCTGATGCCAGCCCGGTAAAGTCCATGGAAGGGAGCAATCCTTCTATCTTGCCCCCTGCCTTATTTATGCTATACCTATATAAACAGTTGACTCGAGAAGGGAAATAAAAACACAATGACATCTCAACAAGGAAATACAATTAACTTTACCTACATACATGGTCGAACACAAGGCAGTTGATGTTACCCTATAGCCTGTACAAGCTGTGTCACAAATTTTTCTATGTGCAGTGAGAAAACCCTTTTTACCCCAAACGCAAGTGTAACTAATGTTTTACCAGGTACCAAAGCTGCATCCGACATGTTCCTGAGTAATAACATGGAGACGTTTTTGCATTTCAACCATCGACGGATATGGTGGGAAACACAACCGGTAAAAGCAGGTATGAGAAGAAGGAAGATGATCATGGGGCTCCAAGGACTTGTAAATATAAAGCCGAGAGGCTAAACCACGGAAACCTTCAACAGGAAGACACTTCACCGAGGCCCAGAAGAAAAGAAGTACCTTTCTTTGCTCTGCTGACATTTCCCTAACAATCTGCAATAATTTTTAACTTGAGCAAGAAAATAATTGGGGGCAAGTAGTACAAACTTATAGGTTCATAGAACTAAATAATAAGACAACTATAGCTATTGCACATGTCCCACCTCCTCAATTGGCTTTTATTTATTGATATATTATTAATTATGGTGGATGTCCAAGCCTGAATATTCTGATTACTAAATTTATTGTTCTCCAAGCAGACAAAAACTAAAATACTAAAGCAATCATCTAACACCAGTTTCATAACTACCTTAACCTCAATTAATATTATCACAAATACTTTTCGCAGCTGAAGAATCATGCACGTACTACTTCTTGGAATTAATAGTCAGTTCATAAACATCAAGAACATTATGGACTTATTCTTGCCTCTCTAAGGTAGTCTCTCAATCACGATACTAGTGGAGTTCAGTTTTTTATCTATAAGCTGTAAGAATCTACTCACTTACGTGCAAACCTAGATTGTGATTTGTAACAAATCAAGTCACTGAGAGAGGGAGGGTGGAAGTAAAGGCTATGGATGGAATTTTCTAACTAGTTGTAGCATTATTGACAATGTTTCTTTGATTTAAGATATATCAGGTCACTGTTTTTGAAACAAGACTGCAAATATGAGACAAGGAGAATGAAAAATTAATAGAAAGAAATAGATTCAAAAAAAAAAAGGGATACCAAGACCTTGGCATGATTAAATTACAATGAGGATGTCCATACCTCCCAGAACCAGGTTATTTGAGGATCATTTTCTCTGTAGCCACTGTACTCCGTATGTGCCTTCCAGTCTTCAACACAAATGGGACTTTCGCTTCCATATAGCATCCAATCAAGGTCCTCGAGCTCTAAACTTTGAAAAAAGAAATTCTGGAGCCCTGAGTTAGAAAGAATATGACTGAAACCTTGGGAAAAATGGAATACCTGTTCAGAAATAGATTTTACAAAGCGATCCTCAATAAGAAGATTAACATATTCCTGCCTATTCCTGCTGTTTACAACAATGCTTTTTCCACCAGGGCAGAGGTCCACAACTCTCCTGGATCCTAACTCCTCAACTTCCCTAACAAATGTCAGTCCTAAAGCATCCGAATCAACAAACTCAGCATCCATCTCTAGAATCTTCTTGCAGCTCCTATACAAGCATGGATCTGCCTCTTGTATATCTTCCAAACATATATGCATTCCAGCCAATTGTAAGAAGAATACATGATCAAAGACAACACCCACTTGTACTTTATGCATCAATGCTAATGCAATCACACGACCAGCAAAACTGAAATACTCAAGGTGCAAAGGATCCACCCTAGATGCTGCATATAGAAGAAAACACATAAGCAATATATAACTGGGCCAGAGTAGGAAGGAAATCCACATATCTTGTAAGGTATTATAGGGTCTTTTTTTTTTTTTGGTTACATAGGAAATAAGTATTATAGGGTCTTTACATCCTACGCTTTGGCTGAACATTTAAAAAGGAGCCTAGTTATATGAAAATTCTCAAACAAGTAAGAAGCAGAGCTAGGTTTCAATGACAATGTCTAGAATGTCTTGATTAAGGATATAAACGAGTCAAGCTACTTATGAACTACTTGAGCTCGACTCTATGTTTACTTGAGCTAGACTCATTTATTTTCGCTCTAAGCTTGAGCTACTCGAGTAACGAGTTAAGTCAAGTTTGAGTATTTCAGTATTCCACTTGAGCAGCTCACAAGCCTAATCAAGCTTTTTATATATATATTTTTAATATTTTATCATTAATTTATCATTTTACCCCCATGATATATGCTTGAAACAGCTCATATTGAGAAACAATCAAGACATTGTTTATCCACTGTTTCTGTCTTTCAAGTTATATTGTTTAACATGATGAGTAGTAGGCTTTTAATCATGCCAGAGCCCGCACGTTAAATAACCAGTACAAGTTGCAAATGCAGTCCTCAAGAATTTTACTTTTCTACTACCTGAATCCATGTTTAAAATCAAAAGGGAACACAGACAGAGACAAATGACAGATTAAGTGAGCAGAAAAAAAGTCTTCATTTCTCTTCACTTATCAAGCTCCTCTAAACATCATTCCGTTCTTGTTCTATATCAAACGGCTAAAAAGCAAAATCTTCAAAAAATTTAATAACTGAATCAGAAGCTTATGATTATTGCTTGTAATGATCTCATATTTCGCAATGAGCTTTGAAAAACCCTATCACTCTTGCACACAAGGACTAAAAAAATACATCATCTTGAGGCAGGATGGTAAGGGAAAGAAGTTTAGGAGTTCAGAGGAAACTTACCAGGATTAGGAAAAAATCTTCTACGATCATTTGCGCAAGGCACGAAAAGGGCATTCTCCGGATTGAATATAGCTTGGCACACCAAGAAAAACCACTCCCTCAGTACACCAGGGCCAGTAGCTTCCTCATTTTTAAATTCCATGAATAGACCGGCATGTAGTGATTCAGGGTTGGCATGGGCAATGTATTCAAATGATTCTGCTAATAACTGAGACCTGTCAATAAGCATCTCATGCAATTCATCATAATCTTCTTTTACCTCAGGAAACATCATCATGACCAAATGCCTCCTTGATTCAAAATCAGTGACATCCTTGTGCTCAAGTAGCCATCGATTATCTTCATTTCGCTTTGCGAATCTAATTATTAAGGCACACAATGAAGACTTTCTATTCCTCAAAACCATCCAAAACTGCTCTTCAGCACCCTGATAAAGTTTAGAGATGCCATTCAATTCCTTCAAAACAGCAAGATACTGAGACCACCCCGAATGAAGAAATTCACCTTCACTGCTTCCTCTTGCAACAAAGCTTTCCTCCACTCTGATAAGGCATTTTTCCATTTTATCCAACAAATCATTAAATATAGCATGAAGAAACTCTATCTCCTCCCCACAGGGAGGATGATTGTAATCCTTCTTTTGCCACTCAACTATGGCTGACCGCAAAGGGTTCAAGAATGCCGTGAAATCCCTGACATCACTTGATAATGCTTCCTCACTGGTGGTAGAATCTACACTAGAATCCAAATCCTTCGATAACTTATCAGCCAACTCACAAACAAAGGGGAAAATCTCTTGCATGAGAATCGACCCTTTAACCTCTGGCGGCCTTAAACTCCTGGAAGTGCCAACACTATCCAACAACACCCCAAGTGTACTGCGGCACGATGCATATAAACTATCCTCATTAACAACCTTCCTAAGCAACTTGCAAAACTCTAATACTATTGGTGCACAATATGAATGCAAATGTTTTGGTAATGCATTCCTACATGATGTTAAGAAATGTCTTATTGAAGCATCAGCACACTGCTTATTACCGTTAATTTGAGACATATAAAGCATTACCAAGGCAGCGGGAGCCGAAGAAGCGATAAATATCTGAAAGTGAGCAGCATCGTTCTTGTCCTTTGGAGAAATTGTTAAGAACTTATTCAAGCAATCATTGATGCGATTGGTTGAGGAAGCGACTATTTCTCCTTGGCGAAGTCGGTAAATGAGCCAGATCATGTCGTCTACGACTTGCCAGGTTTGTGGGTGGTCCGTCGACCGCATGCGGCCGACAAGTTGGAGCCCAGCGTCGTTTTGGATGGCGCAATCAGCTAGGGATTGCTCCCACTGAAGCTGTTTCCCGCGATAAATTAGGCGTTGCTCGATCACTGGAATTCCGGTCATCAAGTAAATCCTTTCGTGGAGGGATTTTACCGTGTCCTCCGAATTAGCCTGGACCACGATGGTGTTGCACCCCGAGATCATTCGGATGAAGAATTGGAGGCGCGAGGAGGAAGACGTGGCTGATGATGGGGGAGCATCGGAGGTAGAAGCACGGGAATCGACGAGGGAGGTAGAAAAGGAGGAAGCTGGGGCTTTGGGCGAGGGATGAAGAGCTGTGATTGGAAGGGAGGCTTGATGGTGGAGCTGATGCTGCTGCTCGTCCTTTCGCATTCTGACGGGGACTAAGGGAGCCTCGTCGGCTTGCTCGTCATCGAAAGAAAGGGCATAATCGTCAAATTTGCGCTTGGAGGAAAGCCGGTGATCGTAGGCGTTGGAGACTTGATCAACGGCGGTGAAATGGAAGAGAGACATTGGACGGTGGGAGCCCCCAGCCTGCTACGGTGGGGGAGAGCTCATGAAGAGAGAGGAGGAAGAAACCGCAACAAAGAGAGGAAGAAACAAACCCTTGTGGACAGGTGAATGGTAGATCGAGAGCAGTGAAGAAGGGAGATTAAAAATAAAAAGGAAAGGAAATGAATGCTTTGTCGTCTCTCGTCCTTCGCTATAACACTTCAGCCGTCATCACATAGCTTTACTTATTAAGCTAAGCAGTGAGTGAAAACGGAATTATTACGCTATTTTTTTATTTTATTATTTCTGGTTTGAATTTATTAAAATAGGTTGCCGCGAATTGTCTGCCGTTCACGATCTCACCGGCTTTGATTTACTATCGAATGATTATGTTTTTTATTTGGATAATTATTACATACACTGACAGTGGAGTTTTTTTACTCCACAAGCAGCGTTAAGATCGTAACACATGTCCTGTTTTATTTATTTTAATATTTTTATAAGACACATGTCATGATCTTAACGCTGCTTGTGGAGTAAAAAAACTCCACTGTCAGTGTATGTAATAATTATCCTTTTTATTTACCTAAAAATTAAATTAGTTTCCAAGAGTATTATCATATTCATTGTAAAAAAATTTTTTTAACTTTACAAAAGAGATTAAGATGATGACATGTATTTTTAAAAATATTTAAAAAATAAATAAAATGAGATACATATCACCGTCTTAACTCCGTTTGTGGAGTTAAAAAATTTCACTAACAGTATATAAGATAATTTTTTTAATTTTAATTTAGTTTTAATTTTAATTTTTTAAATACAAAATAATATTACAATCTGATAATTAAAATTAGAACTTTAAATAAGTTAAAAAAGTAACTAAATTTTCATTGTTTCGAAATCTCCGTGAAATTTTCCTTTTGAAACTTCTCTTCCATGGCGAACAACAATTTTAACTCAACAGAAATCGAAGACTTGAAGATCAGAAGTGTCAAAAGAACGAAAAACGGGGAGTTCAAACCCCTCGATGCTGGAACTCTAACGAAACAAAATTCCAGTACTTCTTACAAAGATTCACTCATGAGCCAGGCTGAGCCTTCCAACTTCTCTTTCATAAGTCAACCATCTTTTATAGATGAAGACTCAGATCAAGAATTAGACCTTGATGATGAGATACCTACCATTCTTCTCTCCAAAGAAGAGAAGAATCGAATCAGGAAACCATGGCAGAACACCATAATCACCAAAATCTTCGGGAAGAATGTCGGATATAATTTTCTGTATCCGAGAGTTATGGCTCTATGGAAACCAAAAGGAGGCATGCAATGCATCGACCTGGGGCAAGATTTCTTCCTCTTCAAATTTAATAATCAGGAAGATTTCCAAAATGTTCTATATGGGGGACCTTGGTTTGTCGGAGGATATTATCTTACAATAAGATTGTGGGAACCTGGTTTCGTAGCTGACTCGTCAAAAACATGCTCCACGACTGCTGTATGGGCTCGATTACCAGGATTACCAATAGAATTTTTTGATAAAACCATACTGCAGAGGATAGGAAATCAGCTGGGGACTCTTCTGAAAATCGATACGTTCACGGAAATTAGTTCAAGGGGTAAGTATGCAAGAATCTGCATACAAGTTGATTTAGATAAACCACTAGTCCCCAAAATTCGGATAGGAAATCTTATCCAGCCAGTTATGTATGAGGGAGTAAACCTTTGTTTTCGGTGTGGTCTCTTAGGTCATAGAAAAGAGACATGCTCACTGGAGAAGGAAACACCATCTGAAAATGCAACCACGCCTCAGGAAAGTAACATGGAAGAGGAAAGTAATAATAAAGCAGCTACTGAGGAATTCGGACCTTGGATGGTAGTTACTAGGAGGAAGAACAGAAAGAGCAAAGATCCAAAGACGGGTAAGGAAGACCCGAACCACAATAGAAATAAATCGGGTCAAGGATCCGAAGGGAAGGGGAAAGCTAAGATTGATAGCCACGTGAATGACAGACCACAACGGTCAATTTTTAGCTTCACTGCAGAAGCAAGCACTAGTGATGTGGCTGAGAAAAGACAGGATACTGAAAAAACATCAACCATGAAAATTCGGACCATAGAGTTGGAACCAAACCATACTGAATCTTCTAGTCTGAACTCAATCAAACCAGACCAGACTAGTAGAAATGGCACTGTTCGTTTATCGAGTAAAACAAACAAAAACCAAATATTCAAGAACACTGCAAGTCAGAAACACACAAAGGCAGAAACGATACGCACACAACATGTCGGATATACAGATCAGCTTCGACAACTTGGAATTGATGGTCTTGGTGCTGGAAGGAAGGGCAACAACACTCAAGAAAGCGATAGAGACACTACCAAACAGAAATATTCAGGAGGAATCATGGAGTGTGGAGGATATAATGAAAGCAGGGAACACAATGGTATTAAATATAGATCCACCAGACCTACAGAGTGTCGCTCAACTGCTAGTAGAGAATTGCCAGACGGTGATGCCAAAACAAGAGAAAACTCTACTAACTTCTCGGGGGATCAATCTAAATCTGGTACCGATCGACACAGTGAGGACATGGAAGTGGAAAGGGGACAGCAACGCAGCCACAATTGTCTCAACGTGTCCCATGAAGGAACTCATTACAATTGTGATCAAGAATTCGTGGAATTCATGCAGGGAACAAATGGTGATGTTCCTACCTCAATACCATCAGAAGCCAAACTTAATTTGCAAGAAGTGGTCAGGGGAGAAGATACTGTTGTCGGAGCTAGCAACATGGCTATTGAACCAATCAACAATTGATATTGCCCCCATAAGGTTCATCTGCTGGAATGCGAGAGGGGCTGGAAGTCCTAATTTCAGACGTGCGTTCATGGAACTAATAAGACTCAATAATCCAAGCTTAGTGATCATTACAGAGACAAGGATTTCGGGGGAAAGAGCTGAGCAAGTATGCAACTCACTTGGTTTCTCCAATTCATGCCGAGTGGATGCTGATGGTTTTTCAGGAGGTATATGGCTTCTTTGGCAGGCTACGGAAATCAATGTACAAATTCTACACAAATCTCCTCAGGCTATACATGCATCAGTCCAGGTTAATTATTCTTCCCCTTCTTCTGTTAGTACTAATAATCAATTTTGCCCATGGATTTTATCGGCTATTTATGTGCGTCCTAAGATAGTTTGGAAACGCATTTTGTGGGAAGAATTAAAAGCTTTTGCCGATACTCATAATCTTCCATGGATGGTTATGGGGGATTTTAATGAAATCATAGATGATTCTGAAAAATTTGGTGGAAAACCAATTAATAGAAAAAGAGCTAATATGTTTAAAGAATGCATGGAACATTGTAAAATGATTGACTTAGGATTTGTTGGTGATCAATTCACATGGACCAACAAAAATCATTATGGTCAAGTCATAAGAGAGAGAATCGATCGAGCTTGGGCTAATGGGGACTGGAAGACCATTTTCCCAAACACGATAGTTTTTCACCTATTTAAAATTCACTCTGACCATAATCCAGTGATGGTTGACACCAATCCCCGATCACCTCACTTTGGTCCTCGTCCTTTTAGATTTGAGACGATATGGTTCACTCATTTGGATTTTAAGAACGTGGTTAAGAGTTCATGGAATCAAGCTAACCACGAAATTCTTACAGCTATTGACATATTCAAGGAAAATGTCTCAATTTGGAATAAAACTACATTTGGAAACATTTTTCAAAGGAAAAAGAATCTCCAAGCAAGACTTAAGGGGATTCAAAATGCTCTTTCAAGACATAATAGTAATAGACTACTAGACCTAGAAGAACAGCTTGAAAAAGAATACATGGACATTCTTAAGCTGGAAGAAGAATTGTGGGCATTAAAGTCTAGAGTTGATTGGATTGAGGATGGAGATAGAAACACTAGATTTTACCACATTAGTACACTTCAACACAGAAGGAGGAATAAAATCTTTACTCTTAAGGATGCTATAGGAGTATGGCATGAGGATGCAAATGAAATCAAAAATATCATTAATAGTCACTTCTCTACTATGTTTGACACTACACATGTCTTAACCAGACACACAACCAGTTAAAAAGTAGATTTGGGTCGAGGATAAATGATATAGAAATATTAACCTTGATTAAACCTCGATTAAACCTCTTACAATCAAAGAGGTTTTTACGGCTGTAAAATCTATGAAACCCCTTAAGGCCCCGGGTCCTGACGGACTTCATCCGATATTCTATCATAAATGTTGGGATATTGTTGGCAACTCAGTCTTTGAGTTCATTAACAATGTTTTCTCAACCAATCAGGTTCCTGATAAGGTTAATGAGTGTCTCCTTTGTCTTATCCCGAAGGTTTCTAATCCGGAGCAAATTTCTAACTATAGACCCATTAGCCTTTGCAACACAATTTACAAAATTATTACGAAAGTCCTAGTCAATAGAATTAGACCTTTTCTCTCGAGAATCATTCATCCTATGCAAAATAGCTTCTTAGCTGGAAGGAGAGCTCATGATAATGTTATTATAGCTCAAGAAGTAGTTCACTCATTTAGGAGGAAGAAAGGAAAAAAGGGATGGATGATGGTCAAAGTGGACCTTGAAAAGGCTTATGACCGTCTTGAATGGAGTTTCATTAAAAAGGTTTTGGAGTTTTTCAACTATCCAAAGAATTGCGTTGATCTCATAATGTCCTGTGTCTCTACTTCAAGTATGACTATACTTATTAATGGTGAAAAATCAGAGAGGTTATCTCCGTCTCGGGGTATCCGGCAAGGTGATCCACTATCACCATACTTGTTTATACTTTGCATGGAATTTTTATATTTACAAATCCATGAAGCTTGTGAAGATAAGCTATGGGTACCCATTCAACTTAAAAAAGATGGGCCAAAAATTTCTCACCTCTTTTATGCAGATGATCTCCTTTTGTTCGGAGATGCATCGATTACTACTTGTTGTACCATACTAAACATTCTCCAAGGCTTTTGTCAGGAATCAGGACAAAAAATTAACATGGATAAATCCATTTTGTTATTCTCATCTAATCTGAGCTCCGAACAAAAGGATTATTATGGTGAGATAATGGGGATGAAGCATGCTGAGGAGGTTGGGAAATATCTCGGATTCCCAATTACAAAAGGTCACAAGGATGCTAGTTACAGATTCATCATCGACAAGATGAAACAAAAATTAGCCGGATGGAAAACTAATGTGCTCTCCTTTGCTGGAAGGTCAACACTTATAAAATCAGTTTTCAATGCCATTCCAAACTATTATATGCAAGGAACTTGTCTTCCAAGGAAAACTTGCGAAGAAATTAATAAATTATCTCGCAATTTTCTTTGGGGATCAACGGAAAACCGAAAGAGAATGCATATGATCGGTTGGGATACAGTTACCTCAGACAAAAAGGAGGGAGGCTTGGGTATAAAGGATATGCATCACCTAAATAGAGCCAATATGGCCAAGATTAGCTGGCGACTACTTAGGGAACCAGAGAATTGTTGCACAAAGTTACTAACTAATAAATACTCTAAGAATGGTGTTTTTGTTAAAAAACATTGTTCCCCCCTTTGGAAAGGTTTGCGTAAGGCAAGTGATGTATTAGAAAAAGGGATTAGATGGGTGGTTAAGAATGGGAACAATACCTTTTTCTGGACTGATGATTGGACGGGAAATGGACCACTGGCTTCTATTATCTATGGACCTTGGTCAACACAAGATCTAAATCTCAAAGTTTGCATGGTTATAACTGATAGTGACAACTGGAACTTTGCGTTATTGAGTGCACAAATCCCAGATGAATTAGTCCAAAAAATTCGAGCAATTCCTATCCAAAGAGAAGGGTTTAAAGATGATTCTATAGCTTGGAAATACTCCTCTGATGGATGTTTTTCAATTGGATCAGCTTATAATATTGCCAAAGGATTCATTCCCAGAGTTAATTTAAACTGGGAGGATATATGGACAGCCTAAACTAATCCAAAAATCCAACATTTTCTATGGAAATGTGGACACAATAAAGTGGCCACTAGACACACTCTTGCTATTAGGGGATGCAACATTTCTCCTCATTGTCCCAGGTGTAATCTAGAACTTGAAACTTTAACTCACTGTTTGAGAGATTGTCAGTTGGTCCAAGAAATATGGAATATGTTAAACATTCCTGATAGCCTCATTTACTGCTGGTCCTTTAGTACAGAGGAGTGGATATCTATAAATCTGAAATCTAATGCCAGGTCTAGCAAAGGAATACCATGGAATGTGGTTTTCCCAATCAGTGTTTGGATCATCTGGAATAGCAGAAATAAAACCACTTTCGAAGGGAAGGAAGATTCAAGTTTAATCCTTATAAACAGGGTGTGGTATTATGCTAAGGAATACTGGGCTGTAATGAACAGACCAAAGAATACAAGAAGCTTAATAGAACTCAACATATCCTGGAAACCCCCACCCCACTTATTCTTTAAACTAAATACTGATGGATCTTCCATGGGAAACCCAGGACAAGCAGGTGCTGGGGGATTATTGAGAGATTCAGAGGGTAAATGGCTGGGAGGTTTTGCCAGAAACTTGGGAAACACAACCAGTACTTGTGCTGAAATGTGGGCATTGCGAGATGGATTGAAGTTGGCTGTTTACAAGGGATACCACAACCTTATAGTTGAAGCAGACTCTCAAATAGCCATCAGGTATGTTTGTGAGAATGTCATTGACTCACATCCTTACAGCTCTCTTGTTTTTGACTGCAGGCAATTGCTGAAACAACTGAGAAATGTGAGGATCGAGCATGTGTACCGTGAGGCCAACAGTTGTGCTTATGAACTTGCAAAGCTTGGGAGATCAATGGATATAACCTTTGCTGTTTTTGATTTCCCACCTAGTTGTATTCGGAATAATCTTATGTTTGACTCCATGGGTTGTAGCTTGCCCAGATCTGTTAGTTGTAGTTTAACTAGATCTTAATATTTTGGATGCATTATTCACCAAAAAAAAAAATCTCCGTGAATTCCACATCACAGCCAAACCTTCAGCTATAAGTAGTTGAATTCTAAGTGGTTGAGTCAAAGACGCTGCTACGCATATCTTAATTCTAATCACATCCGAATTATCCTAACCGTTGGACTACAAACGCTTGATGAGAACGGTGAAACAGCGTTGTATGATTTGATCAATGACAGTGCATTCTTCTATGTACTGTGTTTTAGAGATGAGGTGGACTGGGTTGGATTATATTGATATTAGAATTTACTCCTAATTTTGTTGTGGCGAGGTGAACTCTGCAGTCTGCAATGCCTTCTTTTCTTTCAGTGCAGGCGCATGAGTTAGGCAATGATGAGATGAGTCTCAGACTGACATTGAACATTCCTCACTTGATAAATAGCAAGTGTTGCGATGCAGGCAGTATTCTTGTGAGAGTGGTCACTTTGGCACAGACGAAGAAGGTGAATGAAGTTTATAAAATTGCAGCAGGATAAATAGTATACATCTTTCGTTTTGGCAACAAAACTTGAAAGTCATTTAGTGATATCAATTTTGCTTCTTTTTTTTTTTCTCTGACCGAATCTGTCTCTCATCTCATATGGAAGTCGTATTCCCTCATGCCGTGATTTCTTCAGAAACTTGTTTGATCCGAAGCTTCAGTCCATCCAAAGGTCGTGAGCCCATAATACCTGATTTTGGGTCAGATCATTGTTCAACAAGATCAGGAACTGCTAGAAGAATGGCCTTCAACGAATCTGAAAACAAGGGCTAATAATTTTTGAGCAACGTAGGCCTTGCTGATGATTCTCCCAGCGCCCACCCAATGATGAACAGCGACGTTACTGATACATTATGCTTGCTTAAAGAGAGTTGAAGTTTCCTCGAATAATCATTAATTAGCCTCCTGCCAAGGCTTTACTATATTCCTATATTAATACAAGAGAAAAGTGGAAGGAGAAATTATCAACATTGGAATTCAATTCATTGAACTATTATTACCCACCGCCTACCATTGTAGTGTATAGGAATATAAACATTCAACAACCAGCACAAGTAAACTGCTACAATCTCTCATGTATGCTCGCATCTCAGTAAACAATCCAGATCCGGTACAAACACCGTTCTTATCTTTACATATGCAAATAACTTTGAAATTTAACAGACAAGCATAGGTCTAAAATTTCTCGAAGATTAATTCTGTTACAGAAAACAACACTACTTCACCAAAAACAACCAGCAAGACCACTATGCTGCATAGAAAGCATTCTGATTCCATACAACTAGCTTATTATGATTTGCAGTATTCCAATAGCATTTCACCGCTTCCTCTCGTCTACACAGCAGCAAACGTCTACAAGGAATCTGAGTCAAAGACATGACAGATGCATGAGATTAATTGCTGTTTTTTGAATAGCCTTTGAAAATGGTTTCAAAATAACATGCTGGAAAGATAACGGGAATTTGGTATCTATCACTCAAGAAAACCAATGCGACATTCAGATTGATATTTTGAAACTAGTTAGGTTCAAAAAGAAATGCTCAAGCCATATCATATTATTCAACTACCAAAACCATCACAATTAGGCCACAAACTGAACTTCTCTATGCAACTATGAGAAGGATTATAAATAGCATTAAACTTTTGGACTTATAAAAGCAGGTTCAGCGTAGATACAAAATTATAACCAAAATCACATTTATTTAATCTACCAGGATAAGAAGGCTATCCATATTCCATGCTACCAAGCACATATTTTTTCTCATATTAGATACTGCTGCTAGCTACAAAAGAAGAGCACTTGATTTTTTCACTGTGCGTTTAACAAAAAGGTCTGTGCAATGTTTGCTTGCAAGCACATAAACAGTAAGAAAAACTATGTAATGTTTGCTTGCAAGCACATAAACAGTAAGAAAAACTATGTATGAAATCTATCACTAGAAACCATTAAATCAGCTTGTCTACAAAGGTTTTCATAACATAACTAAATCTCTATTGAGCAAAAGCAGTTAAAAATGTACAGGTAAAATCAAAAGGATTGAGAAAAAAAATTAAAAATTGAATGCCATGGATTAACCTATATGTTACAATAAAGTCGATGAATAACTTACTCAATCCCGCCTCTTATCACAATTTCATCTGGGATACCCAATCCTGCACCAATTCGCTCACAAAAGTTATCTTACTTGCATATATATAAAGCATCTTAATTACCACAAGAACTATAAGGACAAGCAACAGTCAAGAATTAATTTCAAACTTAGACAGTGAAGAAATCACAGTACCTTTTCCACTCCAGCTTATTATGTTCTTCCATCTTTTTCACTTGACTATAACACTAGTTTGAACCCCTGTGACAGGAAATCATTCCTGAAAAAATCCAACAAAGATCCATATGACTAAGTTGCATCCAGTAACCAAAACGTGAGTAATATACTACTACTTGCATAATGGGCTGTATTTGTCTATGCTTTTGCATGCCAATGTCAACGGTAAAGCATATTACCCTCCCACCTTTCATAGGGCCTCACCGTTTAAGGTTCAAACCAACAGGATTCACGCTTCTCAGAAAACAGCATTTTCCTAACATAAGAAACTTACATTGGCATTTGCCAATTACTGAAAGCCTAATTGTATGACAATGCATCCCTAATTAGACGAAAGCAATTACCGCTACAATGATCAAACGTATGTTAACAAAATAAACACTGCAAAGGGAAAATTTCTTGTGTTCCGAGGGAAGGCAAGGGGCAAGGGTTACTTACATCTTCTTGATATCCTTATCATCCTCTCCATTATGCTGCCTTCTGTTGACATTAAGCGAAACGAGGCTTTGCAAGCAAATCTCTGTTTCATATGAAAGAAGCATACCAGGGATCCAGACATTATTGAACTTCTTGTTCTTCAAATCATACCAGAAAAGACTGATATTATCTTGTTCCAACAAAACTTGATCACCACTCCTTGAGTAAGCCAGAGGCTTCATAAACCTCAAACTAATCCCGTCTTCATTGGCAATTGAAAACAGTGTAGTCCAAGACTCCTTTACCCCATATTCCTTCATCACCCAAAGATCAACTCGAACATCACCACAAATAGCTATCGCACACAAACATCCTCCCAAAACTCCAACATTCAATTGAGATATCTTATCTTCGTACTCAGGTTGTGGCACTTCCCTGAAATCTTCAGCTCCTAAATCCAACGCTACAATCACATTTTCCACCGAAAGTTGAACTTTTCGAGTCAGAACCCAGTGTAAAGCTCCACTAGCAAAAACCCCATTGTCTTCAGGAAACGAAAATACATTAGGGATATCTTGAATTTTTCTCCACCTATTTATCTTCAAGCTGCAAACTTTAACTTCTGGTTTTAAAGCCTTACCATCAACCATACCATGATGCATAATTTTAACGACCTTGTAGTCATCAGTAATCGGGTCGTGACCGAATCCGTAAACGTAACGGTTGCAGGAACCGAGAGAAGGTAAAACTCGGTGCTTTCTAGTGGACGGATTCCAAATAGCCATGTCTTCAACTATGTTACGTATGCAAAGCAAGCCGTCGCATGATCCCAAGATCTTGACTCCATGGTTATAACTCATCAAGGGGTGTTCGAGCTTGACGAAAGGACCGAGAGAAGCGAGATCAGCGATATGAAGGTCTGAGCTTCTGAGGATGACGGTATGGTTCGTGTGGGACCTGAGGGAGTGGCGGAGATGCAGCTTGATGAAATTAGGATCGTCGATCAAAGATCGCCACAGCTTCGAAACGCATCTGACGCGGAGCAGATACTTAACGGGTAAACGGCAGAGGATGTCGGCGATTAAGTCGAGTGGGGGATTCGCCATCGTTTTCTTCGGCTCCAATTCCAAAGAGTAAAGCACTAAAGCAGTGAGCTTTTTGGTCTAGGTCTAGGTCTGGTTAAGAACAGAGAACAGTTGGAAACGTATGAAAGAGATAACAGTTCTTTTTCCCACCAATGAACACGGCAAGACATATGATCCATGGGACCATGGTCCATAGCCAGTGGCACTTTTCTCTTCTTGTCTTTTTTTTCTTCTTAAATAAACTTATGGTCAATCCTAAATATTATTTGGAAGTGGTTATCGGGCCGTTTCAAATTTTTTCGGCTCGGTCCATTTAAAGATCGGGATCGGTAGGTCCCGGTTCAGTTCTAATTTTTTTTGAACTTAAAGCCCGTCATTGTACAGGCCTACGCAATGGCACGCTGCTACACATTTGAAGGTCATTGCTCGTCAATTTAGAGAGAGTGAACTCTCTCCCTCCATTTTTTTTTGAATTTTTTTTATTTTATATTTTTCTCTATAAATATCCATTCATTTTCTTTCATTTTTCTTTACATTTTCTTTCATATTTTCGCTCAAATCTAAATACTCATCTACTTTTATTCTCTTAATACTCACTCATACTCTCTCATGACTCACTCAAACTCTCTTAAATTCACTTAAATTCTCTTATTCCAAAATTATAATATCATCACTTTACTCTCTAAATTTTGTTTTTCCTTTTATTTTACAATTTTCCAAATTTTACTTTTAATTTTCAAGTTCTAACTTCCAATATATTTTATATTTATATATATATATATATCCTACATCTATTTTTTTTAATTTTAACATGTATTTATTTTCAAAAAAATATAAAAAAATGTTAGATTTCTTTCGTTATTCATGTTCTGTTTCTCGACCTTTTGGTTCTACTGAAATCCCTAATTTGGGTGACGAATCATTTAATGAAATCGAATCCGATATTCATCCAAATGAGGAGGAGCTTCCTTCAGTACCATCGATTGGTCGTAGTACTAGTCATCATGGTGGTCGTGGTCATGCTCAAACACAACCATCAGCTATTACTACTGCTGCTACATCATCAAAACCGACAAGATCGAAGATTAACCGAAAAGAATAAGCAAGGTATAGGAGTATTTCGACATTGTAGTAAAAGAAGGTACGACGAATGAATATTGTGCTATTTGTAAATTGTATAAAGGCTTTTACGCTTATAGCTCCAGTGGAAGTGGTGGCGGTACAGGTACATATAAAAGACATTTCATTGGTACACATAAAATTAATCTAGATGCTAAGGAAAATTAAATTATTGAAAGCAAATAATCTCAAATTAATGTACATGATGGTGGAAAAAAATTTAATTTTATTAATGTTCAAGCTGGACGTGGTTTAGTTAGATTTGTAGTTAGGATTGAACAATCATTCACAATTTGTGAAAAAATAGGATATTTAGAATTTGTTTGTAAATATTTACAACCTGCATATAAATCTATTTCTAGACATACATTAAAAAAAGATTGCATGGATATGTTTAAAGAAAATAGACAAACTTTAATTGATAAACTTAGTAATATTTCGTCTAGGGTTAGTTTAACTAGTGATATATGGACTAGTACTAATGATATAAGTTATCTTGTTATAACTTGTCGTTTGATAGATGAAGATTGGTGCATGCAAAAACGAATTTTATCGTTAGATGTAATAGAAGAGGCACATAATTCATATACTATTCATAAATATATTACTAAAGTTTGTAAATTATATGGATTCAAAAATAATAAAGTTTTTGCTATTACTTTTGATAATGCTTTGAGTAATACTGCAGCTATTTCTATGTTAATTAAAAGTTTAAACTCAGTTATACAATGTGTATTTTTTCATGCAAGATGTGCATGCCATATTATAAATTTGTGTGTTCAAAGTGGTTTTAGTTCTACTGGTACTAGTAGTGGCATAGGTCCAATTGATAAAATTAAAATTTTAGCAAAATGGATCCGCATCCCAAATAATAAACGTGAATGGAAGTAACTTTGTATAGAAAATAATATACTTGTTAATGTGTTTTCGCTTCCCGTGGAAACAAGGTGAAACTCACTTCATCGTTTGTTTTCTTCTGTTTTACCTTATAAAGAAGTTATTACTCTTTTGTATAACAATTATACAGGTAGCTTGTATTTAGCACTTTATGAAGAAGATTGGATTTTTATTGAATGTTGTGTTGATTTATTATCCACTTTTAAACATGCAACCGAAAGATTTTTAACTCAATTTTATCCAACTACACCTTATTTTGTTTCTATTATCTATACAATGTTTGATAAATTTGTAAAATTTAGGGGTCATGAAACTTTACGTTCCTTTGTATATGATATGGAGGAAAAATTTTAAAAATATTGGGAAACAATTCCTCCTTTTTATTATACTACAACTTTACTAGATCCTAGTCAAGGTAAAGTAAATATATATATTTTTTTATTGTTATAAAGATTTTTCTTGATCTTAATTCTATTGAGGATCAAAAGTCCTCAATTAACAATTTGTTTTTAGAATTGTTTAATATTTATGAAGCAGAAAGGAAGCAGTTTAACTTTAATAGAGGACAAGAAGATTCGTACGAAGAAACCGAGAGTAGCAGTAGCAAAGGAAAAGGTTTTTTGAACGCAATTAAACAAGCAACAAAGAATAGAATGAAGCTAAAAGAAAAAGCTAGCAGCTTTGGATTAACAACTCAACGAAGTTCTAACTTCAATGAGATAGTATTTTTTTTAAGGCAAGATTTTTCTGTAGGTAAAACTTTGATCTTCTCAAATGGTGGAAATAAAACAAAAAACAATTGCCAATTTTAGCTTCCATGGCCCGAGATGTTTTTGCGGTGCAAGTTTCTTCTATTGCTTCAGAATCTGCATTCTCGACATGTGGAAGAATTATTGGAGATCATTGAGCCACTCTTAATCCGAATTCATTGTGCATGTTAACATGCTTTAACGATTGGTTTGACACAGAATCTCGCAATGTCGAACTTGGAATGACCAATGAATTCGCTGATAATAATTTAGAGGAGGAGGAAGAAATTTTTAAGGCAATCCGTATAAATTATAAAGAATAAGTAATAACTTTTTTTTGTAAATTGTATGTAAAATTATAAATAAATTTAGTCATAGTAAATATTTTCATGGACTACGATCTCGTGGTTTTTACCTTTCAAATTTTTAAGGGGTTTTTCACGTAAAAAATCTTTGGTCTCCTACTTGCTCCTTTTTCTCCTTTGTTATTTTAATTTATTATTTTATTTTTATTATTATTAAATACCAAATTAATTAATGATATGCTTATCTATGTTTAAAAATAAATAAATATTTAAAATACAAAATGAATGAATATTTTAAAAACATATTAAATAAATGAATAAATATTTTAAATCCAAAATGATATACTTACTTATATTTTAAATGATAAGTAAATTATATTTTAAATGTAATAAGTAAGTTTAACAAAATTTAAAAAATTTTAGAAGTAATATAATTTTTTTAAACTAACAACTTTATTAAATAAGTAACTTTATCACTTTATCATAATAACATTATTTATATTTTGAATCAAATATCAAATATCATAATAACTTTATCATAATATCATAATATAGCTTTAGTTTACTATAACAATAATTTTATTAGATAATTTTATAGTAATTTATCTTTAAATTATTGTTATATTAATTAAATAAATTATAATAATTTTATAATAAATTATTGTTAAAAATAAATTTTGAAGATTAAAATATAAAAATATATTAACATAATTATTTTTATTAAATGAATTAATATAAAATTTAAAAACAAAAAAAAATCGGGCTAGCAGGTTTAGCCCGACTCGACTTGGTTCAAGATGAACCAGTTCACTAAGCTGAATCGGTTCATCAACCTGTTTAGATCGATCATGTTTGATAGTGTGTCGGACCAATAGGGTACTAAATAAATACTTTAATAAATTTACAAACAGTTATGTATCATTGTCTTAATTTAACTTGAAGAGTAATTTAACTCAAATTATGCATTTTTTTTTTTGGTGAATAACTCAAATTATGCATTGGACGATAATAGTAAAGGAAAATGTTAGGTACTTATCATGGACGCATAATATATAGCCATAAATGAAGATTTTGTATTTAATATATTGTCAATAAATCCAATAATATTTATTTTTAAAGATTTTTATTTTAAATTTTATGAACTGATAATACAAATTATACAATATACTACGATTCATAGATAATGTATGAAGATTACTCATTAACATTACATCAATATAAACTCATATTACTTGGGCTAAAATTGATTTATGGTTTTTCAATTGTACATGGAAAGTTGTATAATGTCCACGGTCCATCATTATTCATCATGTTATTTGTCCATTCCTTTTCTTGTATGTATCGATTATCAAATAGGAAAGTCCGTCCTCTCTCTATTTCAAAAGAAGAAAAGGAAAGCCTATCTTCAGTTACTAACCCACCTCGTTAACTTGGGCTGCACAATACACTTTGGACAATGAGCCCAAGGCCCACCACCCTAAGATTACGTACCCAATTTGATATTTGATCGGGCATTGGCTCATTGCTTTGCATTTGCATGAGTGAGACAATGTTCACTAAGGTCATTGTCCAAAAAAATAAAATCCACAGTTAATTTTAAGCATCATGGAAATGGGCCTTACTAATAACTTCCTTTTTCTGATGGCAATGGAATAATAACCCTGAGCTTATCGAAAAATGCAGATGATGGCTCTTAGAGGGTCAAAAGGCCAAGCACAAGCAGTGACAATTACAAGCTGTTGGGAACAAAAATATTTATAATTGAATAGACATTTAAAACATTTGAATAATTCATTGTCCGTGATAGTGTTTCGCCTGCCGATCTTGAAAAATTTTCCATGAAGCAGCAGAAACCAACACGCTATGCTTTATAGCTAGTGTACAACATATGAAAGAATTTATGATTTTATCTTCTACAAGCAATACATACAGCCGCCTCCCATGGATTAAAAATCTCACACGCAGTCGTTTATTTTGCTGAACCTGGCATTGTTGTGATTGTCTTTTGCAATCTCACTGTCCTTTGACCTCGATTGGAAAATTTTAGCCGCCAATGAAAATGAGAAAAAGGGAAAAAATGCCTTTTTTTTTTACGTTCCATAGGGCCTTTGACTCAATGAAACCTTAAATTGCAATAAACATGTGTAAAAATGGTGATTACTTTATATAGCAATCAACAAAAATTAGTCAAATGCAAAGATAATCATGCTATCGTATGATTTAAGCCATGTAATAGATGCATATTACTAAATTTCATTAAAACAAAATTTAGCTTTACTTGATAAAAAAAATAAAAAAAAATTACTGATTTAATGATTATATTTCATAATCACTTTTTTTTTATTTTGTGACTTAACTATTAAATAAATACATCATCTAATAATTAAGTTACAAAATAAAAAAAAATGATTATGAATAACTATTAGATGAATGCATTCTTCACCTTCATCTCTTTCCATCTTTCTTATCATATAAAGCTTTAGAGTCTCTGCTCATTGTTGCCCAATTGCTTCTTTTCATCGGGACCATATCTAACGTTTGATTGATCCCATTGATCCCAGGCTTTGAGATACCGGGGATTCAACAGAACAGCCCATGCACAAATGGAGATATCACTTTCACTCACCCTTCGATTCGGGTTGGAGTGCTACGGGACCATGTGCCTCGGGCTGAATTATTACTCTGGCCAACTTCATCCACCACCTCGTCCACACACGTCTCCCACTTCATTAATTTCGGGTTTCGCAGGTGAGCCTGCACCAGTTGGAATCGTTTTGTTTTTGGTTTCTCCCCACCAATGGCTTTGGAGGTTTGTCAATGATTACCAACGAGGGAATAGTATACTGTTCTCTCCAATACCACGTAAGACTATAACTTTTTTAATCATAATTATTTTCATCTGTTTTAACACTAAGATATCCACAATCCACGCAAGCAAGATTTTGTTATCTGAGTCGAAGGCTTACCGTCTGACTGGAACTCTTGGCATCTTTATCTCTTTAGCTTATTTAAAATTCGCATGTCCTACCGAATGTTTATCTCTGCAAAACTTGACATTTTCAAAATCTATTGTGTAATAATCAACCTGCTAGGACAATCTACGACCTCAACTACAGCTAATGCAATTTGTAGATAAAGATAGCCACGTGGCTTTGTTGATGCACTGTTTTTGGGCCCACCTATCCTACACGTTTCATTTTCCATTTGTATTTTTTTAATTGCTTAATTATATAATTAGGACAAAACTAATTAACAATCATTAGCTATTTCCCAAAGATAATAAGAGTGAAAAAGCGAATTTGTCTACGACTACGAATGCCTTATTCCCTCCGCTCCATGCTAAATTTCAGATATAAAAACAAGCTTTGTCGGAGCCTCAATTTTCCACCTCTTCTATTTCATATCCATTCTTGAGCAAACCCGTAAAATGGCTGCAGATCAGAATTCTGATGATCCAAAAAGCCCACTTCTGCCTGTAAGTGATCCAAGCGAGACGTTATCAAGCTCATCCTTTTCTCTCAAATCCTTAGCCACGCTTAAATATTTCTACGTCCTGTTAGGACCCCTTCTGAGTGCCGTCATCTGCCTGTGTGTCAAGTTTGATGGCCCTGTGAGTAGCCGAAACATGTTAGCGGTCCTGGCGTGGGTGTTTGCTTGGTGGCTCACTGAGGCTGTGCCCATGCCAATTACCTCCATAGCGCCTCTCTTTCTGTTTCCTCTGTTTGGAATTGCTTCTGCCGATAGCGTTGCCCACTCTTATATGGATGATGTGATTACTCTGATTCTGGGTAGCTTCATACTTGTTCTTGCTGTTGAGCGCTACAACATTCATAGAAGATTGGCCTTAAACGTGGGTAACCTCTATGAATTTATTCGTTTGAGTATATTTTTCTCTTACAAATTGCTTCTTTGTTGTTAAAAATTGGCAAAGCAGCAGTAAACCTTAGAATTCCTTAACTCTTGTCTTTGGCCAACGTTTATCGAGTATCTTTGTCTCCGGGCTTCAGAATAAATAAAGTCGGTATTTTTTTTTTGCTGCCTCAGCGCTCAACAGTACCATTCCTACATTTTTCCTTCTGAAGTAAAACAAGAAAAAATTGTTGCTTTTTGTTCGGATATCAAATCTCCAAGTTTGGTATAATGCCATAGGAACCTATGTACTTGGGTTTTGCATAATTTCAAAGGAAGCTTCAGTTTCTGGATTCAAAGTAGAAAAAGGTTAGGAGATTGTGGACTATTTGAGAAATTAAAAAAAAAAAAGCTATATTCTTATTTGTTTATGTAAAAAGTAAAGGTGAAATGATACTGTTGAGTCGAGGCCATCAATACTTTGCCCGTACCAAGTACTCCAAATATGTCCCCCAGACCGGATGTTTAACCAATCCAAAAAGCTAAGCCTTCTGTTGTTATGGCTTTTTGTTACAGTTTGTGTCCTTTATCAATGAAAAAAAAAAAGAAAAGAAACAAGCAATTCTCTGTCTCTCTTTTGGGTAGACTAGCAATAATTTAACATGAAGCCACAGGCTAGAATTATAGAACGTGGTGAATTATTTGAAAGGACATTGCTCAACCATCGGTGTTGGTCCCACAGATTACGTTGCGGTTTTGTGGGGATCCCGTGAATCCACCTCTCCTCCTACTCGGCATCTGTGCCACCACAGCCTTCGTCAGCATGTGGATGCACAACGTGGCATGCGCTGTGATGATGATGCCTGTGGCCACCGGGATCCTACAGCGCCTGCCGGTAGGTCCCGCCCAGCCCACCCCTGTTCGCAACTTCTGCAGGGCTGTGGTCCTCGGCGTTACGTACGGCGCTCCCATAGGGGGAATGAGCACCCTCACCGGGACAGGAGTCAACTTAATATTGGTGGCGATGTGGAAGGGCTCCTCCCCAGATGCTCAGCCTATCGATTTCAACACATGGTTCTTCTTCGGCTTTCCCTTGGCTCTTCTGATTTTCTTCGCTTTGTGGGCCATACTCTGTCTGTTGTTTTTGTCCAGAGGCTCTAGCCAGGCCCTCGCTCCCTACTTGGACAAGGCCCACTTAAAGAGAGAACTGGACATGTTAGGTAAAGATCCCTGCTGATCTTTGACCCCTCCCCTACTTTCTTAGGCTAAATGGCTAATCCAAGTCTCATATTTGGTGTGAACAGGTCCAATGGCTTTTGCTGAGAAGATGATTTTAGCTGTGTTCGGGGTTCGTCCTTGACTACTTTATTTTCTCTAATTATTGACGGATGTTCTTAATGTCTTTAAATTAACAAGAGAAAGGTAAATGCAGATGATGATAGCTTTGTGGATGACCAGAAGCATAACAGAAGACATTCCGGGATGGGGAGCTCTCTTCCATGGCCGCGCAGGCGACGGAACTGTCAGTGTGAGTGAAAAAAACTTGCTACGAGAACGAATTTGTCGAGTCAAATTTGATGTGATCAAATATAATCTTAAACCTTGCAGGTTTTAATGGCTACCCTTATGTTCATAATTCCAAACAAGATGCACCCGGGAGAAAAATTGATTGACTGGAACGAATGCAAGAAGCTACCATGGAACATTATCTTGTTGATAGGGGCTGGTTTTGCCATAGCTGACGGCGTCCAGTCTAGTGGACTTGCTGATGTGTTATCAAAAACTTTGGATTTCTTGGAACAGGCTCCGTATTTAGCTATTGCCCCTGCAGTCTGTGTGATTTGTGCTATAATTACTGAATTCATTACCTCAAATGATGCTACCGCAACCCTCGTGCTTCCGCTTCTGATTCAAATAGCAAAAAGCATGCATGTCCACCCGCTACTCCTCATGGTCCCCGGAGCAATTGGATCACAATTTGCCTTTATGCTTCCGACCGGAACTCCTTCCAATATTGTAGGATTTACAACAGGGCATATCGATATCAAAGATATGATCAAGACAGGGCTGCCGCTGAAGATTGCTGGCACGGCGATTTTATCCCTCCTAATGCCTACGCTCGGTAAACGATTCCTTCTTATTCCATTTGTCACTTTCTTTATGGATGTGAAAACCAGTATTGGTGGGTTTATAATTAGTCAAATTTGCCATGGCAGGTGCTTATGTTTTTGGAACAAACGGAGTTCAATAGCTGCAAGGCAAACCGTGATATATCTTGTTGTTTATAAAGATAGTAAATTCATTGAGACAAAAATGTATAGGTTCAGCAGGAGTTCTGCAGCACCATGAGACGAAGAGCCGTTTATTGGCTTGGCTCGATATGTTTGCCATCATGTGATCGATAACAAGGGGTGTGTGGAGAACTCGAATCTCTTCTTTTGCTGCTTATGTTTTTCGTTTGATTATCATTTTCTATAATATGCTGGTGTAGCCTGTGTTTGCCTTTAACTTCTAAATTTTTTCAATATAATATTAGCAGCGATTAAGCTGAGGATTATTAACTAATACATTATCATTGAAGTTTTTAGTATTTTTAGATTTCACACATGAGCTTAAGATATTGATACATACCTTTTAAAAACTATTAAAAATAAAAAATGATAAAGTGAAATACCTGTAGAGTTTACGATTTTTATTGTTAGTGTACTAAAATCCCAAATGTATTAAACGAAATAAAAAAAAAATAAATGAAAACCACCTAATTTTTCAGCTGGGCACCGGCCAACTACGATCCAATCCACTATCCTTTATCCATATCTAAGGTGGGCTACAGCTTGCAGCACTGGCCTTTCACCATGAGCTACGTCATGAGATGGTTGGACCCATTACGTACCATGTGCAACCTTCTCTAATGACTACTAAATGCAGACGGGGCTGCCTGCAGTGCCAAAATCTTCTAACACTGCTCACTACTGGCCCACACCATTCAATTACGCAATGTGTGTCCCCCTCTTTATCATAACCCAACGATTTTGCTTTTCTAATTCATGTCGGTGCGCGCCAGTTCAGGTATTCGCCGCGTCACGGGACAGTCCATTAGAGTGGCTATATATTCCCAAAGTCCGGAGAGTGAAACACCACAACGCCGAAAGAAGAGACTTGAAAAAACCAAAAGAAAAGCAACGTTGCAAACTCGCTATGCATCAAAATTCACATTTCCTTACCCTCTTGCTGGCCTTCCTGTTCCTTTCACTCAGTTTCTCCGATGAAGCTCTCCTCGGAGGATGGACACCGATAGAGAACATCAAGGACCCGCACGTGACCGAGATCGCGGAATTCGCCGTAGCCGAATATAACAAGCAGTCAAAGGCAAGTTTAAAGTTGCTGAAGGTGGTCAAAGGCGAGACGCAGGTGGTTGCGGGGACGAACTATCGTCTGGTTTTGAAAGCGACGGATGGAAGCGCAACTAAGACATACCAGGCTGTTGTGTGGGAGAAGGCATGGCAGAATTTCAGGAATCTCACCTCCTTTAACCTTGTCAAGGGTTGACTTGATTTATGACCTAGGAATTTATGTTCATGTTTTATGCCTTTCTATGTTCGGTGTTAGACTGATTGGAGAATAAAATCTCTGTAACATATATTGGTTTGGTATGTTTATGAACGAACAAGCTTCTCTTTTCCTTCAAAAGTCAAGATTTAGACAAGATATAACAATCATAGAAGAATCCAATTCAGTGGATGGAATTCGCTGGGAGCACAAGTTTTGTTTGATGAATTCAGCAATAATTGAATATTGTACTGACCTTTTTTTTTTTAATTTTTTCAGAATTTGCATTTGAATAGACAATTTACAAGACAAGAACAAGTGAGCAAATGGATAAAAGAAATCGTTATAAAAATGTCAATAATAAGATGCATATTGGTTCTATTTTTTTTCTTAAATTCATAATTGTGCATTTGGCATCAATATACCATAACCGAAGGAATCATGCTAAAATCAGAACTGGTTAAGAGATTATTTTGCAAGTATGTATAGTATTGAATTTTTTAATGAATTAAAGAATTAAAAAAAAAAAAGACTTTGCTGAGTATTGTTACACTTCCTTGGTTCAACTCTCCTTAAAAAAATTAAAAAAGAAAAAAAAAACCTTGCATACAAAAAGTGATAAGAAAAAGTGAAAAATGAACTTCTTCTTCGTATATTTAGACATTATTTAAATCTTGAAATTATCATTGTTGGAAAAATTTTACATTTATCACTTTTAATTTGAATAAAATTAATCTCATGTTTTAAAACAGATAAGAATATATGTTGTTAAAATTTTTTTTTATTTACAATTCTATTTTTATTTATCTTCTTAAAAGTTGGTATTGCAAAGCCCGATGCTATGCATCGATAAAAATTAAAGTCCTTTTTACTTTTGTAGCAGGAAGATGGAGTGGGTTGTTTACCGCGTATCTTTTTTTGTTATTTATTTTGAAAGTAATAAAATATGACATGTTGATGATATGGCAAAAAAATATGATATATTGGGAAATAACTTGATAAATATAGTAGTTTGATAAATAAGATTTTAAATGACAATATTAAGAAAAAAAACTCTAAATATGATTATATCAAACATGGTTATAATATAATTTCTCATTTATGAAAGTATAAAAAAATGATTTTCTTTTTTTGGCATGTGAGATGGATTTCAATTATAAAACTAGAAAGCACGTTATTGATTTCATCCATTTTTTAAGTGCATTAATTTTTTTTATTTTATGATTTTGAAAAAAATTAATCATAATGATACACTGACAATTCAAGAGAAAAAAAAATTGTTCATACTTTAGACATCTAATTTAATTTTTTTTAAATAAACTAAATCATTAAAAAATACTAGTGCTAACCATGGCCAACCCTAAAAAAAAAAGATTTAAAGTACATTATCTATTTAATATTAAGGTTTAACTTATTTGTAAATACTAATAATTTTTGAGTTTATATATGATATACTGATAGTGTATAACTTTTATACACTGTTAATCAATAATGAGATGACACTTCATTAATGAGTAAAGTCTAAAAGTATACAAGCCTTTAAAACTAAATTTAAAAATTTTGTTAATATTTATTTTTAAGAACCTCCAAATGAGTTGTCAACTCATGATTAACTAAAAGTATAAAGAAACTATACATTATCAGTGCATCATATATAAACTCATAGTCTTTTTTGGACTGGTTTAGATTAATTCTGAGATTGATTCTGATGAAATTAAACATAATTATTGAGTAAAGAAAATTTTAATACAATAGTAAAAAAATTAAAGAAAAAAGGATGGAAGAGGAATTTAACTCCACTATTTTGTATTGTTCTAAAAGAGTTTACCACAAACCCTCTTTTTTAATTAATTATTAGATAAAAATATTTTTGTATATTTTTAAATATATATCAATATTGCAAATTATTTTACTTTTTTTTATAATTTTTTTATAAAATATTAGACAAAAATCTTATTATAGCAAAAAAAACAAAAGTTTTATCCATTTATTTTTTAAATATAAAAGAATTATTTAATTATGTCATAAAAATAAATAGTAAAATTAAAATTAATTTTGTATGGTTACAAAATTAAGTTTTTAATTGTTTTATTTGATTTAAAAAACAAAACTTTATTCAAACTTTTAATCGAATTATTAAGTAAACTAATTTTAAATAAATTGTACGAGGTTATGATAAATAATTATGGTAATTTTATATCAATTTAAAGTTAAAGTAAGAAAAATAATTTAATTAAAGCATTTAATAATTTACTTATAATCAATCATCTCAATTACTTCAAGTATGAAACAATAAATCAATAACTTTTTTAAGATCATGACAATTTTTTCACTAAACACTCACCTACTTTTTTACGTTAATACTAACATTTACAATAAAAAGCACTTTGTTAATCAAGAATGAGAATCATTACACTTATGTACTCGAAAATATAATCAATAAGTATAAACTTTTTAATCTTGTTTATTTTTTTATTTTCTCCTAGATAGTCTAGTATGAAATAAGAAAACTAAACAAAGTTATTAGATAAATGCTAAATATGATTATAATGATTTATGTAAAAGTATATTCTATAAATTAAGTAAAAACGGTTAAACAAGTAAGAGATGAATTAAAATAATTAAATCGTAAAAAATTATATAAAAACTTTAAAATAAATTTAAGGTTTATGTATATGAGATACGGATAATGTATAATTTTTATATACTATTAATCAATCACATAATACTATTTCATTAATGAAGAAAACTTAAAAATACATAAACTCTTAAAATAAATTTAAAAATATTATTAATATTTACATTTAAAAATTTATCCATTAATTTTTTTTTATCAGTGACAGAACATTTACCCATTAAATTTTGCTCGTTATATTTAAACTCTTGATATAATCCAAACACAACTTATCGACTCGGTATCGCTGGCGGCCATTTTAATAATTACAAGACACAGTGGAAAAAAAAATCGTAACTGAATGTTGAAGAGAGTGAGAATCTAGGATTTCTTTCAGAAAGAATAGGAATTTGTTTAACGAAGTCAGCTCCTGCCGCGAGCAGAACCGTCGCGCAGAAGCTCTCGCAGCCGGCTTCGCAACCTGATACCACTGCTACTGCAAACATCTACGACAAGTCATCGCCTACCAAAATGAAGGGGCTTTTCAAATCCAAGCCCCGAACTCCCGTTGATATCGTGCGGCAAACGCGTGATCTCCTTATCTATGCCGACCGCTTCCCCGATAGTCGTGAATCCAAGCGGGAAGAGAAGGCCAGTTTACTAAACCGCCTTTAATTATAGCACATTAATTATTTCGACTTGGTTTGGTTGCTATTCGATTTTTTTTTCCTTTGTTGATCTGGATCGTTTCTTTTTCCTTTGTTTTTTGAAAATTGGCCCCGATAAGAATTCAGTTGACGATAGTTTGGTCTGGATTTTGTAGAGCTTGAGCAGCTATTTGATTTACTAAAGTAGCATAGGTTCAGTGTCCGATCCTTTATATTTGGTCGTAATTTTGATGCAGATGGCAGAATTATATAAAAATATAAGGGAGTTAAAGTCTATTCTTTATGGAAATAGTGAATCTGAGCCAGTCTCAGAAGCTTGTGCACAACTGACTCAAGAGTTCTTTAGAGAGAACACACTACGCCTCTTGATCACTTGTCTTCCGAAGTTGAACTTAGAGGTAACACCAATTGACTATAATTTTGATGTCTTAAATATGCAAAATTTTCTTACTAAGAGTTATTGTTGCAGCACTGTGAGTTTATCCAATTGTTGCTTCTATGATATTTTGACGAGTATCTTTCTTTGCAGGCGAGGAAAGATGCAACTCAAGTTGTAGCAAATTTGCAAAGGCAACAAGTGCATTCACGGTTGATTGCTTCTGAGTACTTGGACGCAAACAGAGATCTTATGGATATTTTAGTAGCAGGGTAAGTGGCAATAGGAAAATGTTTGCAGACTTCATTATAACTATTTTCTATTTTGTCTTGTCGGGTGTTTAAGATTTGTGTAACAATAGGTAGTAGGTTGATTTCGATACAACTTTATTAGCACCTTGGATTTTCCTTTCTCTGTTATTGAGTTTGGAGAACTTAATGTTATAGCTAAGATTATAAGTTACTGATGGTTTTCAGTATTCTGTTTTATTCTTTTAATTAAGTTGATGCACTTCTTTCACTGGATTCTATTTATTGATCGAATTACATGGGTGCCATATATTTGCTTGTTTCTATAATCCTAATTTATGGATTTGATTTTTGGTTCATGCGGTCTTTTGGTTAGGCGGTCAAGTTGAGGTTTATTATAAGATTATTTTTTATCCATCATTTTGTCACCATCTTTTGATTCTTAAATGTCGTTTATTCAGTTATGAGAACACGGACATGGCTTTACATTATGGTGCCATGTTGAGAGAGTGCATACGGCATCAGACTGTTGCAAGGTGAGCATAGTCGACCAACTTAATTCATGACTTGGCTTCTCATCCTTTAGTGAATATAAATGAAAAATCCAAGTTTTCTCGTTCCTCTATCAAATCAGCTAGTCTTTCCGTCATCTCTGCACTCAAGAGGCAGTCTTGTCCAATTATTTCTAGTCCAATTATTTTCCTTCTTGTAATGGAATTTGAAAGAGAGCCTTACCTCCTAAAAATTTTTAATAGACGATCTTCAAAGTAATTGAAGATTTACTGATGCATTATTGGCTGGATGGTTTTGTTTGATTTACAGGTATGTTCTGGAGTCACAGCACATGAAGAAGTTTTTTGACCATATACAGCTTCCAAATTTCGACATTGCTGCTGACGCTGCTGCAACTTTTAAGGTTGAGTACTGCTGATCAGACTATGTCGAGATGATCTTTTTTTCTTTTGTTCTCTATATATCTCTGACTGTTGCACTTCTGAATCTGCATTTGTCATTGGAATCTAGTTTCAGATTTTCAGAACCACCTGTTGTTCGTTCCAGTTTCTGAAGTAGTGACTTGATTTGTTTTCCAATTTTATCATCTCCTTTTTCTAAAAAAGTTGTTGTTTGATGTTGAGTCATCCTCTTATGAACTTCCTCATCTTCCTTTGCTTCTCTTTTAAGGGTTTTGAGTTATGTGCTGACTGCTGATGTCATGCAATATCTTGTTTACAGGAGCTCTTGACAAGGCATAAGTCCACTGTAGCTGAATTTCTTTCGAAGAACTATGACTGGGTAAGTGTTGCTCTTCCATTACTGTCATCTTATAAATTGTGAAGCTTTGATGTTAAATATGAACATGGTATTTAAATAATTATGTCAGCTCAAAACTATTAGTACCTTTTATTTTTCTGGCACAATTACTGGCAGTCTAAAATATTTTCCATTAGAATCATTTTAAATTCTCTTTCATAGTTGACTGGATATTTTTATCACATAGTTGTAAATTGTAATGATGCTACAATAGTGACATTAAGAGTCTGAATTTCTTCTTCATGCCTATTTTATGTTGAAAGTTTTCATCGACTAGAGTTTAATGAACTCAACCTTGTTTTTTGTTTCAGTTTTTTGCAGAATATAACTCCAAGTTGCTGGAATCTACCAACTATATTACAAGAAGACAAGCTATCAAGGTATGACGCTTAAAAAACAAACAGCGAGTGTTTTAGTGATTCTTTTTCAATCAAAACTAAAGGTTGGCGCTTTTAAACGTGCTTTAGTTCACATTAGTATTTATAAAGGGTTCATTTGCTGATTTAAAACTGAAATAGAGTTTTAGAAGTATGAGCTGTGGAAAGAACGGTTTACCATTTTGGGATTTGAAACATCAATAGTTTCGTAAGTGAAGGATATACAAAATTGCTGCTTAAGATTTGACAACTCAATCCAATTGAAGTTCTGTCTTTAAACTGTTGAAAGCATGATGGTATGGTGGGTGTTTTGTTTATAAAGTTCTTGATATAATACATGGTGGTAGCAATTCTAGTTTTAGTTGCTAAAGACACTCTATTTATCCTTTTTTTTTTTATAAACTTTTCTCTTCTTGATGTTTCAGTTGTTGGGAGATATATTGTTGGACCGCTCAAATTCAGCTGTTATGACCAGATATGTGAGCTCAAGAGATAATTTAAGGATTCTTATGAATCTTCTAAGGGTTTGATACTTCCCCATATTTCTTGCTTTCATGTTTGGTTTTCCCATTTTATTTTTTGGGAGTTTGATATCTTGATGTTATTTTAGTCTAACAAATACACTATCCAACTTGGCATATTGCATATCTTACATGAAGCTTTAAACATGAAATAGCTTTCAAAATGAGTTGCTATTGACTATTTTCACAAACGGTAGGCATAAATTAGTAAATATTATTCATTTTTTAGTTTATGGGGGTAAAATTTAAATAATACTGGCCTATAACTATGATCACCCCAGTAACTGATAACTAGTCAGAGTTTACCTTTTAGTATTTAAGACCAACTACAATGTTTTTCTAAATTTGCTGTTATTTTATGGAATAAACTTCAAGCACTAAATAGTGAATTCCTTAATTTGCAGGAATCAAGCAAGAGCATCCAAATAGAAGCTTTTCATGTTTTCAAGGTGTCATGTTAAATTTCTTTTCCTCTTGGGAACACTTACTCTCTAGTTTGAAACATTAAATTGCTTGATTTCATTTGATTGTTTACATTTTTTGTCTATGTTTCTACAGTTGTTTGCTGCAAATCAGAATAAGCCTCCTGATATTGTCAGCATACTCATTGCCAATAAAAGCAAGCTTCTACGTTTGTTTGCGGATTTCAAGACCGATAAAGGTGCAAAAAATAAACGTTTGTAACATTCTTTTTCCTTGAAAATTTCTGGGCTTGGCATTTTATATGTGATTTCCTGTTTTCTGTCGTGCAGAGGATGAACAATTTGAGGCAGACAAGGCTCAAGTTGTGAAAGAAATCGCCGCCCTTGAGCCTAGAGACCGGCCATAGTAAGCTCTAGCGTACTGTAATTTCATTTTCTTTATGTTATTAACACAAATTGACTGAATCGTTAATCACATGTAAAAAGGACGTGTGATATGTGAAAAAGCTCTTCTATCCTCTTTCGTAGAATCTTAGTTTATCACTATCTGTAATTCGTAATGTTTCTGATGAATTACAACTTAGTTGTCTGTGGACGAAAAAATGATATAGGGACAGCTATGGTGAAGATAAATAAATAATGTTATTTAAATTTTACATATCTTCAGTTTTCATTTTCCGTTTTTATGAAATTTTCTCAAATCAAGGACTGTATGCCTAGATCAAATTAGAGGCCTTTTATTATCAATTATTAGCAAGATCTCGTGTAGGAAAGGAATGTGCTTGCTACTTTGTTTTGTGGTTGAAGTTTCTGGGTTTAAAATAAAATGTAAGAGAGAGATTGAAGGTGAGTCTTTGAAGCCTCTGACACTTGAGTCTTTAAAGGCAGGCACCAAGGGAACGAGGTTCTAGGAAGCTTCGCAAGGTGGACCATTGCGTTTACCTTACAGATTGATCTGAATTAAAGGCCTTTTCCCGTTGGTGGGTGGTGGTGGTCTGAGCGTAGAGTGATCTTTTCTCGTGAATTTGGGCTTTTTTATAATCACCAGTCATGTGATTTTGTGAGTAAGGGCATCCTGCGCATTGGGTCATTGGCATATTCCATGGATCTCCTCGTGACAAGACTAGACTAGAATAACCTCCGCTGTTCGAAGTTGCTACAGCAGATGCCCCTCCACTCCGATTGCGCCATTCACTAAATCCCTCCGAAACGAAACGAATCGAATCTTATTTATTACAAAAACCTGGGCGTTTCTTTTCTTGAAACCTGGTAAACCTTAGCGTTTACCACCCATCCCATCTAAGCAATTCTATTTTTTCCCGAAAATCAAAACAAATGCTAACTATATTCCTAAAGATAAATCTGGCCGAAAAAAAAATATTCCTAAAGATAAAGAAGTATCGAAAAAAATAGGCCTCACTATTTTTGTTTTTGGTCGGTGAATGAATATGCCTTAGTTTTACTCTCTCTCTCTCTCTATATATATATATATTTATATATATCATCTCAGCTGCTGCATGCAAATTGTTGTGCTTTATAGATCCCATAAGTTAGAAAGGAATGTTAGTGAATTGTGCTTATTTTATAATGTAAATGACCTCTACTCAAAAAAAATATATATAATGTAAATGACCTAAAGCTAAAGTAAAAAAGAATATTTTAGAGAGAAGGAGAATACGAGGAAATCCAGGGCATTTATTCCTCGTAAGTTGGTGTATATAAACTCAACACATGGTCTATTCTTTGTTCGTTGCTTGCTTCTTCATGCGCTACGTGAAACGCTCTCCAACCCAATCATCTAACAGCTGCAATCCGTCAATATTTCTTGCACTTTTTCTTCCCAAACCATTTTAACATGGCTCTCAGTAGTAGGACCACCTCCCTTTAATCTTCATCTCTCTTTGTCTTCATTTTATCAAGTGTTGTATTATTCTTTAAAGTTCTGTGTGGGATTTTGATTTCTTGTTTCTAGTTATTTGTTTCTGTTTTATAAATTCTGTGGATTTCAGATTCTGTTGAAGTTGAACAGTTCTTGGCCACTGCAGTTGATGCAGCCAAGAAAGCCGGCGAGGTTCGTTTAAATTTCCATCTTCTTTCCGTTTTCCTCTTTTGCAATTTCCTTCATTGATTTGTATATTTTAATTCTCTTTCTGTGTTTTCTTTTTCTTTGATGATTTTGTAGATAATCCGTCAATGGTTTTACCAGACCAAGCACGTCGAGCATAAAGGCCAGGTCTTTCTTTTATTCTCTCTCTCAAATTTTGGTCAAACCACATTTTGATTTTCACTTTATATTTTTTCCCCGTTACTGGTTAGCTTGCCATGAAATCCATGTTTGATGATAAGGGTGTTAAAATTCTCATTGTTGATGGATTACTGGCGCTCAACCAATGTTGCCATTGGTTAGTCCCAGAATAGCAGATGAAACTGTATTATGTAATCTTCATAGAGGTTGTTGGGTTGAATTTCAGTACATTTTCAAATTGATTGTGCATTATCCTTTAACCATTCAAATCTTTTATGTCTTGACAGAAGTATACTTACAATTTTTATTTTATCTAAATTCAGGTCGATTTGGTCACAGAGACTGATAAGGCATGTGAAGATCTTGTATTTAATCATCTCAAGCAGCATTACCCTTCTCACAAGGTAAGCACTTTTTATCTAATTCTCTTCCATGTATCTATCAAGATTCTAAATTTGAGCTTAAAACACATTCTCAATAGTGACTAATATTTTCTGATTTCCTATAATTGCTTTATTGTAGTTCATTGGGGAAGAAACTATTGCCGCTTGTGGTGCATCAGTGCTGACTGATGAGACTACCTGGATAGTTGATCCTCTTGATGGAACAACTAATTTTGTGCATGGGTAATAATGTTTCCTTGACTTGTGTTTCATCTTGTATGTTCGGTCATTTTCATGTTTATTGTTGTAACCCTGTAGGTTCCCCTTTGTCTGCGTATCCATTGGTCTGAGAGTTGGAAAGGTTCCTACAGTTGGTGTTGTTTACAATCCAATAATGAATTAGGTGAGAATTGTTCTTTAAGGCATTGAAGTTTTTTGGAATCTAGAGATGTATCTTCTTTTTATCAAATGTTCAATAAATATTAATAGTTTTATGATATGCAGCTCTTTACTGGTGTACTTGGGAAAGGTGCTTTTCTTAATGGAACCCCTATAAGAGGTCAACTCAATGCTCTTGATATAAGTCTCAAATTTCCTTTCAACTTTGAAGTGAACATCTAAAAGTTGTGTTCTTGTGTTCTGTAATTTTGCAGTGTCATCTCAAACTGAACTTGTGAAGTCTCTACTTGCAACAGAGGTGTGAACATTCTTAATGTTCTGAAATTTCAAACTCAAACTTTTTTTTTCTTTGTTGGGTGAAACTGAACTTAAAATTTCGCCTTAAACTTGCAAACCCATTTTACAAAACATAATCATGTCATTGCTAGCAGTTTGTTACTGAATAGTGTGAGACTAATATGACACAATAAAGTTGCCCTTCTTCAGAATCATGTAAAAGGTTGATTAAATTTTGTCCTATTGAGCAGGCTGGAACAAAACGAGATAAGTTAACTGTGGATGCTACAACGAATAGAATCAATAGCTTACTTTTCAAGGTAGAAGCAAAACTATGCGTATATTCACTCTTTTGTTACTATGTGTTGAAATCTGTAATCACTTTCTTTGCTTAACAGATGAGATCACTTCGGATGAGTGGTTCATGTGCATTGAACCTTTGTGGAATTGCATGTGGAAGGCTTGACCTGTTTTACTTACTTGGTTATGGGGGGTCCATGGTACACATTTAAGTTTTAATCATTTTGATGTTTGATGAAAGTTTGGTGTTTGATACATGATTAACACTCTGTGATCAGGGATGTGGCAGCTGGTGTTTTAATCGTTAAAGAAGCCGGCGGCCTTGTGTATGATCCGTAAGTAGCGAACGTAGTTTACAATGCACTCTTTCTATTTTCTTCAAAATCTAATAGGGTGATATGAAAAGTTAATCGGAAGAAGGATCAGCCTCCCAGAATATGCAATGTTAAATTTCTGAATCTTTGAGATCAAAATTGTAGTATAAACTTTTAAAAGATCAAAATGTCATTGAATGATGTTAAGTTTTTAGTTTATCTAATGTTAGGACTAAAATACAGAATCAGTTGAAGCCTAAGGTTTATACTAATGTTGACCCTGATGTTTTTTTGTTTTGCATCAGGTTCGGTAAAGAATTTGGCATCACAATTCCACAAGTTGCTGCTTCAAAACCATTCCTGAAAGATGCATTTGTTGAGGCTTTGCAGCAATCGGAATGAGGCAGTACTGAGAATCTATTGAAAACCAGATATTGCCTATACTTGATATGGTATATTAGTTTACTTTGTTTTCGTTGTTACCATCATCCTGTGATTGGTTAAAGACACCTTTTCCGTGGAAATTGTTGAAAACATTATTCTTCGAATAGGTGTGGTCCTGATCGGTGCCAGATTATTTTATAGAATCCATTTGAGATTAAAACTACAAGATTAGCAATATAAATTTGCTTTTGTTGAATCACTATGGTAACGTTAGTATTTGTACTTTGTGTTTGGATTTTCAATTTACAAGCCCAGCAATGATATTTGGTCTCTTCGAACATTTTCTGAGAGTGAGATGTCTCATTCAAGAAAGTATAAAAGAAAAAGTATAAATTAAACAGTATGAAAGAACAGTATAAAAGAAACAGATTCACGTATCCTGCATCAGCATGTAGAATACAGTGTATAACGATTTGCAAAAACTACTCTTGAACTATGAAAGAATAACTTCTAATCCTGAATTCCCTCAGAAAATCTCATATATAAAAAAAATATAACTGAGGGTCCAACATCATGCCTGAGTGAGAAAAAAAAGAAAAAAATTAAAAGAAACAGGAAAACCAAAAAGGCCAGAAGATATATCGAGCAAAGTTTCTAAACCAGCTGTGGCCTGGCACCATGGCCGTTAACCCCACTTCCATTTGCACCATTGACGCCATGCGGCATTTTTTCTGAAGTTTCTGACTTTTTCCTCTTTAGCACAACAAACCATGTGTAGGCTTCCAACATGACAGCATTGAAGGCCAAAGCCACGATGACACCAATGTAAGCATTCTTCCACTTCTTCTCAGGTTTCAGGATGTCGAATCCCTTGAATATGTTGATTACACTAAGGATGATGACTGTGTATCCCATCAAGCGGTGATAGATATTCCAGTAGAATCTGTATTTGTGGTCTGGTTTGGGCCTTAGAAGCAAAGCAAATACCTAAATCCAAATCAAAACAGTCAGTAAACTACATTTACCAAAATCGAAAAGTATTGCAAATTAAGTATCTAACAAGATATATCTGGTATTGCTTTGCGGTGTGTTTTGATTACCTGAAGTGTTCCAAGACAGAAAAGGATGATTCCAATGGTTCTGTGGGCATCATATTGAATGCCAGGAGATTCACTGCCGAGTTTGAGACCCGTAGCCCATCCGGCAACGCCAACAACATAGGCTGCGGATTGACAAGCAGCGTGCAGATAAAACCATGCAGGATCAGCAGATTTGAATACCTTCAAATACCTTGCTGTCATAGCACCAAGAGGCATCAAGATACCCCAACTGACTGTGTTTAGCACCCCGTGAATCTGAAATTTTATTGCAAGGAATATGTAAGATCGAGACTTCTAGCACCAGAAACTTAAGGAATGCCATGAAATTGATCAAATACTTTAAAAACAGAGTGATTCGAGATAAAACAGACAACCTCGTGATAATTAAGCAACACCAGTTCAAATTGAATCATCAGATATAAGATAACAAAACAATTAAGAGTAAAGATAGAAGTCATTCACTTACGTTTTTCTTTCTAAGTCTTGAGCTACCTCCTCCAGTTGTTCCAGCCTCACCAGAAAGCAGATTCAAGGTGCCCATGGACTGAATGTTAGCACCAGAAGTAGCATGTATCTGTGGGGTGTTCCCAGAGAGCGCACCTTCTTGCCAGACGTGATTTAGAGTAGTGCCATTATTGGAAAGTCCCAAGGTAGCAAATATAATAATCTCATTGTTTGCATACGTTGCGGACAAATCAGAGACAGGAAAACTAAGATCACCCTCTCGCAGCTGGGTTTGGTATTGAGTGATGGGTGATGTGTAGACTCTCATGCTTCCATCGGTCTGTTGATAGGCAACAAGCGCCTGTGATCCAACCATGCGCGTTGAGGTTGGATTTATGGCCCACGCAACCCATCTGGAGGACTTGATCCCAGTGTGCCTATAGGCAATCTGGAGCTTTCCTGAGGAGTCATAGTTATAATGAAGAAAGGAGTTCAAGACAGGAAGATCAGAGCATGACCTGAAGACTCTGTTGCTAGAGAAGGCATACTCGGAACAACTTTGCGCATACGATGATAGAATCAAGCACATAAAAAAAGACAGAAATAAAGCAAGTTTTAACATTCTTGCCATGGTGAGACTAAGGTAACTTCAACCGCAAGACACTGAAAAATATTAAGATGATGGGAAGCTTTCTTTGCTAAGGGTATTCGCAAGACAACGGAATGGATGGAAATAATAAGAAGATACTTTGCGGGGAAGACGAGAGGGGTTTATATAAGCGGAGGTGATTTAGGCTGTTGGTAGGTCGGTTTATGAATATTAATGCGCAATTTATTTCAGACTTGGATTTGGATATCGACAAGTTTGAGGATTAACTTCCTCCTATTGAATTATACATTATTTGCAAAAAAAAAAAAAAAAATTGAGAACTAAATTTACTACTAATAGTATAATTCTTTTTTTACTCGAAATCACTCTATTCAAATCATCTCTTATCCAACTTCAACAACAAGTTACCAGAATTCCTTGGCGTCTTTCAATCGGTTCAAACTTGCAAGCAAGCAAGTAAGGGAATAGGTATTTTATACGACATGAATAAAAAGACAAAAAAATAACATAAACTAAAATTTGATAAAAATTATATATGAAAATAACAAAAATGAAAAAATTACACTTAATATATCGATATAAATTTTAACATGAACTTTTATTTCTGAGTTACAATTCATATACTACACATGTATTCAGTTTATAGTATTCACCTGAAGCATTTCCTTCTACAAGTTCAATCCGTGCTAGAGTTTTCATTCTCATGTTTTTAATGCTTGAAAATTTGCACTGCTCAAACTAAAACCCCCTTGTCAAACTAGCTCTGCGAGAGTTAAATTAATGGTTTAAGGCAATCTTGGTTGAAGCATTTGGGACCATCCGAAACGAGTCAAAAGCTTGAGCCTATAAAACACGCAATTCCTGTTGGATTATGCCCTTAGAACCATTCATTAGATGATTGACTTTGGCATTTTTTTTATGTATCATGACATTTTATTTATCATAGTTCATTATTATATTTGTCTTATAACTGCGTAATATAATCTTATATAATAATGTCCTTAGAATAGTAATAACACACTATTCTTAAAATATCCCTAGTCAAGTATTATTGTGAACAAGGATAACAATGATACGATAAGACTAGTATGTGGTTGACTGATGACCATTGTCATGGATATAGGATATCAAGTCATCACATAGGTACATGTTAGAGAACTATGTACTGGATCGACCCTCCATGAGAACGCTACATGGATTGTTATATGAATGTCATAAGCGATTCTCATAGTGATGATGGTGTATGTGATCCTTTGACTTGAGATCATCAGAGATCCCAACATAGAGAATTGCATACTTTAATGCTGCTAGATGTCATTCGTAACAGGATGGACTATAAAGGTAGTAATTGGGTATGCCTTGATCTATGTAGAGGGATGTTGAGTGATCAAGATAGGATTTATCCCTCTTATATAACAAGAGTGATGTCTTGGGCCCTTTGATAGAGTGAGACTAAGAAATGCATGGCCGTGCTCGAATAAGTCAATATGAGATATTGATTTTATTTGTTTAATTAGTCTACTCAGGAATCAAGAAACGCTGATTAGACTATACAAGTGTGACACATTCCATGACTTGTGTCTAATCAAGACATCATAGGATAAAAGGATTAAACTACACGGTAACATCTATCACGAGTAAGGTCATGTCGAGTCATTGACATTCTCGTTACATGGGTAGCAATGATGTGTTGCTAGATACCGCTCATTGCCTGTGACAATTTTGTCATTGCCATTGTTTTGAGAACCTATTGGGTCGCACACTTAGAACGGATCAATGAGGAGCTTAATTAATCCTATTCTGAATTGGATTAAGGATATAACTAATCCTATTCTGAATTGGATTAGGGATATAACTAATCCTATTCTAAGTAGGATTAGAGTTCTGTTTGGCAGTAAATTTTAGGGTAAAATTTACTGCCTATAAAAGGGATGTTTTTCTAAAACATAGCTGCACCTTTTTAAAAACAGAAAACAAAACATTCTTTTTAATCGAAGCTAGCAGTTCGGTTAAAAGAATAAAAACGCTCCTTAAGGCATCTGATCGTGAGACGTTCAAGAGTCGTGAGATCCGTTCGTGTGGATACCGTAGAGGCAGGAACGAAAAGTTGCTGCTTGTGACTCGACCAACGACAGAAAATTCAGAGAAAACGTCAGGTAAAATCTCGAAACCCTAATCAGGCAACTCTCCGAATCGATCTTGGTGGAGGCCGAATGATTTAAATTCCGCTGCGTGTTGTTTCGGTTTCCTTCACTGGTATCCGAGCCAGATTCGGAGTCCCTGATTTGTTTTGATAAAAGCATGATCTCTGGTTACTTTCTGTTTATGATTACATGCAATCGTTTTAATGAGATTAATACGGATTAGAATGTATATGATATATTCAGAGGCTAGAAATCGAATTGTTGAAAATATATATATGATGTATATCAATTTCGATTCAACTTATATGTGAGATATAATCTGTGATGCGAATTAATAATGGCGTTTCTGTTTTGCATAAACGTTATGTATAATCTGTGATGCGAATTATTAATGGCGTTTCTGTTCTGCATAAACGTTATGTATAATCTGTGATGCGAATTATTAATGGCGGTTTCTGTTCTGCATAAACGTTATGGAAGAAACAGAATAATGTCGAAAGTGTATAAAGATTGAAACACTTTTAGATAAGAGTTCTAATGCGACTAAAATTATAGTCAGTATGAGATACTGGCTGGAACATCCAGATAAGATTAGGACACTTCCGGATAAGGGGCGTTGGCAATGTCAATACTGCCGCCCCTGGGAACCCCGCAGTCAGGGTTATAATTCGTTTCAAATGTGCCTCATTAATAAAACTAAAAATTAAAAATTGCATTACACTTGTTTGTATAACACGGTGGTTGTTGTTTGAGCATGGTGCATAGTTATAGCCCTAGCCCAATATGATTGTATTTTCGTTGTTGTAAATTTTAATAAATACGACCTGCGTGTCGTGCCTTGTTCTTGAAATTCTTGTTGTACATTCTTTTCTCATCTTACTCCCCTCGAATGTAACTCGAGGTTTCTCTTAAACTATGTAATTGGAGCTGACAACCATGCAAAGGATGACCAAAGAGGCACTTGGAGAAGATGCTATTACCCTTAGGTTAACCCTTAGGGTTTCTCATTGGCTTGGGAAATCCATTTAGTTTGGGCTATAACTATGTCACGTTTATTTTATTGCTTAATTGCATGAGATGCATGGTTTATTTTGTACGTTTATGATATGAAAATCATATGATAATTTAAAAAAAAAAAGTAAAATTGGTGAGATCTTATTCAATAAACTAAGAAAATCCCTCAAATTAAATTAAGTCAATAATAGATGCCTACCAATGAATAGCACTTGTCAAGACTAGAATCGATTTTGTTATGTTTGCCAAAGCAAAATATCATATCTATCTTAGTAAGACGCGATGGGATAATAGTGATATCCAAAGGCTATAAATTGGGTTGACTTAACTAAATTTCATCAATAGGATTGGGAATTTAGAGGCATAAAGTTGGGCTTCCATTCATGAGATGAATTAGAACAAGTGTTGTTCACCCAACTATCCAAGAGTTACATGAGATGTAATTGGTAAGTGTTGCCTACCTAAATAGCCAAATCTTGGGCGATTAGCCAAAGCTAACTCTAGATAAGGTGAAATATGGATCTTGGCCCACTAGAGAAATTATGTGATAATTTTTCCGAATTAATAGTGAGGGTTGTTGATTCGATAAAAATAGTGGGAGCATCATTTAATAAATATTTAATTAAATGAATGCATTCATGATACTTATATTTTGCATATTTTTTGTTGTAGATTACCATGGCATCAAACACAAATAACACACTTTCACTGCGATCTGTCCTTGAGAAGGACAAGTTGAATGGGACAAACTTCCTGGATTGGTACAGGAACCTGAGGATAGTCCTCAAGCATGAAAAGAAGTTGTATGTCCTTGAAATTCCCTTACCTGAGGAACCACCCTCTAATGCTCCAAGGGCAGAAAGAGATGCTTATAAGAAGCATCAAGATGATGCATTGGATGTTAGTTGCCTTATGCTTGCCTCCATGAATCCTGAGCTTCAAAAGCAACATGAGGAAATGGATGCGTTCGATATGATCGAGCATCTCAAGCAACTCTATGAAGAGGAAGCTAGGCAAGAAAGGTACAATGTCTCTAAGGCATTGTTTCAGTGTAGGATGGCAGAGGGGACTCCCGTTGGTACTCATGTGCTCAAGATGATTGGGTACACTGAAAACCTTGAAAGATTGGGATTTCCTTTGGGCCAAGAGTTGGCCACTGATGTGATTCTGCAATCGTTGCCAGACAGCTACAGTCAGTTTGTTGTTAATTACAACATGAATGAAATTGACAAGACTCTGCCACAGTTACTTAGCATGTTGAAAACAGCTGAATCCAACATGAAAAAGGCCAAGCCCAAAGATGTCTTAATAGTTAAGAAAGCTAAGGGCAGGGCTAATGCAAAGGGCAAGAAAAAGGGTAATAAAACCAATGGCAAGTTCAAGCCCAATGATACTGCACTGAAGCCTAAAGGTGGGGTTGCCAAAGAAGGGAAATGCTTCCATTGCGGTGAGACCGGACATTGGAAGAGGAATTGCAACAAATACTTGGAAGATCTAAAGAAGAAGAAAGGAAGTGAGACTTCCACTTCAGGTATTTATGTTATAGAAGTTAATCTATCTACTTCTTCATCATGGGTATTAGATACTGGATGTGGTTCTCACATTTGTGTAAATGTGCAGGAACTCAAAAGGAGTAGATCGTTGACTAAGGGCGAGGTCGACCTGCGAGTGGGAAATGGAGCAAGGGTTGCTGCATTAGCTGTAGGAACTTATATTTTGACATTGCCCACAGGGCTTGTTTTAGAATTAGATGATTGTTATTATGTGCCTTCCATCACTAAAAACATTATTTCTATTTCTTGTTTGGACAAGAAGGGTTTTTCATTTATAATAAAGGACAACTGTTGCTCCATTTATATAAATGATATCTTTTATGGTAGTGCACAACTAATTAATGGTCTTTACATTCTAAATCTTGATATGCCCATTTATAACATAAATGCTAAAAGGATTAAATCTAATGATCAAAATCCAACATATCTCTGGCATTGTCGCTTGGGACACATAAATGAGAATCGCATTTCCAAACTCCATAAAGATGGACTTTTGGACTCATTTGATTTTGAATCTTATGAGACATGTGAATCTTGTTTGATGGGTAAGATGACTAAAGCCTCTTTCAAAGGACATAGTGAAAGGGCAAGTGATTTATTGGGCTTAGTACATACAGATGTATGTGGACCTTTAAACACACAGGCCAGAGGTGGGTTTATGTACTTTATTACATTTACTGATGATTTCAGTAGATATGGCTATGTGTATCTTATGAGACACAAGTCAGAATCTTTTGAAAAGTTCAAAGAATTCAAGAATGAAGTACAAAACCAACTTGGCAAGAGCATTAAGGCACTTCGATCAGATCGAGGTGGTGAATACTTAAGCCAAGAATTTTATGACTATCTTAAAGAGTGTGGGATTGTCTCACAACTCACTCCTCCAAATACACCACAATGGAATGGTGTATCTGAAAGGAGAAACCGAACTTTATTAGATATGGTTCGATCAATGATGAGTCATACAGATCTTCCAGAATCCTTTTGGGGACATGCATTAGAAACAGCTGCTTTTACACTGAACCGTGTTCCATCTAAATCGGTTCCAAAGACACCATATGAGATATGGACTGGTAAACGTCCCAGTATGTCTTTTATGAAGATTTGGGGTTGTGAGGCTTATGTAAGACGTCAAGTCTCTAACAAACTTGCACCTAAATCTGATAAGTGCTATTTTGTGGGATATCCTAAACAAACTAAAGGATATTATTTTTACAATCCCACTGAGCGCAAAGTGTTTGTAGCTCGAACAGGTGTCTTTCTAGAAAGAGAATTCATTTCTAGAAGAACTAGTGGGAGAAAAGTAGAACTTGAAGAAATTCAAGAGCTACAAGATAGCGCACCCGATGTTGAGATGGAGCCTGAGCAAGCACCACAAGTTGTTGTGGAACCAGAACCACAAGATGTTGTGGAGCAACCGCCTGCTCAAGAGACACAAGCCTTGCGTAGATCAGTTAGAACACATCGTGAGCCACAGAAATATGGATTTCTAATGACTCAGAACGGTGATGTTTTGCTCATGGACCAAGATGAGCCTACTACCTATCAAGAGGCTATAACAGGGCCAGACTCTGAGAAATGGCTTGAAGCCATGAGATCTGAGATGGAATCCATGGATGCCAACCAAGTTTGGACCTTGGTTGACTTACCCGAAAGGGTAAAACCTATAGGGTGTAAATGGGTTTTTAAGAAGAAAACCGACATGGAAGGAAATGTTCATACCTATAAAGGGCGATTGGTTGCTAAAGGTTTTAAACAAATTCATGGTATTGACTATGATGAAACTTTTTCACCAGTCGCGATGATCAAATCCATTAGGATCTTGCTTGCGATAGCTGCATACCATGATTATGAAATCTGGCAAATGGACGTCAAGACTGCTTTTCTTAATGGAAAGCTACTCGAGGATGTGTACATGACACAACCTGAGGGTTTTGTTGATCCAAAAAATGCTGGAAAGGTTTGTAAGCTACAACGTTCTATTTATGGACTAAAGCAAGCTTCTCGAAGTTGGAATCTTCGTTTTGATGATGCAATCAAAGAGTTTGGTTTCATCAAGAACGAAGATGAACCTTGTGTCTACAAGAAGGTCAGTGGGAGCACTATTGTCTTCCTTGTGTTGTATGTAGATGACATACTACTCATTGGGAATGACATCCCTACCCTTCAGTCTGTAAAGACTTGGTTAGGGAATTGCTTTTCAATGAAGGACTTGGGCGAAGCTACCTATGTACTGGGTATAAGGATCTATAGAGATAGATCAAGGAAATTAATTGGCCTAAGTCAAAGTGCATACATAGATAAAGTGCTAAAGAGGTTTAGCATGCAGGATTCCAAGAAAGGATTCTTGCCTATGACACATGGCATTACTCTCTCAAAAGAACAGTGTCCTACAACACAAGAAGAGAGAGAACGTATGAGTAAAGTTCCATATGCATCTGCTATTGGATCCATTATGTATGCCATGTTATGCACACGTCCCGATGTCTCGTATGCCTTGAGCATGACGAGTAGATATCAAGTTGATCCTGGTGAACGTCACTGGATCACTGTCAAGAATATTCTTAAGTACTTGAGAAAGACTAAGGATACATTCTTGATATATGGAGGTGAGGAAGAGCTCATTGTAACAGGTTACACTGATGCTAGCTTCCAAACTGATAAAGATGACTATAGATCGCAGTCTGGTTATATGTTTTGCCTTAATGGTGGTGCTGTGAGCTGGAAGAGTTCAAAGCAGGCGACAGTGGCCGATTCTACAACAGAGGCTGAGTATATAGCTGCCTCTGAAGCTGCTAAGGAGGCTGTTTGGATCAGGAAGTTCATTACTGAGCTTGAAGTTGTTCCTAGCATTGTAGATCCGATTGAGCTCTATTGTGACAACAATGGAGCCATCGCACAAGCTAAGGAACCTAGATCTCACCAACGATCCAAACATATACTACGGCGCTTCCATCTCATTCGAGATATCATCGAGAGAGGAGATGTGAGGATATGCAAAGTACCAACTGACGATAACATCGCCGACCCACTGACGAAGCCTTTGACGCAGCAGAGACATGATCGTCACACTAGGTCACTAGGTATTAGATACATGAGTGAATGGTCTTAGTGCAAGTGGGAGATTGTTGGATTATGCCCTTAGAACCATTCATTAGATGATTGACTTTGGCATTTTTTTTATGTATCATGACATTTTATTTATCATAGTTCATTATTATATTTGTCTTATAACTGCGTAATATAATCTTATATAATAATGTCCTTAGAATAGTAATAACACACTATTCTTAAAATATCCCTAGTCAAGTATTATTGTGAACAAGGATAACAATGATACGATAAGACTAGTATGTGGTTGACTGATGACCATTGTCATGGATATAGGATATCAAGTCATCACATAGGTACATGTTAGAGAACTATGTACTGGATCGACCCTCCATGAGAACGCTACATGGATTGTTATATGAATGTCATAAGCGATTCTCATAGTGATGATGGTGTATGTGATCCTTTGACTTGAGATCATCAGAGATCCCAACATAGAGAATTGCATACTTTAATGCTGCTAGATGTCATTCGTAACAGGATGGACTATAAAGGTAGTAATTGGGTATGCCTTGATCTATGTAGAGGGATGTTGAGTGATCAAGATAGGATTTATCCCTCTTATATAACAAGAGTGATGTCTTGGGCCCTTTGATAGAGTGAGACTAAGAAATGCATGGCCGTGCTCGAATAAGTCAATATGAGATATTGATTTTATTTGTTTAATTAGTCTACTCAGGAATCAAGAAACGCTGATTAGACTATACAAGTGTGACACATTCCATGACTTGTGTCTAATCAAGACATCATAGGATAAAAGGATTAAACTACACGGTAACATCTATCACGAGTAAGGTCATGTCGAGTCATTGACATTCTCGTTACATGGGTAGCAATGATGTGTTGCTAGATACCGCTCATTGCCTGTGACAATTTTGTCATTGCCATTGTTTTGAGAACCTATTGGGTCGCACACTTAGAACGGATCAATGAGGAGCTTAATTAATCCTATTCTGAATTGGATTAAGGATATAACTAATCCTATTCTGAATTGGATTAGGGATATAACTAATCCTATTCTAAGTAGGATTAGAGTTCTGTTTGGCAGTAAATTTTAGGGTAAAATTTACTGCCTATAAAAGGGATGTTTTTCTAAAACATAGCTGCACCTTTTTAAAAACAGAAAACAAAACATTCTTTTTAATCGAAGCTAGCAGTTCGGTTAAAAGAATAAAAACGCTCCTTAAGGCATCTGATCGTGAGACGTTCAAGAGTCGTGAGATCCGTTCGTGTGGATACCGTAGAGGCAGGAACGAAAAGTTGCTGCTTGTGACTCGACCAACGACAGAAAATTCAGAGAAAACGTCAGGTAAAATCTCGAAACCCTAATCAGGCAACTCTCCGAATCGATCTTGGTGGAGGCCGAATGATTTAAATTCCGCTGCGTGTTGTTTCGGTTTCCTTCAATTCCAAGGTCCCAAAGAGATGGAGGATTTGTTAGGGTTAGGTGGAGAGATGCTTTTCCCATGTCAAACGACTCTAACCAATCCTATTCCTAACCAGCCTCATCGTGGCACCATACGCCACATATCTTTGCAGCTACCTTGGTCATCGCTGCTCGAGGGGGAACCCACTCCACCACCACCACCACCGCCATTTGCATTTGTTCTGGTTTGCTCGTCATTTTCTATACCATATGCCTCTTTTCTCATATAGAAAATAGAAATCCGTACCAAATTAGTTTAACATATACTTATTTGATTTTGTCGAACCAACTATTAATTTAAAGGAAAAGTCTAGATGCTCTGTGCTAATTTCTGAGTATGAACTTTTTTTTGGTCAAATCCCCTTGTTTTTTTTTGTGCTCTTCTATTTGTCATGTGCTCAAGTGCTTATACAAGGTGCTGATATTCTGCTTGTAATAAGAAGAAAACTCCAATTTTATTAATGTAATATTCTGTAATTATGTAATCAAATGTGATATAAGATATTACGATTTTGTAATTAGAATAATATTTAAGATTACGTAATTATGATTATAATTTGTCTGCAATCTATATTAGTTAAATTTTTTCCCAAGGGTATGTATTACATTTACGTGAACTCAGACAGAAGTAATAAATGTATCATGTAAAAATTAGAGGGAAGATTCCACATCATTGTTTTAAACTCGGAAGGCACACTAAGGTCTTAAGTTTTTTCTCTGACAAATCAAATGAGCTTCTTATGGGTCCTACTTTCTTATTTATCCAAAATACCTTACACAATTATAAGATAGTTAGAATGACTTTTCTTTTCATAGACTAGAGTATTGAATAAATTTGTACAGAAGTTTCACAAAGTATCTCATCAATTTGGTAAAGAATTAAGCTATGTTTAATAGTAAAATTTCAGAATTTAGTTTGATACTATAAACTTCACAAGCGTATAGAATTTAATAATGAAATCCAGACAGAGAATTGAAGTGCAGAATTAAATTGAGATCCAAAGCAAAGCCGATGTTCAACAGTGAAATGTTGTGTGGATAAGAGAAAACAACCTCATCCAAAGAAAAGAGGCGACTGATGTAATGTTACATGCGGCTTAATTTCAGAACAAAAGAAACTCATCAACTTTGCTCAAAGCCAAAATCTAACTCTAGCGTGAATTAAAGCTTGCGTATCTGATTAAACAAAAAAAATTAGATCTTATATTCTAGAGGTGATTCCTTGTAAGGGGAGTTAAACGGATTTTCCTGTAAATCTTGTACAAGATCAGATGATTCCAACTCTTCAACCACCACTTCTTTTTTCTGGTTAATCTAATTTTTCTCTTCTCCTTCTATCACTATGACTTCTCCAACCTTTCAAGGAACCTAAGAATAGAATATCATAGCTTTTCATTCTCTTCTTCTTCTTTATCTATGATCAATGTTTCATAGTATTAATTTACGGTTGAATGTATATGGATTTTTGTTCTCCCGGTATGTTTCCTCCTTTGGCAAGCCCAAGATACATACTCCTTTGAAGCTTGGGCTTGTTTTATTCTCTTCCTAGCCGGGAGCACTACAATTTCTAATCTTTTTTGTATTCATGGCATCTTTAATTTTATTGCATGGACTTTATTTTACAAAAAATTCATATCAAGAGCACTTGAGTATTCAATAAGATAAAAAAATTCAGACCCAGTAAGCAATACAAATCTACAAATAAATACGGTCTGCCCTCAAATGTCTTAATTCCGAAGCACAAGGTAGGTAGGTAGGTAGTTGAGTCCATCAATCAGGGACGTTGCCCCAAAGGCCCATATTTACAACTTCACAGTTCACTTTGGGAGTTACTGGTCTTACATTTCGGACCATTACCTAGCAGTCCTAGCCTAAGGGTCCGGCTCAGTTCATTGAGACCTTTTGGACCACCCTGAGCCTGACCTGGTCCAAAAGATCTCGACGTTTGATTGATGTAAACCGCGTTGGCCTCGTGGACCCATGACATCCACTGGAATTATTCGAGGAATACCCAATAAATATATCAAAGAAAACTTGACATCAATCAATCCGATATTGCTTTATTTGGCGCATTGTAAAAGCCAAAAGGTTGACACTTGTTACCGAGTGCTACCGAGGGGGCTACTGATGCATGGGGTGGTGCGTTCCTTACCGTTCACTTAGCCATCGGAACCGAAAATAGGCTCAGCCATGTCTAGGTCCATGATTTAGATGTGGTCCTCCCAAAAGTCATTGCCCAACAAATACCCCATTGATATCAGCTTGCCACATGACATGATCTATACCATCATAGATTCTCGGTCCCCTTTTCCTTTTTTGAAGGACGATTGCTTTTTCAAAAGTGTCCATCAGCATTCAGCAGTCATACTCACTGCTCCCACTACCCTGGATAAAAGCCATCTATTTTTACCTACTTATAGTCACCTTGCAATCTGTTTACGGATTATTCTTAACAATCTTACTTCCAGAATAGACAAACTGTCTTTCAAAGAGAAGTTTAGTATACAAGCAACTCACTTTCATTTTCATCTTTGAATTTATTCACATGTCAGCCAAAGCCGACCATAAAGTAGGAATCATCTAACAGGATCAGTCACTGCTGCCGACAGCAGATCTCTTCTCTCGCATGCAGATTTGGTAAAATGGCAATCTGTGTACTATCTACCATGTTTGAATGCGTGGTTCGGAAGTTGCTATCTAGCACTCCTAAGAAACCAAGCTGTTTACATCAATAATTCATCTTCAAGGTGCATCTTACTTGCTAATATATAATAGTAAATTTCTATTATATTTATGAGAAGAAATTTGGCAAGTAGTCATCATGCAGAAACAAAATTACATTGGCAATTAGTAAATTGATATCAATAGCTTCCCCGAAGCCTCTGCACAGTCGAAGACTTGTTCAAAGTTGAATTAAATCGATGGATTTTGAATTAACCGGCAAGCAAGTAAAATGTTAACATCGAAACAACAGTTGCAATGTGATGCAGTGAGTAGCACTATGTATTAAATTCATAATAAAGAAAAGAGGATTTTGGTTTGACAATTGCAGGTAAAATGGTTTGACAATTTGAATGGATTACATTTAAAGCTCCTAAAGCTCTTATAGCCTATCTGTGCTGGCATTTATGGAAGAGTAGAAATGAGTTTCTGTTTGAAGGCATTACTGGTAATCCTGTTTTGGTTTGGCTGGAGGCAACTAGAGGCTATCAAGCTTCCCTTGATGTTTCTAATCAACCTCAAACTCCCCAGCAAAATGAAGGCAGATCCTCTCAATGGCAATGCCCATTTGGCTCTTTTATCAAAATCAATTGTGATGCATCTTTTGATAACAAAACAGGTTTAGCTGGAATTGCAGCGGTGGCCAGGGACTCTTCGGGAAAGGTCATTGATGGTGTAAACTGCATAATCCAATCCGAGTCTGCTATCATAGCAGAAGCATTGGCTGTGAGATTTGGTTGCAATCTAGCTATTGATAAGGGATGGAGCAAAGTTCTTTTTGAATCTGACTGTGCAGAGGTTATTCTTCGTTTAGCAGAACCAAGCCGTCCAAAGAATTGGAAAACTATGGCCATTGAAGAAGATGTGCTTCGTATCTGTCAAAGATTAAATGAGTTTTCGTTTAGTTATGTAACTAGAAAAGCAAATGGTGTTGCTGATTGGGTGGCTAGAAAAACCAGGCAAAGATGCTGCCCATCTGACTGGTTTACTAATCCACCTAATGAACTGATTTGTCTGATGTAATCTTTTGTTTCATTATCAATGAAAATTTCTTATTCAGATAAAAAAAAAAAAAATTCATAATAACTTACTTGATTACCAAATGTACGTATTTGGCAGTTGGCTGGCAGGCTCTGTGAGTGTATTTCCTACTTTGAAAATGGAGAAATCGAAATAGAAATGGCGACAGAGACAGACATGAGTGATGAGTGAGAGGGAAATGCATTCAAAGTTTTAAACCCACGATGTTTCCTCCGACGCTACGTCTTATCCACAATTAAGAGGTTGTTGTGCTCATCTTATCCTAATTAAACCTAAACCCGAAGCCCAAAATCGCTAACATCGGCCAGCTCACTTTTTTATTATCTTCCTTACATTTTGAGGGTTTAATCATCAATTTCAAAGACAAGAAATAGTAGGTGCCCAACTTTTAGTGACAAAATAAGGCCCTGCCAACCACTGAAGCTAGCTATTGCCAACAAGAAGTAAATTTTGAAATTATTAGTGATAAGACAGAGATTTAGCTGTCATGATAGAGAAGAGACAGAGTCAAGAGTGCTTGCAAGAGTTTGAAATCAATCCATCATCATTTGAGTAAATGACTGAGCATTAACAAGCAAAGCAAGCAAGCTGGCAAAGGTGGGTCTCCCATGGAGCCGAAATCTAATATATTTTTCACACGAATTCAACTTGTTATTTGTGACCAATAGAAGACAACAACTGATAAGCAACCAGCGAAAACCTAAGAAGTAAGCAATGCACACGCACAGTTTATTACAGCAATATTCATATCCATTGGTGTGAACATCACTCAATTAAAAGAAAAATGAGTGAAAATAATGCCTTCCACCAATTTGCACTACTTTGCATTGGCTTGCAACAAATTTGTTCTGTGGACGGTACTTCATAATTATATTTACAGGGTTTTTGAAATCTTCAAAACCCCAGTTTGATTAATAAATTCGTGGTACAAAATTGACCATCTGTGTTTATTAATCTCAACTAATTAAAATAATAAGGTAAACTGAAAGGGAAGTCTCCTCAAAAGAACTGATCATCATGGTGACCACTTTCTCCCTGTTAAATTTGCAGAAAGCGCCGGATTTACAAGTCTGCGCGCCATCATGAATCTCACAAACAAAGAAATTTAGTTTAACAAGAAGTAAAAGACAGACGTGAACTAGTGTTGTTGTCTTTAACCTTTTACTTTGTGGGATAAATTAGAAAGTGGCCGCCATTAATTCTCCATTATCGATGGATGCTTCATATTAAAACAAGTGGCTTATGCAAGTTCTTTTGTCAAATACGCGTAATCTTGCATGGATCAGTACTCTACTTCAGTTAAGCCAAAATCATCGAGATTGTTAAATAATACATAATTCTACAAATAATAATCATATTATCTTGTCATATGATTGTTATTATATTACACGTACGTAACATCTAGCTATCATATCAAAAAGAATTGTAATAATTTATATTGCATTTTCATTGAAATTGTTAAATTTTGTCCATATTAGGATCAATTATAAATCACAATTATATACTAATATTTGTTTATAGTTATACTCTTAAAAAACTTGTTAGTCTATCGATGTCAATTAAAGGAAATACTATCTATCAAAATAATTATTTATTAAGCTAATATTTTATTTGAATTACGTATAAAAATGATCATGATCAAAAAACCCTTGATGCCTTTGGGTAAGTTAATAATTTATTTACGTATTTATTTTATGTTTTGTAATACTATCTATAACTATCAATATTAATACCTATTAATTACTTTTTATTTTGCAAAGTAATGCCATAAAGTTACAAGGTTTGATAAATTACTTGTATTTCAAATTCTTAAATGAGATTGAATAAATCATTTTCAAAGTTTCCACCATCAGAAATTTTGACCTTAGTTTTGAGAATATCAACCTTAAGAACACATCGATGAACTTTGTATAGACAGCTGTTATCTATTATGTTTGACAAGAAAGGAATTCACCAAAATATTAGTTCGAGAGAGTTTCAAACGATACTTTTAAACTGGTTGTTGATGTGAGAGCTTATTTTCTTTTGTTATTTTAATGAATTTTAATACAGTAAAAAGAATCGATTAAGTTTTGTCTCTCTAATTTTTATAATATTGATATATATGGTTATTTAGATTTTGAAAAAAATCATTTACCCCCAAAAAGAGATTGCATAAATCATATGCTCGGACTCGGACGTTTAACTTGAAAAAGCAATTTAATGTACATCTGAGTTGTTTAGATACATGAATTCTGGATAAGCAGTGTGTGTGGGCGAATTGGAAATGAGAGAAAGATATCATAGATTACTTAATCAAAGACCAAAATCAAATTAATTAGTAAAACTTCAATCAATCACTACTTTTTTTTCCTGAATAATTATTGGTGTGATGGCAGGTCCTCTCGTGCGCATATATACCTAATACTCACTTTAATTTCCAAATGCTTGCAAAATGCTAATTATGTGCTATATATTATATATATATATATATATATATATATGGAGGACAAACACACCATCTTTTCAATCTTATATTAGTAAGAGTTGTTAGTTAGGGTGCTAAACAACTCAGCATATTACGTAATTAAGCGACAAACCCTAAACGAAGAAAAGGCTTTCTTCATTGGCTGCATCAGCACATATATATTATTAGTACTATATATCCACTAATTAATATTGATTAGTTAAATGGACGAGTATGCATTAAGGTAAGATATATACTTACAATCAAAACCCAAAACTAATGCACGTTAAGATATTTACTATTATGAAGCATGGTGGAAAAGGGAGGAATTTTTTTATCATTTTCGGATTCAAATTATTTCAAATTTAATTTATTTTGAATTAACATCATTTGAAATTGATACTTATGTTAGTAGAACATGATGATAATTATTATGTAATGAAATTAGAATAAATGAGCCAAATGGAAATATTTCTAAAAGAATGGCAATTAAAATTAATGATAAATTGAATTTACTGTTGTTAAGCTTTTGCAGGCAAGTTTTGCCAAGTCCATTTGGGCGAAATAGGTAGCCGGGCCAGGCTTGAAAAAAGGGCCATTCAAAAGCGATGAAAACACATGGCTATGACCACCGTCACATCTGAACTATCTCCACCGTGGATTTTTAAAAAGATCCAATGTTATGAGTTGGGCCTACTGGAAATGACCTGACAAGACCAGAACTGACCACGTTTTATTTTATTAGATTGTCGATGGTTAGTTTTTCACGGTCTGTGCCTATAGTTTTACCCAGATACCAAGCCACCAGACAAAGCAAATCCAGGCCATAAAATCCAGACGCCCACCATCTCAACTCTTCTCCACTCTCTCCGTCTCTCTTCCACGATGAAATGTTCAAACTGAAGTTCTCTTGAAAACAAAAACCAAAAAGTAGTTGGGAAATTGTGGAAGTTGCTGGTTCGAGTTCGTAAAATCGTTTGTTGTTTCTAACAATGGTTTCGCTGGAAGATTCTCACTCGAATTCCAACAGATTTCCTTTGGGTCGAAACTTCTACACACCAGGTTCAGCTTCGACCACCAAAATCCACCGACACACGGGCCGCTCCATGCGTAGGGTACGCTCCAATCTCTACCAAAACGACAACAGCAGCTGCTCCTTCACCAGCTCCGTTCCTGAAAGGTCTGTATTTGTCTCTGAAAATCTCACAGAATCCGTTATCGACATGCGTCTCGGCGAACTAGTTTCCAAAAGCAACAGCAAATCGGTTAAGTCCGAGTCAGAAAACGAGGACTTTTTGGACATTTCTCAAGCCTTCAGTGATTTCTCCTCTTGCAGCAGCGATATTTCCGGTGAGTTACAGCGCCTAGCGAGCTTGCCCTCACCGGAAAACGCGTTAAAAAATGAGAGTAGTAATGGACCTGAGTCTGAGCCTGAGCCGGAGCCGGAGCCGTGTCAGGGCTTTCTGCAGAGAGAAAATTTCTCGACAGAAATTATTGAGAGTATTTCGCCTGAAGATCTTCAACCAACAGTCAAGATCTGCGTCGACGGCCTCGAATCACCATCCATTGCGGTGAAACGATCGGCTGCAGCTAAGCTGAGACTATTAGCGAAGAACCGCGTGGATAACCGTGCGTTGATCGGGGAATCCGGTGCGATTCCTGCTCTGATTCCGCTCCTACGAAACAGCGATCCTTGGACTCAAGAGCACGCAGTGACTGCGTTACTAAATTTGTCACTTTTCGAAGCGAACAAAGCCCTAATTATAAATTCGGGAGCTATAAAATCGTTAGTGTATGTTCTCAAGACAGGAACTGAAACCTCCAAGCAAAACGCGGCTTGTGCACTTTTGAGCTTAGCTTTGATTGAAGAAAACAAGACTTCCATTGGAGCATGCGGGGCCATCCCGCCACTGGTATCTCTTCTGATAAACGGATCCAACAGAGGCAAGAAAGATGCTCTGACAACCCTTTATAAGCTGTGTTCGGTCAGGCAGAACAAAGAAAGGGCGGTCAGTGCGGGTGCAGTTAGGCCTTTGGTCGGGATGGTGGGAGAGCAAGGGACCGGGATGTCAGAGAAGGCGATGGTTGTTCTTAGTAGCTTGGCGGGAATCGAGGAAGGAAGGGAAGCTATAGTGGAGGAAGGGGGGATTGCGGCACTGGTGGAGGCGATTGAGGATTCGTCTGTCAAGGGAAAGGAGTTCGCAGTGTTGACACTGTTGCAGTTGTGTGCTGATAGCATTAGGAATCGTGGTTTGCTTGTTAGGGAAGGTGGGATCCCTCCTCTTGTGGCGCTTTCTCAAACCGGGAGTATTAGGGCTAAACATAAGGTAATTTGTTGATGTTGGTTGCCTTGTGTTTGAACGAAGATAATGAAATAGCTGTCTCTGGAAGTTCCTTATTCCTTTGATTGATTGCCTGAGGTTAAAGTTTAATGCTTGATAATAACTAGATAGTAGATAGTGTGTTTGTAATCTCAATGTGGTCTATACTGATTTAGTTACTAGATTGATTAAACATTACTTGATTATTAAGTAGTTGCACTTGGATGACCAGAATTGGGCATTTCTTAGAGTTGCTGAGTTGTTATCTACACCATAAAATGCAACATGTACCTTATATAGAATGCTGAGTTTTACATCAATTTTATCCATGCATTTACAGATTCAACAATAAGAAAAGTTTGCTTCATATTGACAATTGAGGTATTTGTTAAATGTTAATTTTGCAGGCTGAAACACTTCTCGGGTATGTGAGAGAACCGAGACAAGAGGCTTCATCATCCAGTCCTTAGAGAAGTGAAGTTTAATTACTCATAGAGGTAATTATACTAGGTTATTGTTTTTATTTGTGTTTGTATATAGGGAGTGCTTTGATTGTTTGTACAGTGTGGTTGAGAAACTTGGGAGAATGATTGTACGAGTAAAATGGAAAAATTAGGGGAGGCTAGTGTGCAAGAGACTGACATGTAGATGTATGATTTTGACTAGGTTTTGGGTTTTTTCCCCCTCATATTGACTTATGTTCTCAAGGGTGGAAGTTGTTTGGCTTGTGGGTTGGTTAGATTTGGGTTATTTTCCTTATGTTTTGTTTAGTTGACCCAAATTCTAGTGCATAGGTCTACTGAGTACTGATTTGTCTGTTTTCTACGTAGTGAAGATGGAGAGTTTGTTGATATGCTCTGCCTTTGAGCATTTTTAATTTTTCTTTTAGCCTCTTGTAGCTTGATTTTTATGTGATGGAAACAATTGTGCTAGGTTTTGCATAAAGTTATGTAAAAATCTGATATCACAACCTTTTTGATCTTGTACTTCTCTCGATCATCTCTGAGCTGTGGTAGATGCAGAAGTAAACTTCTGTGGCTGATAACTATTTTTCTTCAAGTTTTCTGTTGTTTGATAAATGCCCATAGTATGTTCAAACTTCTGTGGCTGATAACTATTTTTCTTCAAGTTTTCTGTTGTTTGATAAATGCCCATAGTATGTTCATGCATCAGCATCTGATTCATCCGGAATATAAGAGGAATGGTTCGGTATTACTCTCTGGTTTTCTTCCCCCTCCCACAGTTTTCGTAGCTGCTTCCAATGAGAATTATGCAGAATGCATTACTGTCGAGGGACTGAATATAGCATTAAGTGGGTACATATTAGGGCATGGTAGGGCCCTTGATCTGCTCCTATTTGGTGGAGAGTAGTTAATCTGCTGTGTTCTTCCATCATCATCTGTCTGTCCTACTTGCATACATCTAGCAATGCCCACCAACCGGTTCAACCCCACCACAGATAACCTGTAAATTTGTATCAGAGCATAACTTTCTTTTTCATATTCTTTGTCGTTATTAAACATGCATTAGCTGGCAAAGCAGGTGTGTTTTGTCCTGCAGTGGTGAAGGATTTGCCATTCCATGGCGAAATCTATGAACTCGAGTAATTATGAGACCTAGCGTCGGTATCCGTGTGGTTTAACATGTTTGTCTTGGGTTACTCAAGTGTTATATCAGTAATCTTCTGAGTCCAAAGGCAAAAATTCCATGACGTTATGAACAGAGATGAACTGCGACCCTTCATATGAAACATTTCGAAGACTTACAAAATTAAAAGGATAGATTCTAGTGGCACAAAAAGAAAGCGCAAGGCATAAGCCTAGAAAGCTTTGTAGAAGTAAATGCCATAGAAATTGCGAGCTGCTGATTATTTCGTTATTAATACGAATCGTAACATAGTTACAGGTTTATCAATTGAAAGTAAAACAACAGATGGTAGGCGTACATCACGAGCCACAAGGACTAGACGTTCTTGTTTGCAAGATACTTTGCCTAGGCAGGCCCCGCGTCACCCCTTGACTTTGCTCTAAACGCTTTCGGTCTGAAACCAATCTCCAGCAACCGCTCAACCTCTTCGAACTGCAGTCCTTTGGTTTCAGGTACAAACCAGTAAATGCAAGCAAGTCCAATCACACAGAATCCAGCAAACAGGAGGAACGTGCCAGCGGAACCAAGAGCTTTTGTCAAGGTTAAGAATGTCTCGCTCACAATGAGATTGGAGACCCAGTTGGCAACTGCGGCCATCCCTCCACCAACACCTCTGTACCTTAGTGGGTAAATCTCAGAATTCACAATCCATGGCACAGTTCCCATTCCAGGGGAGTAACAAACGATGTACGCTCCCAGCAGAATGACTGCCAGAAATCCGAATCTGCTTGGGCAACCATCCTTGAACCATGTACGATGTTGTCCGCGACATGAATTCTTTAGATCTGTGGTCATTGCCAAGCATGCTCCAGGAGAATACTGAACAAAAAAAAGAATATTTAAAGTTTAACAACAACAAACTCAAAAATAAAAATCATTGCGGATTTATCAAAGAGTGAAAAGGTAAAGAGACTCACTTCATTTGCCCCATTGGCACAGAAACCACATTCAGCTTTCAAGCAAGACATGCAGTTCCAAGATGCTGGATTAGCAGCTGAGACAAAACTTGGACACGTAGCATTTGTAGCATAGTGCATGGATTCGAACTGGTCAACTTTGGGAGAATGGCTGGCAGCCTGAGAGAACACGATGGATAACACTACAAGGCAAGTAATGATTCCGATCATAGATATTATCATCAACCTCCTCCTGCCATATCTGTCAACAAAAGTCATGCTGATAATGGAGCCAACAGCATTAAGACCAGAAGTGATCAAAGAAAGGGCCATTGCTGTCTTGTTCGATGCAAATCCAGCGAACTGAACTATCGTTGGGCTATAATACATGACAGTATTGATGCCGGAAAATTGCTGAGCCACCTGCACAGTCACACCAGCATAGAGTCCCCTTCGAACTACGACATTGCTGAAAGCACCCTTCACCTTTTCTATCATACTGTCCCCAATCGCATGCTCATCAGCCTTTTCAGCTTCTATAGATATTCTCAAGGCATTCAACTCATCTTCAACTTCATCAACAGGATAAATTCTTTGTATAATGGACCTGGCCTCTTCTACCTTGTTCTGAACATCAACATAAATGTATGGTTATCATTATTGTAAGAATTTTGCAAGAATTCCTTAAACAAAATTCCTGTTCACTTCAATTGGACAAGTTTTAACCTTTCTGTAAAGCCATCTAGGAGACTCAGGAAGTGACAGCATCAAGAAAAATTGAAGCACGGCGGGAAGTCCAGCTACTCCAAGCATCCAACGCCAGGTTCCAGGAGCCTGAACACAATAATAATATTCAATCTACCGATTCTATATTTTGAATTTAAACTTGGATATTAAGAGGAGATAAATTTTCGATTGTAGTGATCATAATCACTCACATGAGTGAAGGCCAGATTGATTAGGTAAGACAGAAACTGCCCTCCTGTAATTAGCAAACCATTGGTGCTAACAAGTGCACCTCTGATTCTAGCAGGGGAAGCTTCTGAAATATAAAGAGGTGCGGTCATTGAAGCCATTCCAACTCCAAAACCAACAAAAATTCTTCCAACAACAATCACCCACGGAGCTGGCGAGAAAGCCATAACCATCGAACCCACAAAGAAAAGAACATCTGCAACCAAAATTGATATTTTTCTCCCGAACCTGTCGTTTATCCATCCTCCAAATGCAGCTCCAATAATGGCACCTGCTACAGCCATACTCACAATGGTTTCCTGCAAATCAACACATTAACACATTGGACCGATACGGAAACCAGCAACATCAACATTCTTTCTCCCTTCTGCTACCTGTAAACATGAAAGGAGTTGGTAACGAGTATCTAACCTGTAGCCATGTTTTCTTATCAACTTCTTGAAAGTCCTCGCGTATATAAAGAAGGGCACCAGAGATTACTCCTGTACACCAAAAATGATTATATACATATTAGTGAAACTAAGACATGTCTAATATCATTTATGTTGCAGATTAACAATTTAAGACACACCTTGTTACCTGTGTCATAGCCAAATAGGAGCCCTCCAATCCCAGCTGACAGTGCAAGCCTCATAATGTAAGGAGTCTTCCATGTTCTCTTCCAGCATTCAGTAAACTCCGTCTTATCTGCTTTCGAGATGCTACCTTCCACCATTTTGTCAGAACAGGCAAACCGAAATTTCCTTTGTTGAAAAGGTAAGATAATCTACGGAGAGAAGCTTGTTAAATTCAAACAACCAACGACAGAAGGGTTCACCGTTGGAAGATAAATCCGTTCTGGTCGATTGCCGAAATCCTTTAGTACTTCACAAACGGATATTCCATCGAAATTTTCCTGTGAAATGAAATCAGAGAAGACATGAACATTAAAAGAGCTTGGATCAGTAAACAGTAGTCCTCAAATTAATATATCAGTGCATTGAACGTAAAAAGAACTGTAAGCATGCTTACTAAATCACTGTGTTGCGGATAATGCAATGAAGATTCTTCTTAGGCTTTGAGTTTGAGGTTTCTTAATTCTCTACTAAGTGACTCTGAAATGTTCTTTTTCTTCCTTGCATAAATAGCAAATAATAACACACTGCTGGTTTGTTGAATCCGGAAAGCTATCCCAACCCTCTCTTTGTACTGTTCCATCGTTGCACTTTCTCTTTATTACTATATTTAGTGTAGTAAAGGTAGTTCTTTTGAGGATCAACACATTTTTCTCCATTCATCGTCCATTTCAAGGCGAGATAATTATAGCAGTCCTTGTAATGTGGTTTTCCTTTTCTCTTCTGAGATTACATCTGCTGAATGAGATAGCTTTTTCTAAGATTTTGATGCCAAATCAGCAATTCTAACAAACTAATCAAGTTACATAATTCTATTGGATACTCTAATGACAAACTACTTTTGCATTTAATAATAGTAGTATTACTATATATAGTATTAATTAAGTTGTCTTGGATTGATAATACTCCATAGTTTCACCGCAATGAAACTGTTCATCTGTGAAGTCTTGTTCTTGTATGCACTGAGCAGTAGCATGCTGCGAATTTAAAGATAAGTAAATGGCTTCTTAAACACTCCATAATGCATCACCAATTTTGAAAAGCCACAAAAAAATGTATACAATGTGTGATCGAAATTGAGGAAACTTGTAACCCAAAAAAAAAGAAATTGAGGAAACTTAGCTTAAGATCGATAAAATTCGTTAGCTAGTTTTATGTTTCGTTAGTATGTAAGACATAGATTTTGATTTACTGGATAAAAGGTTAGCCCTTAAGTAGCAATAGATCCTGCTCATCTGCCAGTAGAACAGAATCGAGCAGAAGAGTAAAACGAATGGCCAAGTGCCTTGGAAAAATTCCAAGATCAAAAGGCCAGTGGCAGTAGGCTGAACGCCAGAATTGTTGATTCCAGAGTTTGCATGGAGCTGGAGAAATGGAGATTTTTCATTAGACAAGGCCCAATTGTAACAAACCGTACAATACAATAAGAAAATCCCAAGTCCAGGACCATGATTGACATAATGGTGTAGCTCACAAGTCACACTCATCAAACTGTCGGCAGCCTATCTTTCCAAGCGTACCTAAACTTTTCTTAGCCCTTCCTTCAATGCGAAAAGTTTATAACCAATCCATCTATTTTCTTTGCTCTGTCATCTTCTCCAAATCAAACAGTTTAATATTGTCGGCACAAAGTATCCTATATATGTTCTTGATGGTTCAACTACGATGAATTATGAATGCAACAGATAAAAGGAATCTTCGCACTGATTTTCATGCTTAAAATGTCAAAACTATGAATGGTGGTCCAGATAATTTGCGAGAGCCACATATAGCATTAACCACGTGGACGTGGCCAAGGTTTCTGCTTAGCTGCTTCAAGAGCTCTGCAGCAGAAGCAGCAGCAGCAGCAGCTGAAGTTCGTGCATCTAGGCAAATAAAAGTGGCAATGGCAGCGATAGGGTATGGCCGTGGGTCCTGCTTCTGTACGGCTGCAGCGCCTAACTGCGAGGCCGCCGAATCCATCTGCGGCATTCCTTTAAAAAAGGTTGGCAACTACCTTATAATTATGCCGCATCCCACAAGCTTAGTTTTTGTGTAGATAAGGCACTGCAAAATGATAAATGTTGACTGAATATATTTTCGCTCTAGCGTTCTATGGCCCCTACCATTCAACAACATGTCAGCGATAGGCCATGTCATAATCTGTTTTACGCGGAAAGTTCAAATGAAAACAACATATATTCCTCTTTCATCACTTCTACTCGATGGAGTACATCCCTATTCTCAGGATTAGCTAGCTTAGGCTGTAGGGACTCGAACATTCCTGTTCCATTTCAACTGTAGTTTTTGCATATGATTCTTTTGCAGATCATTCAAGCGCCGTACTAATGCGTATTCTTCTCAACATCACTTCATTCCTCTTCTCAGTATTTGAATTGTCCAACTCAAACGATTCATATTTTACGAACAGATTAAATTTACACAAATTTTATGACATTACAGAGAAAAAGCTACAACTTTGCAGCGTGGATTAGTAGCTTTCACTGCTCTTTTTCATAATTCTTGTATGTTTTGAAGTTCTATGCTTTCTATGGATGAAAGCGAACCGTATATAAATAGTTGTACTAATTTATATGGTTTTGTAGTCTGGGTCCATAGTCCAAGGACGGAAGATACCAGGCCCAGAAAACGAGCCCAGGAAATTAACGGGTGGCTAAACCGGTAGCTAGAGTAAATGCAAATCTGGGGTTGTCTTTTCCGCTCCCTCACCTCCTTCTAGCTTAGGAAAAGCCTAACCCTTTTATCATTTCTCACACGAAGGATCGTTAAATCCTTTGATTTTTGTTCTCTAAGGCATTCACATTATCTAATTATTGCATTCTTTTGTATCAGATCTATTCCGTTGCTTCCATCGTAACTCTAACAGAAAACGAAGGGTGCAGGGAGCCTCTGAATTCTTCTTCCAGCTGGTGAGTTAAAGAAACACGATCTCTTTCTTTATTTTTAGGCCTTTAATTTTTAATTTTTTTTTGCTTTTATGAATTGGATTTTTGTCTCTGTTATTACTTATTGGATTTCTATTTTTCTTGTTTCTGGATCATTTGTCAATGCCGATCTCTCAATCACAATTTTGTTGTTATTGTTTTTTAATAACAATTTGCTAATATTTATTTTGTTAGTGATTGTTTACGGGATTAATTATATTAACATGTCGCCTATGTAATGCTTAAATTAGTGTTTTTCAACTGTCTTTACAAGTTTTAAAACTTTGATAATATGGAGATCGAATTTTGTTGCTCCATGGTTAATTCATTTGGCAATGCGAGACATAATTGGTATGGTTTGGTGCTATTGGGTCTTTTTTTCATGGCAAGAGTTTAAAACTGGTGCAATATGTGAACTTGGTTGAGTCACCCATTTCAGAATTTTAATCAACTGCAAATCATTGAATGATGATAGTTTGCTTGGTGATTTTTCTAAAGGGATCTCCTTGATGGGATACTGAGTTTAGATATGTCATAATTTGATCTCGCTTTTTCACGATGCAGATACTGTACTTTGTGATCAAGAGCATATCTTAATTTCTTGTTCTTTGATTGTTAAAATTGATATATTTGGATTTATAGTTTATTTTGTGGTCAGGGTAGTTTTTGCAATCAGGGTTTCTTTGTTTCTGTGAAGTTTCATAAGCTGTTTATGTGGCGGTAAAATTTTTGAATCTGTAAATTAACTCGTTTAGAAGTCTCTCCTATAAAGAAATAAAAATGAAAAAAAAAAAATTTTTAAAGACTGAGCTTACAGCATCTTCACTAATTAAGACAAAGAATAAGACAAAAACCTTTTACTAACAGAGCCCCACATTTAAAAGTGAAAGTATGATGCTTCATTTATATATGAAGTTCTCTGTCGTTTTTGCATTGTGGTCCAGAGGTAATATTCAGAAGCCATCCTATTGGGCTATTATATGTTATCTTGTAAAGTCTAGTGCATAATTCATGCATACTGGAATACTATCAAGCATCTTATATTATAGTTGCTGATGATCTCTAACTCATGGTTGATTTCTTGAAGTTCTGAAAAGCTATAGAAATGTTGTTCGAAGAGTCTTATCAGTTCTTGACCTTCCAAATCTGACCTCTAGTTTTTGTTATTTATCACTTTTCTGTAATTTTCAAAGTTTATACAAAAACTAATGTGATGTTTTACTTGTTAAGATGCAAAATGGAACATTGGAATTTTAGGTGCTCTATTATTTGAGATAAATGCGTCAGGCTTTTTGTGTGAGATGTGTTTTAGTTCCAATCCATTATTCGCATATTGTATTAGGTCTTGTTTGAGACTTCTGATTTGGCATTTATGAGGTTTTTTAGAATCCTCTAAAGTAATAACTTGTCATGAAAATGTGTTTTGCACAAATGATCTAACATTTATCATATATATTCTTGTTTTGAGCTTCAAAGGTGTAAGTGGGATTTCATGTGTCAGTCAAGGTGCAAGCAAGTTCAACTGAAGGATCAAGGTACCGTTCCTTGCCTTCTAAGAGTTATGTGTTAGACCTTACGAGTAGCATAGCACTTGTTGCACTTAATCAGTTAACTATTTTACATTTTAAATTCAGATAAAAATTTACTTATCTTGAATATTTCTGCTGGACACAGTTATTTTACTCTAAACCATAGCAATTTGTATATTTATTTATGGTGATTGATTATACATGAGGATCTTCCTCTTCTGACTAGTCGTTGGAATCAGTTGCAGCACTTGCTAATGGTTTTAGTGCTTGCCTCTATTTTGTGTTGTCACTGCAGGGAACTTAACATGTTCACTAGGAAGGGGATTAGTACTTAACACAGAGCGTTCAGGATAGATTTGCCTACCTTGCAGGATGCAGAGAGTGGAGTAGAAGTTATTGCTTTTTTATTCAATTGACCCAATATTCTTTTCACAGGATAGGTATTTTCTCAGATTTTGGATCTAAGCAATTTGTTTGTGGCACTTTTGTTCTTTTTATACCTTCCATGCCTTTCAAGTTTCCTTTTCCAGCTGCCTTTGTTCTTTTCTTCTCTAAACTAGTTTCTGTTCTTGAATAGGATAAGGTTGGCATTTCTTAGGTGATAATTTTCTTCCCAGAAAGAAACTGAATGCTGAATGCTATTCATTGTTGATATGGTTCCATAGAGTGACAATCATTGGAGGGTTGGAAAATGGCTTTTGTTTCAGACGAAGAGAAAACTGAGGACTACCTTTTCAAGATTGTCCTTATTGGTGATTCAGCTGTTGGGAAATCAAATTTACTTGCAAGATTCGCTAGGGATGAGTTCTACCCTAATTCAAAGTCAACCATAGGAGTAGAGTTCCAAACCCAGAAGATGGATATAAATGGAAAGGAAATTAAGGCACAGATCTGGGATACGGCTGGTCAGGAGCGCTTCAGGGCTGTTACATCTGCATATTATAGAGGTGCAGTTGGAGCTCTCCTTGTGTATGACATCAGCAGAAGACAGACTTTTGATAGCGTTGGCAGATGGCTAAATGAACTTCACGTAAGAACCATGATGAACTTGTTTTTTGTTGATTAGACTTGTGATGCATGTGGAGACCTTCTTGATGCAAATCTCATTTCTTTGATCTATCAAAATTCACGAGTTCGAAATTGGTTAATTTATGTTGTTTACAAAGTGACTGTTAGCTATATTATATGGCAAATACTAGTAACTAGATGGTTTTTCCTTTGGATTGCTTTATTGCCAATATTATAGATTTGTTGTTTTTTGGCCATTGATGGGTAGGATTGATTCGTGCTGTGTCATTTTGAACAGCTCACTCTGATATGAACGTAGTCACCATTTTAGTAGGCAACAAGTCAGATCTCAGGGATGCCAGGGAAGTATCCACTGCTGAAGGAAAGGCTTTGGCGGAGGCACAGGGTTTGTTTTTCATGGAGACGTCTGCCCTTGATTCCTCCAATGTAGCAGCTGCCTTTCAGACAGTCGTTAAAGAGATCTACAACATATTGAGCCGGAAAGTTATAATATCTCATGAGCTAAAGAAGCAGGATCCTTCGTTGAATGGTAAAACTGTGGTTTTGCGGGAGGATGAGAACCAACAATCCGATACAGAGGCTAAAAAGGGTGGATGCTGTTCATCCTGATGTTCAGAAAATATAATCCTCTATTCCAGTCCTTTTTATGGTTCTCCAGCCTTAGTTTCCACTGAAATTCCTGATATTTCTTCTTCTCCATGTGTTCATTTCTTGATGCCGTTAAAAGGTTTATTTTGAATAACATTTGTTTAGTTGTTGTCTTGTTCATGGTTATCTTATGGTGGCAGAAGAAGAGACTTCATGGAGTAGCAAATGTAAATGAACTGAAGGGGGATTGAAATGGAAAAAGAAAATCAAATGATATATTTTTTCGAATGTCAGCATATTTACCAATGTTTTGTTTAGTTGTGAGAATGCTCAAATTCGGACAAGTTGAAGGACTTGATATCTAGCGGTCCCCCTTCTTCAGTCTTCCTTCTACACCAATTTCCTGGAACGGAAGAGTTGTGTTTTCTGCTGTGATGTAATACATCTGTGGTTTACATATTCAATGAATATTATCTTGGTAAGGATAAGATTCTCTAATAGCATGCAAGTTATAAAAAGATTCAAACAAACTAGTATGGTAAGTATCAATCAACCACGCCTAGGCTGTTGATTAGCAGTGCAACAATAGTGTTGTTTTTTTTTTAACCTATGCCAAATCTCCTGCATCAAGTACTGTAGCAGCCACTAAGATCTAAAACGGTGGGATTTACGACAATTGATTTTAATTCTTAAGTCGAGAAGAAACCTAAACAATAACATTGCAATTGCAGTAACAAGGAATTATAGAACATTCTAAATTAACCCCGTTGATCAATTGGAGACAATTCCAAAGTCCCATTGTTGTATGCTACTAAACGTGGGTTGGCTAGGCTTATATGGTGGCTCAAAAACTCGCCTCCTCAGTACTTGGACGCCTCAAGAAATATCGTAAACTATTAGCAAGAACCTGCCAGATTTCATACAGCAAAACTCATGAGCACAAGTTGGCAACAGCTCATTATGTATTTAAAATGACGCCCACAGCAAATAAGCTCTACTATGATGCTCTTTAGAAAACCGACATTTCTCTTTAGCATGTGCAATTTGGGTTAGCAGGTGGACTAGGAATTATTGAAGCTTTAGGTCAGACTGGAACATCCTTCACAAGGGCTAAATTTTGGGCTATGTTTCTTTTACCTGCTGCAGAGGCTTGATGATGGCTTTATCCTTATAGCTAACGTGAAACTTTGCCTTTGCCAATAAACCCTAGGTTGCCAAGGTAAAAAGTAGAGAGAGAATTAATACCATTGGGCTAATACCAATTCTTCAAATGAGAAAAAAAAAAAAGCAAACTGATCACCTCAGTGTCAAACTCCCCGGACTCAACCGCAATGTTGATGTCAGTGATAGATTTTACAAGATCCACCAACAACCCTGGTCGATCAGCCGTCTCCACATAAAGCAAGCTGAACCAATTTATTTATAAAATAAAATTATTTGGAAATGAAGAATACTAAAAACCAAAGCATATCAACCCTTCAATTTATAACAAACCAAAAATTATCAGGCATAGATGGCAACTAGCAAAAAGTTTCAACACACGGCCAAGTCATATTATAAAGCCTAGCATGTAGAGAGAGACTAGATCATCCATTACCTACGGTCAGGACCATCATCATCAACACTTACGAGGGTTACAATGTCCACATCAACCTGAGGAATTCCAGCAAAGCAAATTTTAAGCCAAGATTGAAGTGGGATATCATGCTCAGCTCAACAATCGATGGATAATTTGTGATTCTTATGACCAGTTCATCGGTCTCAGTAGCAAGCATGAAAAATATCATATCGGAGTTACAACAAATGTCAATATATAAGTCTTCTTATGGCTGCACAAAGCATCTTTCAACAACATTCGACAAAGGGAAATGCCTGAATTAAGTGGATGAGAATAAAAGATAGAGGAATACCTTTTCTTTCGGTGGCTCAACACCAAAGGCTGCGCCCATTGCTAACAAGGAACTTGATTCCTGGACCACAAACTAACATGTCAATATGCTTTTACTAGGTCAGGAAAAAGGAAAAAGAAGAGGTTATTACTGGATGATACTCAAGTAAGTTGTTTATAATCGTCAAACGGATTGCCTCAAGCAGTTCTGGGTCTTCAACTTTCCTTCCAGTATCACTACAGAAAAGCACGACTATTATATTAGTACAGATGCATTTAAAATAGCTATTATAACAACAAATACTTAACATTCTATTTTTATCATAGTGTGTCCTATTAACTGCATTGAATTTCAAAAGTTAGACTTACCCCATCTAAGTCTATTTAATTCATAAATCAGATGATAAGAAGAAAATTACACTCATTAACTGCAGATAGCCAAATTTTACAGAAAATGTAAACTGCTAGAAAGGCTTAACAAGTTTTTACTGAGTACGTGAAAATGCAAGTTGGAAATAACTTAAAATTCATAGAACTTACGCCTTAGTGATGGCAAACTTGTTATGCTTCCCAGATGAATCCAGATATACCTTTGCTTTCGTAACATTCAACCCAAGATTTTTAAGTGCATTCATCTGCAACTCATTCACTAATAGTTAGGTGATACAGAAGAATTTCTAATCATTCAAAAGTGAGAATTCAAAATTTCGTATGGAAAGCAAAATACAGATCTTCCAAAACGGAAAATAAATGAATTTATACAGTATCAAGAAGAGCTCCAAGGCGATCTCCAAAGGTTACTTCCACTATAGTGGCGTCGGGATCAGAATCTTGGTCAATTATAACTTTGGGGGTTGGAACTGTGTCAGTGTCGTGGAAACTTCCATCATTCTACAAACATACAACCATAGGAATGGAAATTTAGCCAGTTAATACATAATTAACAATCAACCAAATAAATTATTGCTCTTCCATACCTCCACAGCTATGGCTGATGGTGTTGCTCGTGGAATGATTCCTATCGTTGAAGACGACAATCTGATTAAAAGTCAAGATGTAGTTTAGCGAGAGATTAGGCATCAAGATTCAATAACACCATCAAACAATGTTAGCAAGTGCAAATTCAGTTGAAGAGTAACAGAAGAATTTGGATGGGATGATTGATACGGTATAATTATAGCCAAAGCTAGACAAGCTACAGAATACTTTTATCCATTGGCATAAAGGACATTAACAAGCCAATTTAAACAAGTATCAGCAAATTAAAGAGTCTGACGTGCCTTTAATCACCATATCTTATTCTGATTCAATTCCTAACATTATCATTCATTTGTTCTACTTGGAAACCGAAACAGTGACCCTCAAAATGCATAAATCTAGAATACGAAGCTAATCATATATGTTTGGAAATTAATTTATTCAAATCAGTTGAAATTAACTACATGATCGAATGAACTTGTCCAATGGACTTACAAATGCATTAATTTTTTATTACAAGCAGCACAAAAATCATCCTAGAGAGTCTTCAAATTAACTTCAGCACCCAGAAAAGGAAGTTATCCAAATATTAAAGAAGAAAAAGAAAAGAGAAAAACAAAATTTAATGCGAATTTACCTTCTTTTTTCAAGATTGTTGGGTGGTCTGCTGACGAAGGCAGCAGGCCAAGAATGGTTTTTGAGTTCAAAGACAGGAAGGGTGTTAGTGTTGCTGCTAAAGCATACAACACAATTGGCAGCAGAAGCCATAGCCGCAGCCATTATAATAGAAAACTAGAGCTAGCTGCTATAGTTACTGAAAAGAAGCAAATGGAAGAGAAGGAGAGAGAGAGAGATCAGAACGAAGTAGTAAGTTTCAAGAAAAGAGAGTTGGCTCTCGTTTTATCCGCCATGAGATAGAGAAAGAGAAGTCTCACTCATTTTGCTCCTCTCTTTCTCTTCCTTTCCTTTGTTGGTTGTTACCACCCAATCCTTCTTATTTCTTCCTGCATATTATGATTATTATCTCTAACGTTAAAACGAACCCGTAACATTTACTAAGACGTGTTTGGTTCCCTCATTTCTTTGTTCACAAACAATATTTTACTTCTACAAAAATTAACTATTAATTTCAAAGCAGATATTCACATCAATGATCGTTGTCTATTAAGTGTTTTTTGTTTAATATTCTCTATAATTTTTTTAAGAATAAAATCCATTCCACCAAAAAAAAAAGAATAAAATCCATGGTTACCAAACATGCCCTTAAATGTTGCGGAAGTGAAGGGAAAAATTTCAAGCCTGCCACGTAAGCATACAACTAAAAGCGATAAGTGACAACGGCGGAGGTGCCCACTGCCCATGTCCTAACAACACAAGGCGATTTTCTCGATCCTTTTTGTCTGGAAGGACTTTTCGGTCGGATTTTCGTTGCGGTACCCGAACCGAACTCTCGCCTAAATACTGGAAATGAGGAAAGTGACAGATTAATTGAAAAGAAAAAGAATTGAAAGTCAGGAATCAAATCAATCTTAAGAGAATCGAAGAAATTAGGAAGGAGAGGATGGGAAGGCTGTTTATAGAGACGCTGAGCGGCGCAAGGATCTTCAGGTGCAAGTATTGTAAGGTGGATTCGGCCTCCCACCACGACATCGTTTCAAAGGACTTTCAGGGTCGTTTTGGCCGTGCTTATCTTTTCCCCAATGCGTAAACTTTTCTTTGACTAGTCTTTTTTACAATGGCAAATCGTTTTGTCTTTGCTTCTTTTTCGTGGGGTTTTGTTTGTGTGTGTTTGATGGAATTTGATAAATAAATTTATGCAGAGTAAATATAAGTCTTGGATTGCACAAAGTTGAAGAGCGGATTGCACAAAGTGAATGACATTTACTGTAGCTCTTGCCAACAAATTATGGGTTGGAAATATGTAAGCTTTTAATACTACACTTTTGATTTTAATTTTACAAGTTCAACTTGAAATATCAATAGGAATTGAATTACTCCATGTTTCTATTCAGTTATTGATTGTTTGGAAAGCTTCTATTACTAATTATACTTGATTCACTAGCATCTCATCAAATGGGTTGTTTTAGATTCAAATATTGTTAAGGCTGCTAGTTTTTTTCAGTATGAATATATGATCATTTAATTTGGAAGAAAAACAACCAATATTGTCTTTTCTATCCTTTTCTATCTCATATGACAAAATCAAAAACCTTAAACCTTAATGAACATTAGAACCGGGCAAGAATTAACATATTGGCTGGCTTATCATGGATTTGGTGAAGGAGCAGGGATTTCTTCTTATCTTTGCAGTCGTATCTGAAATGTGTAGATTAAATCGTCTTTCTTCGGAAATCTGTTGTTATATACTTCAAAGTTAATATGGCTTGTGCTAAATGTGTGCAGGAGAAGGCTTATGATGAAAGCTAAAGGTACAAAGAAGGAATGTTCATTCTTGAAAAAGAAAGGATGTTAAAAGAGGGTTGGTGATGCCTCCAACAGGAAATGCATTGGAACAAAAACAAGAAGAAGAAGAAGATAGGTTAGGTTGGATATATTCTTGTAGATGGTGAAGCCACAAAGGTTATCACTTATCATGCTTGCAGCTGTTACCGCAAAAATTGTATGATACTATCATTTTACTTGTAGAATCTCTTATTATGTTAGTTTTATTGCATTGCCTTTGCTGACATCATTGGGTTCTCAGTTGACTTGTTCTTTTTCTTTTTGCTTGGAAAACGTTTTGGTAGCATAGCTGTTGACCAACTTGGGGAGAATGTGATCTTTATACTTACGGTTCCCTCATTTAATCTTGCCTGCTATTTGCATATATACGAATGCCCAGCCCAAGTGCGGAGCTAGTGTTGATGTGTATGAAGGTCAAGTTTTTGGTCCACTGGATTGATGAATTTGTCTCCATCACAAGGTGGAAGTCAGTAGCTATATTTATGTCAACTGTTGCAGAGATCTCTTAAGTCCCAACTGACAAGAGAATTTATGGCAAATTCCTAGTGAAAAACGACCACTCGGGGATAAAATCCCTATTCTTCGGAGTGAAGGTGATGCACCCATGAAAGTAACTAAAGCTCTTGCAGAACTGTTAAGAAAGTTTGGATGAGAGGTCAAAATGACTCACACATTCAGGGAATTAAGATGCTCATAGGATGCACTTGGTGATATGGCCATAACCGATTCAGGGCAAGTTGAGACTCAAGTGGCTGCACTTAATTTGAGTAGGAAAAGCAAATGGCGGATAGTGGCTTGGAATCATGGTTTAGTTCCTGCTGCTCTTGTATTGACTTCCACCAACGCCATAATACATCACATTTTGTAGGAATGAAGAAAGAGATTACACTGGAAATAAATCACATTTGGTGTCATCTTATTCTAGGGGATTCCAAAAGAGTATCCCTCCAGACTTTCACAATGTAAATCCAAACCAAACATCTCATTACAATCTTAGAAAATACAAGAAACCAGCAACTTCACTGGATATAACAGCAGAAAATCGAACAGCTCTAAAGTAAAAGGAAAAAAGAAAGTCTGCTCTTGTATGTATCACTCTGTCACCAAGAGTTGCATGATACAATAATCTTAGTATACCCACAATCTCATTTTACATTTAATTAATCCCAGTAAAGAAAACCTGTGTAAGAGGAAAAAAAAAACCTCAAGCTCAAACCTTACAAGAATTCTTTGAAACTGACCTCTATAACAAGTTCATCAAAACAGGTGAACCAAATTAGCTCTACTCATATTTTCATATAAAACTGAAACATCTCACTTGAGGAAAATGTAAAAATCCAGCCATTCACTAGCCCCACCGTACAAATATCCTACAATTATCTTTTGACATCAAATCATCATCATCCTATGTCGCAATCCCTGGAAAAGATGGTGAACAAGAGGAAATGAGTCCACAAGAAAGGCCCAAATTAACATTATCTGTTTGTCAACTGATAACTGATAAATAGGGGATTTCATTAGTAAATATGGACATTGAGATTTATCCTTGAATGGCAGGAACCTGCAGATGTCAAGTCATAATGTTTTACCTGGTTTTCAGAGTAATCCTATACTGAATATACTAGATAGTGATACAGTCTAACATGCATGGAGAACAAGGGATATACATTTAGCAAGTACACAAGATTTAAGAAAAGCAAGTACTATTAACTTGCAACTATTTACATTTCAAAGGCAAGTTTTTTAGGGAAACTAAAGGTATAGTCAAGGGTATTTTTAGCATAGGAAGCACTTGTTCTCAGAGCAGTTTTAATTATCTAGTAAATGGTAAGTACAAAGGTCCACTTCACTCAACTCATCTGCAAAACTAGTGTAACCTAAGAAATGCTTTTGGTCTAAAACTAGTGTACTCTTTGCATCACTGATAAGTATTCTATATCATGAAAGATGCAGAACCGTTAATAAGTACAAGACAGCGAGATTATCTGAGGAAAAAATGGAGAATAGCAAAACAGTAAATTAGAAAAGAAATCAAGTCTTACCTCTATTTGACTGCCTATCGGTAACACTATAACCACCAATGTAACCAGCAGAGTTATTAGACATAACATCTGAAGTTGTATTTCCCAGCCCAAAACCGAAAGAACTAGACCGCTCTAGGTCTAAGGGCGAAGATTGCCAAGTGGAATCCCCATGAAATGAACCATTTTCATACAAATCAGCAAAAGCCGAGTCATAACCACCATTTGAAGCACCATGAGATGATACCTGTGCAACACTGGTCCCACCGTTTCTCCCATAGCCTATGCCACCAGATCCAACACCAAAATCTCCACTTGCGTACCTAAGATTGCCACTATTGTAAACAGATGCAGCACCTCCACCTTGACCAGAACTAGAAGGGGAATCCCAAAGTGCCCCAATGCTGCCAAAAGAAGTCACGCCTGAATTACCACTTCCAGAGCCAACAATAGCACTAGAGTTTGTGGAATTAGTAGCATAGTTAAGACTTCCATTTCCCCACATATTTCGACCAGCTGTGTTTAAGATAGAGCTATTTCCTACACTGCCCCCACCATACCCAAAGGGGCTAGCAAACCTGTTTGAATTTCCATTGAATGAAGTGTTCAATCCCCGTCCATAGCCCAGGTTAGAACCAAGGTTTGAGCTCCCTCCATAGCTTGGACTCAAATTTGACTCAAAATTCAGTCCCATCCCATAACCAGCGCTCAATGGAGAAACTCCATTACGACCAATAGTAATTGGACTAAATCTACCTTCCATCCTAACACCATAACCTCCGACTGAACTAGAATTATAACCTTGCATGTAACCATTAAGGAAGCTATTGACTCTACTCAGACCAAAGTTATACCCACCTAACTGGTTCCGACTTGGCCCCGAAGATGATTCTTTGGGGACAGCCCGCTTTACCTCAACCATTTTCCCATTGAGTTCATGGAATGTTCTCTGCAAGACTTTATCCACAGCTTCCTCTGAATCATATGTTATAAATCCAAAACCTCGTGGCCTCTGAGTGTTGTGATCATACATCACAACAACATCGGTAATAGTACCAAACTGATCAAAGTACCTCTTAAAGTCACTCTCAGTGACTGTGGATGCTAAGCCTCCTACAAATATCTTTTTCGTGCGAGCAGGACCAGGTGATCCATGGATGCTAACATTGCCTTTGTTTAGAATGTTCTGGTCATCCCTAGGAACTGCCTTCTTTGCCTCAACCTGAAAGAGAAAACCCAAACATCGAAAATGGAGTTTAACACAACTTTGGTTTTACAACATAAAACCTAGTTTCTCAAACGCACGTACTCCTTGAATCTTAAAGGTAGGCACCACCTAAAGCTGTTTAATTTCACCAAATTTTATTTTATTGATCCTGGAAACTTACACTATTTTACAATTGCGGAACTCAAAAATAAGATGTATATTAACATGCTTCTTCCCCATAATGCAAATTGTAATTTTGGACTGCACTGGGTTCTTAAGTAGCAATGTCATCATCTCTTGGATGGTAAATAATTACCAATGGTCCGTTTCACAACTACCAAATTGTGCCTTCCAAATGCATTGACTCATCTGATTGCAATTGAAGCAAAAAATAAAATAAAATAAAAGGTGCTATTTTGTATATCTACCAAAACATGCATTCAATCTTTGTAAAATATATTCTGCAACTGAAAGTGATATCATACTGGTGATCAAAACTGCAAAATAAAATAGTTTACATCACAAAGTTTGGGAATCTAACACCTTTTTTAGCTTCAAAAGGAAAATGCATATTACCATTGTAGTTCTTACTCAATAGCAACAAGTTGCCAAGCAAACCTCACAATGTACAATATAAACATCAAAGTAAAACTAATACAACTTTAAAAAATTCGTTTTAAGTCCAGTTTTAATCAAATAATCAAGCAATCATGATATACATATATATATATATGGATGGATGGTCATCGAACTGCAACAGGACAAGAAACTTGCTAATTCAAAATCTTTTGAGTTGTATGCCATATAATTCATGACAAAGAAAACGGGTAAAATAGTATCCTTCTGACTTTATCATCTTATAAGAGACTTCAAAAGGTAGGAACTTACAGTTCTACCATCTATCATATGCTTTTCCATAACAACTTTTTCTGCAATAGCTGGATCAGCAAAAACAACAAACCCGAATCCACGGGCACGTCCGGTAGCCCGATCCTTCATTATCACAGCTTCCACAACTTCACCAAAAGTTCGAAAATACTCCTTAAGACGGCCCTCACTTGTGTCCCAAGAAATCCCACCGATGAATAGCTTGCCAAGCTCCATTTCCATTCTGAATAAAATATCAAATAATACTGTTCAATGGAATTCCAAGCAATCATAAACAAATGAATAAATATACCAATAATCACCTTATCTTAAAGAAAAATACAAATCAAGTCTTCTCATAAACCAATCAGATTAAATGAAACTAGAGAAGAAAGCAAACATCGGATCTAGAACTCGATGCATAATTATATGTAAATAACGCCAGATATAATTGAAACATTGCTTTCTTTATTTAAACGCAATACGGAATTCAACGTCATGTCTTAAAGAACAATCCGACATAAAACATCGTAATGTAGATTGAACAAAGAAAACTGTACCGTGTCAGAATACAGAAATCAATCTAAGTTTGGTTATTTATATCAATATAAAACGACCGGGTGTCGTTGGATTCAGTCGAAAAGCATGATATCAATTACCGATCGATTATGAATCGACCAACAATCCAGGATTCCTAAAAACAAAGCAGAAAAGGATCCAACTTTAATGAGAAATGAGTGAAAGATCCAATACCCAGAAATCATTTAGAGCAAATAATGAAGAAAACAAAAGAAAAACAAACTTTGGTGGCTTTGTAATCTATTTTGAAGAGACAATGATATTAAATATACCAGGGAGAAAAAACCCAGATGGGAAAGTAAGAGAACCTAAGATCTGAGAGGAAGCATAACAACAAGAGAGGGCTTAAAGGCCCTCCTTTTCCCTCTCTCTTTTCTTTGTTCCTTCCAATTGCTATTTTGATATCAATGGGATGAAATAAATAAATATATAGGAATGGATATTGTGCATCAAACAGAGAGGCAGAGATGTGTAAGAGAAAATGGATTTCTATAAAAAAATGGATATAAATATTTGTGTTTTTTGCATTTATATATTTTTAGAAGAGGGAGAAAAAGAGAGGTTCGGCTATCCTCTCGTGTAAGAAAGCTACAAAGGAGATGAAAGATGGCGACTTTCCAAATTTGAGTTTGATTTAAAATTTCCATAACCAATTAAAATATATATATTAAACTTAAATGTTTAAATATTTCATTCCCATCCTCTTTGTTCACTGTTATTTCTTTTTAACCATTCAACAAAACCGTTCTGCAGTTACTCTCATTCATAGAAAAAAGGGGTTATTCTTCTATTCACTTGGGCTTTTTGTGGAGTGTTTGAGCTTTGAGGTAAACAACAAAGACAGTGACACGCTCCAAAGAAGAAGTAATAGTGGAATAACAAATTAGCTAGGTGATCCATACACTAATATGGTCCATTCGGTTTAATAAGTTTGTGTTAGTAGTCATAGCTAGCACGATTTTTCCAAATAATATATATTCAGTTGGAAGAGAATGCATGCAACGGCAATGCAAATGCCAATGCCTTGAAAGTTTGTGGATACAAATCAACTTTCTAGTTTTATTGTATTTAAAGAAATTTAAAAAAAAAAAGCCCAAGGTGGCAAAATGAGTTTTTGAAATATCTAAATCCGCATTAAATGGGTTGGTAGAATATATAGTAAAAGTCTATTTCCTGTTTACAAGTACTTGTTGATATAAATTATAAGACGTGTGGGACGAATAATTATAAATGATTAACATATATCAATTTTAAATAAGTTTAATTAATCTATTGTGTGTGTCATGTGTGCTTTATTTTTTTTTCTTTTCTTGTTTAGATAAATTAATTACTAATTAAATTTTTGGTGAAGGGGAAGTTTTGGTTTACCGAGAGATTTTGAATACAAGTGGAAAATTTATGGTACATTTCAATAATGATGAAAGTTGAGAGGTGAAATGGAAAAATCATAGGATTAATTTGTGGATCACCGATCACCACCACCTATTATACAGTATATAGTGTGTAAATATATATTTGGAAAGAGATATGATGGTGATTACAAAAATAGCTTTGCATCCAACTTTTAATATATTAATTAATAAAAAAAGGAAAAGAAGAAAAAAGAATAAAAAGTGGGAGAGAAGTGTGAAAGGCAGAAGGGATTGCTTGCTTGTCCACCCACTCATCCATCCAAATCCAATCCAAGTTAGAAAGAGAAGACAAGAAGAGGGAGGGTTTGTTCGGGGTGTTTTATTTGGGTTAGATTAGATGCATCGCAAAACCTAAGAACATTTGGTGAGCAGTGAGAGAAGAGGGGGCACACAACTGCACATGCATGACGTATACAGTCTTACAATACAATTTCAACTTTTGCATCTTTTTTTTTTCTTTCTTTTGCTTTAAATTTAAATCTCAATAAATAAATAATTACCTTCCCAACCCAACCGCCCTTTCCTCACACGACCCTTTCAGATTTCTCATCCTACCAACTCATATTTATTTTTATGCTAATATATTTGTATCGTTTGTTTCAAATTTCAATTAAATACTTGCATTTGAGTGAGTTCAACATCAATGCCCATTTACTTAAGCACAAAGGATTGTAGCTAATTTTAAGGTAGAAAGAGCTATATTTATTTATATATATTATCATGAATACTAATTATTTTTCTTTTTGTGGGTGAGGTTTCCTTCACTACAATAAATCACAAAATGGTTTTGTGGTTGGATTGAGAGAAAGGGATGTTAATATTAGAGAGTCAGAAGAAGTAATAACAATAAATAATTAAATGATGGAAGTTGAATCCAAAGAAAGATGGATCCCTTGCCTACAAAGCATGCCTCCCTCCTACCACCTCCCAGCTAAGACTTGCTTTGGGGTGGTTGGTTGTATTATTACACTACTGCCTGTGCCAGCATAATAGACACATTTTCCTCTCAATAATCTTTCATTTCTATAATACTCCACTAAAGATTTATTTATTGTTTTTTTTTTCCAGTAGAGTTCATGTCGAGAAAACATTCTGGTATACTATATATATTTTATAAACATAGAAATTTCTCTCTCTCTCTCTCTATGTGTACATGGAGAAAAACACCTATAGTCTAAAACCCAAACCCTAGTTAATTTGGCCTTGACTTTTTTTTTTATAAAGCGACTTGGTGTATGATATATGTATGTATGTATGTAATAATACATGATTATATTGCATGGAAGATAATAATAATAATAATAATTACGTAGGAAAGAGGTTTATAATATATGCAGCCAGATTCCCATCATCTTTCCATAAAAGGCCTATTATAAGTGGGAGATAAACAATGGTGTGGTGTTCCTTTAAAATTTGACCACGCTATTATCCCAATCGAAGCCATGGCCCAAAGAAAGAAATGACAAAACAAACTTCACTGAATCACTGGGTAATCCTTTTTATTAAGGTAAGTGCAACCAATCCTTCCTGATCTGAGAGAAAGAAAACTGTATCAGAAAGCAAGCTGTATAGATGTTTTTTTCTTTTTCCTTGTTTGGTAAAGATCATGAAAACTGAAAAAATGGGTGAAAGGAGAAGCTTTTGTAGAAAGTACCAGGCAAACACAGAGTCCTCTGATTGAATGTCTCCTTCCTCATTGACTTTCAGTGAAAAATACATGTAAATATATAATTATTTATAATATAGAGATACAAGTATACATGGTGCATCGACTATACGGGAACTACAACTAAATAAAAGGATCAGATCATTGTTTTTCCATCAATCGGACGGCAGAAAATAAGTCACGTCATCCGTCCACAGCGACTGTATATAATGTCAAATGTAGAGTATCAGAACACCCCAAAAGGAGCGAGACATAAAGCTACGATATGAAGTACTTTGTTTTCGTCAATTGCATATAATTAAGGGGAATTGGCGGATGATCAAGTTCTTCTGGCTAAGCTTAAACCCTAACCCCTTTTCCCGCCCCTTTCCCACTCACTCTCTCTCTCTTTATGTCTTGCTCTTAAACCCTAAAATTGGCAGCCAAGCCAAAGCCATCTATGCCGAATTTCGCTCTTTACATGCAATGCGCTTGAACCTCCCAATCTTTGTCTGCTAAGTTTATCTCAAAAATCAATGTTAACTTCTATTTCAGGAATGAAGTCTCTAATATTCCCAACATTTTCTCCCCTCTCCCTTCGTTTTCCCAAAACCACACCTTTTGCATTCTTCTCTTCAGCCTCAAGAAAACCCAATCTTTGCAACCTCTCGACTCTTTCAAATCCAAAATTTCTCCACATAAAGCCCAAGATGCCTTCACCAACACCACCAATTTTTTCAATCCCAAGTCGAAAATTGCAGGCAGAGACCTCGCAAACTTCGTCACCGTGTGGTGAGGTCCACGTGATCGTAGGACCTATGTTTGCTGGCAAGACAACCACACTGCTTCGCCGAATCCAAGCTGAAAGCAACAATGGCAGGTTTGAACCTTCTTTTATTTTTCGCGCTTCAGTTTTATGTCATGGAATTGGATTAAAGTCTGGACTTAATGTTATTCAGAATTATGGATTTCAGTTTATTGTCATATGTTATGGTTCAGATAAAAATTTGCCCTGGGGTTCAAATGAGGTATTTTGTTGGTAAAACCACTTAGCTGCCATCGATATCTTTCCTCTGTTTCTCTTTTTTTCCCCCTAGGAAGTTTTGTTCATTGGTTTAGATTTTGCTCACTACTGTTGGATGACCGAATGCAATAATAAATATCCCCAGCTTTCAGGCCAAGCTCCGTAAGAACTACATACAACTGAATAAGGCTTTAAGGGGTCTTTGTTTTTCGGGAAGACTGAGTGAAGCGGTTGGGCTATTATGGCGTACAAGATTGAAAGCGGATGCTGGAACTTATGCTCTTGTTTTGCAAGAATGCATATTCAGGAAAGAATATAAAGCTGGGAGAAGAATCCACGCACAAATGGTTATCATTGGATATTTACCCAATGAATATCTGAAGATCAAGTTGTTGATATTGTATGCAAAATTAGGGGATTTAAAAGCTGCCCATGTTCTCTTTGATAATTTACTAGAGAAAACTTTGATTTCTTGGAATGCAATGATTGGTGGATTTGTGCAAAAGGGTTGTGGGGAATTTGGACTTGATCTCTATTACAAGATGAGAAAGAATGGTTTAACACCAGACCAATACACTTTTGCATCGGTGTTTAGAGCATGTGCCACCTTAGCCACATTAGAGCATGGGAAGCGAGCCCATGGGATCCTGATAAAGAGCCATATCAGGGAAAATGTTGTGGTCAGCAGTGCACTCATGGATATGTATTTCAAATGCAGCAATCTTACTGATGGTCATCAGGTATTTGATAAAATAGTAGATAGAAACATTGTTACTTGGACGAGCTTGATATCTGGGTACGGTCAGCATGGAAGGGTTATTGAGGTTTTGGAATTGTTTGATAAAATGAAAAATGAAGGTTTTAGACCAAACTATATTACCTTTCTTGCGGTTCTGTCTGCATGTAGCCACGGAGGCTTGGTTGATGAAGGTTGGAAATATTTCTTATCAATGACAAGAGACTATGGAATCCAACGGAGAGGGCAGCATTATGCTGCCATGGTTGATCTTTTAGGCCGTTCTGGAAAGTTGCGTGAAGCTTATGAGTTTGTTCTTAACTCACCTTGTAAAGATCACCCTGCCATATGGGGTGCTCTCCTTGGGGCCTGTAGGATTCATGGGGATATGGATCTGGTAAAGCTTGCTGCAGATAAATACTTTCAATTGGACCTAGAAAATGCTGGAACATTTGTCGTCTTGTCTAATGCTTATGCCACTTTTGGTTTTTGGGAAAATGTGGCAGCACTTAGGATGATAATGAGGAATTCTGGGGTCACAAAGGAAGCTGCTTATAGCAGTATTGAGATACAAGGGGAGGTACATTCGTTTTTTAGGGGCGATATATCTCATAAACATTCTGAGGAGATTTACGAGTTGATCAAATTAATGACTTCCATTTTAAAGGATGCAGGCTATCTTCCTGATGTAAGTGGCATCTAAAATCCCTTGTATTACACTTTATTGTGGTCTTGTGCCGAGAAGCAGGACTGGTTGAAGGTTCTAAAAGTTCTTCGTATCTTAGACTGTTAGTGTGTGTGGAGAAATGTACAGAATTTGGTGACCCACTCAATAGGTAAAGCCCATTAAAAATGCTGTTGTATTCTATGTGCTGAAGTTACCTGCTGCTAACTATCCATACACTTATTCGTGGGAATTTGATTTTGGAAGGTTATTAAATCTTTGGCAAACTAATTTAAAGTCACATGGTTGATAGTTTGTGATTTTAATTTGGTATTAGGTGGCACAATATCAAAATTCAAATGCCCTTGGTTTTCCTGTTTGATTCTTGTCTTTTTAACATGTCTAACTTTCTTTATATTTGCTATGCAGAACCGTGGCTGTAATAAAATCAAACAAGGATACAAGATATGGATTGGATTCAATTGTGACACATGATGGCATGAAACTACCATGTTGGGCATTGGCAAACTTATCATCATTCAGACAAAAAATTGGCCCTGATGCTTATGATCGGGTTTGTCCAGCATCAAAATTTTGATGCTTTTTGTAACACATGATGACTACTGTTCATTTAGATGTTTATATCTGGCTTTTCTTTGCAACTTTCTCTTGAGCTTCACCAGTCTTATGTGTATTTATTCTCGAGTATACTCATGATCCAGTGTATGTAACAGCTTGATGTCATTGGCATTGATGAAGCTCAATTTTTTGAAGACCTTTATGATTTCTGCTGTGATGCTGCCGATCGTGATGGCAAAACTGTGATAGTTGCTGGGCTGGATGGTGACTATTTAAGGTATTACTTAATCAACTTTTGTTTTTGAGATGCATGTTCATTAGTGAATTTATATATATTCCTAGTCTGTCTTTATGGTTTAATCCAATTCCTGCAAATAGAAGGAGCTTCGGATCTGTGCTTGATATCATTCCCCTTGCTGATTCTGTGATGAAGTTAACTGCTCGATGTGAACTTTGTGGGAAACGTGCTTTCTTTACATTAAGGAAGACCGATGAGACACAGACAGAATTGATTGGCGGAGCTGATGTCTACATGCCTGTATGTAGGCAGCACTATGTCAATGGGCAAGTAGTCATAGAAGCTGCGAGGAGTGTTTTGGAATCCCAGAAGCTTCAATGTGGCTCTTACACATAGTTCTCATAATCTTGTATTTTAGGATATTTGGGCTTCCTGAATATTTTGTTTCTTTCGGCCCTTACAACATATTGTTTGGTGCGTGGTTGGTGACAATCTTATGCCTCTGCCATGCATGTCATGTAATTGGATTAACAGGAAATATGTGCGTTCTTATTTAAAAATACGGCAATGCAGCTTGATGAAATGTCATTTCTCTGTGATATCATCTTAGTTTGCGATGAGAGGAGTAAATAATGCCAGTTTATTGTTCCTGAAAGTCTAAGAGATATCTATTAAACTGTATCATTTTCAACTTGATGTAATATTACAGGAAGCCAAAGGTAATGACTTAACCGTCTGAATTGCAAGGTCTACAATGTCTCATTCTATTCCTTATAAATGCACATGAATGAATATCATTGTCAAAAGGTAGAATATCAGCGATGTATATAGAATTTCTGTATTCCCTAAATACTTCGTGCACTTTGTAGGATCAGAACAGAAGTAGATGGTAGGCCTCGATACTGTCGAGACTAACCCAGCCTCGGTTACGATACGAGGTGTAACACCTGTTGGGGTCTTTCTCTGGTGTTGCCCCCGTGAGGTTAAAAAAATGGAACACCATGTCTTCTCCTCTCATTGCACTGTCCGCAGCTGGCCGGCCTGCGTGCCTAGAGTGGGATGCTAGCAGCTGCCAGATCCTCCGTCTTACGACCCCCGTCGCAACTTTTTATTTTCAAGAATGTGTGTTTTTATTTGCAATACATCAAAATGAAAATCCAATTAAAGGCTTTTTAATGTTTGCTTTTTTACTTTTAGAATGTGCTTGCTTTTAAACTGCAATACAGCAAGATCGATATCCAATTGAAAGCTTTTGTTGCTTGCTCTTTTACGTTTAGAATGTGCTTATTTGCAATTCCTGCAAGATCAAAATTCAATTAAAGGCTTTTGTTGTTTAACCGAGTTGGGGACCGACTGTTTTGATATATGCTCAGTACAATTTGAGAAAAGTGAAATCCTCCCTGGTAGAGTTATGGTGAAAGAAACACCAGTAGCACTCGTTTCATAGAAGACAGAAGCCATAACTTTAAGCTGCAAAATCATTGCCATTATATGCAAGAAATAGCGAAACAATTTTTCCTTTGAAAGAAAGAAAAAGGGCCTCAGAATTGCAGAATAACAGCAAGGCTTGAGAAGCCATTCAGTCCCGAAAGATGGTATTTTGTAATTGTTATCCTCATCGGCCGCATTCTATAACACATCCAAAAAGCTTATATATGCAAGAAGATTTTAAAAAGATAAAACTATGTATGTTTCATTGCCAATCCAAGAAGTAAAAGCAGCAACGCCGCTCCACAAGGCAATGGAATATGAGACTGCCGTCGACGGAGGAGCTCCACGAAGGAGGACCATCAACGTCGCCGTACATTTTTATAAGACGTTATCTTTGGAATATACAAACATAATTATTTGATTTGCCCCAAACACAGAAAGGAATTTGATCCCCGTCATACTCAAACAAGCATCAGTAAATACACATCAAAGTTTCCATCTTTCATTTATATAAAAACAAAAAAAGGAGAGAATTTGCAAAAACTAAAGCAAGAGAAAGAATTAAATGTTCGTCTCATGGCCGGTCCCAAGAGGTAAAAGCAGCGACGCTGCTCCACAAGGCGATGGAATATGAGACAGCCCATCGACGGAGGAGCTCCCCGGAGGGAGGACCGTCAACGTCAACGAGCGTTTTTGTGTGACGTTATCTTCGGGATTTACAAACAAAATCCGGTTTGCCCCGTTTCAGAGATAAGGATTTCAAATCCTCCGTCACATTAGATTAACACCAAACGCATAAAAGGACGAAGAAGAAGAAATCAAATAAATTTATAGGAATTAAATGGAAGAAAAATTAGATTTTTAAACGCTTACTGGACAATAGATCGACATGAAAACAAATGAGTGACTTTTTCAACATAAACTCGAAGCTGCAAATGTGTTCCTAAGAATTTAGTCGGTGCGGCAGCGCAAGAGGTGTTGTGTTAATTTATAACGTGATTTCCATCTGACGCCGCCGCTCAACCTAGGGTTTGCATTAACAATAAAATATATTGATGGGCCCAAACTTCACATGGCCCAAATAGAAAGAATCCAATAGAATGCACAAAGTTTATTTGTAGTTTTTTTTTTTGGTAAGTTTATTTGTAGTTTGCATGCATGTTTTTATTAACTAAAAATATGGAATTTGATGGTTAAAAGTAAAGGAATTATATGAGAAATAACATAGATAAATTGGCAAAATAACATAATATTGCTTTCATTGAGAGTCGAACTCAAGACCTCCCGCGTGCTCTAACCAACCGAGCTATGAAAGCTTGATTGGCCAGCGGCTGTCTTGCACAGATAGAAAATTAGTATAATAACTTCACACAAATGAGGCTTACGAGAGCCAATTGACAACTTCAAACTCAACTCTCTTTTTCAACCTAAAACAGCAAATGAGAAATCATATATCGTAACATAGGCTGATCCAAAGGAAATAAAAAAGAGAGGTCGTAAGTACTGAGATTAATCCAAAAGAATGAAAAAGTCATTACAGAATTTAGTGTGGAGGGGGTTGGAAACAGTTAAGAAATGAAGAAAAAATAAAATAAAAATAAAATGTGCGAATCCTAAATTATTGCTCAAGAAATAGAACTTGCAAAAGGAGCAAAATATCATATATTTGCTAGCACCTCCTCCCCACCTTCATATGTCAAAACCTAGTCCCAGTAGATGGCTCTTGCCATCATCATGCAATTCTATACAAAACATCCCTCAACCCCGTCTAGCAAGTTCTCTACTTCTATGATGCTCCTTTGTCATTGCAATCATAATTTTTCTCCGCCCTGCAGTATTATAGGATAACCAAAATGGAAAAAAAAAAAGGTTTAGTTCGAAGCTGGAGTTGCCAAATCCCATATGGCTATCATGCATTACTAGGTTGTTCTATGAATTATAATTAAAGAGACAAATCTTCTAGCAGCTTATATATTGTATAATGAGATTGAGATCCAAAGAAGAAAAAAAACCCTCTTAAAGTAGCTTGCTCAATTCCTTAAACAATGGCTGCTAACAACTTTAGTTTCATACATAAATTGCATCCATTTCAGACAAATTGCCTAATAAGACCACAGACAAAAAATTTCGATGTTACCAGTTGAATATGCAATGCAACAACAAAGGAAAATGAACCGTCTGCAAGAGACTCTGAAAGAATTAACTAGTGCAATGAACTTACGAATCTTCAATTGAAAGAATCCGGGTAGAAGCCAAAATAAATTTGTGTATGACTGATTAAAATCACTGTTTGTCTTCAGCAATACAACAGTGAAGTTCACCCTAAACATTATAGCAAAAACTTGTCATTATCCTTCTCAAAAAATACTCCTGTTGAACCAACTAATTTGATCATAAAAGCAACTATTAGTTTATCATAATGCCACCACACACAATAATTTGTTAAAAACCATCATCTTCAAGACTTCAATTCTGAGATTGTTTAACTGTTTAAAATTATACACATTAGTACTTATCAAATGAGTTTCTCCCTGAAGCTGACACTTTTCAGCTACTCAAAAGATTGCATTATGAATTCAAATTTTTGGAAAGCATAAACTTTATGCAAAGAACAAGGAATTTTAAGTGATAGTACAAACTAAAGAATATACATATACATATAAATATACATTCTTACCTTCTGTTATGCTTTAATGGCTTTGAATAAGAGTATACATATACATTCTTACCTTCTGTTATGCTTTAATGGTTTTGAATAAGAGTCTCTTGCACAGCAGGATCTATTGCCCGAGCAAGACGTCTAATATGATTTAATCGCAATCCTTTGGATACTAAACCTGAACAACAAATTTTCATATATAAACTTACAATCTGAAATTGAGCAGTTCATTATTAAATGTTTTCAAAAGTATACTAATAGAATATAAACAGCGATGAATAGTTAAACTTACCATTGGAATTTCCATTTTCCTTCATCATCCCACCAACTGCAACCCTATCACCAACAGGATCATTTATTGTTCGAGCAAGATGTTTTATGCGATTCAAACGTACCTTTCCAGGTAAGATAGCTAATTTGTGAGCCGGGACTTCCAAACCTGTTGAGCAAAAAATACATGGAACTAGTAAGAACATAAGACGGTATTTTTCCTTGAAGCTATTATTAATGGTAAAGTAATGGCCGCTGACTCTGGGAGCTTCCCGTGTCCAGCATTAGTCTTTCTTGTCCATGATTGTATCCGACAAGAGAAGCAGCGGCATCAGACTGAGGACTAACATCTGAAACGCAAGTTACGGCATTAGTTAAGGGCAATTGAATTGGAGATGGAGGAGGATTTAATCGAACAGTTTCAGCTCTCTGCCGCCGCAACTGATAGTTTCTCCGGCGTCTAGCCAGATGCTTTTCTCTCTCTTCAAGGCTCATAGACTGCCTTTTTTGCCGGTCCTTTATGCGACGACGTTCTCTCTCTAGCTCCTTTCGCAACTCTGATCTGCTTGCTAACCCTTCCATCATCATTCCCCAACAAATTTCAACAGAATCACAATCTTAATTAATATAAAATCCAGGGGATTTTTTTTCTGCAAAACAAATATAAAAAAAATGCCTTGATAATTCATGTGTTTTAATAATTTTGAAGAGAATAATAATATAAATTATTTCAAATTCAAAATTAAATAAGTGATTATAAGAAGTTACATTGAGAGAGCTAAAACAAAAGCTTAAACCGCTATTAAAATCACGGTTTTTCCATCAAAAGCTGGTAGCTTTCGTGATCTTAGGAAAGGATATCCTCAAATTCAAATGATGACAACAGCAAAAGAAAAAGTAATAGCAATTGGAAAGGAAATCTTAACCTGGACCGTGGAGCTGAACGCAGGAAGACGAGAAATCTGGAAAAGAAACAAAAATATGGTTCATAGACAAAGGCAAAGGTAGGAATGAAATTGGAAAGAAACGTTTTTGTGGCAATTTGCCAAAAGAAGAATGAAATGAGTGCTTCTATTTTCTCTTTATTGTTAGATTTTGAGCTAAATGCCCCATTCATCTGATTAGGAACTAGGATTGCTGCCCGTGTTTGCCTTTTGGGTTTGGCCGTTGGGATCCGAGTTCGCAAAGATGCTATGCGTTTCGTATGCTATCTCCAGTTTTGTCGTCTTCACATTTTGTCCTTTTGTGTTGTGTCAAAGTCAAACTCCCAACACGACGTCGGGTGAGAAAAATGCTTTGGCAAAAAACCCTTAACCCAACAAAGCATGAAAGAGTAGTCCATTCCTCTCAGCTACACTCAACAAGTCAACAATGGAGGCAACGCAAAATGAGCTAAACAGCCAGGAAAATCCTTCCAATTCCAATCCGCAGCCTCAGCCTCAGCCTCAGCCTCAGCCTCTCTCGAAGAACGCCCAGAAGAAGCTCTTGAAACAGCAGAAATTCGAGGCGAAGAAAGCAGAGAAGAAAGCGCTGATGAAAGTACAAAAACAGAGGGACGCTGAGAGGAAGCGAAAAGAATGGGAGGAGAAACTGGCTAGCCTAACCGAAGACGAGAGGCAGAAACTCATAGATTCAAGAAAAGAATTGAGTATAGAGAGAATGGAGAAAAGGTCTGAGGAAAGAGGGGAGAAAATTCAGAGACTGACCCAAGCCAAAGAGACTGGCCAAAACATTGTCCTCGATCTTGAATTCTCTCATCTCATGACTCAGTCTGAGATCCACAGCCTTGTTCAACAGGTTTTCCTTTTTAGTACTAATTGATTACTGTTAAAAAATTGCCCTTGGTCTTCTAACCTTAGCCAATGATTAAAGATGTTCTTTTGTTCAATCCTTGCAGCTATATTACATTACATCAATACTACTACATCTTATGTTGTTGCTGAACCCTGCAGGTTATGTACTGCTATGCGGTGAATGGAAGATGTAGTTTTCCTGCTCACCTCTGGTTGACTGGATGCGAAGGGGAAATGGAAACTCAATTGCAAAGGCTCCCTGGATTTGATAAATGGATTATTGACAAGGAAAATCGATCTTATATCCAAGCGTTTTCAGATCAGAAAGATCATTTGGTGTACCTTACAGCAGATTCTGAAACTGTGCTACATGAACTAGATCCTACCAAAGTTTATATTGTCGGTGGATTGGTGGATAGAAATCGGTGGAAGGGTATAACTATGAAGAAAGCGGAGGAGCAGGGAATTCATACAGCAAAACTCCCAATTGGAAGTTACATGAAGATGTCCAGTTCTCAGGTATGCTTGGTCATAGTACTACACGACCCTTCTTTTATCAGTTTGTTATTGAGACCATATTATTTTATAGGTAGAATCAGAGCATTGCAAATCGAAGTTAGGTCTTTAAAATTTTCCTCTTTCAAACGAATCTGTTGGTATCGCAGTTGGTTTATTGTTGTCTCTATTTTTTATGCAATTATATTTTGGAAACCCTGCTTCTAGACTTGTGGTTGATGCATTGAATTGAAAGGCATATATTGTATCGCTTTTTTAGTTGCAAGCAAAAGGCATCCCTAAGCCTATCTACTCAGGTTTCTTGGGCTTGAATACTGCAAACTATACACATTTTGGTCTTGAATAGCTTCATGGTTTCTTTCAAAGAATGATAGGATGGAGTGTGTGGAATGTACACGATTCATGATGACATTCATGCATGATAGTTCGCTTGTGCAGCAGGTTAATTTTCAAACAAACAAATAATGAAGCAAATATTCTATGCATTTCTAAGTTTTCTTCTCTAACTAAGATTTCATTCCTGTGAGTGCAGGTCCTTACTGTAAACCAAGTTATAGAGATACTCCTCAAGTTCTTGGAGACGAGAGATTGGAAAGCTTCCTTCTTTCAAGTAATACCTCAGAGGAAAAGATCTGAAGCTGATTCAGCTAACTGTCAAGAAGTAGATGGAGAAGAATGCAAGGAGGAAAATGAGGAATCTGAGAGGAAAAAGAAGTGTATTGAAGTGCTTTCGTGTGACTAGAAAATCTCGCACAATTTTGGCTTATTTAGCCCTCTCCATCTCCCATTACATGGAACGCCTGTGCAAGTGGAAAACAGTTACGTAAGAATTGAATAGTTTTGAAGTTTCATTCCTTGCCTTCGTGTGCCTATGGTGCTCCATGCATTCCATAACTTAATTTAGAAAAATAGGCTTCCTTGTGGATCCTTCTTTTCAGCATTTTTGCCAATGCCAAGATCTCACAGGGGATACATACATACCTCCAGCCTAGACTGAATGGTTGGTGCCCTCTGCCCAAGCTGTTACCACTTAGTTTGCTGTCTTTGGGCGATGCAGCTGGAAAATGGAAAATTGGAAATGATTGTGGTGAAGATATGATGGTATTCGAACTTGAGTTGAGGCAATGTAGGTTTAATTCTGTCAGCCTAAGGATAATTCGAGTCAAGTCAACTTCATATTCAATTAAGGAAACTCAAGGCCGAATGCTGAATTTGTTGGCATTTCAATCTTCTTTTTAATTTGAATTCAATCTGAGAAAGTGATTTATTCACTTGACTTTAGACTTTAGTTCAATTATAGTCAAAGCTAAGGTCGAATTGGGCTGGCATTGCAATTTTGCAGTACTTTATATAATTACATAATATTACTATGTTTAAGATTTTTTGTACTGAAAGAATAGAGTTATCAATTTACATCAGCCTTTCTTGTCAATGCTTAAACTATTATTCTATTATGAGACCATGACATACTTGAGCGATTATATGGGTACACAAGACCATGTTGCTCTACCTTGACACAATGGGTAACATTCTTTTTCTTTGTTTTATTCAAGAAGTTGCCTTAGTGTATAATGTATATAACACGCACACAAACACACATATCCTAGTGCACAATGGCTGTCTCTGGTATAAAAGGACAACAGAGCAGAATGCTTTGTTTAGTGGAAGAAATTGATTGTTAAGTATCCGGATGACATTCTCTTTTCCATTTTGTCCCTCTTGAGTTTATTGTAAAAGGCATCGGGACCTACCCTCTTATCCCCTAAATTGAAGGATTTGAGAACATTTGCAAGGTGGGATGGGAATTTGATGAATCACAGCTGATGTTAGCCATGTTTTAGGGGCAGGTAGAGGTCAACTTACTTGAAATTGGAAAGCATAGGTTTCTCTATCTTCACACAACGATAGTATAAATGAGGAAGTTGGAAATTAATTGATTCACTAATTGATGTGAGACTGAGACCATGTGCAGAAGGGAAAGTGATAGAAGAAAAAATGAGCTTGGTATGAAACTCAAAAAAGATGCAGAATGGACGCTAATGTTACAATTCAAGTCCCTTGCCTACCGCTATTAAAAGAAAGCAAAGCTCATATTCTATAAATTTACAAAACACTAGAGCCCTATGCTCTAAAAGACAATTTACAAAATTCATATAGTAATCACTATTAGTATCAGGTTTCACCTCCACGCAGAAGAGGTAGCCATAGCTCTGTTTACCCAGAAAAGATAGAGAGCTCCTTCTCTCTCCTCAAGTCTATACTTACTGTCATACTCCTTTAATAGATCCCTTACAGCCATAGTAACTGAGGAACTCAATGGATACGGAGAAAAACCAGCCATCATAAGTCTTGATCTCCACTTTCCAAGAAGTTCATGCCTTTCCACCCTCTCAGGCCCCTCACAAGCAATCATATTCACAATATCACGAGCCACACAGTGCTGCTCTGCACTGATCCTTTGCTTGTCATCTCTCGGACAAGCTACATCTATGGATTCAAACATAGCTGTGTAATAATCCAGTGTCTCAAGGTACCTTGAAAAGAATGGGGATGTATTGGTATTAGACTCTTGCTCAACAAGAGTCACAACCTTGGGTGACAAACTCTTCACTAACCTCAACAATCGATCTCTGTGGTTCCAGGTGCTTACACTCTCATCTGGCATGTGATGCAACACATAGGGAAAATTCACAGCTATGGCTTCCCCCGGTTGAACCTTAAGATGCTCTAGTTGAACCTCACAACCAGACATAGCAGCATCATGAAACTCAAATGGCACATTGTATGACCGAGCAAATTCTGAGAGCTTCTGCCCCACAATATTAAGTCCCCCACCTCGAGCATGATTTGACTGAGAATCATCAATACCAGTTATACGGATAGAGGGGGATCCACCATGGCGTTTTGCAAGAGCTGCAATAAGGAACATCCACTGGGTGCCCTGTGCTATTTGGAAATCAATGATGTGAATTTTTGGTTCATATTCCATGACTTCCTTGATGACAACATTAGCTGATGTGTATGCAAACTTCCAGTATGGGCAGATCCTGAAGAGAATATGCATGTAAGACATTAGTTCTGAGCTTGTTGGCTCTTTGCATTTTAGGGATTTGTAGATGTTACTCCCTGAGGATTCCAACCTCGCTCTAAGCCCTTCCAGCATATAAGCACCCAACCGTTGGATTGGTTCCCCTGACACTGATACCATTTTCTCCAAAACATGCATTAAACCAGCCACTGTTGACGTATCACCCTCATGAAGTGCTTGACCACAGGCAATAAGCACCTGTTTCAAGTCTAATCTAGGGATCATATCCACCAGTCGATCGCAGTTAAAGCTTGCCATTGAAGCAGCTTGGTGGGCTCCACTATTGAAGCAGCAATTGCAGCTGTCTATAATAACTGATTCAGGCCCCAACAAAGAAATTTCCAGCTCCCGCAGCTTGTGCTTCAATTCATTGCTATCATCAACAACAGACGACCCACTGAATGGAGATCCATAAGTATTGTCAGGGGAATGATGAGGATCTGACGGGCATGATTGAGAACCTTGAGGGGAGAAAGGACTCCTGCTCGATGAGATACTCACAGCAGAAGGGGAATCATAGACAACAAAACCGGCAGTTGCCGTGGATGATTCCAGGGTAAAAAATTGCTCCTTGTAGGTTTGAAAGGAGACAGTGGTTCCTTGGCTGCCGTTATCTGAGGATACATTGTTGTCTGATATCTGGATATGAGGCAAACAAAATGGATCAATATCCGTAACAGGTTGGCCATACAACCTCTGGATGCTAGCAGGAGTTTGGTGCTTTTTAGATGTTTGCATCTAAGCCCAACCTGCCTTTTAACTTCCTCTAGAAAACTTTTTGCTCCTGACAGATGCTTGCTCTGACAATGTTTTTTGTCGATAATAGCAGCAGTTGCTTGATTGAGCAAAGTCACTCGTGAACTGAAAAGATATTAGATTATGCAAGTCTCCATAAGAGAGTAAAACCGATTGATCCTCAGCAGCAACGTTGACCATGAACTGTTTTACGCGTGCAAGGCAGAAATATGAAAGAGCAATCACGACCTGCTAAAAGAAATCCAAGAAAATAAAAGAGATCAGATTATGCAACTAATAGAAGCCCAGTGTACACCGTCAAGAGGTGTAAAAAGTCAGAGAAAAAACCAAGCAATAACCAAGGAGCCTACATGGAGAAGGAGCTTTAGTTAAGAGGACTTTCCCTCTAAGCAACTTTCTTTTGAATCAGAAATTAATCAACCAAGCACAAGACTACAACCAAAACCATAATCAACAGAACAATTGATAACAGCTAGAAGTCAAAGATTAGATGAGCGTTTAAAAGGCAGCCAAAATTTCTCTAAAAAGATGCAATTACAACAATTTATTATACATAGGAAGCCTCAAAATTCACATACTCACTTTCAGTACCAATTTAAATCTCTGTCCGATCAGTAAAAGACGCTATGAAGCCTAATGATTATGGCGCAAAACTAACAACCAATCGAAAAGGGAATATAAGGAAAAAAGAAAACAAAGAGCGAGATAGATTAATACCAGATGGCAAGGCACAAAATTTCGCATACAGTACAGAAAAAAAAAAACAAATAAATTAGCTCCCAGCTTCATGATTCATTTAACTCTTTAGGTTGGAAAACAGCTTCAAAGTTATACAAAAAAAAAAAAAGATTTTTCTATTATTGAATAATTGTCAAGCTCAGACAAAGGACAAAGTTTCCTCCTATCTCATTAAAAGGCCAAACTTTCATTTTTTTACAGCAACACCTACCAAATGAAAAAGGTAGGTGATAGCATCAGAAACACACAAAAAAATCATTTTGATTAATTTTAGCTCCAACCCTTCTCCCCAATTCATGAATTATGAACACAAAACCAAACATAAACCTCGTATTGAACTCAAAGACTAATGATCCAATCCACAAACTGTCATCAGTGACGACCACCCCACTCAGGAAACCAAAAACAGAAGAGAAAAGGGGATTCTAAAGATGAATCGATGAGTAAATAAAGTATAGGTGTTGGCATACCTTAGTCAACAATCATCCGCTCTTGGGTCTCGTTTTACTCTCTTCCAGATTCTTCAACAAGCGTCAAACCGTTGCGTGCCTCTCTTCTGCAGTAAGGTGAAACTTATATATAATCTAGTTTTGAATGTGACGAATTTACCAATAAGTGCCCTTGGAATTTGGTTCTATCTACAGGAGTGCCACTCAGGATAATCTGAAGGAGGCGTAAAAATTTCTCGGCGCTTCCCTTGCTAACGAAAATAGCCTTTTTTTTCTGTAGTCGCTGACAACGTGTCGCTCGCCGTGTGTCTCTAGACTAAGTAGCAAACCGTGGCCGAATGCGTGCGTGTGACGGTGACTGAATTTATGTATAATTTAGGGGTAGTTTGATATCGTTTTCTATTTTCTGTTTTATGTTTTCTATTTTTGAAAATTTTGTTTTTGTTTTGTTTTGTTTTCAATTTCTGAAAATAGAAAATATGTTTGTTTAATACTGTTACGTTTTGAAAACAAATATTTAAATTGATTCAGATATAATAATTTAATTCACAAATAAAATTTAAAAAATTAAATAAAAAATAATATTTTATTAAATAATAATCTGTAGATAATATTAAATAATATTATTTTATATTATTTAATACTAATATTAAATATTTTCATTTAATCATATAAAAATTTAATATAATTTAAATAATATTATAATTAAATATAATATTAAATAAAATAATATTATTTAATTTAATTATAATAATCATAAATTATATTTAATAATAATTTTTTATTTACTTGTAATAATAATATTACATTATTAAATAACATATCAAACTAATTAATTTATAATAAATTATATAGTTATTCAAATATATTATATTGAATATAAATAATATTGTTTAATGTTAAGTATTTACTTATTTAATAATATTAAATTATTTAATAGTAGTAGTGATATATTTTAAATTTAAGATAGAATATAATATTAAATAATAACATTGTTTAGTAAATAAAAATTAATTATATTAGATAATAATATTAATTATTAACATATCAAAATTAAAATAAATGATATTATTTAAAATATATAATATATTCAATAAATTATTATAAAAATTTAAATTAAATAATATTATAATATTATAGTTCAATGTAATTTATATTTAATTGCTTTTTACATTTTCAACTTTTTTATATTAAAATAAATATATTAATTTTAAAATATTAATTAATTAATATTTTATATTAAAATTTAATATTATTTTATTAAAAAATTATTTAATTTTATTTATATTTTTATTGTAAAAAATATTAATATTATATTAATATATAAACTCTGTTTACTTACTTATGAACAGTAACAGAAATGAAAACATGTTCCAAAAACAATGAAAACAAGAAATTCTTGTTTCCAACAATTTTGAAAATTTTTGTTTTCGTTTTCGTTTTTTGAAAACGAAACATGTTGCCAAACATGTTTTCTGTTTTTGTTTCAAAAAAACTGAAAACAAAAACAGAAAACAGAAAACAAAAACGATACCAAACAGACTCTTAAAATATATAAAAACGCCATAAATATTATTATTTACTATATTTTTAATTTATCATTTGAAATTTTTTATTTTGTTTGTATTAAGATGCATTAGATTGATAGACATCTAATGATCTTTTGATCGAGTAATTAAAAATAAATTGTAATATCTATAAAAACTAGGTTCAAATTTAAGCTTTTCTTTTTCAATTGTTTAATTTTTTTAACAAAAAAAATAAATTGATGGGCAGAGAAGGCTTTGAATTTTATGACTAGTAATTAAAAAGACCATTTAAACGTGGAAAAACTTTGTACGAATAGTTTAAATTGACCGTGCTGATTTTTGGTTCATTAGGACGTCGCTTACATTTCGAAATTTGAAGTCAAAGTCTGAAAAGTAAAATTCAAATAAATTAATAAGAAGCACGTAATTGTATACTAAAATTTGATTATTTTAAAGATAAAATACATGTAATTAGACTTGGTATTCATAGAAACAAGGAAGCAAAACTTGATTTAAATTGCAGTGCAAAATTATAACTCCGGATACCAAACGTCACCATAAAGTTAAAAGGTGTAAACTGTAATGTCAGCGTTAACGTCATATTTGAGAGACATCCGAATCCACAAAAGCTGTGGACGGCCACAATGTTTCATTTCAGAAAACGGAGGTCAAATGGCAGTTGCGTAAATCAACAACGATGAGGGCCTCTCCATGGGATCCGCGTCTAAGCTAGAAGCTTGGCAGGAGAACTTCTAAATCAACTTTTTTTTTTTTTACTATTCGTACCCCCACTTTCTTTCGATAAATTACTGTTTATTACAAAAAATTAGGGTATAAAAAGTAAAAAATAAGGTATATTTAGAAGTTCTCGCTTGACAGTTGGCACTCGGCAGGTCTCTCGTTCCCCGAAGCAACCCAACGTGTTCTTTTTTTTTATTGTATAGAATGACGTGGCAACGGCAAGTGGCAGCTTCCTCCTCTAATTCTAGGGGCAGGGGCACAAGATCAGGTGCTATGACATGCGATGCGATGCCATGCAACCTGTTCAGTTATTTTTAAGCTTTCACGTTGAGCATTGCGAGATTATATTTTGTTAGTTTATAAAAATAATTTTTTATAATATAATATTATTAACACCTGACATGAATTAGCTATAAGCGTTTACAATTAATCATCATGGAAGTTAAAGCTTTGCTTGATATAGTGAAAATAAAAAAATAACGAAAAAAATTAATTAATCAAATGATTAAATTATAAAATAGAAAAATTATTATGAAACATAACTATTTGATTGACGAATTTTCTTTCTTCACTCATTTTTTTCATTCTACCAAACAAAGTCTAAATATTTATATTTGTTTGAAAGAATATTGTTGTTGAAGCTCAGTTTGAGAGCGTCAATAAAATGTAAATAGGGCAAAAAAAAAAGGCCAATGCGCGATGATTAAATGATTCGAAGAGGGTGTCTGCATGCTTTTATTTATTCTTCTCTAATCTCTTATCATCTCACCTCCTGGTGCATCTTTTGGGCAGGCGCTCTGCTTAGAAGCCGTCCCCTGCAACAAAAAAGGTGTCGGCAACAGAATTATTATATTTATGACAAAGAGCAAACATAAGTGCAGAGGCAGCATGAGGGGGCAATTTCAGAACCCAGGCCGTATAAGGCAGCAATATTCCCATTATCACCTAAGCATGGGATAGTTCATTGTTAAGATCAGTTGATAATGGATCTTGGGTAAGAAAAGAAATCATATCATAAGATGAGAATTATTCCAAAGTTATGTAGTGGGAGTATTAAATTCCATCCAACGCTACTGTTTCACCGACCCCGGATATACATAGATATAAATATATAATATATGGTTGTCGTTTGATTTTTTGTAGTTAAGTGTAGTGGGCAACCAAGAATCAACACGTGAATGACATAGCGTCAGCCACAAGGGACCTACAAAGCTCATTTCTGCGTCATGTGGGGGCTTAATCAAATGAGCTTTTGACTGAATGAGGATTAAACTTTAAAGACCACCACAAAGCAAAAGGAGATTTATTGATTGTCTCTAGTTTTGATTCAAGTTTTTTCTTCGTCTTCCTAAATGGGATGGGACTGGGATAGGGACGGACCCATCTGAAAATTTTCGCTATTCACCCAAGCAAGCTTTGCATCACATTTGGTCTGGTCTTTACTCTTTAGTTGCTTTTCTTTTCAACACTCTGGGTACGTGTGTGGAACATCTCTCCTTTCTGCCAAAGAATAAAGAAAGCCCACACTTTAGAAAAGAAGCATCAGTGGGATGAGGTCACTTGCTTCTTTTACCGAAATGAAAAGATGGTTCGAGTGAAAGGATTTTGATGTTATTTTAAGTAAAATTTTGAATTCAAATCTTTGTGTAGATCGAATGAAAAGAAATTTGATGTCTTTTAATCAAAATCACGAGTTTTTTATAAATAAAAAAAAAACATTGAAAAAATTTTTTGTATCGGATTTGAATAACTTAAGTTCGAATTAATCGAAGCTTAAAATGATATTATGATACAAGAAATTTCAACAAAAAATAAAAAGATTGTGGGAAGAAAATTTGATATCCAAACATAACTAGACTAGTTGAGGGTTGAAAATTACCTATGTGCCTCTGGATCGTTCCTGGCTCAACGTCAATGACTCAAACACCACGAAACCACCTCCCCTAAGCACTGCAGTCTGGACCCTCTAGAAGTAGGAAAGGAAGTTTCAGAAACACGCGTACACCTTCCTTTTTTCTCTCTTATGGGTGGTTTGCGTGGGCTACAAGCACAGCTAAACGAGTTGCAGCTCCCACTTTACAAGAACTGGGCTCCTCGTTCAGCCCATTTTCTAGGTTAAAGTTCAACTTGCAAAGCAACCGTTATGCTATGACACTAGACAGCCTTGGTTCCAAGAGGCGGGCTTATCGAAAGATCAATCTTTTCTTCGTCGAAAAGGCGAAGCACTGGCAGTTGGACAAGCCGGTATAATTGCAAGCATTTGGCATGGTCAGACGGTGATCATCAATCTTGCCATATCAAGTCTCTTAAATGACATCCAGTCCTTCCTCCGACATAAGGACTACCAAATTAGCTTGGCTTGTTTGCTAAGAGATCAGCAAACTGAGTTGCTGGCACGCAATGAACCTTTGGGCCTGAATGCACTTGCATATCTGTAGACTGTAGTCTGTTTGCTCTGAGCTGAAGCATTACAATTTCTTTTTCATCTATAAAGGTTACATGGAATTCATGGATAAATTGTTATTAAGATTAAAAACCTTCCATAATCTTCATCGAAAATAAAGAAGAAACACCTTGTGCATCAAAAGCTATACAGCGCAAAATCGGAAGCAACGTGTCTACACCTCTATCCCATCTTTGCGCGTGTGACGCTTGTTTGACCATAATGAGTGTAAGCAGTTCTTTGTGTTTAAGCCATAAAGTTCAGCAAATCAATCATCATAAACCAAAATACTAGAATGCCAACAACATAAACTGTCAAATGTTGTAAACCAAGGTAATCATGCTATATTAAATTGTAGTGATTGTACCCCTCTTTTACAGGGTGGCTTGTCCAGCATGCATGGGATTGAATCCTGGTATTATCATCCAAGGAGGATATGCCATTGATTGTCTAACAAAAGTTTAAATTAAACAAATAATATTAAAACCTACAGTCCCTAAAAACCAACTAAAAAATCAAATGCTTCACTTCAATGTGAAGCAGGGAGGAATACCGTTCAGTAATGAGAAAAAATTGCTATTCATCAAGATTTTGAAAAACATATATTAAACCAGGAAAAAAAGACTCCTCAACAGACGTGGCATGGCTCAAAGAGACAACCAGAATACTTCCAATTCTCAATATACTTCTTCATTCATAAGAAAAAGCCAACTAATGCTGTTATCCATAATAGAACTGGACTTCCTACTTCACCAAAATCGAGCTGTATCTGGATCTGTGAAGGTAACAAGAACCAAATTTTAAACATTCCTATGCATGACTAATGAATATTTACCACTTTGAAATGTTTGTAACTATGTTCTTTAAACTGGCCTAAACTAAACATTACGATAGATCATACCAAGCAAGAAGCTAGGTACCTGATATACCAGAAATTGGGATGTACATCTTTTAGACTGTAATATCAGCAAAGAGACACAAGCTGAAAAGCCTAAATTTTTGGCTTATGAAGTGAAAATTTCCTTTTCCAAGCCCTCAAAAATGAAACTATTACTCAGAGAACTACAAGTTATATGCTTACAACCTATGGTACTGTCACTCACACACTTTACAGAAGCTGGTTTTTATTATTGAGAATTGCATCATAGAAGAACACCAATTATTACAGAGATGATGAGGAAGCTGGAACCAGAAAGCCACTAAAAAATCAACTAAAGTATTTTTAATTCAATCTAACTTGCTAGGGCGAACCCAGCAATGAAAACTCAAATGTAGGTTTTGCACCGATCAATCGCATCCCAAAGATGTGTGCAGTCATAATGAGCAGAAGTTCACTCCAACTAGTTCAATTCAGAAAAACAACACAAAAACAATAAAAAGGTTAACGCCTTCTAACAATCATTCAATGACAAGGAAACACTCCGTTTCATTGGGATCTTAGACATGTACTTTTTAAAGCCTCTAAGAATACAGCAGCAAGACAAAAGCCTTGAAATGGGCAACACAAATCGGCTAAAGTAATCTGATTATTAACAATCATTTCTCATCCAAAATGTCCTAGACATAAATATTTATAACCAAAAAAAGGAACAAAGCAGAAAGAAAGAAGGCTAGTTGTTGAATCCACGTTTCTGATAATGAGCGACCTCACCCCCATTAGGGAAAAATCCCATGAGTCGACCCGCTGAGTTCTGGTAGGCGTACATAAACCCTCCCATTAGCCCTATCAGCCCTCCTGTCACCATTGACGGCCCTTTCAGTCCTGGTTTTATCCCTGCACCAACCCAATACCAAAAAGACCAGAAAAGGTTTAAACTTTAACCAAAAAACCTATCCCCATTACAATCAACTTCAGAATTATGTGCAAAATTTCTGCTAATAGATGCAGAGGAAAAAAGGACTCAATTGCATTTCAATACTAGAAATCACACAGTTATTGTTATGTAGATAAAAGTAAAGATACCAGAGAGGTAGCCGACGGTGACGGAAACCCCAGTGATAGTAACGAATCGGAGGTAATCGAGGGTGTTGAAATTGCCAACGACCTTGGTGAAAGGAGGGTTTCGATCTACCACCGGGTACTCTGGTTTCGCCGAAGCTGTTATGTCTGTGTTCATGTTCGATCTTTGTTTCTTTCCCTACTACAGGCGCTGCGCTCTGGCCGTCGCTCAAGTTCGAGGACTCACTTGGGACCAGATGCGAAAAGTGAAAAGAGTTAAGCCGAACGGAACACCCTCCGGTCCGAATTCATCCGTTTTTGTTGGTTTTGGGCCTCCCGAAAACCATGTTATCAAATGATCTGTTTCTGTTTGTCACTTTGTTGTAAGAAATTTGGGCTTCTAATTTGGGCTATATTTTACATTTAGATTGTAGTTGTTATCGGGCGGCTTACTTTACGACATTTTCGATAAGTTGGCATAGTTCTCCAATTATTGATCAGTTCTCAACCAAGGGGCCCAATAATATTGCAGCAATCGTACAAATTTCAGAATCAACGTGCCATAGGCATTGTCCATGACCACGAGGAGTCAATAGGTGTGATTTCCATTTAAAGTTGGACCACATCTGTCCATCAAAAGCATCGTCTTCAATCTCCATTTATTCAAGTCTTTGCAGCTGGCAGCGCAACCCGTGAATTCCAACCTTCAAGCTTTGTATCTTCTTTAATTCTATGCATATCTTATTATCTGGCAGCACAGTTTGAACGAATCAATCTGAAACAACTCAAGTTTCACCATTTAATTTCATGAAGTTATTTTCCGCTAACTGAAGGAAATAGTAGGTTTCCCCTAATTCACCATTATCAGACTAGGGGAGAAATGAAGAATAGCATAGATTTCCTTTTTCTCAAAAGAAACCAACTAGGTGATGGACGCTTGCAGGTTGGGCCATGCTTTCTCGCCCTTTTTTGCCACTGAGAATTTCTAGTGAATAATGTAACCATTCATATGGGTGTTCCAAAGGGGCAGAGTCTAGCATCATTCCATACAAATTCAGCCAACGGTGAAAAAAAGAGTTGGTACAATATACTATTGGAGTCCATATCCTAGTTGCCAGTGATTCAGGTCTAAGTCCATGCTGGTACACCCTAAAAAGAAGTTCCATCTGCATGTTAGTGGGCGTAATCATGTAGGAGTGAGGATGGGCTATAGGATTCAATGAAATATCAAACTGGCCAAGGGCTGGTTACTGATAAGGCACTTTCCCAGTCCAATTGCTCAATTTCAAACAAAATCATTGTAAGAAGATTGTTGATTTGAAACTGCATGCCCTCACTAAATATACAAGGAGTTGATTCTTGAGAAGTTGTTTAATTGAATGCTTGAACTGGACGCTGCTTCTATATTTCTAAGTTTCTTTAAATTTCAGACGTAGTGTGCTCTTAATGAGATGATGCAGCATTGCTTGCTGTTAATATAAAAATGTTAGTGGCTAGGCTACATATAGCTTAGCCACTTAGAAGGTGAAGTTTTATTTTATGATTTAAACCTTGTTAGTGGAAAATGTTTATGCAGGATAGGAATATCAACAGCACGCCTTGTCTATGGCCCCAAATTTCTTTTCAAGCCACCCAGCAGCTAGCACTCTTCTTCCAAACTTCGAAGTTCCCAACAAAATAAATAATAGAGAGGGGGCGCTACTGCTGTATAAAAGAAGCATCCAATCCCAACACTGTTGGCATCTTCAGCTTTCATCTGTGCATGCCATTCGCTTCCAACAACTCGAAGACAAACCGTATCTTGAGAGAGAGAATGTTTGTATGTCTGTCTTTGTCATACATTATTGTTCAATCAAAGCATTATGAGCTCCTAAGATTATTCCCTATTCTAACATTTGTCTTTTAGCCCCCACACCACCCCCACCACTGCGCCCCCTAGCTAAACGGCTAACTAAGAATGAAGAAAGAAGAAGAAGAAGAAGAAGAAGAATTCAATAAATGGAGTTTTGTAATATATCCATACAGAAAACCCCACCAAGAAAGAAAGGCCCCATCATCTCTCCGAAGCTAAAAAGAGGCTTTGGATTGGGGGCACGCTGACAAAGCATCCCTCAAGCTATTATTCCTCCAAACATACCCTTCCATGTGCTAGTTTCAACTTTCAACATTCTTTTGGACTCTTCTCTTCGACCTCTTTCCCCTTTAACGTTGCTTTTGCCACTTCTCACTTCGCTGCCACATACACTAACCAAAGTACACTCTAAGATTGGCCACACAGCCTTTTCTTTTTGGACTTTGCCGCTTAGCTGCCGATTCTATTCCCTTTTTAAATCATTTAGAATTTTATCGAACAACTAATGCCTTCAACTAATCCAAGCAAACCATGGGATGGGAACCATGCCAACATCCTATAAATACACGTAAAGCCATTCAAGGCTCCTTAGACTACTTATTAACCTTCCAAAGCCTTTCTTGCATTTATGTCGGCATTGCTTCTTCCTATAGTTAGCTAATTTTACGAGCAAAAGACAACATATATCTGATTTGAAATTTCTCATCAAATGGGTAAGGAAAGCATTAACGATCCTATTGTCGTCCAATCATCCATTGCTCTACTGCAAGAGAGATTTAGGCAGTTGCAGAGAATGAAGGAGATGAGGGAAGAGAGGGAACTACTGAAAAAGCTCGTGGAGCCTAAACAATGCAACCCCAGCTTGCCTTATGATCAGCCATCAGGGTTGTTGTTCTTTCACTTCTTGCCACCAAGGTCACCACCTCGTCAAGTACCTAACTTCTCCCTCTGGTCTGCTTCACAGAGCAAGTGTCCTACTAGTACTGGTACTACTTTTCGGTGCATGGAGTCCCCACTTTTTGGGAGTTTACTGCCCACAGTCACAGAGTCACCTCAATCGTTGCAGGCCTCACTGAAAAAATTCCAAGATTCAGACTCTGATGATGATGTTGATACCTCTCTTCATTTGTAACAAATTAACCCATACTTGGTTTGGAGCTGTGTAATACTGAAAGAGTTGTTATAGTACGTAGTAGTAATTGATTATCGTCGCTCGGATATAATTAATTTGCCTTCATGTTGTCCTATATAGAATAAGCAGCTACGTACCAGATATTTTGCCTCGTATGCTACTCTCGGTTACTCCTGTCAAAAGGCAAAAAAGCCAAGAGTAACTACTTTCTCTTAATCTCTTAACAAGTCTAGAGTTGATTATTACTATAATTCGTTACTCTCTGCCAGTTAACTAGGTGGTTAAGTCCATACATACATACATACATACATACATGCATACTTTAGCCACCTAATCTGAGAAAAGTACTATATTATGAGAAAAGACAATGTTGGTTTAGTCATTACTACAAATTTACCTTAATTTTTACCTAAAAAGAAAGTGGAGAGTAGTAGTGTAGTTTCAAAGTGGTGTTTTGAGTTAATGACATAAGCAAGAGTTGAACAAAAATGTGATCATTAATATAAATTATTAAAAATGTAGTTTCAAAAGGAGAAAAGGCCAAGAGTAACTGCTCTCAATCTCTTATCAAGTTGGAGCTGATTATTACTATAAATTACTACTCTCTGCCAGTTAATCTAGGTGGTTAAATACCTAATCTAAGAAAAAGTATTATATTATGAGAAAAGACAATGTTGGCTTAGTAATTACTACTATTTTACATAAATTTTTACCTAAAAGGGAAAATGGACAGTAGTTGTGCAGTTTCCAAGTGGTGCTAGAATGTATAAAAGAGTTGAACAAAAATGTTAGTAGAGGGCTGCTTGATTTACTAGTGGATTGATGAGCTCAAGTGACAGCTGCTCACATAGTCTAGGCCCAAAGCTGGAATGAAATGAATCAGTAAAGAGAAGTCCAGATTTGAAGATTGACGAATCTATCAAAGCCCAATACTATTTAGTGTTTTACATTTACGCTTTCATTGAAACTAACTGTTGGGAATTCGAATAAAAAAAGATCTAGTCTTGCGTTTTTCCTTTTGAGTTTGCATCATGACTAGGGGGCATGTAGAATCTAACAAAAACATCTTCAACAAAGAGTGTTGTCCTTGGAAGTTTCCAGATTAGGAGCAATAATAAGGTAGGCTGATGATTCCAAACAGAGGTTGTCTTCTTAATCGTAAGATGGAAGGAGCATAGAAAGAGAGGAATCTCTACTTTGACAAAAGCCAACAATTTCTTTCTCAAAGCTACTTCCTCTGTGTCCATTAGCTAATATATTGGTGGTAAAGCAAACGCCCAACATGCCTTCCTAGATTAGATACAGGTCGGAAACTTCTGAATTAGCCACAATGCCATCTGCCTTGCATTGGACTCTGCTTGCTCTTTGCTTAGTTTCTTTAGTTTTGCGGAGGAGAGGTAATGCCATATTTAACGATTTTAGTGATCTTTCCACGGCTCTTGATTCCAATGTACATTTTTGGTCATATTAGATGCTCAGTTTAGAGAATGGTGCATAGCTGATGAGCAAACTCCAGATGAAGAGTTGCAGAAGGCCCTTGGTTGGGCTTGTGGAAAGGGAGGTGCAGATTGCAGTAAGATACAATTGAACCAACCTTGTTATCATCCGAATACTATAAAGGACCATGCCTCTTATGCCTTCAACAACTACTATCAGAAGTTCAAGAACAAAGGAGCAACTTGCTACTTCAATTCTGCGGCCATCATCACAGATCTTGACCCCAGTAATATTATAATCCTATCACCTTTTACATGAAGAAACAGCATGATTCGATCTAGATTTTCGTTTTAAACTCTGATGCGACCTTTGCCACTTGATTTATATTCGAATCTAACCATTTAATGCTGACTATTCCAACTTCTTTCTTTGTTGGCAGGCCACGATTCATGCAAATTTGAATCTGTTCCCTAGCTAGGTCGAGGGAAAATCTTTGAAATGCATGTTGCTGGAAATTTACGCGTCATTTGCACTCTCTCAGTCTTTCTTATAAGCTTCACTGGACACATAACATAAATAGGTTTCGGGATATATTTTCTTTTCTTCTCCTTCCTGTTTCAGGTTGCAGACTTGCTGGCAATGAGCCTTGTAGTTTTTAATGTGCGTTAATGTTTCTCCTTTAAATTTAAAATTTGGTTTGGATTTCCTTACAGCTTGAGAGATTCCAACTTCCAAGTCCAATGGTAGTGCTTTGTTTTTTCCACAACCTATCTAAGTAACTGAATGTAATGGTCCTTTCTTCAATCGGGCTATCATCAGCGGTCCGTCCATCCTGGATACAGATAGCCTTTGGCCTTCTCTCAATGCATGCTTCATTCTTGGATATGAGAGAAGCAAATAGATTGAGTAGTATCTTTTCAAATTTTCAACTAGAATTCAATATCAAGATGAAGAGTGTCATCCCATTCACATTCATATCCACACACACACACATATATATATATATATATATATATATATATATATATATAGGTAAATGAAGATAAAATTGAGTATGGTGTTGCTCACAAACCAAAATATTCTCATATTATAAGTGCCCTATCTAGCCAATGCTGATTTCTACGACTTTTCAATTTCTCACTATCTCTTTCACCATCTTCTGTATTTCATTATCATATTTGATATTATATATATATGGGATTGTGTTTACGTTGGTTTAGACACATACGACGTAGACTTGTACATGTTCCAGTTAAGAGAGTAGAGGTTATAAATATTGAGAGAAAGAGTAAGATTAGAGAAAGACTGAAAAAGATTTGGAAGGAAGTAATTCAGAAAGATATGGAGATATTAGAGCTGAATGAACACATTGCCTTAGATAGGAATGTGTGAAAGAAAAGAATTTATATGGATGATCCAACGTGAGTTTAGATATTGATTCATATAGCGTACCCCAATCTCTTGATATAAAAATGATGATGATTATGATAATATATACATATGTATATATATATATATATATATAATATATATATATATATATATACACACACACATATGTACACGGTATGCTCTTCGAAAGTCGAACAATCAATTTAGTTTTCAAGCTAACTTTGCAGCCCAACACACATGGCCCGGCATTGGCACTGGCAGTGAAGTAGATAGGAGGAAGTTAAAAATTTTCTGAGGAAATTAAAACTTTTCTTTGTAAAATGTTGCCTAAAAGAGTGTAAAATATAAGCTAGGTTGCACCCTAGCTATATATTCTTGCAAAGATTTTCAATTATGTCAAAAATTAGTGTAAACACTTTCAATTTAATTAAATTTTGCTTAACATTTTATGACTGTTAAGAGTTATTTTTGTCGAGCAGATTAAGACAATGGGTTTACTATATGCAACGACCTGTGATCCCTGGCATGCGTTAATTAAAGTACAGGTGAAATGGAGCAGAACAAGAAAGACAAACATGGGAGAAGTCTGGTTAGTACTTAGTAGTGGTTCTTGCTATATATTGAGATATGAATGGAAATTAAAGTACAAAGTTGCTCATTATGGAAGTCAGTAGTTGGAAATTGGATTTTCTTGGAGTCAAGCTTTTGGGATCCACCACACGCATCTATGCCGCGTGTTGGCTTGAATTATCGCAATAAACAAGTGTCCATTCGTCCGAGCTGCTGGAGATTGGAGATGTTGCGGGGCTCTGCTGCAAACTTGGCCGGCCTCCTCTCCTCTGGCCTCGTCCGAGACTTGTATTTTGAACCAAAGATAATCACTGTGAAACGGAGCTGAGAGGCGCGTGTTGTTGTGACTTGTGAGGACGCTTTGCTTTTCTTGATATTCACATTACATCATGATAACATGTGGCTAATAACCACGTAACCAATCACCCGACCCGAAGACCACACCATGCAAGGCCAAAGTATTAAGTATGCTACCTTACTCATTTGACAGCTTTCCTCTTGCATGCTTTGTTTTACTAGCTTCCAAACAAAGGAATTGTATGTTATTTCTTGCCTTAGAGTGGTCACTGAAGGAAACCAAAACAACACGCAGCGGAATTTAAATCATTCGGCCTCCACCAAGATCGATTCGGAGAGTTGCCTGATTAGGGTTTCGAGATTTTACCTGACGTTTTCTCTGAATTTTCTGTCGTTGGTCGAGTCACAAGCAGCAACTTTTCGTTCCTGCCTCTACGGTATCCACACGAACGGATCTCACGACTCTTGAACGTCTCACGATCAGAAGCCTTAAAGAGCTTTTAAATTCCTTATAACCGAATTGCTAGCTTCGATTAAAAGGAATGTTTTGTTTTCTGTTTTAAAAAGTGCGGCTATGTTTTAGAAAAACATCCCTTTTATAGGCAGTAAATTTTACCCTAAAATTTACTGCCAAACAGAACTCTAATCTTACTTAGAATAGGATTAGTTATATCCCTAATCCAATTCAGAATAGGATTAGTTATATCCTTAATCCAATTCAGAATAGGATTAATTAAGCTCCTCATTGATCCGTTCTAAGTGTGCGACCCAATAGGTTCTCAAAACAATGGCAATGACAAAATTGTCACAGGCAATGAGCGGTATCTAGCAACACATCATTGCTACCCATGTAACGAGAATGTCAATGACTCGACATAACCTTACTCGTGATAGATGTTACCGTGTAGTTTAATCCCTTTATCCTATGATGTCTTGATTAGACACAAGTCATGGAATGTGTCACACTTGTATAGTCTAATCAGCGTTTCTTGATTCCTGAGTAGACTAATTAAACAAATAAAATCAATATCTCATATTGACTTATTCGAGCACGGCCATGCATTTCTTAGTCTCACTCTATCAAAGGGCCCAAGACATCACTCTTGTTATATAAGAAGGATAAATCCTATCTTGATCACTCAACATCCCTCTACATAGATCAAGGCATACCCAATTACTACCTTTATAGTCCATCCTGTTACGAATGACATCTAGCAGCATTAAAGTATGCAATTCTCTATGTTGGGATCTCTGATGATCTCAAGTCAAAGGATCACATACACCATCATCACTATGAGAATCGCTTATGACATTCATATAACAATCCATGTAGCGTTCTCATGGAGGGTCGATCCAGTACATAGTTCTCTAACATGTACCTATGTGATGACTTGATATCCTATATCCATGACAATGGTCATCAGTCAACCACATACTAGTCTTATCGTATCATTGTTATCCTTGTTCACAATAATACTTGACTAGGGATATTTTAAGAATAGTGTGTTATTACTATTCTAAGGACATTATTATATAAGATTATATTACGCAGTTATAAGACAAATATAATAATGAACTATGATAAATAAAATGTCATGATACATAAAAAAATGCCAAAGTCAATCATCTAATGAATGGTTCTAAGGGCATAATCCAACAGTCACTGCACAAAAGAAATGGGTCTCATTAAATTCAACCATTAGCCTTGTTCTTGTTCAGCGGGGAAGATTTAAGGCACTCCCTCACCTTATCTGAGTATCTGACTGACCCCTTCTTGGAACAACCACCGTTGCCTTTTCCTAGAAAAAGAACACTAAAGTCTAAAGAAACCCTGTCGCCTCTTCCTAGAACAAAAACCAGCGCGTATTTCGTTGCCATTGTTTCATCTTAAATGCAAAGAAAGGGTAAGAGCCATTTAATGCCCCACTGTGTAGAGATGAGGTGCGCTTTGCCTATTCGTCTCGTGCGCTATTAGAGCCTCTTACTTTTGACCCACGCAGTCCCGCGGCAAAGCTCCATCAACAAATATATGGAAATCAAATTAAAATAAAAATAAAATTCCATTCTAACCTTTTTTTTATAATTAAAAAATAAAAATATATTAATTTATGTTTGATCCTTGCTTGGCGCACGCTATTTAGGCAGTGGGGATTGCTCCCTTGGTTAGATGTACGTGCGTTGAGCTCTGAGTGATTTTCTGTGGGCTGGTCATTTCCTTCTTCTTTGTGGAGGGTTGGATTTTGACAAAAAGATGAGTTATTTGGGTGTTGGTGTTAGTCCTGGGAATGTCCCTGTTTACCATGGCAATAATTTGAAGGTGACTGATAGAAGAGCTGCGGAGTTGGTTTTGAGGTGAGAGCTTCTAAATGCACTACATTTTTTGCTCTTTCTACTACAATTCATTAAAAGGCAAAAATATTCTCATGTAAAATAACATTAATATCCTATACTTCTGCTATTCTTTCCCGTCTGCCTCCTGTTTTCCTCCTTCACTTCTGCTATTCTTGTTTTGGCTGCTGCAATCTACATTTTCCTTCTGCAGTCTACATTTTTGTGTGTAAGGCGTGCGAGATGGCCAGGAGAAGGAAAATCTCGCCATCCGTTTGACATTGTCATTTCTTTTTGAGTTTGCTTCTGCTGCGTAAAACTAGCATGGTGCGCAAGCCAGGTTGCGCGCAAATGGGAATGGAGCCCAAGCCTGCTTGCGCGCGGATGGCCATCGCGCGCAAGCCAGGTTGCGCGCAAGCCTTGCGCGCGGTTGGCCATCGCGTGCAAGCTGACTTGCGCACGGTGCCCAAGCTCGCCTGGCGAGCACAGGCGCCTGCGCTAGGCTGCCCGCCGACCTCGCCTGCGAGAGCCTGTGCGAGGCTGGCCTGTGCTCGCCACGCCATGGATATAGCCAGTGTGAAATTGTTGTAAGGCTGACCTATTCTGCAGAAGTCAGGGAAGCAAGGAGGCTGAGGAGGGGTGGAGAAGAGAATGGGTCGACTGAGGGAGGAAGGAAGGGTTGTCGGAGCTAGCAGATGGGTCCGGTTGAGAGGGAGGAAAAAATGATTTATTGAATAGAGGTTAAACTTGTCATTTCAGGGAGTAGATTTAGGTTTTTTTTTTTGTTGTAGTGTAAAGAGCAAAAAGTGTGGCGTAAGTAGAAGGAGACGGACTAAACCCACTACATTTTCTACTCTCCACACTACACCTCCAAAAAAAGAATTAATCTTACACTATTAAATTACAAAATTAACCTTACTATAAAAACAAATATTTCACCGTTCGCTTCCTTCCCAAATTTTCTTCTCCACCGGCTGCAACTCCTTCAACCGAAACCACTCTCTACAGCACTCTCTACAGGTAACGTACATTTTGCTGCTACTGTAACAATCTGAGCTCGCCTACCGCAAGCTCACCTGCGCGAGGTCGGCAGCCTCGCGCAGGTGAGAGCCCACCTGAGCGAGGTCGGCAGCCTCGCGTAGGTGAGAGCCCACCTGAGCAAGACTGGTGGCCTCGCTCACGCTCACCCGTGCAAGGCTGTCGACCTCGCGCAGGTGAGCCCGCGAGAGGCCATGTGCCTCCAGTCTTGGTTTTCGATAATGGCTTTGAATGTGCTCAAGGAGAATGGCTACTAAATGTGCCTCCAGTATGTGCCGCGCAAGCTGGCTTGCGCGCGGGCGCAGTTTCCGCGCAAGCTGGCTTGCGCTAGGGTGCAGGTTCCTCGCAAGTTGGCTTGCGCGGGGGCGCAGTTTAAGCGCAAGCTGGCTTGCGCGTGGGCACAGGTTCCGCGCAAGCTGGCTTGCGCACGTCTTGTTCCGAGCTGGGAGCAATATTTACCTTTTTTTTGTTGTTTCTGCTCAACGTTTGGCTCCCTTGGCTCCCTTGTTTTTTGCTCAACAAAGAAGTAATAGCTAGGGTGAAATGAGGAATATTTTTTTGTTGGATTCTTAAGCAATTTTACTTAGAATTGAGCATTAATGCTTTGATTGTTTTATTCATCTAATCATACAATCATTTGCTAAGACATAAATGTTTTTTTCAGATATGGAAGAAACACAAGGTGGAGGTTCATCTCAAGGAAGACGACGACGACCCACCAGCTCAGAGAGAAGACGACGAGCTAGCCAATATCTTGCTGAGCAGGCCGAGCAGGGCGAGCAAGCTGAACAAGTAGAACAGGTCGAGCAAGAGGAGCAGGCCAAGCAAGTAGATTCAGATGATGCAGATGAGGCATCTCAACCTTGTCCTGGAGGCCCGAGTGATATGTCTGTTTTGAATAGTTTTAGATCACATGTGGATTTTGCGATATGAGAGGGTCAGGTAATTATTTTGTTAAATTTAAGAATATAGATCTATTTTATCTATTAAAAATAATCTTATTATTTATTGTTTTTTATATAGGAACAAGCCAATTTGAAGGTTCTTAATCACACTCAAAAAATCTCTCAGTGGACTCTAGACGATGATCGGTCACGTATTCGCTCCTTTGTTTTGCAATCCAGCTTAGGTTGCTTGGTTGAGTGTAGTTATCGCACTTGCAATAACTACACTCATCTCAGCTTTTTGTGAGAGGTGGCAGCCGGAGACTAACACATTTCATATGCCTTTTGGGGAGATGACGATTACCCACGATGATGTAGCTACACTGCTTGGCATACTAGTGGTCGGCGGGATCGTATCATGCCGGCACATCTCCATGAAGCGTGCAATCAGAATGTTAGTTCGTTTGCTAGGTGCAATCGAGGCGTGCAGGATGTACGCGCTGTGGTAGGAGGCAGTTTTGCACATGTTTGGACAGTGTGCAGTGGTGTTCGGAACCAGGACCGCGGGAAGTCTGGTTGATGGGCGCGCGTGGATGCTGATGAGGGAAGCAGACGCGGGCCAGAAGTCTAGTCCGACCAGGACTCTGATTGGATGGGCTTGCGCGGATGCTGGAGAAGAGGCAGACGCGAACCAAGACTCAGAAGTGGAGTTCGACTAGGACTGTGACAGAGAAGGCAGCTGGCGGACGAAACACTTCCAGCTGCGATCTGAGACGCGCGGATAGCTAGTTGAGTCCAAGAGGGATTCTAATAGCTGAGGACGGACCCTGGATGAGTGCGCACACCTGGCACTCAAGATATGAGCTGGCGACCGCCAGCACTGGACAGACTGGGCAGAGTCATTATGCGGCAAGGACTTTGGCGGGTGAAGAGTTTTTGTTGAGCTTGGTCTCTTAGGAATTTTGGATAGACTAGAATTCCTAATGGCTGGGGATGTCAGCCACATCCGATATAATTGCCTTGCCTCTCCTTCTCCCGAGCCTAGTATAAAAACGAGTAACTGGTGGATTAGTGTATTTGTATTTAGTGACTTTTGTTTTTTAAAGATACGGTTTATCTTTATGATATCAGACAATGTTATTAAAATATATAATGATTTTTGTTTATAATTTAATGTTTTATTTAGTGATTTTTGTTTTTTAATGCCTAGAGTTTATCTTTATAATAGTAGATAATGTTATTAAAACATATAATGCGTAAATCGATAATAAAATCATAAGAAGGCATACATATCAAAGACATAAATTGATAATATATTCATACAATGGCATAAATGTTAAAATACAGTAATATTTAATAAAATATCATGGTTCGTCTAAATCAATGGTTTCTTTAATGGCAACATTTGATCTCGATAACAAATTTCGAAATTCCTCAATGCGAGATACATATGGAAGCTCCCACTCACGAGCAAAATCATATCGGTACCGATGCCAATTGCATGCAATCGGAGGTATTGGTGCAAACGGGTCCATAAATACCTGAAAAAATATCACTATTAAACGTATTTGATATGTATGCCTTCTTATAATTGTATTCTCAATTTACGCATTATATGTTTTAATAACATTATCTGCTATTATAAAGATAAACTCTAAGCATTAAAAAACAAAAATCACTAAATTAAACATTATATTATAAACAAAAATCATTACATACTTTAATACCATTGTCTAATATCATAAAGATAAACTGTATCTTTAAAAAACAAGTCACTAAATACAAATATAAATACACTAATCCCTCGACGCATCCGATATAATTGTCTTGCCTCTCCTCCTCCCGAGCCTAGTATAAAAACGAGTAACTGGTGGAGAAGCTATCTCTGATGTAACTGGTGGAGGAGCTAGAGGAGGAGCTGTCTGTGATGGAGCTGGAGGAGGTGTTGTCTGTGATGGAGCCGGAGGAGGAGCCGAGGATGAAGCAGCATCTGACGACCCAGCTAATATCTCATGTAGGTCGTAAATTCCCTTTGTCAATGTCTCTACATCTCTGCTGCCACTCATGAGTAATTCACAGAGAGACACTGCCCTTGACATGCGCTGCAAAACAATACATGAAAGAAATTTAAGTGAATAAAATAGTATGAACAAATTTTATTCACTTAGGATTTAGTGTTAATAACTTACACTAGATTGATCAGAATCGACTGAGGGAGCTTGAAGCCTCGATCTGCGTGCTGGATTTTGTACGAATCTATGAGAAATAGAGCCATACCAAGCCATATAATCAGGAGCCGTCTCTCCTGGGATCACACACATACGTCCTCTATTCTCTTCTCTGAGGACATACATAGGCCATCTATGCCATAATTGATCCATAAACTGATAAACCACATCATAAGTGGCACTCGTACTACCTCTCTGTGCTCTATATGGCGCTAAAGGTCTCGAAGGTACGGTCTGTACATAGCCCCACTGTCGTAACACTCTCTCTGGATGGTATGGCTCCACGACATCCCCAGCCTTTAAGCAGATCGTGAAAAAAGAGATCGGGGGCAACGGATGCTGTCTTCGACTATCTGCATATGGAACCCAGCACACTTGATTACGCTGGAGGTCATCTAGATGCTCCCGCAACACTTTCACATCTTGACCATAACCACGTGGCTTCCATCGTCGAGCTCGCGGCAAACTATCCTCGTAATTGAAGTTCAACTCGGGACTCAATGATGGAAAGTGGTCATAAATCCAAGCCTATATCAAATAAAACATCAATCATTGATAAATTAATTATAAACAAATTATAATTCACAAGTTATTTATATAAAAGTAAATCTTAATACCTGAAAAAGAGTCATATAGCCTCCAATCCCGTGTACTTTTGCCCTGCTTGCAAGACCCAACTGTCTATACATATAAGCAAGAGCACACGCACCCCACGCATATTCGCTGATAACCGTTAAATCCTCTAAACATGACAACAATGAAACAGGAACATGCGATCCACTCTTATCCACAAAAAGTGTGCACCCAAGTAAATGAAGTAAGTACGCACGAGTAGCATACACTATTTCCTCATCATTGAAGGTATCGGTCACATTACGAAAAGTGGATCTCAACCATTGCAATGTCACACTAGATCCACAACCGGTACTTGTCGCTGCTTGAGCTTCCGTAACAGAGACGCCTAACAAACGAACTAATATTCTGATTGCACGCTTCATGGAGATGTGCTGGCATGATACGATCCCTCCGACCACAGGTACACCAAGCAATGTAGCTACATCGTCTAGGGTAATCGTCATCTCCCCAAAAGACATATGGAATGTGTTCATCTCCGGCTGCCACCTCTCACAAAAAGCAGAGATGAGAGTACTATTGCAAGTGCGATAACTGCACTCAACCAAACAACCTAAGCCGGATTGTAAAACAATGGAGCGAATACGTGATCGATCATCGTCTAAAGTCCACATCGATATTTTTTGGCTATGATTAAGAACCTTCAAGTTGCCTCGCTCCTATATCATAAACAACAAATAATAAGATCATTTTTAACAAATAAAATAGAACTATATTATTAAATTTAACAAAATAATTACCTCACCGCCCCATATGGCAAAAGCCACATGTGATCTAAAACTTCTCAAAACAGACATATCACTCGGGCCTCCAAGACAAGGCTCAAGTACCTCCTCTGCATCATCTGAAGCTGTTTGCTCGGCATGTTCAGCCTGCTCGGCCTGCTGAGCACGATATTGGCCAACTCGTCGTCTTCTCTCGGAGCCTGTGGGTCGCTGCCGTCTTCCTCCACCTTGTGTATCTGCCATGTCTGAAAAAAAAATATTTATGTCTGAGATTGATGGCATTATTGGAAGAATAAAACAATGTGGGTGGAAGTAACAAAATAATAGTATATAATTATCATGATGCACCAACTCATAAACAAGAAAACTTGATCAATACAAACATAAAGGCTGGAGAAGAAGACTTCAAACAAAAATCAAATGCACCATGCTGTGATTAAGGTTTCATGTCATCTAAGTTAATATGTTAAAAAAAACAGAATAAAAGTAGCAAATTATACCTAAATCAGATTGTTGACCAAAAGCAGTCTTCGAAGACTCTGGCTTAGGTAGTGACAAAAGAAGCTACATAAAAAAAACACTCAATCCATTAATCAAAAGGTAATGACAAACAAAGGCTACAAAGGTTTTGACTCAACGCGCAAGCTGGGTTGCGCGCGGGCAAGCAATGCGCGCAATCTGGGTTGCGCGCGGGCAAGCAATGAGCGTAATCTGGGTTGCGCGCTTTCTGGCCCAGCGCGCAACCCAGCTTGCGCGCTTTACTTGCCCGCGCGCAAGCTGGCTTGCGCGCATGACTTGTCCGCGCGCATGCTTGTCCGCGCGCATGCTGGGTTGCGCGCTGGGCAAGCTCGCGCGCAAGCCAGGTTGCACGTATTGCTTGCCCGCGCGCAACCCAGCTTGCGCGCTGGGCGAGCGCAATGGCCTCTGGCGAGCCTCGCTCACGGCTGCCGACCTCGTGCAGCACCTGCGCGAGGCTCGCCCCGTAGCCTCCCCTAAGCGAGGCTCGCCTGTGCATTGCTGCGCGAGACTCGCCCCGGAGCCTCACCTGCACGAGGCTCACCCCGGAGCCTCACCTGCCTCGCCCCGACAGCCTCACCCTAAAGCCAAAATGCCAACTAAAATTCAACCAAAATTTTCTAAACAAAATGTACCTGTTCTACAACAGTTGGAGAAGAGGATGAGGAAGAAGGCTGAGGAACGGACCGTGGAGAAGAAGAGCCGTCGGGGCAGATGGGTCCGGCTGAGGGGGGGGGGGAGAAAGGATTTATTAAATTAAGGATAAACTTGTCATTTCGGGGGGTTGATTTAGTTTTTTTGTTTTTTTGTAGTGTAAAGAGTAATTAACGTGGTGCAAATAGAAGTCTCCAAGTAGAAGTCCTCTTTTGAGGTGTGTGATATGTGGGTTAAGTGTTCTTGTAGCTGTTGTTGTGGGGACAGACACTCAAGTCAAAGAAATTTTCTCAATTCAGAAGAAAGGTAGATTTACGGACATGAAAGCTCGTGTAAGATCCTCTACTCTCTGTCCCTCTCTCTACCCGGTCTGTGAAACTCATAAGTTTCTTGCTTTTCTTGATCAACTATTGATGGACTTTACACAGGTTTTTGGTGTTAGCCAATGGGTTAGCTGCAGCCTACTCATTGGTACAAGAAGTGCGCTGCGTTGTGGGTATGGTAAGAGGAAGTGTGCTTTTCAGTAAGCCTTTGGCTTGGGCCATTTTCTCTGGAGATCAGGTACTGTGTTCCAGCTTGGTCTTCTCTTTGCATGCACTTCCCCCGTAGCATACATATACATGGAAGAGCCTAAGAGCCATTGCCTTCGTCTTGTTCGGCTAGTAGTTGTAATTGGTAAATATATGTTTGATGTTCACAATTATCCTTATTTCCAAAATTGGCTGAAGGGTGTTCATTTAGGCAAACTACTCAGTTTACATAGTTTTGGCTGATTGCATGCTTATTTAACAAGTTAATGCATTCGTCAGGGTGGTTGATAATGGGCGATGAGCCTTAATTTATATATCACGGGAGTGTCTTGAAAACCCTTGCAATAGTAACAATAGGACGAGAATTCAAGCTGCAAATAACAATGAAGGGAAGATGAAGATCATCAATGGAAAGAAACAGGATATGTATTTTGGGCGGCAGAAGTGAGCATCTAATGGTTAACATGTCGTGTTTTTGCGGGCCATGGCATACTTGAGTGTGGCCGCCGTTGGAGCTGCAGCACAGTCAGCAGTGTTGGCTAAGTTCGGGCAAACAGAGCTTCAGTGGATGAAGATATGCAGCATGTACGGGAAGTTCTGTAACCAAACTGGGGAAGGAATAGCAGTGGCGCTACTAGTTAGCCTTAGCATGGTGGTCCTATCTTGTATCTCTGCTTTCAGTCTCTTCCGCTTATCTGGTGCCAACAAAGCCAAGAACAACTCCGGGTGGTAGAATTTGAGCTAGCTTGTTTCACTTTCACAGGCAGCTCATTCCCAAGGCTTGTGTAATTTTCTGCTTGTTTGTCATAGAATATATTTATACAGCAATGATGAAAGAAAAGTGAGGTTTATGAAGTATGACTACGAGTACTATTGGACAATAAAATGAAGGGCTGAGTTTTGTAGACATTGACGATTTGATAGCTGAATTTTTCATTTGTTAAAAAAAAACACCGTTCAAGAGACAATTGATCAATGAATTATCAAGGAAATCTAAGAAAAACATGATTATGATAATAAGGAGGAAAGAATAGCGTAATTAATTTGTGACTTCTTGCTTGTCATTCCTGTGTATTGTTTCCACATGTTTAACGTTTGATTACGGCGGGATATGATTATCTTGTTTCTCAACAAATGTTATTGTGGAAATGAAAGATTTTGGGAGCAGAGCAAGCTTGGTGCTTTGGCGCTTGCTTGTGCAGCAGTGGACCGTGTTCGATACGTGCCGCCAAAGACTTGGGATATCATAGACATTACACATGTCAAATAGAGCAGTAGATCGGTAAAAGTCACCGCCTTTGACATAAGAAACGATTCCAAACCTCCCTGTTTCTACTCCAACCTCCCCAAAAAACCCTGAACTTTTGTTTAAAAAATTGATTTCCGAATCAATTCGCGGTTTTAATTATCGAATTTGGAGTTTTATTTAGGCGTTTTATAATAGGAACTGAGAAATTAAGTGATGTCGGAGAAGTTTTCGCCGACTCTCAGAATAGGAGATCTCAGCGATTTCATAGCACCGTCTCAAGCCTGCGTCGTTTCTCTTAAAGGACGCAAAGCAACCGCTAACAAGCCTGAACCTCAGGTACATATGCCTTCACTTCATTTCTTTCCTCAATTATCAATCTTTTTGTGATTTTTGCTAAGTTTGATTCGGAATTAGATGCAAGAGTTAGTTTTTGGTTTGTAATTTGGTCCTTTTCCTTTGGTTTTAGGCTTTTAGCCTCTTGGTTTGCTGATGTTTTATAGAATCGCATAGGCATTATTCTACTAATTGTCAAATTATTTAGATGCAAAAGAAAATAAATACTCTCTTTTGTTTAACTTTTTCTTATTTGAAATACTTTGGGGAAGGTGAAGATTTTAACTTCTAAGAATCAGCAGACTGAACCTGTAAAAATTTCACTAAGGGACTGCTTGGCATGCAGGTAATATTTTCCTGTCTTCAACTCATTGTTCTTGTCAATAAAATTGCTCATCTTGTGCACTGGAAGGAACATTTTTGTTTATTAAGGGTATATTTTTAAGGGTAATTCTAAATACTTATGTGAACTGCAATTAGAAATAAAAGGTTAATAGAAGCTAGTGAAATGACTTAAAAACAAGAACCGGATGTTGAGTGCCTAATTTATGACTGTCAATTGTTTTCTTGACAAGTTTTTCCATTGTTATTTAAATCAAGGCAAGTTTCTAATTTCTTTGCAATGTTGCAGCGGGTGCATAACCTCAGCGGAGACTGTGATGCTTGAGAAGCAAAGCTTAGATGAATTCCTTTCCAATATTAATAAAGGGAAAGCTGTAATTGTATCCCTCTCTCCACGGTCAAGGGCCTCTCTTGCAGCTCACTTTGGCATCCCTCAGCTACTGGTATGATAAAACATTGCAAACCATAAATTTAAAACGCTTTGATAGTGGCATTCTACTCCTGACATGCTCTTCTGTTACATTCCCACCATAAGAAACAAAAAATAAAGATGGTTAAATCAATCAAATTTCTCTTACCACACAATTATGCATATTGCACACCCTCCCAAACCTGTATTTCCTTTTGATTAAATCTGTGAGTCACTGAGTCCCAACATCTAAATTATTTATAGTTTTGTTTTCGTTTCTAATTTCTATTGAAGTACAAGAACTGTTACCTAAATGTTATTTAAGTTATGTGGAAATCCAGTCCATATTTTACGGGATTGGATATGATTGATTTTTTATTTATTTTCTAAGATAAAGGGATTTAGTATCTTGACCAAATATTTCCTTGATTGGTTTCATTTAAAACTTTTCTTTATTTAGGATTCCTTTTCCTTTTCTAAAAATGGTATATAGGATATATAGGGATTTAAGTAGATTTCCTAGTTTAGCCTACAACTATTTATACTCTCTGTAAGCTATAGTTTTTTTAGTAAAAAATCAGAAAAACATGTTTGTATCAGTTTCCACATTCTCTACAATATCAGTTTCCACATGGTATCAAGAGCATACGACCCATTAAAAATCTTAGTTTGATTCTTTTCCCACCATGGTGAGCGGTAGCACAACATCAGAGGTGACTTCAAACTCAAGGAGCATGATAAGCAACATTGCTTGGAAGCCTGTACATGCTAGGGAGAGTTATGGGAAGACACCTACTGATGAGATGCCACAACAGTCCCTTCAGCAAAACAAACCTAAAATTGTGAGTACTGCCACTTTGGCACAAAAAGGTAATTTTCTAAGCGCTCTAAGTGTCAAACGTGAAAGCTCAAAGGTATGGATCGTTGACTCAGGCGCATCAGACCATATGACCGGTGATGCATCGTTATTTCATGGATACAGCCCATGTTCTGGAAATTTTACAGTTCGTATTGCAAATGGCTCACTATCTAAAGTGGTTGGTATCGGTTCAGTTGCTATCTCCAAGGACATAATGCTTAAATCTGTTCTCCATGTTCCTAATTTGGATTGTAATCTCTTATCTATTAGTAAGATTACGAGAGATCTTAATTGTGTTACTAAATTTCTCCAACATATGTGTGAATTTCAGGACTTGGATACGGGGAAGAAGATTGGCAACACTAGGATATGTGCGGGGCTCTATCTTCTTAGAGATGAAGAATCTGAGAGAAAAATTCAGAATAATGCTTGCACAGTCTCAACTTCTAGCAGTCATAAAGATAGTGCAGTCATGTTGTGGCACTACCGATTAGGTCATCCCAACTTCTTGTACCTCAAAAGGTTATTTCCCACATTATTCAATAAAAGTCCCTCATATTACCAATGTGAAATTTGTCAATTGTCCAAGCATCCTCGTAATACTTACCCACATCATTCATATAAACCATCCCATCCATTCTCCATAATACACAGTGATGTTTGGGAACCATCTAGGATAGCAAATATTACTAGTTCTAGATGGTTCGTTAGCTTCATAGATGACCACACCCGAGTGACTTGGTTGTTCCTCATGAAAGACAAATATGAGGTTGGGCAAATATTTCAGAATTTCAACAAAATGGTCCAGACTCAATTCCAAACCAAAATTCAGGTACTTAGAACCGACAATGGAAGGGAATATTACCACTCTATCCTCGGAGTTTATCTACTTGATCAGGGAATTGTCCATCAAAGCTCATGTGTGGATACTCCCCAACAAAACGGAATAGCAGAGAGGAAAAACCAACACCTAATGGAGGTTGCCCGATCACTCATACTTGCCACTCATGTTCCAAAACATTTTTGAGGAGAAGCGGTTTTAACAGCTACTTATCTCATAAATAGAATGCCTTCTTGGGTCCTTCAATTCCAAATACCGTGCCAAAAGCTCCTTACAACCTACCCTCATCTTCGAATTATCTCATTCATTCCTTCTAAAGTGTTCGGGTGCATAGCATTTGTCCATATACATCAATAGCATCGAAGCAAATTGGATTCCAAATTGTTATAGAAGTAATAGATGTAAATAACTGTATTTCCTATATTAGTTAACCTGATTATAGGAGATCTAGCTTGATTATAGAAGATCTAATTGTAGAGGTTTTCCTGTATTAAATACATTCCTAAAATAGATAGATTAGAGTGTATATAAATATGTAACATCTTTTCAATCAATCAAGAAGAGAGAATTACTTCTTTTCTCCATTAGTTTACATGGTATCAGAGCCATAAAGACTTTGGAAATTTTTCTTCATTTTTTTTTCTTTCTGTTCTTTTCTTGGCTGCCCAAGTGTGCAGCACTTGCTGATTTCTGGGTCACCCTGTTTGAGTGATCATTTATTCTCACCTCCTGCTTCAAGAGGAGCACCTGCTGCCGTCTGTCTTGCTGGAAAATTTTGGCAGCCTAATTCTCAGCGCGTGAACCACATGCGCCACCTGAAGTCTCTGTTTCAGTTTCACTTGCCGACGCGTGGAGGAGCGTGCATAGTCGGATCTGTCTCTGGTTTGGCTCGCTGTAGTCGCTAGCTCCTGATCTATCTCCCTATCTACTTTGTTTCGGCACCAGGAAAGTATTCTTAGGTGCTATCTCTTTGAACAGTTGCTGTGATTTGTTTTTCTGTGTTTGGGTATTCTGTTCTGTCTGATTTTTGGTGGTGATCATGACTGGTGAACAAAAACATGTTGTGACTAGTGTAGTATCTATGACAAAAATTACTGATGAAAAATTGAATGGGATTAATTATTTTTATTGGAATAAGACTGTGAGGCTGTATTTGAGAAGTATTTCTCAAGAGAGTCATCTCGTAGAAAAACCCCTGGCTGCGACTGATCCGAATTATTCTGAGTGGATGAGAATTGATGCTCAACTTTTGATACAAATACGTAATTCTATTGAACCTTATCAGTCTGGTCATATTACTCATTGTGATTATGTTAAAGATGCAATGGAGGAATTGGCGTTTGTGTTTTCTGGTAGAGAAAATATTTCTCGAATTTTTGATGTGTGCAAGGAGTTCTATCGAGCTGAACAGCAGGATCAGTCACTTAACACTTATCACATGCACTTTAAACGTGTTTATGAAGAATTGAATGCACTGTTGCCTTTTAGTGCAGATGTCAGGGTTCAGTAGGCTCAAAGAGAACAGATGGCTATTATGAGTTTTCTGGCTGGCCTTAACTCAGTATGAAGGTGTCAAATCACAGATTCTGTCTGACCCTAGAGCTACTACTCTGAGGGAAGCTTATACTAGAGTGTTGCGTACTATTCCGAGTTCTCAAACTTCATCCGTACAGCAACCTAGTGCTCTTGTTAGCCAGAAAAGTACAGATATCAGTAGACCTCAGTCTCAGGGCAATTATAGGGGAGGAAGTAATGGTACTAGGGGTGGCACTCGGAATTCTGGAAATCAAGGCTCGGGGGTAGTCTGTTACTACTGCCATGAACCTGGTCATACAAAGAGAACTTGTCAGAAGTTGCTCAAAAGGAATCAGAAGTGTTCTGGATCACAGTCAGCTCACATGGTCGCTACTAATGAGGCCTCTCATGATCAGACTTTCTCGATTTCTGCAGATGAATATGCTAAATTCATCCAATTTCAGGAGGCATCCAAGAAATCTCCTTCTATCACTGCCCTTGCTGAGTCAGGTAACAACAATACTTGTCTTCTCTCCTCTTCCACACAATGGGTCATTGATTCTGGTGCTACAGATCACATGACAGGTAATCCAACACTCTTTTCCATCTTTCATAAACAGCTTTCTTCAGTCACCTTAGCAGATGGATCTACCTCTAATGTTCTTGGTTCCAGCTCCATTAATGTCACACCTACATTACCTTTAACTTCTGTCCTTAGTTTACCTCAATTTTCTTTTAATCTTGTCTCTGTTAGCAAAATTACACGTGCTCTTAATTGTTGTATCTCATTCTTCCCTGACCATTGTCTTTTTCAGGATCTTATGACGAAGAGGATTATTGGTAAAGGACGAGAGTCAGGGGGGCTATACATTTTGGATACCCAAATACCTCGACCCATAGCATGTTCCAGCACCTTATCTCCATTTGAAGTCCATTGTCGATTAGGACATCCATCATTACCGTTGCTAAAAAAGTTATACCCTCAGTTTCAGCAAGTATCATCTTTAGATTGTGAGTCGTGTCAATTTGCTAAACACCATCGTTTGTCTTCTATTCCTAGAATTAATAAAAGAGTTAGTCATAGTTTTGAGTTAGTTCACTCTGATGTTTGGGGACCTTGTCCTGTTTTATTTAATGGATTTCGATATTTTGTCACCTTTGTGGATGATTTCTCTCGTATGACTTGGCTTTACTTTATGAAATCTCGTACTGAGTTACTGTCACATTTTCAATCTTTTTGTGCTGAAATTAAAACTCAATTCAATGTTTCTGTTAAGATTTTGAGAAGTGACAATACCAAAGAATATTTTTCTGCACCTTTTCAGACATACATGACCCAAAATGGGATGCTTCACCAGTCATCTTGTGTTGATACTCCATCCCAAAATGGAGTAGCTGAAAGAAAAAATAGACATCTTCTTGAGACAGCTAGAGCTCTTTTGTTTCAAACTAATGTGCCTAAACATTTCTGGGTTGATGCAGTTTCTACTGCATGTTTTTTGATCAATCGTATGCCTTCTACTGTTTTACAGAACCAGATACCCTATCAGGTTTTATTTCCAAGTAACCATCTCTTTCCTATTGAACCACGTATATTTGGGTGTACTTGTTTTGTTCGTGATAATCATCCACAGGTTTCTAAACTGGACCCTAAGTCATTGAGGTGTGTTTTTCTGGGATACTCTCGTCTGCAAAAAGGGTATAGATGTTTTTCTCCACTCTTAAATAGGTACCTGGTTTCTGCTGATGTCACCTTTCATGAAAAGACCCCATTCTTTGGTGACTCATCTTTGCCTAAATCCTCACACGATTGTGATCAGTTGTTAGTGTATCATGTCATCAGTTTAGATTCTACTCCAGTTCCACCTCCACCACTATTGCCACAGCCTAGACCACCTATCACTAATGTTTACTCTAGAAGACCTTGTTCCCCTGATCTTAGTTCGGAACCGGTATCGCCTTCTTCATTAGATCCTCCTCCTAGTGACCTTGATTTACCTATTGCTCTTCGAAAAGGTAAACGTCAATGCACCCATCCCATTTCCTCTTGTGTTACCTATAACCAATTATCTTCTGCTTCTTGCTTTTTCATTGCTTCTCTTGATTCAATTGAGGTCCTGAGATCTGTTCAGCAAGCCCTATCCCAGTCTTGGTGGCGGGCAGCCATGCTTGATGAAATGAATGCCTTGACGGAAAATGGAACTTGGGAACTAGTTGAACTACCCCCTGGCAAGAAAGCTGTTGGTTGTAAGTGGGTCTTTGCAGTTAAGTTTCATTCTGATGGATCTGTAGCTCGTCTCAAAGCTCGATTGGTTGCTAAGGGCTATGCTCAAACTTATGGGATTGACTACTTGGACACGTTCTCTTCAGTAGCCAAGTTGACTTCGGTTCGTCTGTTTATTTCCTTGGCCGCAATGAATAATTGGCCTTTGCACCAGCGTGATGTGAAGAATGCCTTTTTGCATGGTGATCTTTTAGAAGAGGTATACATGGAGCAACCTCCTGGGTTTGTTGCTCAGGGGGAGTCTGGGAAAGTATGTCGTCTGCGAAAGTCATTTTATGGATTGAAGCAAAGTCCTCGGGCTTGGTTTGGAAAGTTTAGCCAAGCAATAGAAGAATTTGGGATGCAGAAAAGTAAGAGTGATCACACTGTATTCTATAAGCAATCTGCTTCTGGTATCATTCTATTGGTGGTTTATGTTGATGACATTATTATTACTGGAAGCGATGTGCAAGGAATCTTATCACTGAAATCATTTCTTCAAAACCGGTTCAACACTAAAGATCTGGGTTCCTTGAAATACTTCTTGGGGATTGAGGTATCAAGGAGCAAGAAGGGTATCTTTCTATCTCAATGGAAGTATGTTTTGGATTTATTAGCAGAAACTGGAAAATTAGGGGCCAAACCATGCAGTACTCCAATGCTTCTTAATCAGCAACTTACAAAGGATGGAGAGCTTTTTAATGATCCTGAACGATATAGGAGGTTAGTTGGAAAACTAAACTATCTCACAGTGACTCGCCCTGACATTGCTTATTCAGTTAGCGTTGTAAGTCAGTTTATGTCTTCCCCAACAGTCCATCATTGGTCAGCTTTGGAACAGATACTATGTTACCTCAAAGGAGCTCCTGGACAAGGGATTCTATATCAAAATCATGGACATAGAAATATTGAATGTTTCTCAGATGCAGATTGGGCAAGTTCCAAGATTGATCGAAGATCCACTACCGGGTACTGTGTTTTTGTTGGTGGTAATTTGGTCTCATGGAAGAGTAAGAAACAGAGTGTGGTGTCACGATCTAGTGCATAATCTGAGTATCGAGCAATGGCACAAACTTCGAGTGAATTGATGTGGGTCTCCCAATTTTTGACCGAAATGGGTTTTAAGATGACAATTCCAGCAAAGCTATGGTGTGATAATCAAGCTGCAATTCATATTGCCTCAAACCCTGTCTTTCATGAACGAACTAAGCACATTGAGATAGATTGTCACTTTGTTCGTGAAAAGATTCAACAAAACTTGATTTCTACAGCTTATGTAAAGACTGGGGAACAACTAGGGGACATCTTCACAAAAGCTCTTAATGGAGCTCAGGTTACTTACATCTGTAACAAGCTGGGCATGATAGATATCTATGCTTCAGCTTGAGGGGGAGTGTTATAGAAGTAACAGATGTAAATAGCTGTATTTCCTATATTAGTTAACCTGATTATAGGAGATCTAGCTTGATTATAGGAGATCTAATTGTAGAGGTTTTCCTGTATTAAATACATTCCTAAAATAGATAGATTAGAGTGTATATAAATATGTAACACCTTTTCAATCAATCAAGAAGAGAGAATTACTTCTTTTCTCCATTAGTTTACACAAATCAATCAAATGCATATTTCTTGGCTACTCTCCAAACCAAAAGGGGTACAAATATTATTCACCAGTAACCAAAAGATTTTATAATTCTATGGATGTAACCTTTTTTGAGAATCAGCCATATTACACCAAAGCTGACATTCAGGGGGAGAGTGTGAGAGAATATCAACTTTGGGAAACTGTACCTGTTGATGAACCAGTACCTTCACTACCAGCCCAAATATCTTATCCACCAGCCCAAATATCTAGTCCACCTATAATCCTCACAGAAATCCACCACCAACCTCTTGATCCTGAGATAACTAACACTCAACTTAGCCTTCAAAACCCAGAGTCTGTGAAAGAAACAGCAACAAAAGACATGATTGTTTACTCAAGGAGACCGAAATCTCAAAAGGAGGTAGAAAGTCGCACATCTCCAAAGCAAAACCAAGATTCAGAACCAAATCCAGAAGTTTTTGAGATGCATATAAGTAACATAATTACTGAACCTATCTCTAGTGATTTTCCTAATGATCTTGACCAACCTATTGCAATAAGAAAAGGAGTGAGGACATGCACTCAGCATCCTATCAGCAACTTTGTATCCTATGAGAGCCTATCTCCTGCTTTTTGTGTGTTTGTGTCCACTTTAACAGATGTTCAAGTTCCAAGCAATATTCAAGAAGCTCTCCAACAACCAAAATGGAAGGCTGTTGTTTTGGAAGAAATGAAAGCACTAGAAAAGAATGGCACATGGGTGATTACAGAACTTCCCGAAGGAAAGTGTCCGGTTGGTTGCAAATGGATATTTTCAGTTAAACATAATGCGGACGGAAGCGTGAACCGATTCAAAGCTCGTCTTGTTGCCAGGGGCTTCACTCAATCTTATGGTGTTGACTATGAGGAGACATTTGCTCCTGTGGCCAAGCTAAACTCAGTCTGTGTGCTACTATCTTTGGTAGCTAACCTGGATTGGCCTCTTCATCAACTAGATGTTAAAAATGCATTTTTGAACGGTGACCTAGAGGAAGCAGTCTTCATGGAGATTCCATTAGGATTTAACTCTCAAGAGAACAATGGTAAAGTGTGCAAGCTTCGTAAGTCGCTATATGGCCTCAAACAATCACCACGGGCTTGGTTTGATTGCTTAACAAAGGTTGTTAAGAAGTATGGTTTTTCACAGTGCCAAACCGATCACACTATGTTTGTTAAGCACTTATCTGATCACAAGATTGCTATCCTTATTGTTTATGTGGATGATATCATTCTTACAGGGGACTACGTGGAGGAGATTGTTGGGGTAAAGACTCTTCTGGCAAGAGAATTTGAGATAAAAGACTTAGGAAAGCTCAAGTATTTCCTTGGCATGGAAGTAGCTCGATCAAGAAATGAGATTTCTATTTCACAACGGAAATATGTTCTGGATCTTCTTAAGGAAACAGGGATGTTGGATGCAAACCTACAGATACTCCTATAGATTCAAATGGCAAGTTAGGAGCTGAAGAAAAAAGTCCTCTAGTTGACAAAGGTAGATACCAAAAGCTTGAGGGAAAACTGATTTATTTGACACATACTAGACCAGACATTTGTTTTGTTGTTAGCCTAATAAGCAGATTTATGAATAACCCTACCGAAGCACACATGGGAGCAGTTTACCGAATTCTTCGATACTTAAAGAAAAGCCCAGACAGAGGACTACATTTCAAGGAAACCTCAAATAGAGATGTTGAAGTTTTCTCATATGCAAATTGGGCAGGATCTATAACGGATCGGAGGTCAACTACCGAATATTGCACATTCGTATGGGGTAACTTCGTAACGTGGCAAAGCAAGAAGCAGACAGTAGTAGCTCGGAGTAGTGCTAAAGCAAAATTCAAAGCTATGTCTCATGGGATTTGTGAAGGAATTTGGCTTGAAAGGGTGCTGAAGGAATTGAGGATTTCAAAAAAAAGTTCTATGAAGCTGTTTTGTGACAACCAAGCAACCATAAGTATTGCCAAGAACCCAGTTCACCATGATCGGACCAAGCATATCGAGCTTGATCGCCATTTTATCAAAGAGAAAATCGAAGAAGACCAAGTCAGACTTGTCTACACGCCAACTAGTCTTCAAACCGCAGATATTCTCACCAAGGCCGTTCTTAGAAACAATTTTGAAAGTTTGAAGTCCAAGTTGGGTATGATTGACATCTACTACCCAACTTGAGAGGGAGTGTGGAAATGTAGTCCATATTCTACGGGATTGGATATGATTGATTTTTTATTTATTTCCTAAGATAAAGAGATTTAGTATGTTGACCAAATATTTCCCTGATTGGTTTCATTTAAAACTTTCCTTTATTTAAGATTCCTTTTCCTTTTCTGAAAATGGTATATAGGATATATATGAATTTAAGTAGATTTCCTAGTTTAGCCTACAACTATTTATACTCTCAGTAAGCTATAGTTTTTTGAGTAGAAAATCAGAAAAACATGTTTGTATCAGTTTCTACATTCTCTACAATATCAGTTTCTACAAGTTACATGTCTCTAATAATATAAGTTCTTCTCTCATAATCATGTTTTCAAGAAACTCACAACTTTGTTGAAGTCCTTGGGAGTAAAGGCTGTTTTTGATACTAGTTGTAGCATAGACTTAGCACTGATGGAAACTTGTAATGAGTTCATTGCTCGATATAAACCAAGCCAAGCAACTGATGACGAGAAGAGCAAATCATCACTCCCAATGCTCTCCTCATCATGTCCAGGTATACATCTTACCAATAAAAGTTTAGCAATCATTTAACAGCATTATCTCTCCCTAAACCTCCAAAATGCTAATGCACAAGATGACATGAACTTGTGTGTTATATGTGGAGAAGACTATGGCAGGGATGTCATAGTCATATGTAGAATTCTTGTGACCAAAAGTGTTTTTTCTGTTCATCTGTCTCTAATTGCAGGTTGGATATGCTATGCTGAAAAATTTGGATCCTATATTTTGCCGTACATATCCTCAGTAAAGAGTCCTTGGCAATCAATGGGAGCTGCTATTAAGCATCATATATGTCAAACAATGGGTTTAAGGTAGTCTTGTCTGTTTGACATTTTACACATCTTAATTCAGCTTTCTTTGATCATGATTGTGCTATGAACAACATTTTTGCTAGCAAAGACAACCTAACACTTGTAATGTGTTCTGGTAATGATATTTGGCTTTGAAATTTTAGATGAATTGCATGAGTAGCAATTCTAGCAATTCTCTCATAGTTTTATTTAGAAAACTGATATATTGCTAAATTCATCGGTTACCAATCAATTACAACATACGGTTTAAAACTACGAAGCTTCCCATCCTTCTAACTCCAGAAGGGAACTAAAAAGGAATAGAAGATTGAAGGTCATAATGATAAGAAAACATATTAATTTGACATACTAACCAAGGAGAAGGATGGAATAATATGTACTTACGTTGTGTGTGCGTTTGGATGTATGTGTTTCATAAGGCATTTTCATAGCCTGTATTGTACCTCCAAAATAATGAGTATAAGCAAAGGATTGTTAGAACTGCTATCTTTGACATAGAACCTCTCTCCACACCCCTTTTTCCTTTTTTTTATTTACTATTTAAGTGCAATAAAAAGTTAGCTTTTCATCTATGAACTGACAAATCAAGAGGGTCAATCTTCAGTTGGTATCTTATGAAAACTTCTAGTTTTATATCTTTAAACCACCCAAATGTTAAAGGAAATGAAGCATGCAAAACTTTATATTATCCTTAATGCTTGAATGACTAGATTACTCATTTTACTTGATAGACCAGAGGAGATTTACCATGTAACTGTGATGCCATGTTATGACAAGAAGCTTGAAGCCGCCAGGGAGGACTTTGTTTTCCGAGTGGAATCTAATGATGGAAGCCTTGCAAATAAAGGTGTTTGTATCTCAGAGGTTGACTCAGTCTTGACCACTGGAGAAGTTTTAGATTTGATACAGGTGAATTCAGGGTTTCACTTTATCTAAATCTCCACATTCTAATATAACAGTTTTATATTGATTATATGATGGCTTTATTTAGTTGTTTTTTTAATTTAGTTGATTAATTTTTGCAGTTGAAAGAAGTTGATTTTAAAACCTTGGAAGAGTCACCTCTAGATAGGATGTAAGCACCACAATTATCCTCCTTAAAGCGACCTTTAATTGCCACCTTGTTGCTACTTACAATTGAAAAACATTGTTATCATTCTGCAGATTGACAAATGTTGATGAGCAAGGACATCTTTATGGTGTCTCTGGAGGCTCTGGAGGTTATGCAGAAACTGTTTTCAGAATTATAAGAAATTTCGATTTCCGAGAATTGAGTTTAGACGTAAGTTGTGCTTTTTAATCTGATGTATTTTGCTAGCATTCAAGAAGTTTGAACAAAAATAAAACATGCACTTCAGTCTGAAGAGTGTGCCCTTTCTGTGAACTCAGTTCATAAAGGCTGTATTCTTGATGAATTAGATCATGGTTATAATTTAACACTTGTGGTTCCAAAAATCATGGTAGCAACATCAACACTATATGTTAACCTTTTTCTTTAATGTCCTGACAGTCCACTATGTAGGTGGAGGGGAGAACTTCGCCCTATGTTATGGCTTCCAAAACCTGCAAAACATCATCAGGAAAGTTAAAATATGGAAATGTGATTATCAATTTGTGGAGGTCATGGCATGCCCTTCAGGTTTTTTTTCCTTATATCCGTTTTATTCTTGGATATTGAATTGGGTTTGAAACATTCACTTGTAACTTACTGTAAGAAGCTGCAAATTCAGGTTAAGCATAACAGTAGGGTATTGTTAATATATGTAGGTTGCTTGAATGGTGGAGGTCAAATCAAGCGAAAGCCAGTACAATCTCCAAAGGAATTAATCAAATCATTGGAAGCCATTTACATGGAAAATGTGAGTTTCTATCTTCAGTTATGAATTTATTCTTGTCTTTGGGGAACTGAAGATAATTCATCAAGCTAAATATTTCATTACACAACAATTAAAGCATTATAGTGAACTGATTTCAAATGCTACATGAAGCTTAACGTTTACATGTATATATGATCAAGCTCTCTTTTGAATTGTATATTTGAACTCCTTAGGAGTTCTCTGTAGGGATAAACTATGCATTTATTATTAATTGATTCTTCTTTATGCCTTCCAGGTTTTTGAAGCTGATCCTATTAAGGACCTTCTGGTGAAATGCTTGTATGATGAGTGGCTCGAGCAGCCGGGTTCCGGAAAAGCTAAAAGGCACATGCACACAGGATACTACCCTGTTGTAAAGAGTATCACTGCGCAGTTGCACAATTGGTAAAGACTTCCTAACATCTAGTCCAGTACAGCATGGGAACTTTCCTATGTACACCCGCTCTCCTTGAGTGCTTGTTCTCGGTCATGGCACATTGCAGCTGGTGTTTTGATCCTCTCATAATTGCATTTGCAAAGAGACCAATTTTGATGGAGTAAAAGAGAGATGTTGTCTTGAAGAAAATTGTTTATCATCACTTCGTTCTCTTATGTATATGCTCAGTATTAGACATTATTTAGACAAAAAGAAAGAACTGAATTATTTTCTTACTTTCCTTTTCCCCTTGATAGTAGCCATAGTTTATTCTTTTTTGTGCAAATGAAGTCCTCTCTGGTATTGTACATGGTTTTTTTAAACATGTTATACCTATTCTTTGTATTATCAAACAGGTCTAGTTGCTACCCTGCCGTTAAAGTCATAGTCATATGTAAGGATTCTGGATTCTTACTCAAGGAAAGTGACAAAATTCTACTCGACTTCAATTTAATTAGGTTTTATATGTATTGACACATGCCTTTGGTTTAAGGATTCTTACAATCTTACTTTTTTTTTTTCATCTAATAGGTTTTACTAGAAATTCCTTTGTATTTTCATTTCACTTTGAATGTAGATCTTAATGTTCAATATCAAGTCTATCTCAAAATTTTATCGTTTTGTTAGTGAATAGAATTTCAAAATTTTATCAAATAAAAAGTAGTAGGCACTACTATATTTTATTTGTAATTAATGGAAAGTATCTTTTTAGAGCTTTCTTCTACCAAAAGATTAAGGAGAATGCAAAAAATAACAATAATAATAACCAAATCTGGTTTTCAAGAAGAACAAAAATGGAAAGCAAATGATTAGGGTAAAAATCAATAATCGATCTACTGTTTTTACTATAATTATTTTTTAGAAAAAAATCTCCCATAAATGGAAGGAAATGGGAAAACTAAGAAACAATTTGAATTTTTTTTTATTGGCAGTATTACTAAATCATATGTAATTAATAATTATCCAAGCTTTCAGTCTTATAAAGTAGATGCTTTAAGTCTTCAAATTGAAAAAAAAAAGGTTTAAAATGTTTTATTTACTTATGAGAAAATTATTCAATAAAAACACAATCATAAGAGGAAAATATAACAAAATTAAAACAGAAGTGAAGAGTAACAAAAAAAAAGCAAACAACTTTTTGATCAAATAATTAAAGATGAATTATAACATATTGTAAATTTTTTATTCGAATATAAACACTTTTATCTTAGTTATTTAATATTTCATTTATAAAAAAATGAAGTAAAAAAAGACAGAGAGAATAGAAATAGTAGAACATTTGCAAATATGCTAACAACCTCTTGGCTTAGTGGTTAAAGATGAGTTGTGACATATTATAAGTTTTGGATTCGAATCCAAGTATCCATATTTTCAGTTATTTAATATTTCTCTTGTAACAAAAAAATATTTGCAAATATAAATAACAGTACTGATTTCTTTAGGTCAAAAGGAAAAATAAATAAAAAAGACAATTAGTAAATTCTTAAGACAGGAAAGAAGCGAAGTAACCGTGTAACCAGGTAGATATAGAAAAGTGGGAACAACCGGTCCCACGTTTTCCTTAAAAAACGACTGCTATCTGGAGAATTTCTATTCCTACCCCACATTTTACTATTCCTACCCCAACCCATTTTTCAACAGTAAAAATAACGAATAAAATGGCGAATTTACCCCCAGGAGATAATCTGGCATGATGCGCAAGTCTCACTTGCGCGACTTACAGGCGCAAGTTTCACTTGCGCGAACGTCGCAAATTCGCTCAAGTTTACGTGCGCGAAAATGCCGCGCAAGTTTCACTTGCACGAAAATATAGCGCAAGTTTTACTTGCGCGAAAAGGTAGCACAAGTTCACTTGCGTGAAAAGGAAGCGCAAGTTTCACCTGCGCAAACCAGTCGCGCAAGTGAAACTTGCATAAGATGTGCAAAAAATGCGTTTAAAACTGTTGTTGTTAAAAAATATTACACGTTTGTTGTTAAAAATTTAATTGTTGTAAAAATTATTACGCGTTTTAAAATTTTATTACACAAAATAATTTTTGTGATTTATTTTTAGTATAAAACAATTTTTATTTTATATGTACAGTAAAAAATAATTTTTATTATAATAACAGTTACTTTTTTCCCATTTTATTGCTCTTTTGTGTCTTCTTCTCGTTCTACTTATTCTCCCTTTATGTTCTGTTCATGTGTTTTCTCTTCTACGATTTTTTTCTTTCTCACGAGCCCACCCTTCACAGTTTACATTTCATTTTCTTAAAAAAAAAATGGAAAATCTTCCTGATGATAGCTATTATGATAGTTACGAGGAGTACGAAAGCTTTTTTGAAAGTGTAGAAGCCGACGAAGAAGAAGAAGAGGTAAAAATCTGTATCCTGCAAATTAAATTTCGGAGAAATTGCGCCATATTTTCGCGCAAGTCAGCTTACGCGGAACATGCTTGGCTAGGGGTGTAATCGAGCCGAGTCGAGCCGATACAGTGAAGTACTCGAGCTCGAGCTCGACTTGAAAATTCGGTGCTCGATGCTCGGCTCGAACTCGATCGAATCTTAATTTTTGAGCTCGAGCTCGACTCGAGATCAAAGTCAAGCTACTCGAGCTCGTTCGATTAAGCTCGATTATCCGAGCTCGAGTCTCATGCTCGACTAAGCTCGTTTGAGCTGCTCGAACTTAGTTCTTATACTTAACCAAAATTGACCCTTTTTTCAACCAAAAAGTACAATTCCACTGGAAATTTCAACAGATTGAAGCCAAACCAATATCAAACAAAATTCTTCAAATTCAACAAGATTTCAAGCCAAAAACAACATTCATCTTAATTAATTAAGATTCAAACCCAAAATTCACTCATTCGAAACACAATCTCCCAAGAAAACCTAAAACCTATGTTGAAAACAGTTCAAATAAAAACCTCTGATTCCACTAATAAATCAATACATGAACAAGAAACTTGAAGCCAGAAACAATATATCAATTCAAAGCATACCATTTTATCATCAAAACAAAATCAACAAAATGTTAGAAAACAGAAACAACAAAAAAAAAAGTAAAAGAAATAACAATAATAATAAAATAAAAAAAATGAAAACTTAGCAAAATACACACAACTCAGAGAGCAAGTGGCTTTTTTTAGGGGCTAGAAAAAGAGAAGATCAGTTTAGTGGAACAGAAGAAATTTCAGATCTGTGGCTATAGACGGCAGGCTCGACAGGATAAGAACGATAAAGCTATGGAGAGCAACTGCAGACACCGGAGAAAAGGAAGAGCTTGGCAGTCAGATCTGTGGCTATAGATGGCAAGCTTGACAGGAAAAGAAAGATAAAGCTGTGGAGAGCAACTGCAGACACCGGAGAAAAGGAAGAGCCTGGTAGACGGTAGCTTTGCCGGGATGGAATCAAGAGAGAGGAAGGACGTGCCGTGAGTCAGATCTATGGACTTGGGACTTCAAAAGAAAAGTTTTTTCAAGTCTAAGAAAGAAAAGGCTACGAGCAAAACAGAGAGACGAGAATAGAAGGGTGACTGTGGTTGCTGGAAGGGGTGGTGGCTATTTGTGGGATGAGACCAGGGAAAGAATGACAGAGGCAGAGTGGAGCGTCGTTACAGGCAAAGGAAAGTGGGGAGATAGATTTAGGGTTTTGAGTGAAGTAAATAAATTTTAATGGTATAATTGTAATTTTTCTATTAAAATAATAAAAATATATATTAAAATGGAAATACTCGATTAGGCTCGCGAGCACTCGAGCCAGGTATTTGGGTGCTCGAACTCGACTCGATCGACAGCTCGAGTAGCTCGAGCTCGAGCTCGGCTCGACAATTATCGAGTCGAATTCGAGTATTTTTCGAATCGAGCTCGAGTAGCTTGCGAATACCAGTGTATCGTTTACACCCCTATGCCTGGCTTGCACAGATCTGTCTCTTTGTGCGCTCTTGCACTAAAATTCAATCTTAATTTTTTAATATATTATTTATTAGAATAATTATAATTAATGAATTTGTTTAATATTTGCAGAATGATAAAAGGATAGTGTATAGCGGAGAATCGAAAAGTGTCCATGAAGAAATATTTGACTGTACCGATGCATTTACTACTAACCAAGTAAGTAGTTTTAAAATTAATATAATGTTTTAATACAAATCTAGTAGAAAAAACTAATTATTAAATTTATTTTGTTTCAGGTTTTCAATTGTCGAAATGCCTTGATCGCATGGGCTAGAGAGCTTGGAAAAGAGCTAGGTTTTGTTGTTGTGATAAAATCATCGGAAGTTGATGTTCCTCGAAGAAGACCTAGAGTTCGACTTGTATGTGAAAGGTATGGAACATATAAGCCAAGTACAAATGAATTGCATTGCTTGGGAACGGGAACAAAGAAGTGTAATTGTCCATTCGAGTTACTAAGGGTGAAATTGGACGAGAACGATATGTGGGCAGTGAAAGTAGTATATGGGATGCATAATCATTTGGCTGCACAACAGCTAGAAGGACATTCCTTTGCTGGTCGATTAACAGTGCAAGAGCAAAGTATGGTGGGTGATATGATAAATGCTCTGGTAAAACCAAGAAAAATTTTAATGATGTTGAAACAACATGATAAGAAGAATGTAAGTACCATAAAGATCATCTACAATGCACGACAAAAATATAGAATGGATGACAAAGCTGGTAGATCACAAATGCAACAACTCATGAAATGCTTGAATGATTGTAAATATGTTGAGTGGCATCGGAGTGATGAGTCAAGTGATTGTGTTAGAGACTTATTTTGGGCACATCTAACAGCTATAGATTTGTTGAATGCTTTTTCCAATGTATTAGTTATGGATTGTACATATAAAACTAATAGATATCGACTCCCACTCCTTGAGATTGTTGGTGTAACATGTACAAATCTAACTTTTTCAGTTGCATTTGTTTACATGGAGGCTGAGCGCACTGACAACTACACTTGGGCATTAAAGAAGCTAAAAAGTTTGATGTCTTCTGATTCAACACCTTCTGTCATTATTACTGATAGGGATTTAGCATTGATGAAAGCAGTACAGACAGTGTTCCCTAGCGTAATTAATCTCTTATGTAGATGGCATATATCAAAGAATGTACTTGCTCATTGTAAAAAGTTTTTTAAGAGCATGGAGAAGTGGGAGGCATTTATGTCATCTTGGGGCGTTCTTGTATCCTCTTCAAATGAGTATGAGTATGAGTATGAAGCAAATTTAAGTTCAATGGTCTCTCATTACCGTTCTTATCCTAGAGCGCTCGAGTACTTAAGAGATACTTGGTTAACTACACATAAAGAGAGATTTATTGCTGCCTGGACAAATAAAGTAAGCACTTTGGAAATGTTACAACAAATAGGTATGCATGTTTACAAAGTTTAAAAATTCTTATTTTCACAACTTATACAATTTATTCATTATAATCAACATTGTTCGAATGTCATGTAGGGCCGAGAGTGCACATGCGAAGTTAAAGAGGCACCTTGGATCGTCCCAAGGAGATTTTGATTCATCTTGGAAAGTTATCAACTCCCTGATTGAGCTACAACATTCGGAGATAAAGGCTTCGTTCGAGAGAAGTGTTACTGTTGTTGAACATAATTTTAAACCAGCTTTTTTTAGGGAGTTACGAGAATTGGTGTCTAGGACAGCGTTGAATATACTTTTGAAGGAGGCGCATCGAGTAAATGATACCGGCATTGACCATCTTATTTGTGGTTGCATCATTAGAAGCACACATGGGTTGCCTTGTGCTCATGAGATTGCTGAATTCATGAGGGACGAGAAACCTATTCCCTTATCCGTTTTGGATCCTTATTGGTCGAAGTTGGACTTGAAGAGGAAAACTGTTGATTATTTGGCTGAGTTGAATCTTGATGCCGAGTGGGAGCTAATAGTGAAACGCTTCAATGAGTGTGATCTCTCAGGAAGATTAGCCTTGAAGAAAAAATTAAGAGAACTAGGTGATCCAGCAACTACATTTCTTATTCCTCCACTCGAGAAGGCTAAGAGCAAAGGCCGTTCAGACAAATCAACTCGATGTGCCCCTTCATACTTTGAGATTGTTGAATCTCAACATGATAGCACATCAACACCCGCAAATTTAAATTCAGCAACTAAAAGGATGAAGCTACCAGTTAATCGAAAAAAGAAAGTGAAATTTATTGATTCTTTCCCTTTAGAGATACGCCCCTTCATACGCTCTACCATAGATGTTGAGTCAGATGGACATTGTGGCTTTCGGGCTATAGCTGGGTTGCTAGGCATGGGTGTTGATGCATGGGCGAAGGTGCGACAAGATTTGATTGAGGAGATATGTGATTTTCGAGCTTATTATGTTAGTCTCTATGGATCCATGGAGCGTGTTGATGAATTGTTAGAGACATTATCATATTTCAACATACCGGCTCCTTATGATAAATGGATGACTTTACCCGATATGGGTCACTTGATAGCAACAAAGTATAATGTTGTGCTCGTCCATTTATCTTTGAGACAATGTTTGACATATCTCCCGTTTAGAACTACACCACCTCCACCGCTACAGCATGGATTCATAACAATTGGATTTGTTAACGATTCTCATTTTGTTGAGGTACTGTTAATGATATATATATATATATATATGTCACACTTTAGATATTGTGTATTTCATTTATTAAGCGTTTAACAATGCTAATTTTTCAGGTATTTATGGACCCGTTTGCGCCAATACCTCCGATTGCATGCAATTGGTATCGATATCGATGTGACTTTGCTTGTGAGTGGGAGCTTTCATATGTATCTCGCATCGAAGAATTTAAAAATTTATTTTCGAGATCAGATGTTATCATTAAAGAAACCATTGACTTAGATGACCTATGATATTTTATTAAATATTACTGTATTTGATATGTATGCCTTGTTAAGATTGTATTATCGATTTATACATTATATGTTTTAATAACATTATCCAAATATCATAAAGATAATCTGTATGTTTAAGAAACAAAAAATCACTAAATAAAACATTAATCATTACTAAATTATAAACAAAAATCACTACATATTTTAATAACATTATCTAATATCATAAAGATAAACTATATCTTTACAAAACAAAAGTCACTAAGTACAAATACACTAATCCTCTGACGCATCCGATATAATTACCTTGCCTCTCTTCCTCCGATCCTAGTATAAAAACGTGTAGGTGGAGGAGCTAAGCCTGATGTCACTGGTGGAGCTGTCTCCAAAAATTTTATTCACTTGAGATTTAGTGCTAATAACTTACGCTAGAATATCGGACTCGACAAGGGGAGCTTGAAACCTCGATCTGCGTGCTGGATTTTGTACGAATCGATGAGAAATGGCTTCGTACCAAGACATATAATCTGGAGCTATCTCTCCTGGGATCACACATCTTCGTCCTCTATTCTCTTTTGTGAGGACATACATAGGCTATCTCTGTCATATATTATTCATAAACTGATAAATGACATCGTAAGTGGCGCTCATACTACCTCTTCGTGCTCTAAATGGCACCAAAGGTCTTGGAGGTATGGTCTGTACATAACCCCACTGCCGTAACACTCTCTCTGGATGATACGGCTCCACGACATCCCCAGCTTTTAAGCAGACGGTGAAAAATGTGATCGAAGGCAACGGATGATGTCTCCGACTATCTGCATAGGGATCCCAGCACACCTGGTTACACTGAAAGTCATCTAGTTGCTCTCACAAGACCTTCACATCCTGACCATAAGTACTGGCTTCCATCGTCGAGCTCGAGGCATACTATCCTCGTAGTTAACGTTCACCTCCGAACTTAACGACGGAAAGTGCTTATAAATCCAAGCCTACATCAAATAAAACATTAATCATTAATAAATTATAAACAAATAAATTATAATTAACAAGTTACTTAGATAAAGTAAATTATAATACCTGTAAAAGGGTCATATAACCGCCAATCGATGTGACTTTTGACCTGCTTGCAAGACCCAGCTATCTATACATATGAGCAAGAGCACCTGCACCCCACGCGTATTCACTGATAGCCGCTAGCTCTTCTAAACAGTGCAATAATGATATGGCAACATGTGACCCACTCTTATCTACAAAAAGAGTGCATCCAAGCAAGTGAAGCAAGTATGCACGAGTAGCATATATTATCTCCTCATCATTGGAGCTGTCGGTGACATGGCTAAAATTTGTTCTCAATCACTACAATGTCACACTGGACCCACGACCGGTGCTCGTTGCCGTTTGAGCGTCAAAAATAGAGACTCCTAACAACTGTACTAATACTCTAACGGCTTCCTTCACAGAGATGTCCCGGCAAAATACGATCGCCCTGGTCACTGGTATGCCTAGGAGGGTAGCTACATCATCCAAAGTAATCGTCATCTCTCCAAAAGGCATATGAAATGTATTCGTCTCTAGCTGCCACCTCTCACAAAAAGCAGAGATGATGGTGTTGTTGCATGTGCGGTAACTACAGTCAACTAAACTCGTTAAGCCGGACTGCAAAACCGAGGAGAGAATACAAGATCTATCATCGTCTAAGATCCACTGAGAGATTTTGTTGCTATGATTCAGGACCTTCAAATTGTCTCGCTCCTATATCGAAAACAACAAACAATAAGTTATTTCAAAAGCGTCATGTTATCACATATTGCAAAAACAACAAATATTCCCATATTTTTTAAAGGAGAATTACCTGCCCATCCCATATTGCAAAAGCAACATGTGATCTAAAGCTTCTAAGAACTGAGGTATCAGTCGGACCTCCAGGACAAGGCTCGACTTCCTCCTCTACATAATCTACATCTAGCTGCTCAGCCTGCTCGTCCTGCTCAGCTTGCTCGACCTGCTCGACAGGTTCGACTTGTTCAGCTTGCTCGACTTGATATCTACTAACTCGTCATCTCCTCTCAGAGCCGGCAGGTCGCTGTCGTCTTCCTTGAGATGAATCTCCACCTCGTGTATTAGCCATGTCTGAAAAAGAAAAATATTCAAATAATTATCAAACAAATTAAAAGCCAAGACACTAAGTGCAATAGTTGAGTGCAAGTGTGTGAGGAAGTAAAAAGTGTACAAGTGAGTGGAAGTGTGAGTGAGTGACGTGAGGTGAGTGTCGTGCAAAGTGAGAGTAAGTGAGAAATAATAGTGTCAAGTGTGTCTACATTGTAAGCAAATATAAATAAGCAGATCATGACAAGTATAAATATTTTTTTGATAATATATCACATTATTTATTTTTCTGACAATGCTTAAATAGAACATAGCATGAAAGAATTAACATACATCAAGCACATACCTGGTGGTAGTAGTAGTCCTACAGTGCAATAGCTTGTACAGATTGATGGCAGCAATCGAAGGGAGATGGTGGCAATAATCTGTATAATTATAAACTTTAGTTAGATGATTAAATCAAAAATCATAGAAACCAAGCTTGCAAAATGTAGTCAAAACCAGAAATAATTGTGAAAGGAAGTAAAACAGAAAGCAAAACGCCCGCGCAAGTGAGACTTGCACGGGGTCCTCGCGCAAGTGAGCCTTGCGCGGGTTCCTCGCGCATGGTGTGTCCGCCGCTCGCGCCGTGTGCCACCCGCGCGGGGCTGGCCTTGTGCGGGTGGCACACCTGCGAGCGACGCGAGGCCAGCCCCACGCGGGCACACCATGCGCACCGACCCTACACAATTAAAGTATGCCATTTTTACCTTAACAGCAGGAGCTTCTTACCAGGAAGGAGGAAGAAGGAAGGAGGAGAAGGAGAAGGAGAAGGAAGGAGAAGGAGGAGGAGAAAGAAGCCGGCAGTAAAATGGGTAATGGATAAAATTGTATTTTACTAAATAGAGTTGTTTGAGGTGAGGTAGATTTAGTATTTTGTGGGTACGAATAGAATTTCTCCTGCTGTCTGTCACCCCCTCTCCTTGTTTCATCTACTCTTCCTGTCACAGATCTCGCTGTTTCAACGTACAAGAAACACATTTAACAATGGTAAGTTTCACGTTTTTCCTTTAATTTATTTATCTTCTATTCTGCTGTTTTCTTGACGACGTACTTATACTGCTCAATATTCTCTATCCTCTGTTGAATTGCCTTTGTTTCTTCTCTCTTTTTCTTGCGAAACAACGTTCTTGATTCATTTTTCTCTTGACAACTTTATCAACTCAAATCCATGAGACCAGTATATATTATTGATCACATTGCATGTTGATTCTGCTGCTTCTAATTAATCTCTCTCCGAGGTTTCCGTTTCGATCATTTTCCTTTGCCTTTGCTGATACAAAAAGTTTTATCAAGGAAACCTAGATATGGTATGAATATGATGACATTTGAAAATGAATGACTCTGTTCATCTTATTTGGCGTTGTATTGGCATTGGAAAAAGACTACCTCAAAACGCCTTGCGGAAAGGAGGGTTGCAAGGTTTCAGAAGAACATCACAAAGAGGGGATCAGTGGAAAGGTCAACAAAGAAAGGATATGGGAACCCCGTCGGCCCAATTCTGCTCGGCTTCTTTGTCTTTGTGGTTGTTGGTTCATGTATGCTTTTTGCTCTCTTTCACTAGTATTCATTCCCTACTTGCTCTGCAAAACATAGTTTTGTTTGCTTACGTGCATGGGATATTTATGCTTCGCTTCAATGAGTGACACCTTTTCACTTTTATGTCGTTGGCAGCTCTTTTTCAGATAATAAGAATTGCTACTAGCAAAGGCATGGCTTGAGGAGCTGAGGAAGAATAAGACGTACGGAGGTTGTTAATCGGCAAAATAACAATGTTGTAGAACTACAACTGATGTTAGACATCTTGTTTGATTTTAATAAAATCTGGCCTGCGCCCCACTACGATGCCCCGCAACTTAACATCAACCCGAACCCAATTAAAGCATACAAGGTTTTTTACTTGTATTTTTCTTATGTTGAAGGGGCTTCAATGGTAAGAATTGTTTGACACTGTCCGTACATTGCAGGCTATTGTCGAGCTGCTTTACGGCCTTTGAGCTTAAATCATCAAATCCAGAACACTCGTTATTGGCTACTACCAAAAAACAAAGAATTTTTAATCAAAATAGTTTGTTCTAAAATATTGAAACGAAATTACTACATTTCATTGACATCACTTTACGTGTAACCCCACAACCAAAACGCATCTGCAACAAGCATTTTACTTAGCATGTTTTATTGCGTTTAAAGCATCCATGTACAGCTGAGGCTAACAAGTTTGACTCAAATCAAAACGTAGATCCATAATCTACCTAAAGGAGGGGCAAAGGAGAAAATAGAAAGGTGAGAAATGCTCAACTGAGTGCTACCGAGCAATTAGAAAGGTTTATGATCGATGCATTTGCTTTCGATATGAGCCTGTGCTTTCATCTGATGATTTCCGACTGATCTGGGCCATGGAGCACCCTCTATTGGAACAAACTGAACATTTGGACAATTTCTTGCTACGAGAACTGAATTCGAGTTCACTGAACGTTTGTTTATCGTATCAGATAAGGTTTCATTATGTGGCGGGGCATAGGCAATCTCAGATCGTCAAATTCCTGCAAAATGTTCGTTCAAGCAACAAATTACTCATGTAATGTGATTCAGGGAAGAAGACAGGGCGTGCACTCTATACGAGTACTACCACCTAATGGAGATGAAAATCATTCCAAGTTTTATGATTTCCGTCTACCTTGGATTTTGTCTTTGCATACTATGGTGTTAAACAGGGATTTAAATCTTCGAGGAACAAGTCATCCGGACTCCCAGGAGTTGTTTGATCGCCAGAACTGAATTCCTGAAATGTTGTTCATACATTATTACTAGAAGAATCACTGAAGTCAAGAGTAATGACCTTGTAGTCACATGCATCCAGTCTACAAAAACTATCAAGACTAGACTCTAGAGAAGGAAAGAAAATAATCTATAGCAAGTTGCAACTTGATATTTCTATGGAGAAGAAAAACAGTGCCTGCAGTAGTGACAGGATAGGTACTAATAAAATCAGTGATTATACTTATTTTGAAGTAATAGTATTAGTTATTAGTATGGTATCTAAATTCTTACCAAAGAATCAGAAGGCTCATCTCGATCATATCTGGGTCTCCTGGGAGAGCTGCCATGCCGCTGATGACATGCCCTGGCAGAATACTTATCTGCCTTCACCTGTTCAAGCATATGTTGACAACAGGAATCCTTGTCATGGTTCCTACATATTTGAAATGATATTCTTGCTTTGCTTATTATAGATATCGCCCCGAAAATTTTCATATGATGCGAGTTAAGCTAGCAGATAATCCCAAATTCTTTGCATTCTCTAGCAATGAGGGTTAAGACCTTTATTTTGAGGAAAGTAGCAGAAATTAATTCTTAATTTGATATAAAGAATATGCTAAGAGAATGCATCATTACCTATTGAAGCTACGACATAAATAGACATAGTTATATATCTTTTAACAGCTCTTGGTCAGACATATTTTAAGTGTTAGACTATGATTTGAAGTTGAATGTTTTGAAAGAAGTGTTTGCTTGTGTGGATTACCTGAGCAAGATCCTGGGCAAGGCATTGTAGTTGTCCTGCCAGAGAAGAGACCTGTCTTTGGAGAGTTGGGATTAGTTGTTTGTCTTCGGTCAGCTCCAGGCCTTGCTTTTCTACAAGGTCTTGGAGCTGAGAATTCATGACATCCGGGAATAGTATTGCACTCTTCAATGATTTAATCTCTTTTCTCTGTTTCAAGCACAAATCTTTCAGCCTCTCAACCTGCAAATACCATCTATTTAACACCTCAGGCATTCAAAAACAATTTTTCATTGACTAGAATTTTAATCTGATGCATTTTTGCTTTTCTTAGAGATAATTAAACTAGCAAAAAGTCGAAAACATTAACAATGAGATGATCAAATGGGCAGGGGCAAAGGAGGCTGCTCATAGCTGATCACCTCCCTGTTCTTCTCTTGAAGCAGAAGCTTGAGCTCAGCAATCTCCATCTCCTGCTCTTTATTGGCACTCAAGAGCTCCCTCTCACTTCTCAAAACCATTGCCAACGCCCTGGTGTTCCCTTTAACCTCAGTCAAGGCTTTCAACTCCTTTTTGTCCCTGTCCTTGTCGGCAGACACTTTCCCGAACAGCTTCCTCTGCATTGCCCTGAAAGCAGCACCCTTCCGTGCAGTCTTCTTGAGATCCTCAGATTGGATATTGGGTGGAATGAGCAGCGGCCCCAATCCCATTGTCTTGTTTGTGGACTTTTTGTCCGTGAACGTCTTCACCATGCTCTTCAAGTTGTGGTCAGCAGCCCTGGTGTTGCTGCCGCTGCTTTGACCTATATCCAACGGCTTTGATTTCACAATGGCTCGAGACGACGAAGAAGATTTTGGCCTCCGAGAGGAGGAATTGTTGAGCTTTATAGATGAAGGTGGATCAGAGGAATGAGAGGAGGTAGAGAAGCGTGAATCATATGAGTTGTAGCGCATAGCCATTAACACGAACAAAGAAAACTTCAAAATTATGTTCTTCTATAAGTGCCTTTGCTCTCCGTTTGAGGTTGCGAAAGTGAAACAGGTTTTTTTTTTTTTTCCCAAGGTTCTTTTGTATCGTTTCAGTTTAAAAGGTCAGATGAAAGGTGCGTTGCGAGGAGAGGAAGAAGTGAAGAGGATTTTGTCAGAGAATTTTGAATTTTGATGATCAGTCACGCGCTGACGTGGGCGGCGTATCGCTGTCTGAATTGAAAATTGTATTTGGCTTTGTCCTGTTTCAATATTTAGCCTTTAAAACATAATTATTTTTCTTTTTTCTTCTTATTTTTGAGTTACCAAACAAATAAAAAGATGAAAAAAACTAGTTTTTCTTTTATTTTCTTCCTCTTTTACCAAATATAATTTACTGTTTTTCAACTGTTGTTAACAAATAAAATCAAATAGTAAAAGTAAAGTTAATCTTTTTTTTTAAAACGAACACCAACACATATAATTGAACTATATGCAAATAGCTATTTTAACTAAAATCATATTTCGTTAAGAATTACATACACAAAATAGCTACACAAATTTCATATATATATATATATATAATATATATATATAAATATATATATATATATATATGATAACAGACGGATTAAATAGAAGACAAATAAAACTTGTAAGAAAATATAATACATATATATATATGTAGTATTTATATGTAACTCCTTTTGTTATTTATGTTATTGGAATATCCAAATACACTTTTTATCTTTGGTGTTTGAAATAAAAATTGAACAAAATTTGATCAATCCTAGCAATTGTATTTTGTATTACGACTAAGAAATAAGAAGGGGCATCACAATTGCTAGTTCCAATAGAAGACATGTGAAGTATTAGCCATAGAGCGGAAAAAAAGTAAGGAGAGGAAATACTTGTGTCCTCCTCACAATGCTCCAATCCCTTCGACAATAAGGAGAAATTGAAAGCAAGAACAACGAAAAAATTTGAAGACAATTTCAAATTAAATGAAACGAAAAAGAAACAGTTTATGCATTTAAAGCAACGAATATGCATTCTTTTCATTTTTGTTTTTGGCAAAATATTAATTATGTATTGTGCTGCGTGGTTTTAACGTTTTTAAAACATCGTTAATACGTGTATGAATATATCAAAATGAAAGTAATACCCGTGATAACGATCGTTAAATATGCTTTTGTAGAAATTTTTATACAAATTAGCAGGTAGATGGTAAGACACCGCAGAGATTTATTGCATTTTCTTGATCTCTTAACCTACCATCAAACTTCAAAGTGATATATACTGCTTGTTTGTTCATGCACACCTCTCATTGTCAAATTCCTCATCTCTATTAGCCTTCTTCTAATTGGCTCGCTTGTTCTTCTTCGAGTTATTGCTGCATCACACACGCAGTTGAAAATCTTTAGCTCGGATCATGTCTACAACTCCGGAATCTTCATCCGCAAATGATAGTGAGAACCCTACAGAAATGCAATCCACTGTTGATGAGAGGACGCCTAAGCTAAGTGATGGTGATGAAGAGTCAATGGCTTCAATACCGACTTTGGTTGCTTTGGAGATATCAATTGAAGGGGGGGCTGAGTGTGAGGTTTCAAAGACATTGGAGCCTCCAGTCGCAAAAACAGAGGTAGTAGAATCATCTGTCGTCACCTCTAAACCGAAGAAGAAAAATAGTGTAGGTATGCATAACATATCCCTTTCACTTTAGCACTTATTTAGTCCATGTTATTACTCTATTTTTTATCATTTTTCCTTTCCTTTGCATGAATTGTGTGTAGTATTAGTGTTTTCTAGCTATATATGAACACGTGTACATAAACCACTAAAATGAAGGCTATTTAATTTCAAATGAGAAATTGTTTGATTTATTATTGGAATGGTTAAATTCTGCTTAAATTAAACTATTTTTGCTTCTCATATCTAAAATTGCTTAAAATGTAAAATAAATTTGAAATCTTAAATTCATTTAAAAAACATGATTATTTTATTTTATTTTTCGAACCATGATTAAAGTTCGAAATCAAAATTTTCGATCTTAAAATCGACTCTAGTGCCATTGATAAAGAAAACATGATTTTACGTCATGATTATTTTATGGATTTATATATGATGCACTGACAGTGTATAATTTCTATACACTGTCAATGCACCAGAGGTTGACACCTCATCAATAGGTCCTTATATGTAAATATAAATAAATTTTTTTAATTTGCCCATAAGGACTTGTTGATGAGGTGTCAACCTCTGATGCATTGACAGTGTATAAAAACTATACACTGTCAGTGCATCATATACAAACTCTTATTTTATTTAGAGAAAATATGATGTGAATAGTAAAAGGCTTGGCAAAAGTCCGTTTGAGGCGGTCTTATGCCATGACCCACTCCCTACTCCCAAGCCCAACCCTATTAAATTTTCTCTATTATTTTTTTTAATTTTCTTGGATGGATTTTTACTTTCAGACCTGAGAGAGAAAGATGAAAAAAAAGGAAAGAAATCTGTTCTTTCCGAACAAAATCGCCTTGCCTTTTAATCCTTCACTTCCCAACTTAGGAGAGTATAAAATCCAGACCGAAATAAAATTATAAGTAGCAGGCTCTGATGTTGCTGCTATTAAGCAAACCAAACACTCATACACAGGTAAACGCGAGCTCGCTCAACTTCAAATTTCAATGGGTCGTTCTCGCGGGAATTTTCACTCTGCTGATGAGGATCCCACCCAGAGGTTTGCCTTCTTTTCTTCCTTTTCTTTCTCGCATTTTGAAGAATCATTGTCGTAAATTATTAGTGTTTTTTTAACGAAACTGTCCGCATTTGAGCTTGCACGGTGAAGGAATATGATTGCTTTTCAGAAATTAGACATGGTGGTTTGAGTTTGAATTGTTTCATTTTTGGTTACTTCATTTTTGAATTGAAAAAGATCTCAAGAGACTTTTGAAATGTTTACTTATGTGCACAAAAATGTTGCGGGATGGAATTTGGAAATGCAGCTCACATAATTCGTTACTACAATAATTGGGGAATATAGACTAATAACTTGAAAAGATGCTATGATTAGGGATAATTATCATCTAATTGTTTACTATAACAATCTTATATGTGAGAATTGCTGTTGTAAATTATTTTTTCTCTGTTCTCCCGTTGGTGTTAATAGATTTGTTGATCTATTCTTCTATTTACTCATAGTGGATTGTTAATTCATTAACTATAAGGTTTCTTTCATAGGGTGAATCTTACATACTAAGAATCTAACTTCACTTTGGTAATGAATTTTATGATAACAAAGGATGGAGATTTGTTTTCTTGGTTTCATTTTGACGGCTTTCAGTTTCCTCCTGTGTCTCTGAAGTTAATTGTTATTTGGATTAACAGTGTTTTTTTCTTTATATTTCTTATTTTGATATAATCAGTTAAAGAGGGTTTTACAGATCTCCTTTTTGGAATGCTTCATTACCATTTTTTTGTTATGCAGATCAAGAAGAAAAAAGAATGCCTCTGCTGGAGAGAATTTAGATTCTTCGTCTTCAGGTGCATTTCCACTCACTTGTTGTTTAAAAATACAATCCCTCTCAGAGTGAATTTTGCAGCAGAAAGTTCTCGTTATTGTGCAATTATATGAGGAAAAAAAAAAAAGAAATAACCATCATCTGTGTTTTCATCTGTTAATGGAAATTTAATACTAGTGAAATTATGGAGAGTGTGTCAAGGGCCATTTTCCAGTGCAGTGATAGAAGTCTTTGGCTACTGTAGTGGTTTCAAGAGGCAACACTGCCCATTTTATGTTTATGAGAAAAATAATTGCTAAATATTTGGAATCTTCCAGATCACCCTTCTAGGACCTAGATGGACCTTAAGTGAGTAAAGAGCCTCTGATGTAGACACTGTGCAGCCAAATACTTAACAAAGTTGATGCTTCATATCACTTGGTTGATATTCTTTTTCGCAATATTCTCTCTTTATTTGAAACCTGACTAGAGTTGCTAAACATTGAACTGTGATTCTACTCCAGGTTGCTTGGCTATGCATATATTGCAAGCTCTAATAAATGGTTAGATACATATTATTGCTATTAGCTGCTATATAGATTCTAGAGGGCATGGTACTGATGATTTTGTGATTATTTTAAAATTATTGGCCCTTCGTAAGAATGCTAAAATGCTTTTTCTCTTCATAGTACCATTGTACTCTTTACTGTTAAGCCTGCTTTGTTCATTCGCAAGCTATTCTGACCTTTTTTCCATTTTATTTTCCATCTTTTGCCCTTTTTGGAGCTAGGTCAAGGAACAAGTGAAGGGAAAAGGGCTTTATACCACTGCAATTATTGCAACAAAGACATCACAGGAAAGATCCGTATCAAGTGTGCTATGTGTCCTGATTTCGACCTATGTGTAGAGTGCTTTTCTGTTGGAGCCGAGGTTACACCTCATAAAAGCAACCATCCTTATAGGGTCATGGTTAGTAAAAGCCTTCTGGAGATTTTTTTTCCCCATAACTTACTGAATTGTCCAATTTCTTTTGCTGGTTATGTCGTCAATGAAAAGGTTTTTGGTGAATGTTTTCCTGTGCTGGCAAAAATATGATATGCAAATCTTTTACATCCATTTAGCAGAATTGAAGCAATTCCTATTTCTTGATATTAGTTTTTCATCTTATTTATTCTGCATCACATCTTTTGGTGTAGCTTTAGTTATGTTATGATTCAATGCTGACAACAGAGTCTCAATTAACAGGAGAATTTATCTTTTCCCCTTATATCTCCTGACTGGAATGCAGATGATGAAATGTTGCTTCTAGAGGTATTTCTATGTTCATCCTTTTTTTAAAGCAGTGAAGAATGTTGTGTTTGATCCTTCTTGATTTGTTCTGTACTGCATTTCATATGTAGATTAATTAAGGATATCAATCTTGTTTCTGTTTTAACTTTTCTAATTCTAGGGAATCGAAATGTATGGCCTCGGAAACTGGGCAGAAGTTGCTGAGCATGTGGGAACAAAGAGTAAGGAAAAGTGCATTGACCACTACAGTAATGTTTATATGAAGTCCCCATTCTTCCCTCTTCCGGTACATGAGTTAAAAACTATCAAATCTATTTTTAGTTGTACCTTTTGATGAATTTTAAGCTTCGACAACTTTATTTCTTCAAAGGATATGTCTCATGTTGTTGGAAAAAATAGAAAAGAGCTTCTTGCTATGGCTAAGGGGCATGCTGAGGACAAGAAAGGTTAGTGGCAATTTTCAGTTTTTCTACTTTCTTTAATCTTAAATAATATGTCTTTCCCGTTTCGCTTGAAATTTTCATTCATTTGCATGGTATAATAATTCTTATCTCTAGAGAAGCTAACAAGAGTGAACATGGTTTGAGGCAGGGTACACGAGCTGCAGAATTTTTTGCTTAATTGTAATTTGATGCCTTTTGTTAATGCAATTTCTTGTCATTAATTTCTTGCGAATATCTCAGGATCTTCTATGCTTGGGGAACATCCGGTGAAAGAAGAATCTCCTTTTTCATCTGCAAGAGTCAAGTATGACTACCATTCTCCTCTCTGTTTGTATCATCTTTGTTCACCTATGCTATTTCTTATGTGAATTTTATCAATTTACCCAGAGTTGAAAGCGGTGGTTCTGGCCGATTACTATCTGCCTTAAATGCAGGTAAGCCTTGGTTTATTCATTTGTTTTTTTTTTTACCCTGTTGGAATATTCTTTATTTATTCATAACAAGTTAGTCATGGTTCATTCAAAGTACACAAATGATCTAATCACTGTGATCCTTGCGCTCTCTGCCTTGTTTCTGCTAACTTCAGATGTGGAGTCTGGGGTACGTTCTAGCAGTAGCAGTACAACTTCAGCAGCTGTCAAGAAAGCATCAAACATGGCCCAGGTTAAAGATGGCAATGTTAAAATGGAAGGTCTGATATCTTTACTTTTTCTCTGTTCCCTTTTACTATCATTATTCCACTAATATATAGCCCATGTGCCATTCGTAGTTTTGTGCATGTTATGTCATTTAAGAACAGTACAATTAGGTTTATGTCAAAGCATTATGACCCTTTTTGCAATAATAATCAAATAAATCAAAGCCTAATGTTGTCATCCTAATGAGTCTCCTGCTGTGTTTGAGTCTATGTCAAAGTTGCATTCTGAAACAACACCTCCTGGTTCTCTATTAAAATACTAGAGAACATGACAGAGGATTAAGTTGTTGGCACATTTATACAATGCTTGCTTCACATTGGCATTCATTGTTATCTGCCAGGGTGGAGCCATAATCATAATATTAATATTGCAATGCCAGTATTTAGCTCATTTTTCTTATTGTCTTGTAGACCCTCAAATTGACCGAAATTTTGGGGTAAAGAAGCCAAATTCTTTGGGAAATGATGGTCCATCTTTAGCTGAGTTGAGTGGTTATAACCCCAAAAGGCAGGAGTTTGATCCAGAGTATGACAATGATGCTGAGCAGTTACTGGCTGATATGGAATTTAAAGACACTGATACTGAGGAAGAGCATGAGCTTAAGCTGCGAGTGTTGCGTATCTATTCAAAGAGGTAGGCAGTTGCTAATCTGAATCATGCTGGAGAGATAATTAATTCTGCCCTTATGAACTTGTAAGATGCAAAAAAGTAAAGCCCGTATTAGCATATAGGAATAATATTGCATTAGATTAAAAAAGGGGTTAGGGAATGACTTTGTTAGTGGGCTGAAATCATGTTCCTAACAACTTTCTTCCTCTGTGTATGAGTTTTTGGCTGGCCTTTCATATATCTGGAAGTTCCTTCTGGCTATTGGAAGAGACAGTAGAAGTTAAGGGATTTTATGCCTCCACACATTTTGGCTCTTGGAAGTTCTGTGCTGTTGTGATTGATTCCCTTTTGGGTTTCTTATTCAGAAAAAAATAAAAAAAAGAATTCTGATAATACTTAACAGGAAGATATGTGCAATACATTCTTGATGCAAAATGGCAGCAATAGAAATTATTAGTATTTCTTTTAGGAATTTAATTTTTAGACTTTTAATTGTTTTAGAGTTTTAGGCTGAAAAATAGTGTGTTTAATTTTATTAATAGGATTTAGGATTTTATTTTAGTCTTTTATTGTTTTATTTTAGGGTATTTGAATTTTAATAAAGAGTTTGTATCCTATTAGGATTAGGCTTGCTTGCTTATAAATAGGCTTTGTACTCTCTTTAAAAATACAGAGAATAATAATTTCAGAATTTTTAGCAAAGTTTTTGCTCTGTGGTTGTGTGACTCAACCATTCTTAAGTGTGACTCCTAAGAAACCCTAGGTGAGACTCCTAGGCTTTTATTCTTTACTGTTTTAGTAGCATAATTAGCCCCCAATTCACATCTTAAACCCTAATTCAAACCTAACTCATATCTTTCCTACATCAATTCTGTACCTCATTTTTTATATAAATCTACTGCCAGGCTGGATGAGAGGAAGCGAAGAAAGGATTTCATACTAGAAAGGAATTTGTTATATCCTAATCCTTTTGAGAAGGACTTATGTCCTGAGGAGAGGGCACTTTGCCGACAGTATGATGTCTTCATGCGCTTTCATTCAAAGGAAGAACATGAGGATTTGCTTCGGACTGTTATTGCTGAGCACCGAACTCTAAAAAGAATTGAAGAACTCAAAGTATTATTCATGCCTGGTGTTGCTGCTTTATAACCCTCTGTTCGGCTCCCTTCTACCTCATTTAAATATCTAATCTTCATAATAAGGTCATTGATTGTTGTCATGGGAAATATGTATATGCAGGAAGCCCGAGCAGCTGGTTGCCGTACATCAGCTGAGGCAGACCGATATATTGAACAAAAGAAGAAAAGAGAAGCTGAAGAGATTTCTCACAGGGCAAAAGATGGTGTCCAGGGTGGTTCAAGCGGTCAGGGAGCGCCAAACTCATTCATAGCTTCTGAGTCTGTAGGCAAGGACTCAAATTCAAGACCAACAGCGCAAGCTGGTTCTTCAGGCTATACTAATGATTTGGACATAATGGGTTTTGCGGAAACCCAATTACTGTCTGAAGCTGTAAGAATGTTATTCCTGACTTGTATATTTTCATCTGATTTGAAGCAGTGTCTTAAACGATAGCATTGATTCCAAGCCTTGATTCAGGAGTTTGGTTGCAATCTGCATGCACTCTTTATACTGTTAGTGTAGTTTGGTTGGAGTTAGTTAAGTGAGAGTGTATTTTGCTGATGGTGTTGTTGGATGGATGGCAGGAGAAGCGGCTATGCAGCGAGATTCGGTTACCTCCACCTCTTTATCTGAGGATGCTACAGATCATTTCAGAAGAGATCTTCAACGGCAATGTTAGTAAGAAAGCCGATGCTCATCGCTTGTTCAAGATTGAAGCAAGCAAGACCGACAGAGTTTATGATATGCTGGTGAAGAAGGGCATTGCTCCGCCGTGATATCACAACACGTCTTTGTTTAGCTGCTGCTAAGTTTATTTCGCTTTGTTGTTCGTCGTTTTTATTTTTTAGAACTACAGAAATGAAGCGAAGTAATGGTGTAATAAGGTACTTTTAAGTATGTGCTAGAATTTGTTTATAGTCCTGCTATTTAACTGCCTTGTATTTCATGTAGATTAGTCTTAATCCTTGGCCGTGACCATGTGTTGAATTTTCTAATCCCTCCTAATATTATTGACCCCTCGAAATTCTTCCCTCCCCTTGGAATTCTTGAAGCCTTTTTTCTTTTCCTCAATTTGTTTTTAAAAAGCTAATCAGAAATTGGAATTTAAATTTATTTTTGTCAAACCTTTAAATAAGTGAAAGAGTTATTTTCTTTTAAACTAGCCAACGTGTGGGATTAATTTATTGAACAATTGTTATAAAAATTAAAAAAATAAGATTATCAAATATAAATATATAAAAAAATATATTTTAACAGTGAGTCGGAGAATTTAAGCGTGATTTATGTACGCCACATCATGCCTCACGTGTGGGGTAAGAATTTTTTTTTTTTTTTTAAATTTTGTTTAATTCGCGTAAAATAATTTTCAAAAAATGATTTTTGTAAAATGATTTTTAAAAATTTGATTTTTTGAAAAAATTAATATTTTTTGTTATTAAGTTGATATTCTGAAAAATATTTTTTATTGTTTGTTGTTTTAATTCAATATAAATTAAGTTGAATTTCAGTAGAGCTTTTTTTTTTAACAGTGATATAAGTGTGGAAATTGTTTTTTCCTTTTGAAAATGATAAGACAATTTTTTAAAATCTTTAAAGATTTTTTATTAATCGAATTTTATTTTTTATTGACAAAAAAATATTTTATAAGAATCAAATACTAAAAAATATAAAAGATATTTTCTGAAAAATAAAAATCGTGTGCCAAACGGATCTTTAATGAAATGAAATTAAAACCTATAAATGAAACAGACCTATCTGGTTCGGGTCATTTCAAAAAATTGATCCAACTACGAAAGCAAAATACTCAGGATTAGGGTTAGAGCGGAGGATGGATACTGGAGAAGAAAGAAGAGAGATGGACGACGATCCTTTCTTCCTTTTCAACACTCCCGCTCCTGCTGCTTCATCCCTTCTTAAGGATTTCCTCTCTAATTCAGACATCAACAACTTCAACCAGGAAAACAATGCCCACTACTCCACCTACTGTCTCCTCAACAAAGCCTCCATCATCCACTCCATTCGACAACGAACCGCCAATTGTTCCGTCCCCGAGGGAATTCTTGATTCCCTACAGATTATCGAACAATTCGATCGCCAACAAGGCCTCCCCATTTCCGACTCCATGCGGGAAGCCTTTCGTGCCGTCGCTGTACACTGCACCCTTACTTCTTTGCTAATCTCCTGGTCCTGTTACTTCGACGCCGTCCAGCGGATTTGGCGATTCCGAATTCGAAATTTAGAGGATGCAGGGACCAGTAATCTTGTTGGTCCTAATTTAAGAAGCTGGAGGGATGACCTAGAAGCTGCTCTATGGGATGCTGAAATCTCGAAGAGATTGCTAAGGATAAATACCCAGGATGAAGCTTTGTGTCGAATTAGAGTTTATATGGAGGAGGTCTGTTCGTCGATGAAGCCTGCCTTCCTGGCATTGGCTTCCTCATCGAGGCCAACTATAACTCGTCAACCCCCTCGTCGTCCTGGCACCTACGAAGGGAAAAGAAGTAGGCTTCTCTTCGCTTTTTGTTTTTATCTTTTCGGGAGATTTTGTAATGTATGTATGATTAATTTGCCTCTTATTGTCCTACTTACCCAGTTAATGTTAGTTATACTAATCTTGATCACAGTGGTCCGTTATTTGTTCTAATTACCTTGGTTGGCTCTGCAGAGATTCTGGGGGTGAATCTTCAAAGAAGATGCAAGCTTCGTTCTTCTCACAGGTGCTCCAAAAGACCTGCTGACATTGCTGCCTCAGAGGAGGACCGGCGGTCTTGCCGCAAATATGGCTTCCTATTTACCCCTGGAGTTAACAAATTGCAAGATGCACTTAATCCTAGTACTTTGTCAGCTGGAGTAACTGGTCCCCTCCCACAAACCTTAGAAGTGGATGAAAGGGTTGCATCTGACATGGCAAGGAAAAATTTGCATACTGAAGACATTGTGGAAGACCACAATAAGGACAAGGATGTTCCTGCAACATCTGTCAATCCTACTTCAGATGTTCCTGTGACCTCTGTCAATCCTACTACTGATGTTCCTGTGACATCTGTCAATCATAGTATTGGACCTGCTCAAGCTAAAAGGGTGGCAGTGGCAGTGGCAGGGAAAATTTTGCACTCTGATCGGCATCCTTGCACTGACAAAGGGAAAGGTGGGATTCTCTTCATTATTCTCTAGTAAAATTCTTAATTTTTTTTTCTGAAGATTATTTAATTTTATGTATGATTAATTTGCAGTCTAAAAGCTTTTAATTTTAGTTCTAAGAATTTATTATGAATGAATTGACCCATTTATGTATTTACATTTTGCCTCATATTGTTATATAGTTAAATTTAGTTGTGGTAATGAGGACATATTGATCCATTATTTGTAATAATTACCTTGGTCGGTTCTTCAGGGATTCTGAGAGTGAATTCTCAAACAAGACGCCTGCTTGGCTCTTCCCACAGGTGCAGTGGACGACGTGTTACAATTGCTGCTTCAGAGGGTGAGCCGTCGTTAAGCAATTATGGCTCCCTCTCTACTCCTGAAGTTAAGAAACTGCAAGATGCACTTAAGTCCAGTGTTGCTGACTTGCAAGCTGCAGTAACCGATCCCCTTCCTGAAGCCTTAGAAGTGGCTGAAAGGATTGCATCTTACATGGCAGGGAAAAATTTGCATACCAAATCTATTGTAGAAGAAGGCAATAAGGATAAGGGTGTTCCTGCAACATCTGTCAATCCTATGGATTCTACTCAAGCTAAAAGGATAACACCTGATATGGCAGGGAAGAATTTGCGTGCTAAGCCCGTTGAAGAAGACAACGGGAAGATGGACAATTGTGTTCCTGCCCCATCTTTCAATCCTGGTAAAGAACCTGCTCAAGCTAAGGATGGCAATAGAGGAAATCAAGCTTCCCTCCATCAGAATAGAGTGCCTAGGACGAGCTTAATGGAAAGGAATGGCACTGCTCACACTGATGAGGTGTCTATTTGAATGTGCACATGTTTACATTTAGTGTCACCACTGAGCAATCAAATTTAGTTAACCAGCATTTGCTTATTTTTGTTGTGTGAAATCTTGGAACGAGCTTTATCATTACGTTACTGGCTCATTTGATTTTTCTTTTCATTACACTGCATGCTTCAATTAATAACTCCTATTCATTCATTCAATCATTTAGTCTTGCAATGTTTTCTCTCTTCATATCTGTAATTGTGATATAAATATTTGTGTACAGCCTTGGCATTATTTTGTGAAGCCTTGGAATGAGATTTTACCATTACTTTACTGGTTCTTTTGATTTTTCTTTTCATTACATTGCATACTTTAATTAATAATCCCTAGTTAATCATCTAATCCTATTATGTTTTCTCTTACCATTTGTCTCTTCTTATGTGTTTAGTGGGAGGATTCAATTGATGTCTCTACCGAAGGGACAACTAGTTCAAACAGGTGTCGTTTACCCAGCCCTAAGGTAAAACATGTGTCTCCACTGAAGGAGCATGTAACCGAAAAGTGGATAAGAAAGAGAAAAATTAACAAGTGGAGTTTACTTGAAGAAGAAGCTTTAATGAAGGGTGTGAAAGAGTAAGTGGTTATCCTAAGGAAAAAAACTTTCAAAATCTGATTAGCATGTTATTTTCTGTTTCAGTTTTTTCAACTTGTAATAGAGATACTGCATACTTTAGATTGGTTTATAATCCTCTTGATGTATTAGATCTGCTTTAGGTTTTTTCTTCAGTAGTTGTTGCTACTTATTTGGCAAAAATGAGTTTGGAGATACTTTAGGTTGTTTATAAGCCTTGCTTTCTTATTATTGTTGTTTTCATAATGAAGGTATGGAAGAAAATGGAATTGTATTTTAAAATCCAATCCTGAAGCATTTAATATTGATAGGACTCCGGTAAGTATTCGACAAACTTATATGCTTTATCTTTTTTGTGTTTGCCCTTGGACATTTTATTGTATTTGTTCTCTATTAATGTTAGATACTACCATATATGTTTAGGGTGATCTCAAGGACAAATGGAGAAACTTGTGTGGAAGATGATGCTTCTTATCATACTTTGCAACTTTTTGGTGTTGCACTGAAGGAGCTTTCCTGATTAACTTCATTTTGGTTTGATAGACATTGTGTAGATATGTTCAGTAGACTAACCTAACAGGTGAACAGCCCTCGTTTTTGTGAAGGGATTCAGTTATTATCACTTAGATCTTTTGAACTTGGTGTTTGTAAATTGTACATGAGGTACCAGTTGAATGCAAATATATGTAGGTTTAGCAAAAGAAAAGTGGTAGCCTACTGTATTGTAACGCCCATCTGTTCCAGATTTATGCAACATGCTGATTTTTGTAAAAAATTGGAAATATATGTAGGCTTAAATGCTTTTGTAAAGTGTTCGATTTCCTGATATTAGTGTTTCATCAGTTGGAAATATTGGAATTTGCCATTATAAACAGTGTGTGGTCTTTGTATCTCAGTCGGGATGTGAAGGGATTGTATGGGATGCGGTTGCTCCTAGGCATTTCGATTCATTCGAGATTCTGCAAGCATTCATTCATCCATTATTTCTTAATTAGAAGAACATGCTAAAGTATGGGCGTGGCCTTTATTGGTCAAAAGTACCGAGGCCCTAAGAGAAGAGTTTGCTTTTGTATAGCCTCTCATTCTGACTTCAGCGGCGAGATTTATGTCAAACGTTCAGGCGCTGCCTTGAGAGCTGGCTAGTTTTCCCGTTTACCTGGCGTGTTAAGCTCCAGTAAGTGACCCAAAAGTACACGCAAGTTGGGTCAAAAACTAACCTTGAAGTGAAACCTTTGCAGTTGGGAGCTATATCTGTAAGCAACGATGCCCACGGAATAGCAACAAGCACTACTCTGAGAGTTCTGCTATACCCGTATGGCCTATTGATACCTATTTCTGAATGAGCTACACCTGCCCTCAAACCCTACTTTGCTATACAACCGTCATTTTCCATAAGGAGATCAGAGAATCATCCTTCACATTTACCTTTGCCAACAGTCATGTTATTTACGGCAACCCGAAGAGCCACACCGTCGAGACTCACCCACTCTACAGGCTGACACTCCATGTTGACCAAACCATTTTCATACCACACTCTCTACAGTCCACAGTTTGGCATTCCTTATTGGCTGATTCAGCTTTGGACATCGCTTGAAGATGATTGAGTTGTGAATATGGGCGCATAAAGAAGCTGCCCCCCGACCACAATGCTCAACTCACAATGACTGCGAAGACAAAGAGCCACGTGGTCAACTACTGATGTCAGCTGTCTTCTATAGGCTTTCTGTTAGAAGTCTTGTGTATAATTCTGGTGGCTTAGTTTTTACTAGATTTCTCTCTCTTCTTAGCCGCATTAAGAATAAAGCTATAGAAGGATAAGGCATGAATGAACGAAAATGAAAGTTACACACTTCAAAGCAACCACACACTTGAGCACTTGGAATGTAGATGCCATCCCAGAAAGTGTTATCAGTATCCAATAGCAATTATATTGACAATAAGGTCCAACCTCATCAGTGAGTCTCGAGGAAAATGAAGACCACTGCGCTCAGACTCCAAATCTACCCCCAGCTTCCAAGGCACACCAACCTCACCACAAATTCTCCACTATTTTTCAGCCCCTTCAAGCAGCCACTACCTGTGTCACATTCAAGAGTTAAATCCACCGTCTCGAGACAAATTCTGGGGTGTCCTCTTAGAACCAGTGTGATAGAGAAACCAATGATCCAGCAACTCTCACCAGAATGCGAGAAAAACCCCCAAAGAGAGCTTACTCAAGCTTCTTCAAGAGGTTATTCACGGTTTGTGGTCGTGGGAGCTGTTTCTATAGGTTTGGCATTTCTTCTTATGGGATCGGATGTCCAAAAGGCTGCGGCCTTGGGTCCTGAAGGGCCATTAATGGAGGAGTTTTGGGACAACGTAAGGAGATACGCACTTTACGCTCTCACAGTCAGCACAGGGGCTATATACACCATCTTCCAGCCTATACTGGAGTTGTTGAAGAATCCCATCTCTGCAATTCTTATCTTTGTGATTATGGGGGGCAGTATCTACATCGTATCCCAAATACTTTCAGCCATGTTTGGAGTCTCCGATTTTACTTACATTTACGGATACTAGTTTGACGGTTTTCAGCTTACGATACGAGGTTTGTATCTCTTGACCTTGCAAAGTGTTCCATTACCCGAACCTTACTTTATCCTTTCGAGATCGTCTTGTCTTGTCTTTCTAGGCTGATTTTTTTTTTCTGAAGAACGAAGATCCTTCCAGGTTGAATTAATCCCATCATACTACTCCGAATTTTCTTTAATCAGGATGAATTCTACGGGTGCCATAATCCTTACAGGAGTAGTTGCAACTTGCAAGCGGCTACTATACTTGCTTCCGATACTTTGAGCGGGTATGCCTGGTCCAAGATAGGTAGGCCTCAGCCTGTTAACATGTACTTTTACAGCCCAACCCATTTTGCTTTTCAGTCCTTAAACGGTTCATTGTGTGTGAAAAAAGAGACCCAGAGTTGGTCATCCTTGCATACTACATCAACTCTGTCCAATCCAATTGATATGGTGTCATTACATATTTTCAAATATCTTCTTTTGGAGAATAACGTTTAGCGTTGCAGGCCAACATTGGACTATGCCTATTTCATACAATGACTAAGTGAAACAAATCAAACTTAAGTTCTCTTTATTGCCGCTATATGCATATTTGAATGAAGTCGCATTATGTTAAACAATAACTCAAAAGTAAGCAAGCGATAACAGGCACTCTTGATTATATATAAATGTGTACTTTTGATATAAGACAAGACGGCGACATTATTCAAGACGACAACACCGCGTGTGTGTACATAACTCTATAAAAGGGAGCGTAGCCAAGACATTATGAGTCAGTTGTTTTGTGGCTGGGTCAGCAGCAGACAACAGATGAGACTGAGAGAGGGTAGCTAAAGCTATTGGCATATTCGAAGGAGACGCATTCTCCAGAGCCAAGAGGCTTCCCATCATTTACAAGGCAATCATCATAGAAGAGTCGCCTGAATACCGTGGGATTGATCAACCTGGCAGAACTAAACCATCCGCAACTGACGTGAATGTTGCAGATACTACATCCTGATACGCAGACGTTGAGAATTTGAACAGAGAATGATGGAATCCCGTTGGGAAGCGGCGCCGTTGAGCCTTGGAATATCTCAATGTCATCCTTTGAGCATGCCGTGCCAATTCGATTAGCATCACCGTCCTCTATCGTGCATCACGTTTCCAAAAATTAAGTATCAGCTTTCAGCCTCTCTTAGAATGTAAGTCCGCAAGCATCGTCCCTTTCTTGATCCTGAATAAATTACTAAGGTTCTTTTTTTTTTTGAATAAATTGCTAATGTTCTAACTCCACGGCATTAATTCGTTATGATTAATAGTATTTCCATTTTCATCAAATATTGGTAGTAAGATTATTAACCTCCCATACATAATAAATGAATATATTAATTGATTCCAATAAAATGTTAATATATAGATTAGTTGTCGGAGGAAATGTATTCATCCCTTCTACTCAAAGCTTTAATTAGAAGCACACTTGTTGTAATAGTGATTGAACTTGACACCACAACTGTACTTAATGCTAGAACACGATGATAGGGAGGTGAGGTGACAACACAAAGATACAAGACAGAAGCTATACCAGAGGATTGCAGCAGCTTCCGAGCTAAGGCAGAAGTATTAATTTTCTTGGAAAAGACTATCCTTTTAATGCTTCCTTGACTCACCGCTTCCTCTTGAATTGACTCCTCAACTGAATTAATATAGTATGAAGTGTAATTAAGAAATAATTAAGTCCCAACTAGTCACTCATCTAATTCAAAACCAAATAGAAAAGCCAAAGATGAAAACTGTAAATGCATATCACAGTATCTGTGAACGAAAATGGTTTGTTATTTCATAGGAACACGAAGACATTGCATATGCACTAATGCATGGTCATCTTGGAGCAATATAAATAAGCAAAGAAGATTTCAGAATTTCTTCACTTAATTTTTATGCTTGGAAAATTATGGAGGGGCAGGTGATGAAGAGAGAAAAACAAAAGATGAAAGTACCAAAGAAGAGTAGCAACACCAAAGCCACAGACATAGCCACAAAGGTTATGCCAAGTCTTTTCTCATCAAAACTTCCCACCAAACACATGTCGTTATCATTCACCCTACCTAGCGAGCTCTTAATTTGGTACCGAAGCCAAGAAATTTATCAAAGCAATACGCTTACTAATATGCGTTTGATCAAACTGGCGAGCTAAAAGAATGAAAACTGAACTGAAGGATGGATGGATCAGTTTCGATCGATCAATCGGCACAAACTTGTAGGTTGAACAAAGAAAATGGAACAAGGTCTAATAGTTTGGTGACTAAATATAATGTAGCGTGGAACAGAACACGCAGCAAAGCAAAGCAAAGCAAAGCAAATCTAATCGCACGAAAGAGGAGATCGGACGGGGAGGTTGATAGAGCTTCACTAGTATTTATCTCGGCACAGGGAGTTCACAGTCACCAGATCGCCCTATCTTTAGCAGATTGTAGCCAACACGTGTGGGAACTTTATTCCTTTATGTAAAATATGACATAATTATGTGTAGCATATATATAATGATGAACTGAAGACAGTATATGTATATATTATGTATATGTCATCCGCTGCCGGTGGTCCTAACTAGCTCCTTTTGACGACTGGATGAGAATCAAAGTGGTGCCGCACCTTTGACTCTCACGGTGGACGAGACATGCAACATGTTAAAGACGCAGAAAAAAATGCAAAATCTTTCAAAAAAACACAAAATCTACAATGAAAATTTAATCTAATAATTATTATCCTTTTAAAATGAGGTTAAATTTAAAATTTAAATCATTTTTTGTACCTTTTTTAAAACAAAAAATACGTATACACACACAAAAAATCAATTACATCATCAACCTTATAACCAAAAAAAAAAACTACATCATCAACCAAGGAGGTGGGTGGTTCGAAGTTGAATAATGTTGTTATTTATGCTATGCATGGATTTGGGGCTTTTGATATAATTATTACGACTCAGGTCAGGATCGAGGGGCCGATCCAACTAGCTAGCTTTTCTAGCTTCTATAGAAACTCTGCCTTTCTCTAGAGGTGCACAGTGTTTTGTGATTTTATTATTGATTTACGTTTGTTTATAATAGTGAGACAATAAAAATATTTTAAGAGATTAGGAAGGAAATTAATTAGGCTGCGTTTAGGTGATATTATTATTGATTAATGTACGTTTATACTAGTGAAACAATAATGTTTTATATATAATTAAGGAGGACCTGGAAGGAAATTAATTAAGCTGCCTTTAGCCTTTCTTAAGTCCTTTAATTATCCTTAATCTGGGGTCGATGAAGCAAATTAATGAGTACGGTTGGATGACAGCTGAATCTCAATCGGGTGTAGAGTTTAATTTGTGCAGGTGAAGAAGCAAGAACCGCGAACATTCCCAGCTTCATCAGTAAACCACAAAATGCATGCGCATTCACTTGATTAACACTCATAGGTTAGCATAACAACCAGTTCTTAATTAATTTTTTTTATATGATATTTTACTCTCTCTCTAAGGACAAATATTAAAATACTTTAAGATTATAAATAAATATATATATATATGTAAGAATAAGAAGAATATTAAATACAGTTTATGAAGCCAATGTCATTAAAGTTAATGCGCTGCTGCTGGAAAAGACTTGATTTGGACGAACGGTACAACTGCACAACCTTAGCTAATTAATTATGCTGCGTTTCTTTCGAGAAAATCAATTAATTCCACTTGTCGGACATTAAAAATTTCCTATTTAAAATAATAATCTTGATTATCTCCAAGATGAGACGACTAAAGTATAATTACATTTTACCAAAAAAAAAAGTATAATTACATCAGAAAAGAAAGTGGCCAAATTAAAGTGTCGAGCTTTCGGGTTTTGCAAGCAATTAAGATTTAAGAGCGGCCGCCGCCGTGATTTAATGAATTGTCTTGTCTTTCCCGATTAGTCTGACGTCTTTCTTATTATCTTAGAGCTGAGCCAGATCGGATGGATTTCGGACCGATTTTTATCGGTTTCGGTTCATTAATAATTTAAATCGATCCGAATCGATAATGAACCAAATCGAACCGGATCGGTTCATATTATTTTTACTTGCGAATCTGCCCGGTTCATGGACCTATTCGTTATTAAACCGGATCGAACCGGTTTAAACGAGTTCGGTCTTTTTTTAATTTAAATTTTTATTTTTTTAAAATTTATATTATTTTATTTTAATAAAAATAAATATATATTAATATATTTTTATAATTTAATCAAATAAATTTATTTTTATAATAAATAATGTTAATAGTTTAATTTAACAATAATTTATTATAAAGTTATTATAATTTATTTAATTAATGTAACAATAATGTAAAAATAAATTATTATAAAATTATATAATAAAACTATTGTTATAATAAAATAAAGTTATATTATGAATATGATATTATAATAAAATTATTATGATAAAAAAAAATTTAGAGAATAAAATGATAATATTATAAATTTGGAATAAGAGAATTTAAGTGAATTTGAGAGAGTTTGAGTGATTATTGAGAGAGTATAAGTTAGTATTAAAAGAATAAAAGTGGATGAGTGTTTAGATTTGAGAGAAAATATAAAAAAAATTTTAAAAATAAAAGAAAATAAATTAATATTTATAAAAAAATAATAATTTAAAATAATTTAAAAAATAAATTTTTTTTTTAAAAAAAAGAGGGAAACGCTCCCTCCCTTTTTTTAGTTGATGGGCAACGGCCATCAACATACTGCATCTGCCTGCCACTGTGCATGTAGTGGCAGGCTGCTTTTTTTTTTTTTTTAATTTTGGTTGAACCGAACCCGGATGTTCCGGGCCCTTAACGAAGGTTCATAATTAATTGAACCGGTCCAATCCGATAAAATACCGAACTGAACCGGTTCGAAACCGGTACTGTATCGATTCGATTTTTGGGCCGAATTAACCTGATCCGATTGCGAGCCGGGTCGGGCCAATCCGGCCTAATAATCACCTCTATTATCCGTTCCACTCCTCTTCTGCTTTTTATTCCCATGAACATATTATTATATATAACTAGATACTCGTTGTTGCAGCCAGCTAGTAACTGCATCGTTGCATGCTCTTCTCTATCTTTTTTTATTTTGGTACAGTGCTCTTCTCAAACTATTTGCTTCTTCATTACTTATTTGTACTATTCTTTCTTCTAGACTATTATAATTATATATTGGAGTCTAGACTTTTTAAATCTATCTGCAGCAACAAAAAGTAAATACTTATAAATGCCGAATTAAGAATCAAACTCTGAATAATGATCAAATTTATTGATGGAAAAATAGTGAAGAATTATGAGGTGGAAGGGGCCCTTATTTAATTTGAGATTGGACCGCACTATGTAATTGTGTTTATGTACCTCGGCTTCCGCAATCTGCAACGTTGGTAATATTTGGCAGGGATAAGGATGGACCAATCCCGAACAATATCACTATTCACTACTTTTGAACTGCGTGTCTGTTTTTTTGGGGGTGAGCAAAATTTTTACAATCGAAAAAATTGATCGAAATTTCACCAAAAAAAAAATTGATCGAATTATTCGATTTTCGATTCATTCGATTTGATTTATTCAAATTTTGAAATAATTAATTTTAAAGTTTGATTTTATTAATTAAATTGATCGGTTGTCGATTTATATAAATGGTAAATCGAATCGATTGAAAAATCGATTTATTCAAAAATAAATTATAAATATATATTGGTTATTTATTTTTGTTTTGTGAAGTTTTATGTATTTTTTTAGGTAATATATTGTGAATCTTATAGAAGATATTTACAAAAAAAGTTTATATTATATACTTTTATATATTTATTTACCAAAGTTTTAAATTCAGTTTTAACATTGAAAAACCGAACCGACCGAATCAATTCAGTTCGGTTCGGTTTAGTGCTACGTGATCGATTTTTTTCAGTTTTCGATTTTTATGAACCGAAATTGACCGATTAAGTCAATTGCTCACTCCTATGTTTCCCTTCCTCCAATTCTTTCTCATTTTAAACTAATTTTAACTGTATTTATTTATTATTATAATATTTTACATTTCATATCCATCTTCATTGACATTTTCGCATTTATTTATTTATTTATGTTCCAACCTCGAAGTTCGTTCTTCTTCTTCTTCCTCCTTTCTCTAGTATTATAGGAAAATCCAAAACCAGGCCAATATGGACATAGTTGTCAGTTCTTGGGCCCATATTGATAGTTAATGGGCCTATATGGTTCGGCATGTTATCAATGCTACTCGAAATGCGCAAAAGTATGGCTTTAGTCCCACAATCGACAACGGCGAAAGACCAAGTTAAAATCCATACTGTTAGATTAAACGTATTGATATAGGAAAGCCCAAGTTCACTATATCGAGGTCCAAAAGATGATCAGCTACCACGTGACGTAAATTTATTGGGCCATGTGGGATGCAGCAGGAGGACACTGCGTACCGTCAGAGAGCATGTGTGAGAGATCCCTCCCGCCAGCGATAAGACAGGCCATCTTATGTCCACCGCGTAATAGTCTGTCGCCAATTGAATGTGATCTCTCGCCTATGAGCCTCCTGCTTAGCGGTAGACCCCTACCACCACAATTAGATGACATGCAACGTTTTAGTACAGTACAGGGAACAAATTCTTTCAAAAAGATGAAATTATCCTCTAAGTAATTAATCTGTAATACTAATAATTTACTCGCCTATAAATAAATCATAGACATAATTCTCTATTCTTGGGCCTATATTGATAGTTAATGGGCCTATATGGTTTGGCACGTTATCAATGCGACTCGGAATGCGCAAAAGTATGGCTTTAGTCCCACAATCAACAACGGCGAAAGACCAAGATAAAATCCATGCTATTAGATTAAACATATGTTGCTAAAGAAATTTGTCTATACCACAGGAGAAGTTATTATAAAGATTATTAGTAAATAAGTTTAATATTGCTCACTGTGAATAACAATTTTAAGATTTTTCTTGGAACAGTGCTTTGACTTATTCCAGGTCTTATGTTATTGTCCATTTTCAATCCAATTAGAGCATCTTCCGGAGTTTTCTCCTGTTCTAAAGGTAGACTGTTCCTTTCCTGCTGCTTCTATCTTTATGGATCTTCTTTGGGTATTTTGCATGTTTTGTTGTAACTTGTAACATCACCTTTTCATTGGCATAGATTTCTTATGTACTAAAATTCAATTCTTCATTCTTCACCATCCTTCATCTGCTTTTATCTCATTGGCATGGTAAGTTCTGTTCATCTTTCTTGCATGGCATCATTTTTATTTTTTTTGAATCGAGAGGCAAGCTTCTTTTGCTGTTCTCATTAGAATTCTTGGTTAAATCATTCACCATGCTTTTTTTATCAGCCTTGTATATAAATGTATCAGAATCCAAAATTTCTTATCAATCTAAGCTTCCATGTTGAGAAGGTGCCTGCAGAAATAAATTGATGCCAAGTTTTATTGCATAGATTCTTAGCAAGTACCTGAAATGACAAATGCTGTACGTGAAAATTTATGTCCCAATTGCTTTGCATGAACTAGCTTAACTTGTTAGCCATTTAATTTGGTTTTGTTCAGTTAGTAAAAGTGATTATTTATGCATCTACTTGCATAAAATTAACTACTAGCTAAAATATTAATCATTTCAAGTTCAGGAACAAGTTAGCCCCTTGTTAGTGTATATTAACGCTTCAAATTAATTTTACATTGTGCAGGACTTCTGAAGACAAATGAAACTTTGCTTATGATTCTAATGGCTCCGGAAGATGCTAGCCAGTCTTTGCTTTCGGCTATAACTGATTCTTCATTAAACGTCAATGAGAGGAAGGCCATTCAAAGAAGAAAGCCCCAGCACCGCTCAAGGCAAAGGGCTCCTTCGGAGAACGTCTCTCAAGAGCAACAGAGGGTCCATTCTCTTATAAATCTTGAGCCAGCAATTGTAGCACAAGAGTTTAGATTCAAGTATGTGCTATTATGGTTGGCTTCCTATCTAGGTATAGGCACCCTTTGGTTCTTCCTCATCAGGAAGCAGATTGATGGTAAGAAAACGAATGGGATTGTTGATGCAATTTACTTCTGTGTTGTGACAATGACTACTGTTGGATACGGGGACCTTGTGCCCCATAGCACATTGGCGAAGATGCTTGCCTGCATTTTTGTCTTCACTGGCATGGGTCTTGTTGGCCTAATTCTAAGTAAAGCAGCAGATTACATCGCAGAAAAGCAGGAAATACTCTTGGTCAAAGCCATGCATATGAATGAAAAGTTAAATGCAGCTAAGATTCTTATGGAGGTTGAAACCAACAAAGTCAAATATAAATTTCTCATGACTACACTGCTACTTTTGGTGCTTATAATTGTTGGAATCACCTTCTTATCTCTGGTTGAACAAATGGAATTCATTGATGCATTTTATTGTGTTTGTTCCACCATCACTACTCTTGGCTATGGGGATGAAAGCTTCTCAACAGAAGTGGGACGCATATTTGCCATTTTCTGGATACTGAGCAGTACGGTTTGGTTAGCTCAGTTCTTTCTTTATCTAGCAGAGTTATACACCGAGACAAGGCAAAAATCACTGGTTAAATGGGTTCTTATTCTTTATCTAGCAGAGTTATACACCGAGACAAGGCAAAAATCACTGGTTAAATGGGTTCTTACTAGAAACCTAACATCGTCAGACCTTGAGGCAGCAGATCTGGATCACGATGAGGTGGTCAGGTAACACTGTTTTGCATTACAAAAAGTTGTAATTGTACAAAATATCGGTTTTTGTTTGCTTTAAAACATTGTATTTGGACCGAAGTCAGCTAGGCTCAACTTTCATACGATGCTTATTTCTTGTCAATTTTCCCTCAATCACAGCGCTGCAGAGTTCATCTTATACAAGCTGAAGGAAATGGGAAAAGTCTGTCAAGAAGACATTTTGCTATTAACAGCGAGACTCAAAACTCTTGATGTTGACCACTCGGGAACTCTTAACTGCAGCGGATCTGATTTCGCCCTAATCATCTGGAGCAGCAATTTGATAAAACCTCTGTAATTACTAATTAGCTAGTGCAGTAACTATCAACATATTGAGATTTTCGTAAGGATTCCATTCCAGGTGTTTAGGGAGAAGTAATATTCTTTAACATGAAATAGAACAAAGCGCCAAAGAACATGCACATATACATAGAAGCCAACAGCATGTTCATCATTATTCCGGAACATACAATTTCCAGAGACATTATTCTAGTTGCTTTTACATTTTGGAAGGGAAGTAAGAAGATTACAGCTTTTATATATGCAGTTTGCAGTGAACTGGTTAAAGAAATGCTATCTCACTGGTCAATGTATACGAGAAACAAGGCCAGCCCCTATGCCCCATCTTTATTTAGTCAAATTTCTGAGGCTCCTGATCTGCATGCTCCGTCCGGGCTGCAACGTAGTCCAACAGTCCTTCACCCGCCTTTTCGCCATGAGCTTCAGTTGGCAACTGTGAAAAACCACCGAAAGCGATTATTGCCACCAAGAATACAGTTGTAGAAGCGAAAAGAGGCCAAAAGTAGGTGAGAATCGAGGACAGACGAGGGGCTACATATGATATCAGGGCGATGATGAAGGAGGCAAGGATTGCTATGGTGAAATGGTATCTGTATTGGATCAGCTTTTGTTGGAAATCCATTGGCATCTTGGCTAAACAAGGAAGAACTGGTTATCTCCCTCAGAAAATGTAAGATTGTAGGGTAGGAGATGCTGGTATTCAATCAAGTTTTTTAACTTTCCTTCCTCCTTCAGCCTTATTTTTGCTGGAGAGATTCTTCTTGCTTCCTAAACAATCCAACCCTGATTTTGGCTTTATTTCTATAATTACACTTATAACCTCCTCATTGTGTCCTGCCTCTGACAAGGGATTTCAGTAAGGAGTTCAAGTTCCCCTATCATAAGAACTTAAATTCAGTTAGTTAAAGTGTTACCTTTTGGAACCTAATTAGAACATCTGTTGTAAATGCTTTTATTATTACTATTATTATATCGAAATTGAAACTTAACTCTTGAATCCTTCTTTCCCTTTTTCACCAGTAGATTATAGATGGAAAAAGGTTGCAAATATCAAACACAGGAACAAACCCATTGTTGGTAAAATGAAAAAGTAAAAAAGGTGGCACGGGAAATCGGGCAAAGTGAGGGAGGGCACGATAGTCATTACAGATTAACGAATGGTATGTTTTGATATATATATATATGCTTTGTCCACTTCTTGGATTGGTCGGTTGCTTTGTCCCTCAACTGAGCGGCCAATGCTTTGTGATTGAAACCAGGATTAGACTAGATTAGGATTAGTACTTAGGAGAGGAAAAGAAAGGCATATCTTCCCTTGTTTTTTCTCATATTAGCTGATGGAAGAAGAAGAGGAGTCATCCCATTCCCACCTGGACAGGTTTATTCTTTTTTCTCGGATGGTGGCTAATGAAAAGGATAACTTTGTAGGAGGACAATTGTCCTTCCACTAATGATTCTAGCCATTGTAATACTTGCTTTTTGAATCTAAATTATCCCCCCTTTATTTTAGTCTCTTTGCCTCTTTATTGACCTTGTCTAGACAAAAACTAGAGCTGGCAGTCTGATCAACTTTACTATGCACAAATAGGAATTGTGAGCTCTCTTTTTGGCTTATAATTGAACTAATTTGGCTTTATAATATCCCATTTCACACAGAGAATTGCTACTAGACTGGGTAATTACATTGGAAACAGAACCAATCCAACAGCAACTTGTTGAAACACGAACACTGTGCCGTGAAAAGATTTTCCTTTCGAATTTGTTACTGCCCATGTCAATACATCAGGCCAAAACATATGTGCTAACCGCTAAACTCACATAAAAAGTGAGAAGAAAAATATGTGTTTGAACATATTTTTGACTCCGGTTTTCAGTGCAACTAAAATGGTGAGATACTATACGAATTACGAAGTAGATTTTCACTAAAGCAAAAAAGCACAGACCCTATGGAGCCGTATCAGGCTTAAGATTTCTGGGCAGGCCTTGGAAGCAGGAAGTGGGGACCTTTTTAGATGCTCGGCCTATTGAAAAACACTTCCATTTAGATGGGAAGTCACTTGGGCCACCACAACCTGAAACGGAGCAAGGACTATAACTGCTGACTTTCGAACGTATACTAGGCTTCCATTTTTTGGAGAGAGAAAGAAAGTTTGTGGATCATGGCTGGAAGGAATCTGACAGAAGGGCCAACTGCCCTAACGAACACGTTTCGCCAAGGACTGTCTCAGCTCCCAACCCAAACAAATCTCGTTCTCCTTCTACGATACCTACTTTTATCTCTTAGCCTGTAACGCCTTCCATAGCATGTTCTTCTCCATCAAAATTTAAAACTGAACATCTGAGAAAACAAATCCTTAAAGAGTTATTATTGTTTGGGTTTCAAGGCAATCTAACAGATCAACAAGCACCTTTTTCTATTTTTATTATTGATCAGTTATCATTCATATAAACGGCTCCATTAAGTTCATACAAGCTGGGACCCCCATCCATAACTATAGAAAAGCCAGACTGCTTAACTACAATAGCAATAATTCGATAATTTACCAACTCAAACCTATCAGAAACAGAACCAAAAAGAGCCATCGAAGCTTAGCTTGATCGCAATTGGCATCACTTTCAAAGCAAGATTAGTGGAGAATTCAATTAGGCTATGATTAACATCAAAACCCCCTTTAATCTTAATCAAACTCCCATTTGAGTTTTGACTGTTTTGGTTCTATTCAGGTTTGGTTATGGTTTCTTCTCTACTTTTACTTTAAAGGGTTTTGGATGCTGGTGGGGGCGGTAGAGTCTTCCCTTTGTCGCCTATCTAATCACCCACGTAATATCTTAACTATTGCCAAATGGCTTATGCGCGTGAAGCCTAATATGACAGCTTGGGGATCCATATATCTTTCTTTGCAGATGATAAATATATATATATATATATATATATATATATATATATATTTATATCCAATCATCAATCATACTTTTAAGCAAAGATGAGATGAGATAAGGGATTATATATATGATTGTGAATACATAATATTATGAATATTGTGATTGTCTTCAAGCCACAATCACTTTATAATCAGTTTCAGTTGAGAGTCATGAATACCTCACTAACTTGGTTTCAATTCAAATTGTGTTTTGAGTGCCTTCCCACCAAGTATAAACCGAAGGCCTTTGTTTCAGCAATATTTAGCGCTTAAGGAATTGAATTTCTCCGAAGGAAGACCTTTCCATCCACGTTTCGGATCATGACATTACCAAAACTCTCAATCATTCTCTTATTTCCTAATCTCACACACACACACATATATATATATTTCAGAAAACAATAGTAACATGTGTAATTATCACATTAATTTTTTATTTTTATTTTTTTTTAACTATCTTTTTAAACTAATTAATATTTTGTAAATTATCTATCTATTACTTTTTTGCTTCAACGGTTAATGTAAATTTAAAAAAACCACCTCCATCTCTTTCAACTGTTAACATAAATTTAGCAGCAAGTTTACCAGTCATTGTTAGTTTCTTTTTTTTTTCTATAGCCAATGTAACTGCAGAATTAATTGTTCGTTTCTGAAAAATAATTGAAACATTTATCAAAAATCTTATTAGTTTATGATATCTATTTTAAATAATATCTATTTTGAATAACTTAATATTTTCAAATATTTGTTATTGAAATTTTAAACATTATTTAGTTATCTTATCAAATTATCTACTAATTATCTATTTTAAATAAATTAATAAATTATTAATTTAATAAATATTTTATATTCACATCTTTATCAAAATTTTGATGATATTATCAATAATAAACAGTTATTTATTATTTAATCAAAGCTTTTATATATCTAATCAAATCTTTTATATTCAAATCTTTATCAAATTCTTTATTATCTAAAATAAATAATAAATTTAACATTTTAAATTCCTTATTATCTAATTAATAAATGAAAACTACGTTCTAATAATCATTCTATCTGCTCTAGAACTGCTCGATCCACGTTCTAATAACATTTTACAATCCTCACTTCGAATCCACGTTTTAATAACCCTCTACAATCCTGACTCCAAGTCCAACAATCCTCACCCTAAATCCATGTTCTAATAACCCTCTCCAAATCCACATTCTAATAATTCTCTATAATCCTCCCTCTAAATCCATTTTAATAACTCTCTATAATCCTCACCCCAAAACAATTCATCAAATACAGGTTCCCTCCCTCATTTTCTGTTTCCTTTATGCACTTTTAGTTTTGACAAGTTTTTATTGTTTTCTTTAGTTTCTATTTTATTTCAATTTTATTTCAATGATTTAGTATCTTATATTTTGAGCAATAATAATGTCGTTCAGTTTTACAATCAAGTTTTATTCATTAGTTGATTTAAATTATTGATTTTCCATTGCTTTGCGTTTTCTGATTTATGTTTTTTTTTTATTCATGTGAATTGCTGGACTGGAGAAGTTTTAGCCGGATGTTACTGTTAATTTATTGTGATTGTATGCTTCTTGCTAGGTTCTTGCTACGAAGGGTGTTGAAAGTGGAATAGATGAAAGTGGCTAGCTGGAAGTTATTCTAGCTTATTTTGTTAATAATGTTATGTTATCTATCTATAAATATTAAAATAGATAAAATTAATCCGTTCATCGCACGGGATACAAATTAGTTTGTTAATATAATTCAATCTTTTTTCTGACTTCTCCAAATTTGTCCCACCCAGTTTTCCATATTTTCTCACTTTAATTTCATTTCTTTCTTAGTTATAAAAAAGATGTAGCAGCTTAGACTTAGAACAAAAGATAGAATTAGTAAGATCTTCGCACGATCAAAACTGAAATATACAAGTATAATTGACAGGGTTTCGAAGCGACTTTTATAAATGATGTAGTTACCAGGTAGCAATTAGCAATGAAACGTTTAGTCTTCAGAGGCTAAGCATGCTTTGGACTTTTAATTAATTAATTAATTATCAATAATTATATGCATCTACTACGTTGGCATCAGATTCTCGAAAAGAATGACAACCGAAAAGCAAGTATTCATGAATTTCAGAAAATGAATACAATAATAATCATTTATTAATGTCCCATATAATCTGGCCAGTTTTTTTCGATTTTATCTGTCATACACTATGAGGTTGTGGCAAATGGCACCAAATAATATATAATCCAAATATACTTGTACAGAGATTAGATGTGTTTTAGTTTTTGGAGATTAGGTTAGGTGGCAATTAGTGTTATAATTAGTCCACATATTAATACGAAAAAGAAAATTAATTAAAATAGCATTAACAGCATCTAATAGGTACATAGTTACTGTTCCGTCCAAAAAAGAAAAGAAAAAGGGAAAGTAATAGTTATCATCATGAATCAGAACCGTTGGGAAGAATAAAAGTTTTCATCTTAAATTTTGGTTTATCATTTAGTTCAAGAATTAAAATTTGAAATCATTGTCATGATAATAAAAGAAAGTAATCGTTACTGTCTAAAAAACTGAGAGAACCGGCTGGGCCGGCCGGTCTTTGGATGTGTAGCTTTCAGTGTTTGCTTAAGATTAAGGGAAAGGTCAATTTTCCTCTCTTTGCGGTCAATTCCTTAAAGGGATGGACTCTGTCCATTTCTCTAACAGATGAACCCTAAACCCTTTATATTATGGCCTAACAAACCCAAGTCTTTTGTTGTTGTTTTTGGTGGCATTGCAGGTGGTGTCTTCCTTTTTGCATAGCCAAGAGCCAAAACAGAAGCACAAAGGATGGTGGGTCATGAGGAGCTACTTGGAGGCGAAGACCTCTCTGTTGCTCACCCTGACCCTGTTGTGTTAGAGCTCACCCGATTGCATAACCAACTCAAAGGTCTTTCAACTTTGATTAATTTTCAACTCTCACACACACAGACAGCACACGAGCACGAGCATGCGCGCTGCTGTTGGTTTGCTTTTGCATTTGATGTCCAGTCTCGATTTTTGTTATTTCTCTCTCTGATTACTGGTCAATCATTCTCTCTGAAAATTCTACTAGCTAGTATGTTTTTCTCGTTCGTTGGCTTACCTTCCCTATAGTTCACTTTTAATGAAATCCAGGAAATTTCAGGATTCAGGAACATGGAAAACCCAACTAAAATGATGACCGAGACTCGTGGTTACTATATTTAATTAATCCTCTCGCCAAAGATCATAGTGTTAATAGCTATGATATAGAAATAGAGTTTTGCTTCAACCTTTTTTTCTGTGCTATATTCTGTTGGAAGCAGCCTGTTCTATTAACGTATTCACTGCCCACAAATAGAACACAACGTGAAAAACCAAATGTGACAGAAATATTGGCCAGAAGGAAAGTGTGACTGAAATCGTTTGGCTTTAATTGTTCTCATCTTTGATATATTTTCAATGTTTATATGTGGTTGTTAGCTCTGAATTACGAGGTGAGAAACATAAACTAACAACCAATAACATTCCAGAAAAGGACCTGCAGTTAGGAGCTTCTCAGGCTGAAATCAAGGCTTTGAGAGCGACTGAAGCGCTGAAGGATAAGGCCATAGAAGAGGTAGTGAAAATTTTTTACCATGCAATTTTCTGTCCACCATACCAGAAGAATTTTGCGCCAAGCGCTAGGCTATTCAGTGACTAGGAATATATGTAATAAAACACTGGGATTTGTTGAATTGTTTGAAATTGCATGACCAAGTTTCTCATTTGATTCTGAAAAAATGATGCCGAAACTATTTATTTCTTTTTTGTCAGCTCTGGAGCGAAGTTCAAAAGTTGGATGACAAACATAGGGTCACTGAGAATCTCCTTCAACATAAGGTGCGTCTAGTTCTTTGTGGAATTTCTTGATATTGCATTCTGTACTTTTACATTAAATGAGTGGTGCTCAAATCCTATTCAATGTAGAATCTTGAAGTCAAGAAACTGACAAATGAGAAGAAGGATGCATTGGCTGCACAATTTGCCGCGGAAGCAACTCTTAGAAGAGTGCATGCGAATCAAAAGGAGGATGATGATGTTTCTATTGAGTCTGTCATTGCTCCTTTCGAGGCAGAATTAAAATGTATAAAAATGAGGTATGGTTGTAGAAAATTCTGTAGAGCTTTGAAACATGACTCCAATTCTTCACTAGGCTCAATCTCGCTTGCACTCTCTTCTGGCAAATCAGATTGCAGCACTGCAGGAGGATAAGAGAGCTTTGGAACGTCTTACTAAGTCAAAAGAGTCAGCTTTGCTAGAAGCAGAGAGGATTTTGCGAAGTGCTTTAGAAAGGGCTTTAATAGTTGAGGAGGTTCAAAATCAGAACTTTGAGTTAAGGAGACAGATTGAAATTTGCCAGGCGAGTGTGTATCCTATTCTCCATTTGGTTATTAAAGAGGAATTCAAGAATTTTAGCCAATTAAACTGTGCCTTATACAGGAGGAGAACAAAATCCTTGAGAAAACCAATCGCCAAAAGGTCTTAGAGGTTGAAAAGCTTAGCCAAACCATTCAGGAGCTTGAAGAGGCCATTTTGGCTGGTGGGGCTGCTGCTAATTCTATCCGTGACTATAAGCGACAAATTTCTGAACTTCATGTAGGTGCCATGCTTGCATGCTGATTTCAAGGATTGGGATTTAAAATTCTGACATCCTTTCTACAAGAATTATGATACTCTGATTCATGGTAGTTTGTTATTAACTGTAATGAGTCAATGATTCAGGAGGAAAAGAGAATACTTGAAAGGGAGCTCGCAAGAGTTAAAGTTTCAGCAAACCGCATAGCAACTGTGGTGGCTAATGAGTGGAAGGATGAGAATGACAAAGTAATGCCCGTCAAGCAATGGCTGGAGGACAGAAGGCTGCTGCAGGTAATTCTTTCAGAACAAAATAATTGGAAATTCTTCACATACTTAAGCAAACAAATGTCGGTGAATGCCAATAAATTTTCACTTTTAAGTGCAACTTTAAAACAATGTACATAAGTCAGATGCAAGATTAGAAATGTAAAGATTATGAAGCTGAGAACTGGTAACCTCAAACATTAGTTATTGTCTTTTTGATCAATAAACATGATAATGAAGTTACTGTAACTAGTTATTAACTTCTCTTGTATTATTGAATTAAATTTCTGTATTTGCAGGCAGAGATGCAAAGATTGAAAGACAAACTAGCTGTGTCAGAGAGAACAGCAAAGGCAGAAGCACAGCTTAAGGTAATTTGACCTATTGACCAGATAGCTCAATTAGATTTTTTCCTCTTTCACCTTGAACCTTATTACAGTATTTCTCAAGCTCCATGTAAATATGCTTTAGGATAAATTCAAGCTAAGGCTCAAGATCTTGGAAGATGGCTTAAAACATGTATCAAGTTTCGCAGTTAATTCTAACGCATCTTGTGGGTCCCCAAAACCGGAAAAGTCCAGCAACATTTTAGGGTTTTTAACAACCAGCGCTGGACTAAGAAAGAGGCCTACCTCTCAGCCAAGGGCTTGCACCATCAGCGGAAGTTCTCTACTGCACCCGCCAAGTTTAGAAACTGAAAAAGCCAATGCTCATACGGGAATAAAACAAGCAAACACTTTGAAAAAGAGGGCTACTTCGGGAGAAAATATGCCAAGGAAAAATTTGTGGGCGTCTAGGTGTAAGATTGCTGATAGTAGTGAGAAGGAAAATGCAGAAATGAAGGTAAACACGGACAGTAATATACATAAAGATGGTGACAGGACTGGTGCGGCAGAAATAAAAAACAAAGGAGGTAGCAATGAACAGACAGAAAACAGAGGAAATGTTGATTGTAATGCTGAAGATATGGTTTCAGGGTTTTTGTATGATAGGCTTCAGAAAGAGGTCATCAATTTAAGGAAGTGCTGTGAGGCTAAAGACAGCACATTGAATGCTAAAGATGAAGAAATAAAGGTGAAGCTCAAGTAATTCTCTCTCTCTTGATACTCAATGCATGGGTGACTGAAAGATGTAATTCTTTGCAGATGCTAGTGAAGAAGGTTAAAGCATTCTCAAGAGCCGTGGAAGTGGAGTCTAAACGGGTGAAGAAAGAAACAGCAGCTAAAGAAAAGGAAAACGGATCAGCCAAAATGGATGATACCAAAAAGATAAAAAAACATCAACTCCTCAAGAAGGTTAGTTCTATCCTTCAAATCTTCCTCATCGTTATTCTATTCTTTGAACTTCTAACTTGTTTAAACTTTCAATTCACAATGCATATTGAAAAGATATGTTATTGCAAACATTTTTTCTTGACGTTCACAATGGATGGTTTGGATGTAGCAGGGTAAGCAAAACATCTTGAAGATTCCCATGGATGGTGGATGTTGAAGAAAAATTGGAATTCATTTCATTCGTTTTCCATGTCTTCCGACTTTCAATATAAATATTGAATGTTTTTACTAATGGTAGCTAGTTAAAAATAAAGTTTCTGATTGATGAATTTGGGTTTGTAAATGAAAAGTCTTGTGCTGTTGGTTGGAGATCTGGCCTTGTAAAATCCTAGGATGAATGGCCAATTGCGTTTTCTAATGCTTGAAGTCTGCATAAAATGATTATCCAATAAATGATGTCCAAATCTTACTTTTGTAGAGCTGTAATTTCTGTTCTAGTGAATACATGTAGAATCCTAACCGCAGAAGAGAGATACTAAACAGGGAATAAAGACCTGAGGAAAGGTTAAAGAATTAAGAAACTATTAAAGCACAAGACCTCTGTGGTGGATCATCAACATGATACTAATTACAAGGTCAATGAATCTCACTGCAGCCTCTTCGAAAAATAAAAATTCAGAGTGGAAAGTCAACTTTTCTACTTTTTTGGGTTTGAGAGCCAGAAAAAGCCGATCATTTCTTATATTTTTCACTCTCTAATTTGATAATTTAATCAATGGCAAACAAAATTAAATAAAAGGTAATGCCAGTGTAATACCTAGAGTAAGTGGTTTACTTGACAAGGCAAATTGCGAACAATTCTTCTGGTTTGTAGTTGGCATTCATCAATTATCACATAGCATTGACATTTGTCGATAGCTACAACTATTTTCATTTCATGATCCTGTGAAAACTAAAGCCTTCGTAAGTCATAGCTTAATTGATTCATGAACATTTTTTTTTTGAACATTGGTAAAGGTACAGCATCTTTCATACAGATTAATATTTCACTGGTAAGAAAGCGCATACAACATTCGAGGCAACATTCAAGGCAAGGTGCTGCTGCTTTCACAATTCAATTTATTCACAGATAATCCAGTTTATCTCCTCAAACACCTATTCAATCAATAGTTATCAACAGCCAAATGTGCACTTATTTATCACGATACTCAAGGATCAAAGCATAAGCACCAAGTAATGGAGGGAATCTCAACCCCATAAACATAGTGGCCTTAATCATTGCAAGACTCCCTAATTTCTTAACTTCATTAACTTTGTAATATGTCTCGGCATAAAAATATACCCATCTCACGGGACAAAAATTTTCACTAACAAATAGAGAAGGTTAAAAATACAGGAAAGATGAAATTGAGAAATATTACATTTCTAGACATTACATGTGGATGCAAAGAACTGACCTGAGTACAAACACTTCTTGATGAGCACACTGCCTAAGCAACCACCAAATCAGGTGAACGTCTTGACTCCAACCATGACTTGGCTGCAACCTTTGTTGTCAAAAACCAGCCAACCTTGTCTGGAGCTTCATGGAATGGAGCATTTAGTTCCTTCAAATGTGACTCAAAGACAGTTGCCAAGCCTTTCTCCGAATATTTATGTTTCCCATGGCCAGTATTGATTCCAAGCAATGGGGGAAGCTCCTCCTCAGATTCCAGTACTTTTGTCAAATCCTTAATCCAAACATGCAATGCAGTCAGAGCTGCCCCAAGAGACAGACTCTTAAGATTCAAGGACCACTGGATTGGAGACCTAGATTGTATATTAGCATAAATCTCAAGGGAAAGCCCCAGCTCTAGCAGCTCACAAGCTCTTTCCAACAGATCTAGGTTAACACAGAGATCAATTAAACAATTACAGTAAGGCTTCTTTACATCGGAACCAATATAACTAAGAAGTTCAAATGCTTCGTTCTTAAAACTTCCTTCACCATTTTGCTCCTCTACCAAAAGTTTTACTACATGACCTAGCTTTGGATTAGCCTTCTCGATGCAATGTGTCAGCTTAGCAAGTTCTTCTCTAGGTGTCTGCGTCATCACATTCAGAAGACAACCGCAAAACCGTTCATCTGGAGTTATCCCCAATTCCAAAACTCGATTAAATGTCCTCACAACATCATCAATACGCTTGGCTTTCCCATAGCATTGGATAAGTGATGTCAAAACAAAAATGTTGGGCTGAAAACCTGCTTCCAACATGTTGTTCACAATCTCCTCTGCCTCTGACACTTTCCCACTACAAGAATATACGGTAATCAAAGATGAAAATGTCCAACTGTCAGGCTTGCAAGTCCCAGAATTTTTCATATCTTCAAAAATTTCAACAGCTTCATCTACATAGCCGACATCAGCACACATGGCCAAAAGGGTATTGTACAGAACAACAGTCAACTCCAACCCCTTCTCTTTCATCTCTTTATATACATTAAGAGCATCCTCACCATATCGTGCTCTTCCAAAAGCTCGTAAGAGCGCAGCATAGGTTGCCCAATTTGGTGAAAGTCCATTGGTTGTCATCTCTTTGTAAATAGTCTTGGCCTGCCAAGGTCTCTTGGCTCTCCCCATGGCATCCAACAAAGTATTATATATAACTAAATTAGGTTTAGCACCTAAGGCCTTCATTTCCTCATAAACATTTAAACAGCCATCATAATTTCCAGATGTCCCATATATTTTAATCAAAGTTGAAAAAGTAACAGGATCGATCCGCCATTTTTCTGTTCTAGCACGGTCATACAAGGTGAAGGCCATATCAACATTTCCAGCCCGGCCATAGGCATCAATCATGGCAGAGTAAGTGACATCATCAGGATGACAACCATATGTAGGCATTTTCTCAAACCACTCAACAGCCTTACCGGGCAAAGCACAGACCCTAGCACAACTAATCAACGTGGAAAAGGTAACGTTATCCGGCTTAATCCCTTTTTGAAGCATTTCGTCAAACAGTGTCTCAGCTCCATCCAAATCCTTAGACTTTCTAAAAACCTTAATGGTGACATTATAAAGAATGACCTCTCGACTTGGTTTCTTTAATATTCTTTGAAAATGGTTAAGAGCAAGCAATGCAGTACGAGGGTTTGACATGTTATTGAGAACAACCACAGCATCTTGTTCGGAAAGATCGTTACCTAAACTAGTCAAAACAGTTAAAACATCCTGTTCATTTGGATTGCAAGAATCCAAAGACTCAGCTACTTTGAGCAGAGAAGAGTACCTGGAATCATAAGACAATTGCCTGAGGCGTGAAGCTCTGGGGCTTTTGGGATTGACCCACGCATGGCTTTTGGTTTTGGTTTTGGGTTTGGAATCTGGATCGACAGAATTGGAGAGGCTTGGAGGGTTAATGGGGGTGATGGGGTCTTGCAAGGAGATATGGCTTACTTGGATAGAGGTTTTAGATTGAAAGGAGAGGGAAAGCAGGTTTAGAGAAGGAGCGGATGTTCTTGTAGTTAGAGGTCTTGGTTTGGGCGAAGCAGAAGAGAGAGAGTAGCGGTCACGTACAAGAGGAGAAGGTGACGAGCACAGATGATGATACGCCATTTTCCTACCTGTTTGTTTAAGCTTAGCTGCTTAGGCTAATTTATAAACAAGCCAGTAGACGGTGGACGAGAAGTGCAGATTGTAACGAGACTCCCTTATCAACACAACCCAACCCAACCTCACCTCGGAAGGCTCGTGTGCTAGATTTTTTTCCAATATTACCATTTTAACCTTCTAAGTTTCACATTGAATCGGGATTTGCTGTCCTCTCCTGTTCTGTGCATGTACTCTATGACCCATGTTTTCTATGAACCCAACACAAACCCAACCTTGGATAAGAGATTGGGCTACACCTCTTCATGTCCATGGACGTATGGTTGTTCCATGGACTTCCCTTGGTTAGCCTTTCTAATCAAAGGAAGTATAAAACGCATTTTGGGCCACTATGTAATGATTATGTAACACTTCTTTCATTTAAACAATAGGGATAGCATGTTGAATTTTTACAACATTTTTAGGAAACTACTTCCTTCTATGCCACCCATGTAAACCTTGTAAATTTTCCTTCTTTTTTTTTTTTGGTTACAACGGAAAGATTAAAAGGATCAAACTATAAAACAAAACCACGTCGGTAAGAAACACCCCACGAATCTGCTGCAATTAACTTGTGGAGGCCTGGTGGAGGATCTTCCAGCTTTTGAAAATCCGAATGAAGAAGACAAGCTGATCTAGTAAGATTATCAGCACAGAAATTACTCTCTCAAAAAACATGACAGAGCTCAACTTTCCATACTCTGTTAAGAAGCAATCTGATATCCTCAATAAGACAACCATGCAGATGGAGCTGTGTATCTACAGATTTAACAAAGTCAAGGACCACCTGGGCATCCAGTTCACCAATAATTAGCCTATGCCCTTCACTCCATGCAAGAAGCAAACCCAACTTCAATGCTTGTAACCCAGGAACAAATTTGAGCAGATACCCAAGTCAGCACGAAACCCAGACAACCATTGACCTGTGGAGGACCGAATGAGACCCCCTGCTCCCGCTCTACCTGGATTACCAGTCGACGATCCATCAGTATTTAATTTGACCCAGTTAGTTGGAGGCGGTTGCCATTAAATCAAACCTGGATTGGGTTTAGCTTTCACTACTTTAGAAAAGGCATCCGCAATTTCAAATGGAGCAACACCTAGTCTGTAGATTTTCATATCTACTCCCCATCCGCTAATCCGACCATCCTGCCACACTTCAACAATGGTATTTGTTTCTATCGTGCACTTAACTGAACTTTTTTGTCCAAAATTACTTATGATGCTTCATTTAGATGATGTTTCTGTTATTTATTATTTGTTTTTTTTATAAAAAATTATTGAATACACCAATGTTCTTTGGAAAAAATATAAGGAGTTCTGTATCTTTTAAACAAATTCTCGAGTTTGAGTCTTAAAAATAGAGAAAATAATATTAGGAGAAATTCTCCCATTTTAAGTTCAATTGTAACTTGACTCCGAATTAGTCTGAGCTTAAAATGACCTTTAGATACCGGGAGATTTCGACCAAAAAAATTATAGAATACCGAACTGAAATTTTAATTAGTTCAAACAAGAAATTAAGACAAATTATCATGCTGAAATATGATGATCAACTAGCAAGAGCAACCTCAAAATTTAAAACCACTAGAATCAACCTAGTGCGTTGCCACCAAATCGAGTTTAATGAAATCAAATAATCATATCTTTCAATGCAATCATATTAACAATATCACATCTCAGCATTTAATTTTTTTAAATAAAAAAACATTTATTTCAAGGTAATAAATTTTCTTGTCATAAATGAAAAAGATTTAACAAACAAAACCATATTGGTTATGGAGAAAACGGAGTAAAAAAATAACAAAAAAAATTATAAATGTACTCATTGAGTGAAAAAAGTGTTTGAAAACCAACACAACTTGAGCAAGTATAAGAAAATTATTGAAACATGAGAACTAAAAAAGATAGCCAAGTAGGAACATACATAACATATAAACATAGATAATTTGATCAAAAGTAACAAAAAATTACAAAATATAAAATCATATACATCCTGTGCAAATAACAACTAATGTTTAAGAGAGTTAACTATATCTTTGTGTATATATTTATATATATATATATATATATATATATATATATGTATACATATCATGATGATACCTCAAATATACCATTTTTACAAAAAATTCAAAGTCACATAAATGCTAATACAATAATGTATTGGATAATATTTCTATTTGTATTATCATTTTTCATTTTTAATTTTTTATTCTATTTTATTCTTATTATGATAACATCATGACCTCTCAAAAATGAGTATGCTGCCAATAAAGAAGGAAGAAACAATTTAATAAACACGTAAATTAAAATGGTAAAAGGATTTGAGAAAAAAAAATTGAGTTATGATCACTATTTTATTTTATTTTATTTTATTAATCATTTTTTCAATTAATGGATTCCACGTTTAGTAAAATAATTATCTCTCAGATAAGAAAAAGAAAGAAGTAAATAAAGTTTATACGTGCTCTTACCTTTAAATTTTTTTCATCTATTTTTTCCTATTAATAAGTCCCACGCAAAGTAAAAGCACTCGAAAGCTATCGGGTCACTTTTTGTCCTAGGTTGGAAGTTATATTTACGAAGTTAGACAAGGAAAAGTAAATGGAAAGGACGAAAAAGATGTGGGATCCATGAAGCACACAACTTCCTCACTAAAATTGCCCGTCTTTCCATCTAAAAGGCAATGCAAAGTATCGAAGCCATGGCATGGACAAGACACGTAAAAAACTCAACATGTGTCGTGGCCGTATGAAGATTTAAAGAATCTTACAAAATTTATTTATTAGATTGATTATTATGTTTCTTTTTTAATTTTTTAAATCCAGCCACATGAACCTAAATTAGTCTCCAAGTCTATAATTAAAGTGTAAGCGAAGTTAGTAGCAACCCGACGCGCCTGGCTACCGACACTGGAAAGTGGCAACTTGCCTCCTTTATAGCTTATTATATTGATAGAAGAAGCTCCTATTAATGATTCCTTCAATATTCGACTTCTTAGAACCTTATTATATTCTGGTTTGCGCTGGCCTGCCCGATGGATCTGAATTTTATTCGCTACTTCATCCACCTATATATAAATATATATTATTTCACTTTCTCCATTAATTTCATGTCTTGTCGCTAAATCACACTACCTCAATTTAATTATTTTGGATCTCTTGTAGTTCCATTTTAAGTTGATCCACAGAAATTCTCCTCACCACCATCCACCAATGACCAGTCTTAGGCCTTTGCATTTCTATGATAAGGGGTGTATTTGTTTTATGCGCCTGCATGCACCGACAAATAATTAATTACTCTTCTTCTGCCTTAATTTTTAATTATACTTATATGCTATGAGATTAAAATTTAATTGAATGTATTCACACGGTACCGTTGGTCTATTATTATCTTCAAAATAATCATAAAGCCAGAGCTAATTAAGATTCTAACCGCATGGGGCCTTGAAGAACTAGTTGCTTAAGTAAACACCCAAAACGGCCGAAGCATAAGCTACGATGATGGTTGTTAATGCTGCCGGAGGTGACCTTATTTGGGTGGTACGTACGTTGTTGTGTGATTGGTTTGGCTTTTTCACTGCTAGGGCCTCTAGCTGCTTGCCGAGCCAAGCCAGGAAAAAACTAGATTGGGGTCAGATGTGAATGTAATCAAGAAATGGATGATCATATTCATATAAGTGGAGTGGTTACCCAGCCGTTTGAATGTCAAGTTGATTTGATTGACCTGGGAATCCGCATGCTTAATTTACGTCAATAGAAAAAACGTGTTGTTTCAGATGATTCATTCAGCGATCATTCATTTATCAATGATTTCCAATCCTTTTCGAATACTTATTTTACAACAAGGATATTGAAGGCATATATAACATGAGATCTTAATTAGACTTTAGCTGAATGGTGACAACACTTCATTTTCTCTCTTAGTGTTGTAGAAAGAGCGAGCGATTTGATCTTGAATAAAGAAACAGCAATAGATGGATTGAAAATTAGGAATTTTTTTTCACTTTCTTTTTCCTTGGTGTGTGGGTTGACAAGAGTGTTTTAAATTGAGATAATCGTTACTTTATATTCACAATTATATAAATCACTTGAAGTTACAAATACATTAGATTAAATACATATATGTTGATCTTAATTCCACAAGCTTGTAACCAAAAAAACAAAAGGATCTTAATTCCGCAAGCTAACTGGCAACGAGTCATGTTGCTGTCATGACGAAGCATATACTATTTGAGGCGTACAAGAAGGAAGCTAATGCTTCTAGATGACTTGCAGCATATCAACAAAGTAGCAACCACCTTGTAACCAAAAAAAAAAAAAGTAGCCACCACCTACCAACTTTCTTGAAACCTTATAAAAACTCATACAAAATTCCATCACCCTGGATCCGAATTTGCAATACAATACTTCACCAGAAAGGCATGGATTAATATAATTAATTAAGCTACTAACACACATTAAAAAAGAAAGAGAGAAAGTGAAAGCAACGGAAAGGAAACGCACCACGGAAAAAGCCAATCATCGATTGATTATTAAAGACTATGGTAACAAACTTTTTTTTTTTTTGCTCAGATTTGGTAACAAACTTTTTGCAAGCCTAGAATGGCCCATCAACGGTCCATCACCAATCACCACCAACTTTTATTAATCTTCTTTCCAGGATCACCTATGAAAACCTCTATATACTCAAAGAACAGAAAAGAAAAAAACAAATTAAAGTGACTGTATGTTTTCAACAGAGACAACTAGAGGATTATTATCAGTGATGTCATGTTTTGAAGATGCGCTCAGTAGCATGTGCCAAGTTACATGATTGAGCAAGCATGTGGGTTTTCGTCGCTAAAACAATCACCGCGGCTCACATAACCGTACCTGTAGCCGCCGCCGCCGCCCCAGCTGTCGTAAACTGGCCTACCATAGGTCCCATAACATGGGCGTGGTGGTGGAGGTGGTCCACCACGGTAGCAAGGGCCGCCACCATGTCCCCAATAACATTCCGTGCAACAAAATCCAATCGGGGGACAGGCCATTGGCGGAGGAGGAGCCGGTTCTGGAGGCTTTGGTTGTGCCGGTACTGGTGGTTTCGGTGGAGGTTCTTTGGGTTTTTCCGGTTCTTTTGGTTTCTCAGGTTCCTTTGGCTTTGGTTGTGCCGGTACTGGTGGTTTCGGTGGAGGTTCTTTAGGTTTTTCCGGTTCTTTTGGTTTCTCGGGTTGTTTAGGTTTCTCGGGTTCCTTTGGTTTCTCGGGTTGTTTAGGCTTCTCAGGTTCCTTTGGTTTCTCGGGTTCTTTAGGCTTTTCAGGTTTCTCCTTGGGTTTCTCCTTGGGTTTTTCAGGTGGTTTGATCTCAATACTCTTAATTGATCCGCCACCCTTGCAGCATATCTTGTCCCTGATCTTCTCTGGACTGCAGCATACCACCGTGATTGTCACCGTGTTGGCCTTCTCGTCGTATATCTGGTCTCGTATTTCTCTTGTTCGCAAAAACCATCATCAAATTTCAACTCAGACCATTTCTCGCCTTGAGCTCAATCATCACCTAACTAACTAACTAGCAAACTTCATAGCTATGTTGCAATTCAATACTATAAAATATAGAAAGATGAAATGACAAATACGATTTATTTAAATGAATAAAGTAATCATGTGGAGGTATGCAGATATACAAAGGCAAGCACAAAAATCGAGATAGAAACTCACGAGGGAATTTACAAAGCACTTTCTTGACCTTCTTGTAGCAGCGACAGCACTGAAGGTCCACCTTCAGCACCATTGTCGTCACCTACGTACGTACACATATCAGACTGAGTTTCTTTTTTGAGGATAAAACAATACTACAGGTAATTAAGCATGTGAGATGAAAGAGATAGTTGTGAATCTTATAATTACATATATCACCGTTAGCAAACAGACAAGGGAAAGGCCAGGGAACTACAAGATTCAGGTTCTGACATGGAAGAACGGGCAGATGTGGTATTGCAGAGCAAAGAAAAGAAAGAGCCACAAAAACGAAAAATAGGATTAACTTTTTACAAAAAAATTAGCGGCCACAAAAAAAAAAAAACATTACAAGGAAACAGGGGACCAAGGGAAAAAATTATAAAGAAAAAAGAATGGGTGTTAGCTGTAAGTAGTGAAAGAAAGTATAGAGAAAAGAGATATGATTTAGAAACCTTCTCCGCCATATCTTGGAGCTGATAATCCCAGATCTGAACTGTCAAGATAGAAGCAAAGCAAAGACCGAACAACTGAACAAGTATATTTTCGAAGTGGAATAATAAGACCAAAAGGCAGGAGCTATGAAGGACATAAGAGCCTTATAAATTAAGCTTGAGGCATAAAGGCATATGAGTAAAGGCCTAAAGAGGTTAACGAAAAAAAAAAAAAGGCGTAAAGAGTTGCACTAACAACCAATAAGTAGTGGACACGTGGAATATGAATAAAATTTCAAATGACCACGAGGATTGTCGTTATTAGGAGGGTTGCTTGCTTGCTCTTCAATCCTCCCTCCCTCTGCAATCAAAATTATATCGTAAGGTACGTGTTTATCGTTAGGTCACCGGCGCAATTATTGGCCTGCACCTCCTCATACCAAGCGTACACGTGTCCCGAAGCCTAGTGGCTCGCATCTTGCGCCATTTGTCCATGTCCTGATGTCCGTGTCCATATTTCAGTTCTCCCCCCCCCTCTCTCTCTCTCTCGCTCTTATTTCGTCTGTCCATCCAACGCCGATCCCAGCACTCTCAATCGCCGATTTGGAATGAACACGACTTGAATCGGTGATTTCCTCTCCCATGTAGCAACCAGCAATTCCCCCGTATTACTTTATTATCACAAGTTAAACAAGGTAAAAATTACATAATGACAGTGTAGAAGTAATAATAATATTATAATAATTGTATAATAGTCGCCAGCGGATTTCAGTAGTCTGCAGTTTGCATCATAATCACAGTAGTCTAGGTCACCTTCACAGGAATCAGGATGATGCAAATCTGTGGACTCGTGAAGGTGATAGATAGTTAATGGCATTAGTTAAGCTTTAATTTTTAAACAATTTATTTAGTCATTCTCTGCCATGTGCTCAAAAGTCCAACCTACTAATAATTAATTTAGGTATGTGGCAATAACTTATTTTGAGACATTAAGGGTGGATAAAAAATGAGATGCAAGGAGTAATCAAATTTTGATGTTTATGCTCTTCTGCTCGTAATTTATAATTCAAATTGAATTTAAGCCGAGACTTTTGACTTTGGAAGATGCTATAAACATAAAAATTAAATTAAAAGTTTTTGTTTTTGGATGCAAAGAGCTTTTTGTAGAAGCAATGGCTAAATAAACTCATGATGTGGACTAGGTCAATTATTACTGAGCTTTTCTATAAGTCAAGTTGAAGACAATTGAACTAGATGATAATCTAAGCCCAAGAAGAAAGAAGACTCAGAAGGCCCATAAATGATCCACTGGGTTATTATTTAAGCTGTGTGGCTTAAAGGTAATTACGCGCAAAATAACTCTTATAAATAGGTCACAGGTATTATTCTTAAACTCTAAGCTCTATTTGCCTACTGAGATCCAGCCAAGACCCTGTCTGACTTAAGCATCGGAGTGCGCGCGCAGGGGAAAACCCCTGCGCCCCCTAATGGTTTTCTATTTTGCAGAACTTTTCTGGAGACACGTGGGAGAAGAAGACAATATCGACGTCAGTACGTATGAATTGTTGTTTTGTGCAACAACAATTGGCGCCGTTTGTGGAAAACAAACAAAAAAGCCATTAAAAATGGTGAAAAACGATATGCAAAAGATAAGGTACGTAGGCTGCGGCAAGGTGCACGAGTTATGCGACAAAATAGTCTATCGCACGCAAAGTTTCACGCCACAGAATAGTCTGTCGCGCGCGAGGTGCATGCGACAGAGTCATTCGCGCGCCACAAACATGCAACAAACCTTGGCATGGCGAGAGAACAGCTCTCGTGTTCGACAGCATAGTGCGAGAGGCCGCACTGTGCGATAGCTATCTCTTGCGGAAACAGACCCTTGGCGACAGGCCTTGGACGATATACGCGACAGATCCTTTGGCGAGAGGCCTCTTCTTGCTAGCACTGGGCGATATCTATCTCTTGCGGAAACAGACCCTTGGCGACAGGCCTTGGACGATATACGCGTAGGGTTGGCAATGGGTACCCTATAATCGGGTACCCGGCCATACCCGACCCGATTATATCGGGTTAGGGTACCCTATAATCGGGTAATTATCGGGTTAGGGTAGTAATATAACTACCCGTATCGGGTTCGGGTACCACTCCTTGGGTACCCGGTACCCGAACCCGGTTATGATATATCGGGTAATTAGGGTACCCGAACCCATTACCCGAACCCGTTTAATTTTTAAACGGGTAATAACGGGTACCCTAACCCGCTACCCGTTTATATGTGTACAAATAAATGCCAAATTGTAATTCATGAGACTTGAACCTTGGCCAAAAAGACACATGTGCATGTGTCTTACACAGTTGTACCAATATTCTTATTTGATATAACTTGTTATAAAAATATATTTAATGGAATGTTGTTAGCAGCAAATAATAATAATAATAATAATAATAATAATAATAATAATAATAATAATAATAATAATAATAATAATAATACGATTATGCTTAATTATGCTTAAGATAATACAATTTTTAAAATCTATATATAAAATATTGAAATTAAATTATGAAAAATTTATATAATAAGTTAAGATAAAATTCTTAACATATATGAAATTTTAGTATAATTTATAAATATAAACACACACACACACAACTTTATTATAATAGATAAATCTTAACATATATAAATTTGTATTTGTATATTGTTTAATTAGAATAGATTATAAATATAGTCATTAAGCAAGCTAATCTCAATATATATAAACATATTATATGAAATTATATTTTGAAATTAAAAATAATAATATATTCTAAACTTATAATAAGAGATTAAAATGAAAAATATTTGAAATTAAAAACAATTGTATACTATTAACATTAACATGTACAACTTATTATGATAAGATGTACATGATAACAAATTAATATAATATATAATATACAAATCATTATAATAAGATAGCAAAATGTATATATTACAATGTAATATTAACATATACAAACTATTATGATAAAATAAATGTGATAAGATATTATTATAATATATAATATACAAATCATTATGATAAGATAGTAAAATGCACATATTATATTGTAACATTAACATATACAAATTATTATGATAAGATATACATATTAAGAGATTACTATAATATATATGATAAGAGATTATTATAATACATATGATAAGAGATTACTATAATATATATGATAAGATATACATGATAAGAGATTACTATAATTATGCTTAATGAATTAATTGTGATACTATAGTATATGTATTACAGTATATGTGGATATATAGTATAGTATATGTATATTATACATATACTATATATGTAATATCATTTATTATAGTATATGTGTATATACATCAATTTAATCTTTTAATATTATGATCATTGATCAAATTAATCAAGATTACATGAATATATCATAAGAAATCAAATGTTTGAAATTAGATATACAATATTATATTCTAATCTATGATAATAGATTGAATTGAAAACATATTATATTAAAAAAAAGTTAAGTAGTATGCAACATGCATGTGGATCATGCCTACGTTTTACTGGATACGATTAAGTTTAATAAAATCAGTGGATGATAATTTTTCAGTAATTCAATAAATTAAAATAATTAAATTTGTTAGAAAAAATGTACTCATGATGAAACATAAAAACCTTTTAGTAATAAAAAAATGATTTAAGCGCTAGTGAACTCTAAATTAAATCCAAGTATCAAACAAACTAATAATGAAATAAAAGCATATAAAATTTAAATCTCTTCTCTCAATTTAATTCAACCTTATTTTATGATTTAAAATTTCTTAATGTAACAAGTAAAAATTCTTTAAGTTAGATGAAATTTAAAAATTTTATACATCTTTTTATTTAAAGAAAATGCCTACTTCTATGAGAATGATTATGATAAAACAAAATAAAATGTAAAAAAAAAAAATTGTAAAAAACCTTAGCTTCTGTTTTTACTATTTTGTTCATAAAATTCAGTCAATTTTTTACCAAAGCTCAATCCTCTTTTACTCATTTCATCCAAAACAACCATTTAAAAATTATATATAATATAGTATTTTATTTTTCTTAAAATGATTAAAAGTAAAAAAAAAAAAAAAGCAAAACGATGCGCAGTGTCGTTACTCGTTAGTTCTCTTTTGTCTTTGCTTTTGTTTCATTTTGCAGTCTTCTTTTCCAGCCAGTTCACTTCCTCTGCAGCAGACTACAAACATAACAAAACCCTAAAAGCCCTTTGATCTGAGCATCCATCCAACGGTGGCTGTAGCGGCGACGGTAGCAGTGCTTTCTCCGGTGGCGGCAGCAGCTCTCTCCAGCGGCGGCAGCAGCTCTATCCAGCTACGACAGCAGCTTTTCTCTCTTCAAGGGCAGCGGCAAGCTTCATCTTCTCCCTTCAGCACCGGCAAGCTTCTTCTTCTCCCTCCATCGACGGCGTGCTCCGGTGGTGAACTCCATCTTTGCTGTTTCGACGCCGCCATTTGCTGTACACCACAGTTCCTCTTCCTCTGCCTCCACTCAAGGTATAATCTAACAACTCTTTGTTGTTTTGTTAAAATTTTTGTAAATAAGCTTAGATCTAGGTTAAATAAGCTTAGATTTAAATTAAATATGTGTAGATCTTAGTTAAATAAGCTTAGATCTAAGTTAAATAAGCTAAGATTTTGATTTTTATAATAGTAAAAAAATAAACATATAAGTCTATTTGATTTTCCTAGAAACTATGATCACTTTGGCGTGGCAGAGTGAAATGAATTGAAAAGAAATGCAACTAGTTAATGTTTTTCGTCCTGGCAAGAAGAAAAGGTGTTGGCAGTTACGTTGGATACTGGCTTTAAGAGCATTAGATGCTTAAAAGAGCATGGACCGATACTCTTTCATAGCAGCCACCCAAAAGAGATTAGGAGTTTTTGTAGTGACTCGGAATTTTGGTAGGATTTGGCCTACAGAAATAGTGACATTTTTTCTCATTTCTGCACATAATTCCCACCAATCTTAAAAACCTTCATCACTGTTCACTCACCCACTCTCAGCTTATCTGCACTGTTTCAACCTTGCATGGATTTCAGGTTTTCCTTCAGCTGTCTCTGTTGAATGCATTTGATAATTTAACCATTATTGTATTTAACCATTATTGTATTTAACCTTAAAAGTGATAATTCATGAACTTAGTGTCCAATAAAGAGGAGCTAATTAGTTTATATATGTGTATTTTGTTTGGGTATTAAATTAATGTTTCATTGGAAATGCTTGTGAGTTTAACCATTATTGTATTTAATTTTGAACCCTGAATTTTTTATAGGTCTTTTAAAAATGTCGTCTATTGGAAATGTTGAGCTTGTTGATGAGAATGATAAGGTTGCAATCGGTTCATCGGCTATGGGTTCAAGTTCAGGAAACACAGACATGCACACTCCTAGTATGCCCTCTTCTAGTCCTCCTAGTTTAGCTCCGACATCATCTACCTCGTCAATACCACCATTACCAGATTCAAATAAGAAACGACCTCGCAAGTTAACTTCGGAGGTTTGGGAGCACTTTGAAAAGAAAACTATAAGTGGAGAAGATGTAGCAATTTGCAATTATTGCAAAAGAGTTCTTAAAGCTGATAGCAAGAATGGAACAAAAGCTATGAAAAACCACATGGGTTCTTGTTCAAGTAAAAAGAATTCAACCATTGAAAAATGCTTTGAAAAGCAAAAGATGATTAGTGTGGATCAAAAAAGTGATGGGAAGGTTCGTTTTGGAAATTTCACATTTGATCAAGATGTCTCAAGAAATGAGTTGGCTCGTGCCATAATCTTGCATGAGTATCCTATTTCTATTGTGGATCATGTTGGTTTTAGGAGATTTGTTGCTAGCCTCCAACCTCTTTTTAAGATGGTTTCTCGTAATACAATTAAGGAAGACATTCTCAAGATTTATCAATTGGAGAAGACAAAGTTGATGGGTGTGTTTGAGAAGCTTAAAAGTAGAATAGCAATTACGACGGATATGTGTACTTCAAACCAAAAGAAAGGTTACATGTCTGTCACTGCTCATTTTATTGATGAGTCTTGGGTGTTGCAAAGTCGTGTCTTGAGGTAAACAATTCTTTTGAATCTTTAAACATTTGGTACACTATTTATTAATGTTTCTATTCACTAATGTTATTTTAAACGTGTAGGTTTGTTTACGTACCAGCACCTCACACAAGGAGGTTCTTGCGGATTAATTGATGGAATCATTGACTCAATGGAATATAGAGACCAAAATTTCTACTATCACTGTGGATAATTGCAGTTCGAATGATGGTATGGTTTCTATCATAGCGGATAAATTATATTCTGAACTTTTACTTGATGGAAAAATCCTTCACATGAGATGTTGTGCACATATTTTGAATCTAATTGTCAAGGATGGATTGTCTACAATAGAACATGCAATTGAGAAAATTCGTGATAGTGTGGCATTTTGGTCAGCTTGTCCTTCTAGAGTAGAAAAATTTGAAGATGTGGCACGTCAAGCAAAAGTGTCGTTTTCTAAAAAGTTGATGCTTGATTGTAGAACTAGGTGGAACTCAACTTATTTAATGCTTCAAACTGCTATTGGATACAAAGATCTTTTTCCTAGGTTGACACTTAGGGATAAACTTTATACTAAAGTACCTAGTGATAAAGATTGGGAGATGGCCGAAACTATTGCTGAAAAGTTGGAAATCTTTTATAATGCCACAGAATTGTTTTCTAGGACGAAGTATCCTACTGCAAATTGTTATTTTATTCAAGTTTGTCAACTTCGAAGTGCAATAATGAAATGGATGTGTGCTACTGATGTTGTAGTTAGTGCAATGGCTAAGAAAATGTTTGCCAAGTTTGACAAATATTGGAGTGTAATTCATATTGTGCTAGCTGTGGCAGTTGTATTGGATCCTAGGTATAAAATGAAGGTGGTAGAGTATTATTTTCCTGAAATTTATGGTGATGATGCTATCTTTGAGGTCGAACAAGTTAAGAGAACTTGTTATGATTTACTTCATGAATACCAACATAGATCCTCTAAACCAAAATCACATGGTTCTTGCCTTGTATCGCTAACACCACCAGTTCAAGCACCTAGTATCCCTTCTTCTCAACAAGCTGATTTTTCTAAGTTGGTTGCATTCCTTAATAATTCTTCTACTAGTGTGAATGTAAAGTCAGAGTTGGATCACTATTTGGATGAGCCGGTTTTGCCATGGACACAATTTTTTGATATTCTTAATTGGTGGAAGACAAATGGGATAAAGTACCCCACTTTGCAATTGATTGCTAGAGACTTTCTTGCTATTCCTATTTCTACAGTTGCATCCGAATCTGCCTTTAGCACTAGTGGGAGAGTAGTGAGTAATCATCGAAGTCGACTTCATCCGGATACTTTAGAGGCATTGATGTGCTCTCAAAATTGGTTAAGGAATGAGTTAGGAGGTAAATAATTCACTTACTATAATTTTATTTCATTTATTTTTTTATTTAAAAATATAATATATTATTATATTTCATTTCAAGGGTTATAATAATATTTTATCTATTTTATTTGTGTAGGAGGACCATGTGCTGCTATGGATTTCATGTTTATTGGTGATGAAGAATAATTGTTGGTCAATGATTGAAGGAATTTTAAATGTTGTTGGATTGATTTTTATTAAATTATGCTTGTTTTTAGTTTTATAAATAGATTTCTATGAACTTGAAGTTGTTGTTTGTTGTATTTTTAAAGTTGTTTGTTGTATTTTTAAAAATGTGTTAAATTATGGACTTTATATTTTTGTTTTAGTTATTGTTTGATTTTGTTTTCATTTAACAGGAAAATAAGTTTTTGTAATCTCGGATCCGGGTTCGGGTTTCGGGTTCGGGTTTGGATTAAATAGTTGACATCTATTGAAATTGATTGAAAGTCAAAATTTTGACTTATTTAAACGGGTAATTAAACGGGTTCGGGTAATAAACGGGTAGTGTCAAAATTATTAGGGTAGGGTTCGGGTAGAAAGGAAAAAAAATATCCGGGTAATTATAGGGTTCGGGTAGTGTGGTATATAAACGGGTTCGGGGTAGGGTACTTCAAAATAAGCGGGTACCCTACCCGTTGCCATCCCTATATACGCGACAGATCCTTTGGCGAGAGACATCACTGGGCGAGAGACTAGCTCTCACCCTCGACAGACTTGGCGAGAGAAAGGCTTGGCGAGAAAGGCTCTCACACCCGACAGCGTTGGGCGAGAGACATCACTTGGCGAGAGACTAGCTCTCACCCCCGACAGATTTGGCGAGAGAAAAGCTTAGCGAGAGAAAAGCTCTCACACCCGACAGCGTTGGGCGAGAGACCGCAGTTGGCGAGAGACTAGCTCTCACCCTCGACAGATTTGGCGAGAGAAAAGCTCGGCGAGAGAAAAGCTCTCACACCCGACAGCGTTGGGCGAGAGACCGCAGTTGGCGAGAGACATCACTGGGCGAGAGACAAGCCCTCACCCCCGACAGACTTGGCGAGAGAAAGGCTTGGCGAGAAAGGCTCTCACACCCGACAGCTTTGGGCGAGAGACATCACTTGGCGAGAGACTAGCTCTCACCCCCGACAGATTTGGCGAGAGAAAAGCTTGGCGAGAGAAAGGCTCTCTCACCCGACAGCGTTGGGCGAGAGACAGCAGTTGGCGAGAGACGGCGAGAGACTAGCTCTCGCCCCCCGACAGACTTGGCGAGCAAAATGCTTGGCGAGAGATTGCCTCTCACACCTGACAAAGTTTTGGCGACGCATCATCTATTCTGCACGAGATAGCGTTGGGCGAGAGACAAGCTCTCGTGCCCGACAAAAAGCTTGGCGAGAGAGGCATGGCGAGGGAGAATTGGGAGACAACATGGCGAGAGACTAGCTCTCGCACCCGAGAAAAAGCTTAGTGAGAGAGGCATGGCGAGAGATTGCCTCTCATACCTGACAAAGCTTTGGTGAGAGAGAATTGGGCGACAGCATTGGCGAGAGACTAGCTCTAGCACCCTACAAAGCTTGGCGAGAGAGGCATGGAGATAGATTGCCTCTCGCACCTGACAAGTTTGACACTACAGCATTGGGCGACAACCTTGGGCAAGAGGTGTGGATCTCGCGTGCGATAGGTGTTGGCGAGAAAGCCTCCCGCCCGCTATAGCTCCAATACGCTACTTCTCCTTGGGCGAGAGGGGGTTGCTTCAGCGCCGACAGGGATGCATCAAGAGGTGTAGATCTCACGTGCGATAGGAGCTGGCGAGGAAGCCTCCCGCCCGCGACAGCTCCCGTACGCTACATCTCCTTAGACGAGAGGGGTGGTTCGCGCCAACAGGCTTGGGCGAGAGGTGTGGATCTCGCGTGCGATAGGTGTTGGCGAGAAAGCCTCCCGCACGCTACAGCTCCAGCACGCTACATCTCCTTGGGCGAGAGGGGGTTGTTTTAGCGCCGACATGCTTGGGCGAGAGGTGTGGATCTCGCATTCCATAGGTGTTGGCGAGGAAGCCTCCCGCCCGCGACAAAGCAACTTAGTCCAACCACTAGCCTTTTCTTCTCTGACATCATAACCGCCCCATCACCGCATCCTCCAAGCACCACTGCTTACCATCGAAGCTTCTATTCACCATCATCATCTTGGATTCCTACTTTGGTTCTTCACTATTGCGGGGCCTCTCATTGCAAATGTGTTTGCTACCGTTTGCATGAAAAAGAAAGCAAAAACGTGGACAGCAACAAACTCAAAACCACCACTTGTTTGCTGACTTGCATATCCATAGCTCCCAAAAGTGCATGAAGCCCAGCTTAAAGGAGCTGAACGAAGACATAGAGGAGAAGAAAATGCAAGTCCGCTAATGTACGACAGGCACCTCCGCAACAGAAGGGCTCCTGCCACGACAGATCAATCCGCCGTACGCAAGGCGGTAGCACAAATATACGAAGACTGATCCCAAGTTGCATGCTAGGCCAATAGGTCAAAGGTAATGATGAACACATTCGACAAGTTATGTCGTAATACAGCGGTTCGACAGCCATGCGAGCAAGAAAAAGTCACACTGTAGGCATTCTAGACAAGCGAATGGCTCCCGTGAGCCTAGCCTCCTGCACACAAGGCACAAAGCAATGCTTACGAGTGTAGTGTCATGTGGCGAGCACAAGACCACTGGCACTTTTGACAATTGAGTGGCATACGGCGATTACATGACCAACGCCACAACCTAGCCTTCACAGCAAGGCTCGACCGGTAAAGCACGCACCAAGGCGCAAGGAACAATCTAGATCGGCAAGCAAGGAATAAGCCGAAGGGTCTGGCAGAAGTGTGCACACAATGCTAGATGAGCTCACCCAGGAAAGGAAAGAGCTAGACGAAGAACTAAGAACAAGCGAGCGTAAGTCCAGGAGAGCTCTATTGGGCGATCCCCAACCAAAGACCTCAGGGAACACGCTAGAGCTTCAAATGCCCCTCGTGTTCGCCCAGATGTGTAAGAACATAGATGAGCGGCGAAAACCGAGCAGGGCACAAAAGGTCAGACGAGCTAGTGGCCGCCACGCGAGTACGGTTGTGAATGATGAATAAGAATACAACCATCCTAAGACCCGGGCAACCAAGCCCTTGTCAACCGATATAGGAACTCGCCTATGAGAGAAAACTCTATGGGCAAGCCATTTTGGGTGGCCAAAGCGAAAAAAGATTAGGCAACTCTGTACATCATCAAGCACAACGCTCGAGAAAAATTCCATCTTTGAACAGAAATGACAAGCTGTTTCAAAGAAGAACTTGGAGAGCTATATGGTGTAAAAGTAATGATCTCTAGCGGCAGAATACAAGGAATGGGCGACAGCCATGTCCTCAATTCGGCGAGCATAGGCACGCACATGACAAATTTTGGCGACAAGATTCCACGTGGTAGACTCTTTCTGCGAAAGGTGGCTCACGCGTGCGACAGCCAAAATGGCGAGAAAGAGGGACCACTATTGAAGATCTCACAAAGATGCCACTCTTTTGAATAGCCAGTTGCATGCAAAACGTTATGCTACAGAACAATCTGTCGCTCGAAAGGTGCTTGCTACACTGTAAATTTGCGTGACTACAAGCATGCAACAGGCACTCTGTCCCGAGCTAGCTCAGGGCCACGCGATAGAACAGTTTGCACAACTATAGGAATGCGACACGACTCGAACATGGGCAACCTTATCTTCTTCGTTGTCAAATTGAACTTTAAAGCCAAGAAGAGTGATAGGCCTTGTACAAGACAAGAGCTCCTGCACGCGACAGGCCTTTGGCAAGAGAGGAGCTCCTGCGCGTGACAGGCCTTGGGCGACAGGGCAACTCCCACGCGCAACAAGCCTTGGATGAGATAGGGCACTCGCACGCGACAAGCTCCCCACTTTGAAAAAAAAATAGGTGAACACAACACCCATAGGCAAGATTCCCCCATTAGCACAATGCAAGCGAGTAAAGAACACCCGAGTCATGCCTTTCGGCAATGGCTATCAATGCTAGCGAACACGGAATCCAAACTACTTGTTTCGCCCTTTAGAAAAAACTTGGGCCAGCACATTTAAATTTGACGATCCAAACGCACGCCCAAGCGCGGGATCTGAGCGGAATGACCTAGAATCTTCTAGATCTGGTGCGCACACTAATCCGACAGAATGTCCAAAAGGTTCCTTCAGCCCATCTGTCGATCACCTGACACATAAGCTTTCAAGAACTGCTCTAGCAACCATCTAGAAGTGGCTTAAGAGCCACACACTTGGTCCATTGACAACCACACATGTGAAAGAGGGTTTGTCTATATAAAGGGTGTGTCGGCTTCGTGAGTCCTTTAAACAAGACAAGGATATGCCAGCTTAGGGCGTCGAGATCAAAGCTGTGAGAACCAAACCTGCCGGATGAGAAGATATTGCATCGGCACTAGGATCTTGGGGGGCAGGAGGAGCAATTTCAGAAGTAGGAGCATCGTTCGAGGGCCCAGCCACAGTTGCAGAGTCTGGCTAGGGATCAATGGCAGTAGATCGAAAAATTGGACCTCGTCACCATCTAACCCTTGCAGTGACTCGATAGGCTCGGGCTGATTACCTGCCTTGACATGTTCAGGCTCATTATGCATTTCGATAGGCCTAGGCTGGTCACGAACCTCAGTAACCCTAGCTAATTGCGCGGCTGTTGAGGAAGCCATAGACCTTCGGAATTATCCAAGTCATCCATGGCTCCATCCTCTAAATAATCGTCCAGACCTTTTGAGTCAGACTCATCCTTGGTCCCAGGAGGATGCCTCATTAGTATTGGTATGGATAACAAGAAATGAGAACTAGTTACTGATGAGTTAGAAAAAGCACATGGGAGACATATGAGCGCAGCCAATTGCTTGGATACAAGGTCAACGAAGTCCCTTGCACATTGTTATAGTGTTCACCGACCAAGCAAGGATGTATGGGTGGTAGCAGATTTGAGGTACCCTCATATATTATGTTTTTGATTTTCTTGTCCACTCTAATTGTGATTGAATCAGGCATGTGTCCGAGGTAGGCACTAGCCACTGTCGTGGAAGGCAACAAGCCAAGGATAGCTTGGTTCGATTGAAAACAGCTTGTGGTAAGCTCGTGAAGGTAGATTGCTGGTACCAAGGCACGACTTAGTGCACAATCCATGGTTGACAGCAGAACATCCTAGCACTCGTACTTGACTAAATTTTCAAAGACAAAGACTTAGAATGGTACTGGTGGTAAACATTTGCTATTATTATTTTAACATTTGCTGCAATTATATTGTTACTTACTCAATTTAATTGAAAATACTACATTATGAAATGAAAGGCCAGTTATTTTTATCTGTGCTATGATAATCCTCCATGTTTGATAGACATGTTGCAGAAATAGAAGAAGACGTGAGACGGGCACAAATAAGTCCATAAGCGAAAAATGCGCAAGACGGGCAAAAATAAGACCCTAAGCAAGAAGAAGACGCGAGACGGGCAAAAATAAGTCTGTTGGCTCTACCGAGAGGGGGGGTGAATCGGTTTTTCTAGTTATTTCTACTTTTCCTAACTCTTAATGCACAATCAAAGTTAAATAAGCAATAATGAAACAAATGCAGTAAATAAGAGTAAGGGAAAGAGAAGCAAACACAAGGTTTATAGAGGTTCGGCCAATCTCTTGCCTACGTCCTCTCTCCTTGAACTTCTTGTCAAGGTTTTGATTCACCTCTTCCTTGAGAAAGCTTACAAACCACTTGAAGGTGTGGCAAGACCTCTTACAATTTCTCTTGGGACTTTAGAAGTCTCCTTCTAATCCTCTACCCTTGTAGTATTCCCACACTCTACAATATCAGACCTTACAAGGATAGCTCACCCCTTTGAATATCTGATCTTTTCAGTGGATGGGTGAAGGATACAGAAAACACTCTCACAAAATGGAGTCACAATGAGATTTTCAGATTCCAGATTCTCTCTTGAAGCTTGAATACTTTTGAATGCTTGTTCTACCTCCAAACTTCATAAATGTCACTATTTATAACCCACCAAACGGATAGAACAGTTGGTGAAGCATTTAATGTAATTCTTCCCGTTGAAAAACTCAGAAACTAGCCGTTACTGTCAGGTCTGGGGCAAAGGGATCGATCCCTTTTCTCCAGAATGCTATCCAAGCATTCTCCCGGGTGTTTCCACTTCATTCTGCCATTTGGGGATCGATCCCTCTACAGTAGGGATCGATCCCTTTTGTCCAGTAGCCCTCCTGCACTTTAACATGCTGCAAAGTTTATAGCTTTTGTGATTTTAAGTCAGTTCAAAAATCTTCTAACACTTTTCTAAGAGTATTTACTGACTTTTTCATTTGAAATCTCAATCCAAGACTTTGTTAAAATAGTTTCAATTATTGAGTTCATTCAAAGCAAATTTACTTGTATAAAAATCATTTCTAAGCTTGCTTGAGTTTTGTCATTTTCAAAATACTTGTCAATTTAAAGCTAACAATCTCCCCCTTTTTGATATGACAAAACTTAAGGTAAATTTGCTTATATGTTTGAAAATTTAGGTCTTGATTTTGAAGGATGTTACTCCCCTCAATATTTGCTCCCCCTCAATTTAATACAAGTTTACCACATTACTCCCCCTCAATATTTGCTACCCCTCAATTTAATACAAGTTTACCACATTAATTCTCCCCCTTTTTGTCATAGCAAAGGAATAAAGAGCATGGAGATATGGTTAGTGGTGGAAGGCAATTTAAAGCAATAAGGGTAAACCATTTGAAAGAAAAATAAGCAATAGTATTGTCAAGGAGATAGAGAAGAACAACAAACAACCCATTGTCATTAAAGCACAATTAATATCATGACATAGTTATTGACAGAAAACAACTAGCAAGCATAACTAGCAAAGTCATTAGCATAAGCATAGACATAGTATGAGCATAAAACATCTAGAAATCATAACTAGCAAAGTCATAAAACAGCAGGACACATGTCATAACAAGGAGGATCAACGCCTTGGAAAGGTCTTGTGATATTGCTCAACAAAGTCCTCATGTTGCATGCGAACATCCTGAATTTCATCGAACAAGGCAGCTTGAGTGGCCTCGATGTGATCAAGTCGCTCACCCACGTCATGCTGAAAGTTTTGAAGCATATGCATGATCTGGTCAAGAGAAGCAGATGAGGAGCCGGAAGGTGCAGAAGATGTACTGCTGCAGGTGCGTCGGCTGCATCCGCTCCTTCTTCGTCGTCTGGTGCCGGAGCATGTTCGGGAGACGCAGGCTGACCATGACCCTTGACCCATTCGACAGTGTCGCCCACTTGATGGAGATACCATCCCAAGTTATGGAGGGTGGTTAGATTGATTGTGGTGTTGGCATCGGGAAGTATGCCAACCTCACATGAACAGTCAACACCTTCAGAGATTAAGTAGTAGGCGAGAGGCTGAGGGAAAACAATAGTGTGGACCTTGTTACGAACAATCTTCACCCAATCATGAAGGATAAAGTGTAGTAGGTCTGGTGGGTAGCCGTTAGGTTCATGAATATGATGAAGCCAAAAACGATCAAGTTTGCGAAGATGAGAGTATCGGGTGCCAAGAGGGCGGAGATTCCATGAGATGATGATATGGAGGAGGTGTGCAAAGACAGGAAGGTCACTGGCACGATTATCGGTAACGAGAAATGCTAAGGGGACATTGACATGGTCAGAGATAGTACCGCCCTCAGGAAGTCTAAAGGCAAGGGAGAGGGATTCCGTGGTCAGTTCAATATGCTTGCCCATGACATAAGACTTAATCCCGACAACCTTACATGCATCATTTGGAGAATAGATGATTTCGGCGTTGGAGAAGAAGGCTCGAATGATGTTTGCTGGAACCGGAGTATTGATTTTGAGAAATTTGGTCCAACCCCATTCATTGAACTTGGCGAGGTAAGGAAAATGAATTGACTCGAGAAAGTCGAAATCAATAGGACGCCAATGCTTAATGGGCATATTGGAATATTCGGCTAGAAACTTGGTTTTCTCATTAGCATGGCGAAAACAGCGGTTAAAGGTGGTTGGTATGGAGGATGAGGAAGAGGAAGCAGGGGTTTTGCGCTTGGAAGCAGCGTGCTTAATCTTAGGAGCCATATGGAGAAGGAAAAAGATACGAAACTTTGTTGAGGACTTTTATCAAACAGGTGGTGTGCACAAGTTTGAGGAACTATGGATGAGTGTGTGGGAGAGATGGGATCTAACCAACAGCAGAGAGCCACAACCCAAGATGCATTTAACAAGTATAACAAGGAAAGTCGGATGAAAATTGACAAATAGTCTAAGTATTAACTAGAGAAAAATGCAAGTGCCAAAGGAGTTGAACACCTAGATGGAGAAGAAATTGATGCAAGATATGCACATGGGTAGGCAAGACATGATAAAAGAAACTAGAAATGCAAGAAAAATTTAATGAAAAATGTTAGAAAAACTTACAATTTAAATGTTGGGTGAATAGTAACCATGGTGTGGAAGAACAAAAGGAATGAAGAAATGAAGAGTTTTTGTCAGGAAATGAAGAGGGGAAATGAAAAAGAGAAGAAAATGAGAAAGATTGGTGAAAGAATGGAGTGATTTGGTGGAGAAAAGAGTGAGAACCGGTAGTTTTGGTTGAGAGAAGATGAGGAACGGCGTGGAGAGGTGAGGAAGAAAGGGAATAGTTGAGGTAGGAGAAGAGGCCGACGGTTAAAAAGCACCTTGGAGGCAAATATGCCACGAGGGGATCGATCCCCACTGTAGAGGGATCGATCCCTTTTTGGCAGATTGCTTTCCAACGTCCAGGAAGCTATTCTGGCACTAAGGGATCCATCCCCACTGTATAGGGATCGATCCCTTTTAAGCAGGAAGCTTCCCATCACCTAGAATGTTGGCCAGACAGACTTGGAATCCAATCCTATGTGAGAGGAATTGTCTCCGCAGTCATGTGGCTCATTTATGATGTACAAAAATGATTTGAAAGCATTGAAACTTATGCAGTTTGAGCATCTGAAGATCAAAAGTTGATTTTTGCATTTGAGATTCATGAAATGAGTTTAAAAAAAATGCAGAAAAACTGCAGAAAAATGCAGAAATGGCTTAAGTATGCAGACACAATATGTGAACATGGATGTGATAGTGTCTTAATCATGAGAAATGGGTTTTGGCTAATGCAAGAGGTTTAACATGAGAAGAACACACAAAAATTCAACATTTCAATCTTAAGGAGCTATGAACATGAACAGTAACTTAGTAAGCACAAGCCAACCATATTCATGCAACATCAAATTACTTCAAGGAGCATTCATAATGCCTAATTCACCTCTAAGAGTGCAAAATCTCTCCTTGTCCAAGGGCTTTGTGAAAATATCAGCTAATTGGTGCAAGGTGTCCACATACTCTAGAATTATGTCTCCTTTTTGCACATGATCTCGTATAAAATGATGTCTAATCTCAATGTGCTTGGTTCTAGAGTGTTGGATGGGATTTTTTGTTAGATTGATGGCACTAGTGTTGTCACACCTAATGGGAACTTGGTTTATTTCTATTCCATAGTCTCTCATTTGTTGCTTAATCCATAACACTTGAGCACAGCAACTTCCGGAAGCTATATATTCAGCCTCGGTTGTGGATTGAGCTACACTATTTTGTTTCTTAGAAAACCATGAGATGAGTCTACTTCCTAAGAATTGGCATGTTCCCGATGTGCTTTTCCTATCCACTTTGCATCCACCAAAATCCGCATCGGAATAGGCATGGAGGTCAAGTGTAGAATCTTTAGGATACCAAAGTCCTAAGGAAGAAGTGTCTTTGAGGTATCTAAGGATTCTTTTTACTGCTTGTAGGTGTGATTCTCTAGGAGATGACTGAAATCTAGCACACAAGCATACACTAAACATTATATCGGGTCTACTAGCAGTTAAATATAGCAATGAGCCAATCATAGACCTATATAGTTTAGTGTCTACACATTTTCCTCCTTCATCCTTATCAAGCTTAATGTTTGTGCTCATAGGTGTAGAAAAAGGTTTAGATTCATCCATTCCAAATCTTTTGAGCAAATCTTTAGTGTACTTAGCTTGATTTATGAAAATACCTTCTTTACACTGTTTCACTTGAAGTCCTAGAAAGAAGGTCAATTCTCCCATCATACTCATTTCAAATTCACCTTGCATTAGCTTTGAAAAATTTTTGCACAATGACTCATTTGTAGAACCAAAAATGATATCATCTACATAAATTTGAACTACCAATAAGTCATGACCCTTAGATTGAATAAACAATGTTGTGTCTACCTTTCCTCTTGTAAAACCTTTTTCGATTAAAAACTTTGAAAGTCTTTCATACCAAGCTCTAGGAGCTTGTTTTAATCCATATAAGGCTTTTGAAAGTTTGAAAACATGGTTAGGAAGTTTTGGATTTTCGAAACCGGGAGGTTGCTCAACATAAACCTCTTCATTTATATAACCATTTAGAAAAGCACTTTTTACATCCATTTGATATAACTTAAAGTCCTTATAACATGCAAATGCAAGTAGCATCCTAATGGCTTCTAATCTAGCTACCGGAGCATAGGTTTCATCATAGTCAATCCCTTCTTCTTGTCTATAGCCTTGAGCTACTAACCTAGCCTTATTTCTAACAATAATGCTATTTTCATCCATCTTATTCTTGAATATCCATTTGGTTCCAATGATGGGATAATCTTTAGGTCTTTCTACTAATGTCCACACTTTGCTTCTTTCAAATTGATTTAATTCTTCTTGCATGGCCATAATCCAATTTTCATCATTCAAAGCCTCATCCACTTTCTTTGGCTCAAATTGTGACACAAAGGCAACATGTTGACATATGTTTCTATAGGTTGACCTAGTCCTAACTCCAATGGTAGGATCTTCAACAATATCATTATCTTTCACATATCCAAGTTCTCTAGGACGCCTAGATTCCTTCTCAATCATTTCTTGTTCCATGGACTCCTCATCTTTGTTAATAGTAAGATCTTCTAAGTGTTCCCTAACATCCTTATCTTGAGATGGATCAACTATAGGTTCATCAAAGATCTCTACTTCATCATCAAGAATGGTTCTACTAGTGATATTTGATTCATCAAAGATTACATGTATTGACTCTTCTACAACAAGTGTTCTTTTATTAAAAACTCTATAAGCCTTAGAATTTAAAGAGTAACCAAGAAAAATACCTTCATCACTTTTAGCATCAAATTTTCCTAGGTTATCTTTACCATTGTTCAAAACAAAACATTTACATCCAAATGGGTGAAAATAACTTATGTTAGGCCTTTTTCCTTTATAAATCTCATAGGGAGTTTTCTTTAAAATAGGCCTCACCATAGCTCTATTTATAACATAGCAAGAGGTGTTTATTGCTTCAGCCCAAAAATATTTAGGTAAGTTGTTTTCACAAAGCATGGTTCTAGCCATTTCTTCTAAGGTTCTATTTCTCCTTTCAACTACCCCATTTTGTTGAGGAGTTCTAGGAGCTGAAAAATTATAGCTAATGCCATTTTCATTGCAAAATATATCAAAACCAATATTTTCAAATTCTTTTCCATGGTCACTCCTAATACTTGAAATAGAATAACCCTTTTCATTTTGAACAAGTTTTGAGAAAACAATGAATTTATCTAAGGCCTCATTTTTAACACTTAAAAAGAACACCCAAGTAAACCTAGTGTAATCATCAACTATCACAAATCCATAGTGTTTACCTCCTAAACTAGTTGTCCTAGTTGGTCCAAAGAGATCTAAGTGAAGAAGTTGAAGTGATCTAGAGGTAGTGACACACTTCTTAATTTAAATGAATTTCTTTTGTGTTTTCCTCTTACACATGCTTCACAAACTTTATCATTTTCAAATTGAAGCTTAGGTAATCCTACAACTAGGTCTCTTTTGGCTAACTTAGACAAAATATGCATGCTAGCATGGCCTAGTCTTCTATGCCATAACCAAGGTTCATCTTCTCTAGTAGCCATAAAGCATACATTTTTGCTATTAAGTTCATTTAAATTCACGATATAAATATTTCCTTGTCTATGTCCAATAAACATAATTTGATTAGATTTGGCATTAACAACATTGCAAGACAAATCATCAAACATAACTTTAAATCCCTTATCACACAATTGACTAATACTAAGCAAGTTATGTTTCAAGCCTCTAACATACAAAACATTCTCAATAGTTGAGGAAGAGTTACCAATGGAGCCAATTCCTTCAATTTGTCCTTTGGAGTTGTCTCCAAATGTGACTCTCCACCACTTTTATGCTTTAGGAACTTGAATTGACTCTTGTCACCCGTCATGTGTCTTGAGCATCCACTATCAAGGTACCAATGCTCCTTGGACTTAGCCTTGTAGCAATACTCTTCCTCCTACAAACACATCAAGCTTTCATTTTAGGTACCCAAATTTTCTTGGGTCCTTGAGAGTTAGTACTTATAATTTTAGATCCTTTAGGGATCCATTTCATCTTTAATGACTCATCACTTGAATTTAAAACATGTTTAGGTACCCAAATTTTGACAGCCATTTTTCCTCTTATCATGGTCTTCCTAGAGGTGCATGCTTGTGAGGAGTGTCCTAGTTTATTACACAATGTGCACAAAACAAATTTTCTATCTTTAACTAGGAAGTTTTTAAGATGAGTCTCTTTGTTAGATGCATTATAACCTAACCCTTCTCTATCAAAGAATGCTCTTTGAGTCTCTAGCATTTGATCAAGTTTTTGTTGGCCCATGTAAAATCTAGAAAAGGAGTTTTGCAAATTAAAGTTCTTTCTATTTAATTCTTCTATTTCTAGATTTGCATTCTCTAATTTCTTTTCACATTCTAATTTAACATTCACAAGCATTTCATTCTCCTTTTTCAACTTAGAAATCATTTTCTTATATTTCAAATTCATGCATTCAAATTCATTAGCTAACTCATCAAATGCATCTTGCAATTCATCAAAAGTATATTCATTAGTATCCAACAAGTTAGAAGTTACCTTTTCATCTTCAAAGGCCATGAAACAAAGGTTGGCTACTTCATCTTCTACATTCTCTTCATCGGAGCAATCACTATCACTCCAAGTAGCCACCATTGCCGTCTTCTTTTGTTTCTTCTCATTTTGCTTTCTATACAAAGGACAATCAAATTTAATATGACCAGGTTTTTTGCATTCATAACAAATAATTTGGTCCTTTTCTTTCCTACTAGTTTCTCCTCTATTAAAGTCTCTCCTAGGGGGTCTCCTAGAGTTACCACTAGTTCTCATCCTCATAAATTTATTAAACCTCTTAGCAAACATGGCCATTTCTAGGTCCTCATCATCACCACTCTCATCATGATCTTTTGATTCCTCAATAGTGGTGGATTTTAAAGCTACTCCAACTTTCTTAGGAGGATCTTGATTTCTCTTGATTTTCATCTCATAGGTGAGTAGAGATCCCATAAGTTCATCTAGTGAGAGTGTATGAGGATCCTTAGATTCCTCAATAGCAGTGACTTTAGCCTCCCATGTTTTAGGTAAGCTATTGAGTATCTTTTTCACCATTTCTACATTAGAATATGTCTTGCCTAATGCTTTAAGACCATTTATGATGTCAGTAAACCTAGTAAACATGTCACTAATTGATTCATCATTCTTCATTCTAAATAATTCATAGTCTTGTGTGAGCATGCCTACTTTGGTTTCTTTGACTTGTGTGGTTCCCTCATGTGTGATAGCTAGTTTGTCCCAAACTTGTTTAGCATTCTCACATTGTGACACTCGATTATACTCATTTGGTCCTAATGCACAAAAGAGTGTGTGCATTGCTTTAGCATTAAGTTGTGCCATCCTAATATCATTAGTATCCCATTCATCTTCTTTCTTAGGCACATCCGACCCATCTACTTTCTTAATAGGAATAAGAGGACCTTTAACAATAATTCTCCATACTTCATAATCATTGGCTTGAATAAATAGCATCATTCTAGTCTTCCAATAGGCATAGTTTTCACCATTAAAGAGTGGAGGTCTAACCGTAGAGTGTCTCTCTCCTACCAAGGGTGTAGACAAACTAGTTTGAGCCATTAGTGATCGTTTATACTCGATAGATGTTAATCTAAGTCACTCTCGAGCCCAAGCTCTGATACCAATTGTTGGCTCTACCGAGAGGGGGGTGAATCGGTTTTTCTAGTTATTTCTACTTTTCCTAACTCTTAATGCACAATCAAAGTTAAATAAGCAATAATGAAACAAATGCAGTAAATAAGAGTAAGGGAAAGAGAAGCAAACACAAGGTTTATAGAGGTTCGGCCAATCTCTTGGCTACGTCCTCTCTCCTTGAACTTCTTGTCAAGGTTTTGATTCACCTCTTCCTTGAGAAAGCTTACAAACCACTTGAAGGTGTGGCAAGACCTCTTACAATTTCTCTTGGGACTTTAGAAGTCTCCTTCTAATCCTCTACCCTTGTAGTATTCCCACACTCTACAATATCAGACCTTACAAGGATAGCTCACCCCTTTGAATATCTGATCTTTTCAGTGGATGGGTGAAGGACAGAGAAAACACTCTCACAAAATGGAGTCACAATGAGATTTTCAGATTCCAGATTCTCTCTTGAAGCTTGAATACTTTTGAATGCTTGTTCTACCTCCAAACTTCATAAATGTCACTATTTATAACCCACCAAACGGATAGAACAGTTGGTGAAGCATTTAATGTAATTCTTCCCGTTGAAAAACTCAGAAACTAGCCGTTACTGTCAGGTCTGGGGCAAAGGGATCGATCCCCCAACAATAGGGATCGATCCCTTTTCTCCAGAATGCTATCCAAGCATTCTCCCGGGTGTTTCCACTTCATTCTGCCATTTGGGGATCGATCCCTCTACAGTAGGGATCGATCCCTTTTGTCCAGTAGCCCTCCTGCACTTTAACATGCTGCAAAGTTTATAGCTTTTGTGATTTTAAGTCAGTTCAAAAATCTTCTAACACTTTTCTAAGAGTATTTACTGACTTTTTCATTTGAAATCTTAATCCAAGACTTTGTTAAAATAGTTTCAATTATTGAGTTCATTCAAAGCAAATTTACTTGTATAAAAATCATTTCTAAGCTTGCTTGAGTTTTGTCATTTTCAAAATACTTGTCAATTTAAAGCTAACAAAGTCCCTAAGCGAAAAATGCGCGAGACGGGCAAAAATAAGACCCTAAGCGAGAAGAAGACTCGAGACGGGCACAAATAAGTCCCTAAGCGAAAAATGCGCGAGACGGGCACAAATAAGACCCTAAGCGAGAAGAAGACGCGAGACAAGCACAAATAAGTCCCTAAGCGAAAAATGCGCGAGACGGGCACAAATAAGACCCTAAGTGAGAAGAAGACGCGAGACAGACACAAATAAGTCCCTAAGCGAAAAATGCGCGAGACGGGCACAAATAAGACCCTAAGCGAGAAGATACAAAATGGGCACAAATAAGTCCCTAAGCGAAAAATGCGTGAGACGGGAAAAAATAAGTCCCTAAGCGAGCAAAACAAAAAGTCCATAAGCACAAAAAGGTGCGAGATGGGCAAAAATATCTCTAAACGAGGTACCTTACAATTTTATCATATTACATTTAACGCATTATGTTGGCATCTCGGATATAAACGATATTATATTCTAACAAGTCCTTAAGCGGATAGTACGTAAGATAGGACCAATACTCCAGTAAAAGTTCTTCTTTGGACACAAAAAGTTGCAAAGAAAAACTTAGGGAGCACAAAGTATGCAGACTATGAGGTATGGTACGAGGTACGTCACAATTTTATCATTGGATATTGATAATAATATATTTGTTATATTATTTTATTATTTATTACCACATTTATTGCTATATTCTTGTGTAAAATTAATTGTTTAATGTATTTTGTGAATTAATTTAGAGAAAGTGATTTGGAATTAATTTTGGAAGTTATTGAGTGAAATCAAACAATAATTTATGTAATTTGAATAAATTTTGGAAAATATATTGTTTGAAGTTATATTAAATTCTGATTTGTTTTAAAGACTTTTGGACCATAGGATTAAAATAAAATAAAGGGTTGAGATTTATTGCTTGATTAAAAAGAAACCCTAGAAATTTTTAATGATAGAAAACAAATTATAAAAGGAGAGGGGCGGCAGTAAGGCAGGGGAGAAAAAAACAGAGCGGGAGGAAGCAAATCTAGACGGAGAAAGGAGTAATAGAGAGAGAGGTATCGGTTTTAGGCAGAGAAAGAAAAGAGAGAAAATTGATTTTATTCTTTATCTTCTCTTGCTTGTGGTTTCTTGAGTCTTGTAGGCTACAGTGTTACAGCCGTGCGAAAGAAAGCTGGAAGTGTGTGCTATGCTGGAGTGAGACGTGGTTGCTGTGCGTGTTGCTGCAGAACAGATTTGAAGCTGGACACTTTGATATTAAAGGGCTGCTACGTGAGGGTTGGAAGCTTAAGAGCAACGGCTGGAATTTTGGGAAAAGCAATTGTTGTCTGTGTGCAGAGGTGAAATTGAGTTTGGAGCCAAGTCACGCCATCTCCAATTGAAGCTTTGCCATTTTACTTCACGTGCACATGGTCAAACTTGGCATTAAAGGGGCTGTCAACTTATTATTTTATTTTAGTTCTTTACATTACTAAATTGGTTTTGAATTAGTTTATTGTTTAATTTGAAGTATGAATTGCAAATTTAATTTGTGGATTTATGCTAAATTGAATATGAACTAATTTTTTTTACTAGGAATTTGATCAAGCCTACTTGCATATTTTATGTCCTTATGATTAATTGATTAATTCTTAAATTCTAGTATCATTCATTGTGATTAATTCAATCTTTTAATTTGTGTTATTGATTGGCCACCTTTAATATAAATTAATTGATTGTTTGAGATATGGTGAGGGTACACATCATATGCTAAGCCATGTATAGCTCTCTTGAATGATTGAATAAATATTTGATGCATACATCAAGCTAGAATATTTATTTGGTTCTTGTTATATGTTCTTCTATTCTTAATAGGTTTTTAGTCATTGATTATGCTACATATCATAGGTAATTAATGATTAAAAATACTTGATTATAACTGCCATCAAACAGAGTAATCATATATTAGGAAGAATGAACCCTAGAATTGAATTGAGATTTTTAGGATTGAAGACATAAAATTGCAATGTACTGGTGAAATCAAATTCCTAGGCTTTTCTCTATTGGTGAATTTATTTGTTTTATTAGGTTAATTAATTCCATTAGCTAATTAGATACTTAGATAATTTTTTTATTGGCTTTTATAATTTTTAGAGCATAAGTAGTTGAATTTTAATTGAATAAATTTAGCAAATCTCTGTGGGATCGACTCTTGTATTTGCACGCTATACTGCCTTGATTCGTGCACTTGCGAGAATATAACTTTTTGTTCATCAAGTTTTTGGCGCCGTTGCCCGGGATTTGTCTTAAGTTTATTCAATTTTATTTAACTACGTGTGTTTTTCTTTTATTATTTTTCTTTTTAGCTTACTAATTTAGTTATTTTTTTATTTTTTTTTCTTTCTTTAGGTAGTGGATGCAAGGACGACGATCACTTGGTCAAGAGATAGTGCCCATCAACGATCAAATTGACAGAATCGGTAGGAAAGCAAAGGCACAACAAGAGGAACTAGTTGAAATGAACATGGAGTTACAAGTGGGGAATCAAGCTGAAAATCAAGTTCAGAATTGTGTTCAAAATCGTCCTATGAAGGAGTTTGCACGTCCTACTGTTGGAACGTCACCATCATGCATTGTTCTTAATGATGCAGCCAGGAATTATGAGCTTAAAAATATTCATTTTAATATGCTTCCTTCTTTTCATGGTGCTACTATTGAAGATCCTTTAACATTCATTCGTGATTTTTATGCAACTGTTCAAACTTTTCCTTTGCAGGGATTAACTGAGGACCAATTACGAATGAGATGTTTTCCCTACACCTTGAAGGATGCGGCAAAGACGTGGTTCATGTCTATAACCCCAGCCTCACTTACCACATGGGATACAGTGTACAATAAGTTCATAGGTAAGTTCTACTCATATGCCAAAACCACTGAATTGAGAGGTAAAATTGCAACATTCACACAAGCAGATGGTGAGGCATTCCATGAAGCTTAGGAACGCTTTAAATTGCTTTTGATACAATGTCCACATCATCAGTACCCATTAGAATTGCAAAATCAATTTTTTTATGATGGACTAACTCAAGCTTGTCAAGCTATGGTTGATAATGCTGCTGGGGTGCCATGGGAGAAAAGACTGCACAAGAGACCTACGAGCTCTACGAGATGCTTGGAGCTAATTCACAACAAAAGAGTGTTAGAGGTAAACCTAGAGGTCTTTATGAGGTTAACACTAACGCTGAGTTGGCAATGCAGGTTTCAGAATTAACCAAGCAAATGAAGTCTATGTGTGCTATGATGATGGGTCAAAGAATGCCAGTATCTAATGAGGTATGTGGAATTTGTGGGATTCATGGTCATGTTACTAATGCTTGTCCTTCTAGTGAAAAATTCCCAGATTTTGTTGAGCAAGCCAATAAGATGAACTCTCACAACCCACGGGTGAGGAATGATCCTTTTTCAAATACTTACAACTCGGGTTGGAGAAATCATCCTAATTTTTCATGGAGTAACAACCAAAACCAGAATCAAGCAAGCTCTTCTTTCCAATCGCGGAGGCCAGCTTTAGAGGTTGCTTTGCAAAACTTCATAGAAGTTTGTCAAAGTAACCAACAAAGCAATGAACAGCGATTCCAACAACAAGAGGCTTCTTTGCGAAAATTGGAGGTCCAAGTGGGGCAAATTGCAGAGGCATTGCAAGGCCATGTTCCTGGAAAATTTCCAAGCCAGCCCGAGCAAGCCAAAGCGATTGCTATTCTAAGAAACGGTAAGGTATTTGATAATAAAATGAATGATAAATCTGATGAAAGTTTAACCTTACCTGCAGTGAAGAGGTTGAAAAGGAGAAGCAAAAAGAGAAAAGTTCAAGTGGTGGCAAAAAGAAGGATATTGAGGAGCCCAGTCAAAGTGAGGAACCCAGTCCATCTTGTGAAACTCCTAAGTTACACAAGGCTCAACACCCCTATGTTCCTCCTATTCCATTTCCAAGCAGACTCAAGAAAAGCAAATTGGATAAGTCATTTTCTGAAATATATGATATTTTGTCTAAAGTTAATGTAAACTTACCTTTGCTTGATATGATTAGGAACATGCCATCTTATGCAAAGTTCTTGAAGGAATTGAATACTCACAAGCGTAAGTATGAGCCAAACGAAAAGGTAATGGTTTCGGAAACGGTAAGTGTTGTGCTTCAAAGTAATTTGCCACCTAAATTAAAAGATCCTGGGAGCTTTAACATCAACATTACTGTAGGAGGTTCAAAAACGGAAAAGGCAATGTTGGATTTGGGTGCAAGCATTAATTTAATGCCTTATTCTGTTTATTTGCAGTTAGGGATAGGAGAGCTAAAACCTACTACAATGTCTCTACAACTTGCTGATCGTTCAATTAGATATCCTAGAGGCATTGTGAAAGATATTTTAGTCCAAATCGACAAACTAATTATTCCTGTTGATTTTGTAGTTTTGGACATGGAGAGACAGTCAAAGAATGAGCATGAGCTACCCATTTTGCTTGGACGTCCATTCATGGCTACAGCAAAGACAATCATTGATGTTCAAAATGGGAAATTAACCATGACAGTCTTAGATGAGACTGTGGAATTTTCTGTTTTTAATTCTTTAAAATTGCCTACAGATTCGAATGATTGTTTCTCAGTTGATGTTTTGGACTCAGTTGTTGTCTCTAATTTCGTGCAGGATGAAACAAAGGACAAATTGGAGCTAGCCCTGATTGGAGAGGATAGAGGAGAGGATGATAAGGAGGTGATGGAATTCACAATAGCATTAGACAGTGCAATGCCACAAGTCCCTACAAATATTCCTAGTGAGTCTTTAGGGCATTTTAACCCACAGCTAGCCCCTTCAATTATTTCCCCACCTAAGCTAGAATTGAAACAATTGCCACCTACTCTTAAATATGCTTTCCTTGGTGAAAATAAAACTCTTCCAGTCATTATTGCTGCTGATCTTACCACAATGGAAGAGAATAAACTGTTGAGTATTTTTAGAGAGCATAGAACAGCCATAAGATGGACCTTAGCTGATATTAGAGGGATTAGCCCAACCATGTGCATGCATAGGATTTTGTTCGAGGATGATGCAAAACCTACAAGGGAGACCCAAAGAAGATTGAATCCTAACATGAAAGAGGTAGTAAGGGCTGAGGTGCTTAAGTTGCTTGATGCAGGTATTATTTACCCAATATCTGATAGTAAATGGGTGAGTCCTGTCCATGTAGTGCCAAAGAAATCAGGTATTACAGTTGTCAAGAATGATGACGATGAGTTGGTGCCAACAAGGACAACAACAGGATGGAGAATGTGTATTGATTACCGCAAGCTCAATGCTGCAACTAAAAAAGACCATTTTCTCTTCCTTTTATTGATCAAATGCTTGAACGATTGGCTGGCCATGCTTACTATTGTTTTCTTGATGATTTTTCAGGTTACAACCAAATCCCTATTGCACCAGAGGATCAAGAAAAGACAACATTCACTTGCCCATTTGGTACTTTTGCTTATCGTAGAATGCCATTCGGGCTTTGCAATGCCCCAGCAACTTTCCAACGATGCATGATGTCAATTTTCTCTGACATGATTGAAAGGTTTATTGAGGTATTTATGGATGATTTTTCTGTTTTTGGTGATTCATTTGATAATTGCCTTGATAATTTAACCGTAATGCTTAAAAGATGTGTGGAGACAAATTTGACATTGAGTTGGGAAAAATGCCATTTTTTAGTCAAACAAGGAATTGTTTTAGGACATGTTATTTCTAGTAGAGGTATTGAAGTAGATAAGGCAAAAATTGATATCATTGCAAAGTTACCGCCCCTACCTCTGTCAAGGGTGTGCGGAGTTTTCTTGGTCATGCAGGTTTTTATAGGTGTTTTATTAAAGATTTTTCTAAGATTTGTAGGCCTTTATGTAACTTGTTGGCTAAAGATCATGTGTTTAATTTTGACAAATCTTGCCTTGATGCTTTTAATACTTTGAAAGAAAAACTAACAACTGCACCTGTTCTTGTAGCACCTAATTGGTCTATTCCTTTTGAATTGATGTGTGATGCTTCAGATTATGCTATTGGTGCTGTTCTAGGACAAAGAATAAATAATTTGCCTCATGTTATTCATTATGCGAGTAGAACTTTAAATGATGCTCAAATGAATTATTCTACTACTGAAAAGGAGTTTTTAGCAATTGTTTTTGCTTTAGAAAAGTTTCGCTCGTATTTGATTGGCTCTAAGGTGATTGTTTATTCTGACCATGCTGCTCTTAAATATTTGCTTACAAAGAAGGATGCTAAACCTAGATTGATTAGGTGGATGTTACTTTTGCAAGAGTTTGACTTGACAATTAGGGATAAAAAGGGAAGTGAAAATGTTGTGGCTGATCACTTATCTCGACTTATTGAAGTGACTGAGCTTGAAAAGTGTCATGGGGATGATGCTATTCTCATTAATGAAACTTTTCCTGATGAACAGTTGTTCTCAGTGCATGGAAAAAGCCTTGGTATGCTGATATTGTGAACTATTTGGCTTGTGGTATTTTTAATCCTGATTTAACTTCACAGGAAAAGAAAAGATTTTTGTCCACAGTGAAGCATTATTTTTGGGATGATCCATATCTATTCAAGCATTGTCCTGATCAGATCATTAGGCGTTGTGTCCCTGAAGGTGAGCAACTCAATATTTTGAACCACTGTCATACATTGAATTGTGGAGGACATTATAGTGGTAAGAAAACAGCACTTAAGGTGTTGCAATCCGGATTCTTTTGGCCAACTTTGTTCAAGGATGCAAATTCATTTTGTGCTAAGTGTGATAGATGTCAACGAACAGGTAATATAAGTAAAAGAAATGAGATGCCACTCACAGGTAACTTAGTAATTCAACTTTTTGATGTGTGGGGTATTGATTTCATGGGACCTTTTATTACATCTTTTGGATATAATTATATTCTTGTTGCTGTTATTATGTTTCTAAGTGGATTGAGGCAATAGCTACTAGGACTAATGATGGTAAGATTGTATAGTTTTTTGAAAGACATGATTTTTACAAGATTTGGTACTCCTAGAGCTATTATTAGTGATAGGGGAACTCACTTTTGTAATAAAATTTTTGCAGCAGTACTGAAGAAGTACAACATCACCCATCGGATAGCTATGTCTTACCACCCGCAGACTTCAGGACAAGTTGAAGTGAGCAATAGGCACATAAAGTCAATCTTGGAAAGGATGGTGAACACAAAGAGGAATGATTGGGCAGTAAAGTTAAATGATGCTCTATGGGCCTACAGAACAGCTTACAAAACTCCAATTGGAATGAGCCCTTACCGGCTTGTTTTTGGAAAAGCATGCCATTTACCGGTAGAATTGGAGCATCGGGCATATTGGGCGATCAAGCAATTGAATTTTGATATGGACAAAGCTGGTGAAGCTAGGAAGCTCCAATTGAATGAGTTAGATGAGATTCGGAATGAAGCCTATGAGAATGCAAAGATTTACAAGGAAAGAACAAAGCTGTACCATGACAAATCCATTATCCGGAAAGAGTTCAAACAAGGTATGAAAGTTTTACTTTATGATTCACGTTTGCGTCTCTTTCCAGGAAAGTTGCAGTCAAGGTGGTGTGGACCATTTTTGGTCCGAAAAGTGTTTCCTTATGGTGCAGTTGAGATTGAGAACATGAGAACAGGAGTTAGTTTCAAGGTGAATGGGCATAGATTGAAGCCATACTTGGAAGGCACTCCAAAGGGCCAGATAGTGGATTTTGTGAATTTGGAGAAGCCTTAGACCAAGCATCCGTCTTGCCTAGACGTTAAATAAAGCGCTTGTTGGGAGGCAACCCAACTAGGTATGATTTTTCATTCTTTTTATTTTTTATTTTTTATTTTTAGTGTGTACATTCCTACTCTTTTATTAATCTTTGTTTTTCAACTTTGAGGACAAAGTTTGATTTAGGTTTGGGGGTGTGGTTTAGTTGTGTCTATTTAGTTTATTTAAAAACAAAAAAAACAAAAAAAAATTTAAAAATTTAAAAAAAAATTACTTGGATTTATGCTTTTCTTTTTCACTATGATTTTTCACTAGCCTATGATGAATATGAGAGAATTTTACTATGTTAAGTGATTGTGAGAAATGCATACTTAGGTAATTAAATAATTTGATGTTAATTTTATTCACTTCATGATTGATGAACAATTGAGCACATAAGTCATACTCTTATGAATTGTTGATACTTAGTGAACTTGTGAAATTAGTGATCATGCATGACACTCTAGAACTTGATTTATTACACTTGAGGCGAAATCATAGGCAATTGATTGACTTAGAGATGATTTAGGCATTCCTTGGAACGTTTGAGCCTTTCAAGCCTACCATGTTATAAATTATTCACTAGTATACCCCATTGAGCCTTATTGAAAGAATAGCATATGCAAAAGCATATGAATAGCCACCATTCGAATTTTCTTGTAACCTCATTGACCTTACCCAAATTAGCCTAAAAAACAATGAATGTACCCTTAAAGAGAGCTTTAATGCACATATCTATCATTGAGGGGATGTGATTCAAGAAATATTTTCAAGCTAATAAAAGAAGAGGTTCCCAAAAAAAAAAGTTGTTTGGATCATGCCTTGACTCCATTGTGATAAAAAAAAAAAAGGAGTTTAAAATGTGTCATGGAAATTGTCATCCACAAACAAATGCATGAAAGAGATAGGTTTGGGGGTTGTGGAGATAAATATGTGGAGTTCAAAAAAAAAACAAAAAAAAGGAAGTGAAAAAAAAAGGAAGAGAAAAAATTCAGTATGTGCTTTATCATTGTTAGCTCTCTTGTTTTGATTTTTACCTTCCTTTTCTTTGTTAACCAATACCTTAGCCAAACATTATAAGCTAATAAAGACCTATTGATCTAAGTTGATTTTATTGTCTACATTAGTGGAGAGATGTAAGAAGAGCAAGCCTATGGAGTGTCAGTAGAATAAAAAAAAATATTGAGATCACATCATTTATTCATGAGTTGCATAATTTTAATTGAGTATTGACAAGGAGTTTGAGTTTGGCTAATCACACACACACATCTAATATCATGATTTGAGTTAATTAACATTTGAATTATGAGATTATTGAGTTGTGTTTTGAACAATTACTTTAATCATAGATGTGAGGTATACTTGAGGCAATATGTGAAAATCAAGTGGAATTGAATTTACATAAATTTGAGTGAAAAATTTTGGGTGTCCTTGAGTTTTCACTTTTGTTCTTAAAGGTCACAAACAAGTGCATTTTCTTTTAATTTTGCTCGAGGACTAGCAAAAATATAGGTTTGGGGGTATTTAATAATAATATATTTGTTATATTATTTTATTATTTATTACCACATTTATTGCTATATTCTTGTGTAAAATTAATTGTTTAATGTATTTTGTGAATTAATTTAGAGAAAGTGATTTGGAATTAATTTTGGAAGTTATTGAGTGAAATCAAACAATAATTTATGTAATTTGAATAAATTTTGGAAAATATATTGTTTGAAGTTATATTAAATTCTGATTTGTTTTAAAGACTTTTGGACCATAGGATTAAAATAAAATAAAGGGTTGAGATTTATTGCTTGATTAAAAAGAAACCCTAGAAATTTTTAATGATAGAAAACAAATTATAAAAGGAGAGGGGCGGCAGTAAGGCAGGGGAGAAAAAAACAGAGCGGGAGGAAGCAAATCTAGACGGAGAAAGGAGTAATAGAGAGAGAGGTATCGGTTTTAGGCAGAAAAAGAAAAGAGAGAAAATTGATTTTATTCTTTATCTTCTCTTGCTTGTGGTTTCTTGAGTCTTGTAGGCTACAGTGTTACAGCCGTGCGAAAGAAAGCTGGAAGTGTGTGCTATGCTGGAGTGAGACGTGGTTGCTGTGCGTGTTGTTGCAGAACAGATTTGAAGCTGGACACTTTGATATTAAAGGGCTGCTACGTGAGGGTTGGAAGCTTAAGAGCAACGGCTGGAATTTTGGGAAAAGCAATTGTTGTCTGTGTGTAGAGGTGAAATTGAGTTTAGAGCCAAGTCACGCCATCTCCAATTGAAGCTTTGCTATTTTGCTTCACGTGCACATGGTCAAACTTGGCATTAAAGGGGCTGTCAACTTATTATTTTATTTTAGTTCTTTACATTACTAAATTGGTTTTGAATTAGTTTATTGTTTAATTTGAAGTATGAATTGCAAATTTAATTTGTGGATTTATGCTAAATTGAATATGAACTAATTTTTTTTTACTAGGAATTTGATCAAGCCTACTTGCATATTTTATGTCCTTATGATTAATTGATTAATTCTTAAATTCTAGTATCATTCATTGTGATTAATTCAATCTTTTAATTTGTGTTATTGATTGGCCACCTTTAATATAAATTAATTGATTGTTTGAGATATGGTGAGGGTACACATCATATGCTAAGCCATGTATAGCTCTCTTGAATGATTGAATAAATATTTGATGCATACATCAAGCTAGAATATTTATTTGGTTCTTGTTATATGTTCTTCTATTCTTAATGGGTTTTTAGTCATTGATTATGCTACACATCATAGGTAATTAATGATTAAAAATACTTGATTATAACTGCCATCAAACAGAGTAATCATATATTAGGAAGAATGAACCCTAGAATTGAATTGAGATTTTTAGGATTGAAGACATAAAATTGCAATGTACTGGTGAAATCAAATTCCTAGGCTTTTCTCTATTGGTGAATTTATTTGTTTTATTAGGTTAATTAATTCCATTAGCTAATTAGATACTTAGATAATTTTTTTTTATTGGCTTTTATAATTTTTAGAGCATAAGTAGTTGAATTTTAATTGAATAAATTTAGCAAATCTCTGTGGGATCGACTCTTGTATTTGCACGCTATACTGCCTTGATTCGTGCACTTGCGAGAATATAACTTTTTGTTCATCAGATATGTACTACAATTGATTGACAAAGTGCATGCAAACGTTTTATATTGGCATTCCGGATATAAAAGCGATGTTATATTCTTATAAAGTCCCTAAGCACAAACGAAGCGAGACGAGCAAACCAAAAGCCTGAAGCGAAAAATGTGCGATGTAGGCTACGCATTTACTTAAAGCGAAAAGTGTGTGATGTAAGTCATGTATGAAGTGCTTGAGCTTGAAGCAGTAATTGAGTGACCTAAGCCCCATATGTAAAAGAACTTGAAGCAAAAAAGTGCATGAGGAAAGCCTGATTATTACGTGAGACTAATACAAGGTAAATGTGTAGTTGCTTCTGTAGATGAGTTTAAAAATGGGCTGATCGGTTTGTAAAAGACTAAGCTCTTTCACCAAAAACTGGGGAGCACTCTAGATTAACTTCTGTCTCAAAAGGAGCATCGATACTAACAGGCACCCAAGCATGTACGCCCTGAGGTGCTATAATTATCTAAATCATCTTCGTCCAAGCCTGTGAGAACCTCGACAATCTCGGGTCAATGAAAAGGCTCTTAAGGGTTGGTAAGATCAGATAGATCTTTATAAATGCCTATCCTCAGAAAAGGTTCCAAAGCTTCAGCATCTGGATCAAGCTTCAACCAATCAGGAGTATGCCAAGCATAAATCGCCTTTGATGAAACCAATTAAGAACATATGCATCCTCTTGTGGCATTTCTTGACGATGCGCCCCCATGGCCTTTACCCAGATTTGGTTTTCTTACTCTTGACTAATAAAAGACACTTGACAAAAGAAATGATGACACGAAGTCGTTTCTGCTACAAATAATAATGAAGTTCACTAGTTAAGCCCTCAAGTGAAGATGAAAAGATTCTTGTGATAATCCCAGGAAGAGGGCAGCAAAAGAATTTGAAAAGCCCATTCTTTATATACTCTTTCACAAGGTAAACCTTGTAAAAGAGTGGGGTGTAATTGATGTGGACTAGGTCAATTATTACTGGGCTTTTCTATAAGTCAAGTTGGAGACCATTGAGCTAGATGATAATCTAAGCCCAAGAGGAAAGAGGACTCAAAAGGCCCATAAATGATCCACTGGGTTATTATTTAAGCTGTGAGGCTTAAAGGTAATTACATGCAAAATAACTCCTATAAATAGGTCACAGGTATTATTCTTAAACCCTAAACTCTATTTGCCTACTGAGACCCGGCCAAGACCCTGTTTGACTTAAGCATCGAGTGCGCGCGCAGGGGAAAACCCCTGCGCCCCATGATGGTTTTCTCTTTTGCAGAACTTTTCTGGAGACACGTGGGGAAGAAGACAATATCGACGTCAGTACGTATGAATTGTTGTTTTGTGCAACAACAACTCAAAAATAGAATTAAACACAACGGATTTGCTGTTATATCTTGTCTAATTGCTTTCAACCGTTTAGAAATCTTAAATTAGGTTGATGTGTGACGGTTAACCTATTTGTTACCAGCTTTCTTGACTTGCAATTTTCGTGCCAAAGCTAAGATGTTCCTCCCTCCATGCTTTGAAACTCAAAACCATATATGTTGGAGGCTCGCGTGCATCGGTCAAAGCTAAGATAATGAGCTGGTTTGTTTAGGTAGACCGTAGACCGTAGAGTAGAATAACAAAAATACAAAATTAATCCCCGAGTGGGCTCAAATAGACAAGCCGCTTTTGTTTTTTAGTTGAGAAAAGGCCCCTTTCTGATACATGTTGGGCTTTACTGAGTTTTGATCGAAACGAAGATATTTGCTCATAAAGTTGAGATCAGCCTCTTTCCTCCTTCCATTGGACCTGGTTACTTTCCAGCAATGGGTCCTGTATCTGCCCAAATGACTACCGAATGTTTCAACTTTAAACCATTAAGGCTATAGCCTGGGCCTATATTTCTACGATTGTTCTGTCCGAAAAGAGTGACTGTTATTTGTTTACAGGACCCATTGTTTTTTTGAAAATATACACGATTGTCTAATAAAAAGTGTGAAGTGAAGGCTTTTGCTTTGAATATTCAAGATTCCAAACATCAGAGTTGAGAGAATCAACTTTACCTTAATTTTGATCCATGGAATAGAATAATTAATTTTTGGTTGGCAGTAGCAAGTAGCAATATATGTCTACATTCAATATAATTCGGACCCTGCTACCTACTACTTTCATTTCATTATTATTAATTAATTAAGTAGTATTATGTCTGTGTATATACGGTTCTATTCTAATCATCATCGTGTATATAAAGTAGTACTATAGCTGTGATTAGAAATAGAAGTGTACGTTACGTTAGTGAACTTGGTGAGTGGCCGGAGTTGTTTGTATGTGCATGGAAAGAAGATTCTTTTGGGTGAGGTGAGCGCCAACTTGTTTATGTGAAGACAGGACAGGAAATGAAATCAGACATCTTTTTTCCGATGCCGCTAGGCTAGAACAGAAGAATGACGATAACTCTTATCATCACAAAAGTAATTCATGCGAATGCCTCTCCAGTTGTGGGTCCCTAACTGATTCCTTTCTTTCCCTTCCCTTCTTTTGCTTTTTTCAACGTCCTCATCAACTTGTACTCCCATTCCCCTTGATAATTTGCCCTTGGCTTGGAAGCTGGAATCACATTTGCCCTTTTTTTTACATTACATTGCCTTTCGCATCAATATCATCCTCTCGCAAAAAGACAAACATGTTAGAGTGCACCACACTCAACAACTTCCCTAATTTCCAATTCCATTCAAAAATCAAACCCTCCAATTCTCCTGCATATGATTAATTTTAGCTGCATTTACATTGAGAGATTGACAATCAATTCACAGCCATTGGATATTGGATCAAACAAAGAATTCCTAACGGCGGGTGGGGCTCCTGTTCGTTTCTAGCTAGCTTTGTTTGTCTAAAATTGATGAAAAGAAAACCTTATCAACATCTTTTTGGACTTTTATCAGCGTCAAAAAGTATGGAGTCATCTCAGCCTGGAACCAACCAACTCATTCAAAAGATAAGAAGTCCTTTGCTTTTACCGTCAGCACTAGTACTAGTACTAGTACTAGTCCCATACCATACCAAGCCCAAGGGTCCGATACTGCAGTGAATTTAATAATAGGAAGAGAAGGGCAACTGACGAATGCTGAGTCAGCTAAAAAGACATACAGACCGTGCAATGCATTAAACAACTCCACGTCAGATCTACAAATTTTCTCCTTCTTTAAATGTCTTTCTTTCTCCTCAGACCCTGCTCTCTAGAGATAGAGAAGTAGAAAGAAAGAGAACGCAAGGGAGGAAAGTGAGAGTTTGCATATCTAACAACAACACCTGCCGGTGCAATTTCTGAAGTAGAGTATTTTCAGAATCATCACAAGAGATGGGTAAAGTAAGCGAATCTAATTATTATACATACGAAGTATCATCTATTCCTTTGTTGGTTGTTTACATTTTATTTTTTATATTAATTGTCATAGCTTAAGCTATTAATAGTTTCATTATGTTACGTGCATGGCAACCAAAGGAGAACAGATCAGAAGAGAACAAAGCTGAGGGGAAGAAAGAAGAAGCCAAGGATGAGAAGAATAAGGAGGGGGAGAAAAAGGAAGAGGAGCCTCCGGAGATTGTTCTCAAGGTTGATATGCACTGTGAAGCTTGTGCCAGAAAAGTTGCAAAAGCCCTCAAAGGATTTGAAGGTCATTAATTTTTTGTCTCGCAAATATAAACCTCCTTCTTTTTACACAGATCCTAATTAACTCGAAAGTTTTGACATATACTTTGTTAATGTCAATAATATTATTTGATGACAGGAGTGGAGGATGTTGCCACAGATAGCAAGGCAAGCAAGGTAGTGGTGAAGGGAAAGACGGCAGACCCCATCAAGGTTTGTGAAAGGCTACAGAAAAAAAGCGGTAGAAAAGTGGAGTTGGTCTCACCTTTGCCAAAACCACCGGCAGAGGAGAAGGAAGAAAACAAAGAACCGAAAGAAGAAAAAAAGGAAGAGGTATCCAGAAAAGAAAATTTAAAATTGGCTTTAATTTCATAGTTATGGTATCAAACATAATGATGAGTAATCATCTGGTGCATCACTTGCAGAATTGATGAATTTACTGTGGAAAAGTAGTAATAATTACACGCAGTGTCCATTTTTGAGCCACTAAAGTTTGTAGCTTAGCTTGGAACTTTAGACCTTTCGAGAGTTATAAGGATTGAAATAGAATTAGTCGTCGCAATATCTTTTTTGGGCCTTCGAAGTTTGAACTTTGAACTGCCTAAAACTGTGAAACCTGTGAGTGGTGTGATTCGTGCTGACATTGAAAATAACAAAACAAGTTGGCCTTGGCCACAGCCCACAGGCACATATTACAAGGAGGAAGGCGACTGTTTAGGGCTTTGACCCCACGGTTGTATTCCCCAACAAGCATGTACGGCTCTGCTCTGCAGGCTGGCTGCAGTCAAGCCCTCACCCTCACGGGTTGAGACTTGAGATTGTAGCTTCATGATTAACTTAATTTACTTGGAAGTTAGAAAGCAACGATATTGAAATTATTGCTAGTTTATTGTTCATGTTCAACATGGTCTTTAAATTCTGATAATTATTAGTATCATTTTAATAGCAGACTAATGCTAGTAGTTAAAAGAGCAAGGGATTCTTGTTTCTGGTAATAAGAGATTGGTAGGTGGATTATATATCTGTGGAAAGCAATAATCAATTCATATAGTCAGTAGTGCTTGGGGATATTCTATTCCATATGTTCATGTTCGACTGTTGAGCACTGCCGGTGTTAAATGCAGTTTGTCTTGTTTTTGTATCTCTCAATCTCATCGGGTGTTGAGCCCGTTGGATTCTTATGCCAGCTCCTGCTGTCCTGCATCGCAAATATATCTACCTTGGTGGATACACCTAAGAGAAAAAGTAAAGGAATTATTAATATATAATATGTAAAGTGAAATATTCATTAATCGGTGGAGGTTTAGTTGACAATTACTTGGTTTAATGATCTCTTGGCAGCCTCCTGCCGCCATAACGGTAGTGTTGAAGGTTCGTATGCACTGTGAAGCATGTGCTCAAGTTTTGCAGAAGCGAATCCGAAAGATCCAAGGTACTAATACTATTCCCCTCTGTTTGATAAATAAATTTATCCAATTACTATAAAAGAGATTGAAACTAAATTATCAAAGTTCTGTTTGGCATACAGCAATACTTTGGCTATTTTTATTATTTTCTATTATGTTTTACAAGAATATAAAATATATACCAAATACAGCCCAAATTGTATATTTATGAGGTGAACACGTACCAATGATAGTCAGCCTCCAACTCTGGCCCTTGTTATTTCATTTCAGTATTATTCAATAATTATTAATATTAAAGGTAGCCAGTAGCCAGCCTGTAGTATGGTTTGATTGATTGAAGGTATTGCTTGGGAATGCAATATTACTAATTGCAGGTGTAGAGTCCGTGGAAACAGATGTGGGAAATGATCATGTAATAGTAAAAGGCGTTGTGGATCCCACGAAGCTGGTTGATTATGTAAACAAGAGAACCAGAAAGCAAGCATCCATAGTCAAGGAGGAAGAAAAGAAGGAAGAAGAGAAAAAAGAAGAGAAGAAAGAGAGTGAAGAAGGCAAAGGAGAAGAAGAAGATAAGAAGAGTGATATGAAGCGAAGTGAATATTATCCATCCAAGTACTACTCGGAGTTTGCATATGCTCCTCAAATTTTCAGTGATGAGAATCCAAATGCCTGCTCTGCCATGTAACCAGCAATTTCCGTTTTAGCCTACTAGTCTAGTAATTAATTTGTCAATTTCCCAGGTATATATATCCATGCAATTTTCCAGGTAGTATCTCTCTCTCTCTCTCTCTCTCTCTCTCTCTCTCTCTCTCTCTCTCTCTCTATATATATATATATATATATGTATGATAATTATAAGATGTTTCCATTGCCAGAAGAAAGTGAGTGCTTAATTCTGCCATCCTTTTTACATATATATACTATGTACGTAATATATAGGTCTTGTTTCTCGCCATCTTGAGTTTAGAACGATGTATGTAGCACAGTTCAAGCGATCTTGAAGAAGTTGGCAGTAATAATTAACTTGACTTTTCTGAAGTTTCTTTCTTTTAATATCTTGCTAGAAAGAAACCATTCAAAATTTTAAATAAACATGCTCTTGCAATCTTAAATAATGGGAATCGTTTCGTTTCCTAAGCAAACAACATCAAACTCTCCTTGATTTTATACTCGAGAAGATGTAATGGAAGATTGTTGTAGCAAAACAGGAAATGAAATGCAAACAAGTACTGATCTGATGGGGGGATGGAATATTAATTCAACTTGAGAGATCTATATTGGACCGGGAGGGAGGTCCTATAGCTTAATGTGGTTGTTCCTCAGCTGTTTGGATATTGAGCAAAATCTTCCCGGAAAAGAAATAAAAAGCCTTGATTAACAATACCAGTTATATCTTACGGTTTTGCTGGGGTGCCACCCGCAACTCCCACCAACATTGCAGGAACCATATTCAACTATTTTGTGTTCAAGTACCACAAGCGCTGGTAGCAGAAATATAACTACGTGCAGGAACTGCTTTCATGGGTGTTTTACTGTTCTTCGCTTTGCAAAACGAGTGCCATAACTTGAACTGCTAGGGCACTGACACTGAGGTTGATCATTGTCCTCTGGCAACGTGTCCCGCAGCGCCAGGTATCATCAAAGTTACCAGATGTCCGGCTTTTACCATGCACGGGATGATCAAAGAAGAAATGATAATTATTAGGCAGGAGAGAAGGAAAGGAAATTTTAATTATAGCTGTTACAAACAAAATAATTTTGTGACCAATTATGTAAATGCATTTTTTCCTCTCGTCTCGTTTGAAGAGCAGATCATATGGGTAAATGAATAAGAAGCTACCTCCCGGAGTTTTGTGCGTGCTTTGCTTTGCATTTGCAATGTCGATGCTTGTTTAGTATAGTTGCCAAAACAAAGACTGCGAGAAAGAAGATATACGTCCGCAACAAACTAAACTAAAACCCGAAAACAAAGAGGCTCCGGCATAGCAAAATTTTGAATTTCTGATATATTTTATGGGTCAGATCAGGGTCCCATTCAGATTCATGGGCAGCCCAGTTTTGAGCCATGTGGATGTACAGCTAACCGCAGGTTCGCAAAGCGGAGGGAAATTTTAGTCCAACTTCTTCCCCTTTCCAATATCATGGGACGGGAACCAAACCAATCGAATTAATTAACACTTATGAATGACGGAAAATTAAAAATTAAACCACAGTACTCGTAGCTTTGCGCAACAAGAAGAAGAATATCCATTAAAGGATCAATGATCACGAAATATTTCCTTGAGTAACAATAGAATCTCTAAAATTTTCATCCTCAGCTACTTAAAGTCGTCAGCACAGCTTCTACATTGTGATCATTATAACCGACCACATATGACCATTGGAGACTACAAGGTTCACGTGGTCACCATCTAACACTACCGCTGCACAGGCTTGTAGAGCACCATGGTCACATACTTGGCCAAAAATCGATGACTTGAACCAAGTGCCACCACAGGTTGGCCACTCTTCCCCTTTTGAATATAGAGATGATTAAGAATTACATGCTTTGGTCTTGACAGCGGAGGAGGAATCTCCATGTGAGATGCCGGCAGATTAAGCAGTGGCAATTGTAGGTGTGGGGGAACTAGTGGTGGCTCCTTAGCAAAATCTTCACCTCCAAGTGGTAAGTTATTATAGCTCAACTCTGGGGACTGAGGAGCTTCAAAACTAGATATACTTTCAAGATCTTCTGGAACAAAATCCTGCAGTGTGTTATTCACAGTTAGGATTTATAATTAATGAGTTTGTGAAAGCTATGCATTAATCAAGTTGATGAAGCAAAGGGTGAAGGAAGATGCTAAACACATGTTCAGGAACTGACACAAATTAACAAATTAAGCCACTTGAATAAGAAGTTTATTACAACCAGACCCCAGACCTGTATGATGAATATATCAATTTAACAAAATTTACAAAACTGAAAGTCATGGCCGAGTGAGAGTTAGTGCTTTGGATCACATGGAACTAGATGCTTATGCTCAGCAATACATGCACCATAGACCAAACAACAATGCCAAAGCTTGACAAGCACATGTTGATGCTATCAATAACAGCTATCAAAAGAAAACAACACCGAGGAATGACTTTATTCAAAGATGATATTGCTAAGGCCGTGAGTAAAGGAAAACATGAATCATAACCTTTAGAGAAATATGCAGCTTCACCAAAACATGAACAGGGAGAGAATTGAACAAAAAATGCAGCAATGCATGTTGAAAGGAGTTCAGAAGAATGGAATTCACCTCATCAGGACAAGAGAGAATATATTCACGCAGGCCCAATAGATGCACTCATATTCAATGAAAATAGTTGGGAATGCTAAAAACTACAAATACCAAACTCAAAAAACACTACTGTATATTTACAAGAAAAAGACAAGCATTTACCTGCAAGTCCAAAATGTTGTTAGCACTTCCCACATCATCTTTTGCCCATGGCAAGTCAGGGGCATACTCCCATTGTCCATCAACAATGAACCTATACTGGTAAACACCTGATGGTAACACTTTCATAATAGTGAAGTCTTTTCCACATCTCTGCAAAGCAATTCTGATCAAGATCGCAAACAAGTTATATGACTTCATAAAGAGCTAACTATTTTTTTTTTTTAAAAAAGTAGGAAGGCATTGAATATTTCGAACCTTGTCCTCCAATTATCCCATGACCCCTTAACAGCTACTTCTTTGCCACCATAACCCCATGTAATCATCGTTGGAATTCCCTTCTCAGTGCAGCCATCTTCATATCCTATTGTAGCCTGCAACAATGATTGGCTCGGTGTTTGTATCTCATCAGATCTTTGTAAGGGAACAACTGGAACCTGAGATGAAATAAGGCACAGTGGATACAAATGACAACTTTTTCAGAGAAATAACTATCACATGAACAACACACATGTTCCAGCTACTAAATAATGAAAAGAAAGATTAATATGCAAGCTACTATACTAGCTTACTAGAAAACAGTTGAGTACAATATACATACAAGTTCTTATCTGTCTTGTGATGACCCAGAAATAAACCAAAACTGGGAGACAAAAAATAACAGATTTGAGAAATCCGCATATGCATGACATGTGATGGGCTTAGGCTTAAGAGAATTAGGGCAAGATTTGGGTTAGGAGAAGAAAAGTATTTTATGATTTAGGACTTGAAAGGGGAAAGAAAAGGGAGGATGAACAAAAAAGTATTGCCAGAATTAAAAAAAAAAAAAGAGAGAGAGAGAGAGCACAAACCGGAGGAATGCAGGATTATTACATATGGGTGGGAAGTGTTTAAGGGGATTAGAAAGAACATTCCTTGTCTTGCAGGATATTAGGACTTGTACATGGTAAGAAGGTCGCACAAAAACAATCAACAACCAAAATTGAACACCAAGAGAATTATCTAAATTCTAAATTTCTAGATTCTGAGGTAAATTATTCAAAAGCCCGTAATTTGCAGATGTTGCAAGAAACTATGTATCGGTCCCTATTGCCTGCACATTAAGAACTTCTTAAACTGCTAAGAAAGGGTGCATCAAAGACAACATATCGATTTGGTTAATTTTATCCATCATGCACCTCAAGCCTTAAAGGCTACAACAGGAAATTTCATTCGACATCCATCAAAGCAAAACTTTCTGCCATAGAGAAGAGAGCATTGATCCCGATCAAGCGACCACATTTTATGGCCATTCATATTAAACACAAACAATTTCCTCATAAGAAGTTCTTTCTCTACCTGAGGGCCTTTGAAACACCTATGAATGAAACAAGCATTGTGACAACCCAATAGCATCTCCTTAAATTGACAAACAAAGGGATCTCATTAAGACTCTCCACCAAAATTGCAACAAAAAAAAACCAAACTTTCCTGCAATACAACACAGATATACAACCTAGGAGTGAATCCCCGACAAAATTAAGCAACAATTCCAGACTCCATGCAACAAAATTCAATCACATTCCATGAAATCGAAATCCCCGAAGACCAGCCGACAAAAGTAAGAAAAAATATTTGCTTTTTTTAGAAAAATAAAAATAGCTTACCTGAGGAGTAAACATGAGAGGATAGTGGGTGGCTGTGGGGCTGTGAGGGGGTGAGTGACCCATGGGTGCAGCCATAGCTTCGTGAGCATTGTTACCTCCTTCTTCAACCCCTGATGGGCTGCTACTCCCATCTTCTCTTCCATTTACATTCCCCATTTTTAAAGTATTATTATTAATTATTATTTCCCTGTTGATGATCAATTTATATCTTTTTAAAAATATATATGACTAAGTACGGGTGATTATCAAGGCAAAGTTGAGGAAACCCGAATTCCCACCACTCACAGAATCTCACAATTGATTCATGATTCCCCCATTACAATTGAAACCAAACCCATCCTTTTTTTAAAAAAGAAAACCCAGACGCAGAATTGAGAGAATTTTGTAAAAACTTAAGAGAAGGGGAAGTGTATTCATGTTAAAAAGAAAAAAGAGAAGAATTGTCCGATGAGTTAGGAAGATTAGGAAGTGTTGATGATGTAGTGGGAGTGGGAGGTGGAATCTGGAACGGGGATGAATGGATGATGATCACGTCATCATTTGACAAAGTCTCCGTTTCTCTGTTTTCTTTAGGTTGGAGATGGGATTGGGGCTATGACATGAGCTTTAACCTCTGTCTCTGTCTGTTGCCCAATGCCCAAACTGATGCCTATCGCCTAATGCCCGGCTTACCCTTTTTCTCCCTCCCTTCGAGCCCTGCTTTATAGCATTTCACTTCAATTTTTTTTTATTGAAATATACACTCCTGAATTTCTTATTCCTTCTTCCTCTCTCTTTTGCTTTTTTCTATTTATTGATATATTTAGTACTCGTATTTTGTATTTCTTTCTTTCTTGTTGCATATGAGATTATTATTATTATTATTTACTGGTATAAATAATGCTTTTGGATTGCTTTCTCAAGATTTTTATGGGAAAATTATCCACTTTTCTGTAACCAAAAATGGTATGTATGCATGCATGCATAACATAATTTTCCTTTAATAAAAAACGAGGATGATGTCCGCACTTTGTTGCGGGAGCATAGAAGAAAGAAAGTAGGTGTAAAAGCAAGTAGAAAGAGGATACATGCAAGGGCAGAAAGAGGAAATTAACGATCATTATAACCCAAATAATACTGTCATACGGCATTAGATATATGAAAAAAAACGTGAAAGATACATCTAGAAAACAGCAGAGAAAATGAAAAAGAATGTACCAAAAAGAAAAAAAAGAAAAAGAAATGTATCTGATCACAACCTTCAGTTTAATAATGAGATCTACAATGGCATATCATAACTTCAAACATAGGTGATTAGATCATTATGAACAAAAAACGACAAATTGTTTTTAACGAACGATAGTTTTTGCATCTGTCCTCATCATCGTGCATTTAAAGTACGGAAGATTGGATTGATCAGAATAGGTTGTTTTTTTTCTTTTTTCAAACCCAATAAAGTAAAATGTTTCGGAATCGGAGCCTAGAAGCTGCAATCCCGAGCAGTGCCTCCGTAAGCTGCTAAATCAAAGGAAGCACCTGCCGAAGGCCCATCCTTGGCCGATTCTCTTCTCACCTCAAGATCGAAATCCAATTTTTTTTCTTCTTCAACTTATTCCTTTTCCATTTCATTACTGAAATATCCAACTTGAATCGATTCTCCATTTTCAGGTGGGATTCTTGCTTTTTTACTTCTTCAACTTTCGTTTTTGTCCAGAAAACTCCATTCTTATTCTCCTTCGTGGTCCTCCAAAACAAATAGCGATCCTCTATTTTTTTTGTCAAACAATCCAAAGTCGAAACCACCTCACTATTGCCTTCGCGACCTCTTGCTTCACGTCAATGCCATTAGTTCCTAGTGTTGAATGGGATTGTGGGTTGTGTGGATGCTAGAATCGGGGGTTTGAGTTGCTGTCGAGTTGAGCAGTTTCTTTGTTTTGGTGTTTTTTTTTTTGGAGGGGGGGATTGGTGATGTGGTCGGTTATTTGGGTATGGGTTTATGGCTGATGATTGTAGAAGTGTTGATATGGGTGGCGGCTTGGTTATGGTGGCTATGGGGTTGGAGGTTCGGTTTTTTTTAACCCAAGTTTTTTACTGTAACACGCTTAGGCAAACAATTCCTGGCGAAAAATCCAAGGCGTGCACGTGAAGAGAAGCACAAAGAGGGTTTTTCCATTTTAGACACGCTAACCTTCAACCAATAGCAAAAGTAGTCGGATAGAAAGAGGAAAAATGGGCAAAATGACGTAGCTGCATGAGGTTTCAAGAAAATCTACAACTTTTATATATAAATTGGTATTGTGAGCTTTTGTTATATTTGAACTGGGCTCACATAATGAGCATGAGAAGAAGAATAGAAGAATAGAAGACCTATCACCATCGTCAAGCGGCCCAACTTGTAGCCCCGTTTTATGGATTGGTCCACGAGCAGCGGAGGAATTAGGTGGAACCGAATCCTTATCCAATCCGACTCCAACTGATACTTGCTGCCGCACAACAACTAGAAAAGTTTTCTAAGCGGCAATAGAGCAAGCACATATACATAGACGAATAGCATAGCTGATCTGATAGGCATAGCACTCCAGATTCCATTACGTAATTCAATCTGCGAACTCACAACACAAGCAGAAGCACCGTGAGTCACCACCTCCTACTCCTATCTCTCTTTATCTTTTAGTTTGCTTTTTCTGCTAGAGTGTTAAACTTTATGCTGGCTTTTCTTTTGCTGTTAAAATTAACTTGCTTTTCATTCATCGAAACTTTGTTTACGTTTGCTTTCTAGTTTTTCATTTTTGGGCATGCTTTTTTTTTTTTTACCGACAAATGTTCAACACACTGTATATATTGACTGTGTGGTGTTGATATAATCCTGATGCTGCATTTGCTCCTACTGATCTATCACTCCATTCTGAAAAAACTGTAAGAGAATGATCATGTAAACAGAAGATGGCATGGGAGAAATGCCCACTTCGATCGGCTTCATAAACCAACCTATAAATGATATTGCCTTTCCTATTCATGCAAATCATGGCTAATTTGTTTTCTTCATCATTCTCATTCACTCGTAATAACTCCTCACAACCGAATTGCATCCATGCCCTTTTCTTTTCAATGTTTCAATAACTCTTATAAGTATAATCTTTGTTGAGTTTATTAATTTGTATATAGGTCAACATTTGCTATTTGACCAAATGCCGTAGCTAGAAATAGTAGTTTAACGTCATTGATAGTTACATTCTTTGCATTTTGTTCTCCCTGCCTTGTTTGTTTTAACCTGGAAATTTCCCAGCAGTTTCCCTCCCAAATATCATTCATTCTCTGGTGCCAAGCACCAATCATATGCTGTACATAATTCAATAGCAAGTAAAATGCATCTCCTGTTTTAACAGTACTTTTGATCACCTGCTTCTGTTTCTGAGAGACAATTTACTCAGCATCATCTGCTATATAAGCAATAAGTTAACTGTTTATTACTGTTAAGTCTTGTTTGCATATTTACATATTTAGTTCAACCTAACTTTTGCACGCCAGGACAATGTGCGGATCTAGATTAACACAAAACCCAGTGACACTGTCTTAAATGTTAATGCATAGTTGTTGAGTACTTATCTTTAATGCAAATCATTGTTCATTATGCTACCTGTTTGCTACTCACTTGCTGATGTCATCTGAAATCTTCTATGCACTTGAAATCTATAGTCCCAAGTTTTGAGATAAAAATTTGCTGCTTTCAAGCTCTCCTCAACATGCAAAACATCAGAAGTGCCATCTTGAGGCATGGGAGAATGAGGGAGTCAACTGGAGAAAGTTTTTTCACATACAGAGGAAACATGCTTAGGCAACTTGGACACCAGCTCTGTACATCAACAGGTGGTAGCAATGATCAAATAATTATGGACCGAGTGATTGGATTGGTCAAGAAGTACGATAAAATTGATGCCAGTAAGGTAAAAAACTGATATTTGTTAGAAAATTTCAAAATATAAAGTGAAAAGATTGATTAAAATGTTGTTTAATCAATGTACAAGTAAAACTAGTGTTTGGTATGACTCCGGGTGAAGTAAAATCATGTTAAAATGATTTTTACTAATTTTACTGGGCAGTCAATTGCCCATATAGGGCAGTCAACTGCCCTTACGCAGTAAGTATTCTGTTCGAAAAATGCACTTGGGCAGTCGGATGCCTCGGGATGGCAGTCAACTGCCTATACAATGTGAATACTCGGATTTTAAGTTACTTTAAGGCAGTCGACTGCCATATGAAGGCAGTTGACTGCCTTCCTGGAAGTTGCATACTGTTTCAAAAATACACTAGGGCATTCGGATGCTATTTTCGGGCATCCGACTTCCTTGCCTGGAAATCTAAGGGCAGTCAACTGCCTTTTATGGCAGTCAACTGCTCTAGTGTAAAATGAATTGTAACGACTAGTTTTCTTTGAATAGGTGCAACCTCATTCAAAGGGTAATCTTTCACTACAGAATGGTTAAAGGACATAACCATTGAATTTGAGAGGTTGTGAACAATCTGAATGATGTGTTTGTTTAAATGAAACAACACAATTGAAAGGTTGTATCATTCAAACCAAAGATCACATATCTTGAAATTATCTCTATAAAAGAGATGACAATGTTCATTCAAGAAGAGAAGAACAACAGAACAAAAGATAACGAAAATATTCTGAATTCTTCTTTCTCTCCCAATCTCAAAATAGAAAACAAGTTTCTTAGACATTGTTTGCTGCCGAAAACTTTGGCTAAGACATAATACTTTTGTATTTGTCTAAAGTGTTTAGTGGTTTAATATTACAAGTGCGAGGTAATATTAAACAAGTTGACTTCATTGTATCCTGAGGCTATTTCCATAATCCCTGTTGCATACCATAACTGGTGGGGGTGAAATAAGTCTTAAGGAAAGTGGCATTATAGCAGCACGCCTTGAAGTCTTTCTCTGCATTTAGTTCGTGACTGTTCGTGATCAAAGAAGTTCAATTCCAGAAGTTGAAGTCCAAGAAGAAGTTCAAATTTTTCATCTTCATAGTACCCCAAGTGGACAAGATCTGTAATCCCATATTTGTTGTTTCTTGTTCAACAATATTCCTATCTTGATTTGCTTACTTATGTTTCAACTGTTTGTCTAGCGGTTGTTTAGGGTGATGGAATCTCAAATCTTGTTCATCATGGTAACTGTTTGTAACGTGGAACAGTTATATATTGTTGTTTGTAATTTTTTATTTTGTTATTGTTTTGAGCTATACTAAATCATTAACAATGAACAAGAATCTAATCCAACATTCTGCCTATTGAACAGGTAACTGAAACAGCTAATTTTCAAAAAGATTTGTGCCTGGATAGCTTAGATAGGGTTGAGCTTGTTATGGCATTTGAGGAAGAATTCTCAATTGAAATCCCAGATGAGAAAGCAGATAAGCTTACTTGCTGTGCTGATGTTGCAAAATACGTAGTTTCTGGGTCAGGATCAAACATTACAAAGTCCTGACAGTTTTGGGATGCTATCAGTCCCTGTTGAAGACTGTATTTGTCCTTGTGAAGTATGGAAGCAAATTTTGTATGACAGTTAACCAGTCAAACTTGAGGTTGCTTTACAGATATTTCCCTTGACTTTTTAAATCTTATGGTTGCTAAATATGTAAAAGAATATTCTTTGAGCATTGTTGTTTTGCCATGTTTTGATTATTTCATTTCAAGCTTGAAATAACTCGTTTAATACACGTTGGTGCAGTATTTGATTCTCACAACTCAAAGGCTCAATGTAAGACAAAATATTGTTATATACATGATAAAATATATTATGTATCTTACAAGGGTGTACTGGAGACTCAATACTGTGACTGAAGCGCCATCTTAATGAGCCATGCCATGTGCCATATCCCAGTGTATCATTCAGGCTATTTGTTTGTCACTGCTAGCGCCGCTTTTGATGCATGCTTTCAAAGGTTTGGATGTTACATGCTGGAACCTTATCCTTCCGGCTGAATAGGTGCGGATGCCATTCCCAACTGATGAAAATCTTAGCTCCTTGTGTTTCTTGACGAAAGCAGGCCGGCACATTGAGCTCTTTGGTATTCTAAGAACTTTAACTGCACATATCTTGTGCAAGTTGGGAATTCCGTGGAGGTGGGAAGGAAGATCGATCAGAAAATCTCCGTATTCATCCGTGATTGCTTGTGCTGAACCTGATTTGCTCTTGCACACAGTTTGGCATTTAACAGCCACCAAGGCACCTATGGAGATGTAGAAATCAAAAAACAAAATGATGATCGATATTGCTGAAAAGAAAGTAATTAAGTCACGATGTTCCACATAACAGGCAAATATCTTGTGAATTGATTACTAAACTTGATCTGTTTGTGGTCATTTGGCTCAATACGAGTTGGCAGATGTACGAACGATGTATATATCCTACCCAAAGTTCCAATTTCCCTCGATCCCTTCAAAGTAGAATATAATATATATATATATATATATATATATATATATATTGTCAACTTCAGTTTGATGATTATCTCATCACCATTAAATTAAGTAATTGGACATTTCTCTGTAGACTTTATGGACTAATGAACACAATTAAGCACTCTATTTTTGAGAATCGAATTCATGCAATAATTACTGATTAATGTGAATGATATGTTTTGCTCCTTATTAATAATTAAATTAAATGGAATTAATGCAATTCTTGCCTAGTTGTGACATTGCATTATGTGGAGCCCAGAGGACTGCATCATACATGCAATTCATATGCCTGGGCTCAGGTGGTCGCTCGCTAAGATATGCACAATATACATAAGCTATAAAATGAAAATGTATGAAATCTTTCAATAATTAAAATTAGCTACTTATGGCAATTTATTTTTGACAGACTTGGTCTGAATCTTTCAGCCTGTGCTGTGCTTGATCAAGACTGCACCAAGAAAACGACTCATGCATGGTCTAGTATAGCCATAAATCTCATGTTATGATCAGACAATCCTCAAATCCGCTAAAGATGATTAAGTAGAGATCTAAAATAAATTCTAAGATTATTATCCATTTTCTCTCCTTTTTTTCTATCGCTTCCTTTTGCAGTTTTCGAAACAATACTGTCGTGACATTTCACCAAGACTTCCTATGACGCCTCAGTTTCTTTGATCTCAAGTTTGTTTGATATTGCAACTGCTGAAACCCGGAGGATCCAACGCAACCAAAGAACATTTAAAAATTACCATTAACATTTTGTTAGTTCACAATCTTTGCAGAGCATTAATTTTTGCCTAAAACAGCTCGCACACAAACGCATGTATATATGCTTAATTTATGAGTATCATACCGTATGTAGGTTAAAAGAATTGCGCAACCAGAAAAACAAGCATGTTAGCTACTGTTCATTATTAGGTGACTTAAAAGATTAATGAAGGGTGCTGGAAATTTAAATTAAGTGCAAATAGCAATCCTGGGTTTTTACCGCATGTGGATTTTAGAAAGAAACAAGTCTCCAGGATTCACAAGATTGATTTTCGAAGGATTGGGATTACGTTCTAGAACTAAGTATAATGACTGATTCTTAATTATGCTAAATCTTTCAACCTGAGAGTCATGAAAGGAGGCTTCCGCAAACAAGAAATTAGAAGAGAGGGAGATCAGTAAACAATCGTCAACGTTCCTGGCCACAGATTTTATACATAAATACACATTGTTTAATTGTCAGAAGTGAAAATCTGAAGATCGGTTTGCATCAGTTTTGGTAATATTAAGCAGTTAGATGAAAGCAAAAGCTAAATAACCAGGTATCATGATGATGGATGATGAATTATATAGAGCATAAATATGAAAGTGCAGAAACCTGATATGGGCCATGCACGAAGTTGAGATTCAGCAGATCCATGCAGGCAAGCTTCACAAAGAACGGTCCCGGTAACGAGGACGGTTGATAGCTTCTCCTCTCCATATCCAGCCATTTGCACCATCTCCTCTCTGCTTGATAACTCGTATAACATTGGCTTCTTAATGTCTTCTAATTCTGCCATCACGGAAGTGATCTGCTGAATGAACAACAAGAAGACGACGATCATCATCGTCCCAAGTTTTTTGCGGTTGCAAAAGTTGCTCATCATCTATCTTCTTAATTTGATCGATCTGCCTTTGTTTCTCTCGACTATATATTGTCTATTTCAGGTCCCATGGAGATAATAAAGAGAGCTTCATCTGCGATTTTATAATAGTAATAATAAAGTTTAAGCAAGGCTGTCCAAAACACTTAAAAATCTTAATTTTACGACCTTACCCTTGTTGTTTACCTACGACTACAATAGGATGGTCAAATGTTTGTTTTTCCTGCAAGTAAACAATGGCTACTTATAAATGGTGGACTCCTATATAATTAATTTTTTTTATTACGATTTTGATAATTAAAAAGATTAATTACAGGTGAGAAATTCCCTTAATAGTCGTATATAAATGTATATGATGATGATGATGATGATGATGATGATGATGATGGTGATGTGTATTAATTAATATTATTTAGAATTAAGTGTGGTTTTGGTGACATAAAAAACATGCAGGCGATTGAAACAAAACGTGAGAGTGAGGCGTATATATTGGATTTGGAGGCACCGCGGCAATTGAAAAGTTGGTAGGGGCCGGAGGGAAGTTAAATGTTGGTTGGTTGCCTACTCTACTCTTATCATCTACGTAATCTTTTTCCAAGCAAATTAAAAGATATCAAAGCTTTTAATCTAAAGATACTATATAATAATATAGCTAGGCTTGGCCGGGAAGAGCAAGCTTCCTGTCCTTAACTTTTCTAGGCAGCCCCAACCATCCCCCATCTACATTTTGCTCTCCAATATTTCAACTTTAATTAATTTCTTTGCCACAAATTAGGTGCCACAATTCTAGCTAACTTGTGCATTGCTAGTCTATATATTCTATATATTCTATATATGTAAACGTCCCTTGATTTGCTAGAACCAGAAGACGATAAGTGGGCTTGGGGTAAACTGGAAATGGAGTTGATAACCTGACATATGACCTGCAAAAGAGAAAGATTGGTTGTCCATTTTCTTTCTATTACCCTTTTGAGGCATACCCCGTACCTCAAATAAAGCTTAATTCCCAACTCCTTACTCCTAATCCTGAATAAATAAAAAAGTAGTGCCATTGATACATTGAAGAAGATCTAAAAATTGACATCTTAATTAACTTCATGTCATGTCAGCTATTTGAGCAAAGTCTGTGAGTGTGTTAATCAGCTTACGCAGATAAAATGTAAGCACATTGAAAAGAAAGCCTAATACCTCACTTTGGGCTGAGTTATATGGTATAAACCTGACTAGAACCCAACCCAACGGGAGAAGGCATGGACCGGTCATTCACCACCAGTGTTGCCCACTCCAGGTCTGATACCTCTCTTCGACTAAGCTTCGCATCATGACAGTGCATGAGCCTTTGCCCACCTCACCTCAACGTCATCCATCGCAAAATATCCTCTGCATCAACTATTTTGCATCTTCGATTAATGCGCTGCTTGTACTCTGCGACTGCGTTGCGACTACGAGTGAGCGATGTATGCATTGAATCTGTATGTGTATCTTTCTACAGCGGAGCCAAATCATCCGGCCCCACAAACGGTCCAGATCACCTGACCCAAAACTCCAAAGCCTGAGATGAATCCACGTGGTTGATCTTATCAGAAAGCAACGGCTAAAAATCCTCCTCCTAAGCCAACATCGTCATTTCAGTTCACCATTGTTAGTACTACTATATTGTTATTAGAAATTTACAAGTAAAATTCCACGTCTACCAGTAGCATCAACTATTAAGCACCGTCATTCACTCTTTTTCTCCACCGCTGACGGCCGAGGTGAGGTTGACATTGGTTTCCCTTCGAAATTGAGCATCCACGGACCATGCAGTTGCAGTCCACCCCTGAACCCTGCCCAACGCATCCCCTTTGAAGAGGAACGTTTTAGGCAAACGCAGCTTATAGTTACGCATCTAATATTTCTTCCTCAACTATCTTTGAATTATTGCCAAGCCAAACGCAGCAGCAATTGCAACTGGTGTAGGAATTACTCCTACCTACTAATACCTGATCTGATATGAGTTGATGGCGGACTCGGATAACGGCTCAGGAGGACATAACAACAACAACAACAATAGCAACAGCGAGTCATCAGCAAGAGAGCAAGATAGGTTTTTGCCGATAGCTAATGTGAGCAGGATCATGAAGAAAGCCCTACCCGCCAACGCAAAGATATCCAAGGATGCTAAAGAGACTGTGCAAGAGTGTGTCTCCGAGTTTATCAGCTTCATCACCGGGGAAGCCGCTGATAAGTGCCAAAGAGAGAAGAGGAAGACCATCAACGGTGATGATCTTTTGTGGGCCATGACCACCCTAGGCTTTGAGGACTATGTGGACCCTTTGAAGATTTATCTCCTCAAGTTCAGAGAGATGGAAGGAGAAAGGACTGTCGCCCTTGGCCTAGGCCTAGGAAGGCAAACTGATCAGAGAGATGGCTCTTCCGCTGCTGCTGCTGAAACTGACGCCCATGGCACCACTAACGCTGGGGCTGCTTTTGCTGGACCTGTCTTGTACTCTGCAACTATGACGTCGATGGGGCATCATCAAGCGCATATGTATGGATCTGGCACTGCCAGCGGAGCCTCGTCCGGCAGGCCTAGCTAGGTAGATAATTCCGGCACTTTATTGGTGGCTAATTAGTAATTATGCATGATCTCATTTCAGCCTGTGTTTTTTATGCTTTTGATTGGACATTAATATAATATTATAGTATATACTACTAGGGATGCTATTTACTCTTGTAAAGTTGGAGGAGAATATATATACACACACTCTACTACAATATACATCTTAATTAGTTAGCTAGTTGCACATTAGATTAATATAAATGCCATATGTACGTATTATTATCCCATAAATTCAATATATATATATATATATATATATGAAGAGGAATTGAATATTGAAGTCATTTAAATATTCTATATGGATTCTTTTGTTATTCATCATAAATGAGTTTTTGAATGTAAAGAGAAAATATTGTAAACTAGTAGTGCGGAATGGATTGGGAGACGGTGGAGAGAAAGATTAGAGTAGATTTTAAACAGTGAGTGCAATAGCAAGTGGTGATAGAAAGTTGAATAAGATTAAGAACAAGGTGAAACAAGATTAAGAAGAGCATTAAAAAAATAAAAAATTGTAGAGAGAATTTGAAAAAGTACGTGTTAGATGACTTGGAAAAGTTCCTTAAAAAATTGTGAGAACTCCTTTATATAGACGGTGTTAAGAATAAAAGTTATATAACATTAATAATTATAATAATGAGAATTGACAATTATAAAAGAATTAATGTTTGTCTAATAAGAGTTACTATTGGAGATAGCTAATAATGAATATAAGATTCCACCTCAATTTTGAAAAAATAGGAAAAAAGTACTCATACTTGAGAGAAATGTTAAAAAAAAAACTCTTACCTGTTTTCATATTTGATCCACCAAGTTAACCTTTTTAGAACATCCGAATAATGAAATTAACTCAAGAATCTTATCATATTCCGAGGTTATTCTCACTTCTCACTTCTTTAAGATGAATGTGCTATTTAGTGAAAAAACTATTTTGTGAATGAGCTCCTTTGAGAAAAGGTAAAGAGCTATTTTGAGGAGAGATTGTTTTGTAAATGAGTTGTTGAGAAAAGAGGTTATTCTGTAAAGGAGCTCTTCTTAGAATAAGGCTGTTCTATGAATGAACTATTTTGAGAATATGTTGTTTTATAAAAACGCTTTTTCTGAAAAGAGATTGTTACGTGAAATAACATTGTTGCTACTACCTTTTCTTTATTATAGTACGAAGCTTAAAGAAATTGAATATTAGTTTTCAAAATCAAGTATCTACGTTCAACCTCTTTTTCTATATATATATATATATTTAAGACTTACGTGTATATAGCATTATAATTTTCAAGGTTCTTTCCTACCCATGTTTAGTCATTTGGAATTAGTATCATTTATATTTTCAAAGTAGCTAGTTAGTTTGTGGAAAGTAACTCGTTTCCTCAAGATTCTAGTTATTCGTCACCATAATCTATATCTTCTTAATATTTGTTGTTCGGGAGAAAGTGGAAAGAAAGAAGAAATAATGTAAAACGTGATGGTGATGGACCGATGGTGGCCAGTTTCCTGTGTCTTTCAGATTCGTTATGCTTGGTAAACAGCAGGCAGCAGCCTCTGTTAACTGTTAACAGTTGCAATCTCTGAGGTACGTAACGGTGGTGGTGGCAAGTTAATTAATAATACTACTACCCGACAGAGACCTGGAAAATTTGAGTCATGGGAATCAACAATGCTAGGCTAGCTAATCTTGCTTTCTACTTGTTATATATGAGATCTAACTCAGAATCCCTTAATTCCATTGGAAAGGATACACTCGTACAGATATTTTATGCGTAATGCAAAACAAACGCAGCTGTAGTTCACAGCACCATTTTTCTTGTTTCTCATTATCCATGCACTGTGACTATGGATGGATTTAGATGATTTATATCATGGTAATAGAATATTAATATCAGTATTCAGCTGGAGTTGGTTGCAGGTTCTAGCCCTGCAAGTGTCAGCTTGCTGGGTAGTTGGGTTTTCTCTCGGTTAATTTTGAGTTTATGTTCCTCATTAAATGACTAGGCAGTCAGTGACTCTGCTGTCAATTGAATAACAACATAATGTCGAAAAGGATCAGACAATCGACCTCAACCTTAAATTAGACCACTTATTTCCAGTCCAGATGATAACTGAACCCTTAACACAGTTTAAAACTGAGTTTCAATCAGAATGAAGCATAAATCATCATTTCTGGAAAACAAAATGAAATCTTGCACTACTTCTTCTGCATAATATATCACAAAAAATCATAATTTGCAGGTATCTTTTGATTAAACTCCATAAATTGGTGGAGACGTAAATACTTAAACTTATTACAGCTTTGCTTCAAATGAAGCAACATTACATTTTGAATGAGGGGAAAAATTGAAGAGGAAAGAATCTTAATTCAATCTTAGCAGACAGACTGCATCATCCTGCCTATACTCAGAAAAATTTATTTATGAATTTTAGAACTTGAACCTTTGCCATGTATAATATCAGGAGGCAAAACCAGGAATTACTGCCCATTGAGGTCACGTATATTGAAGTACATGTAGCACTTTTCATCCGAGAATACTGATGAGGTAGGCAAGGGAGAAAAGCCAGAATAGTTTCTATCTTTCTTTGCTAAGCATATGTCAACAATGTATTTTAAGAGCTCATGTTTCTGAACAGATGGCTGTGCTGCATATTCATCAAATGGCATCCACTGCAGAAAATTAGAAATAACCACGAGCGGTGTCATCAAATGCAAACTATTAATTACCCATATAATCTATCAGACTTTTCTAACCTCTGTTCATAATTGTAGAAGTTGTAGCAATATTACATGCTCAAGGAAATATAAAAACAAACCTAAAGCAGTAGATATGAGGTGTACACGCTTAATTATAACTGTCATATCTTCTTATTAATTTGTCAAAGGGAAAAAGAAAAAACTTTTAAATTTTAACTTCATTGTTCTCACTTTGACTGCAAATTACCTTGGCTGCCTCTATCTCAGATTCCTGCTTTTGGATTTCAGAAGAAAGTGGTTCCAACAGGCACAAGAAGAATATATCTGACTTTTCAAAGAATACCTTGTGGCTTTGTCTGTAAATAATGGAAGCAAGGGGAGAGGAACAAGAAAAAGAAAAACTTCACTTAGTTGGATATAGAAGTCAGGTTTTCAATTGATCTCCAATAGTCTGTCATGATTTGTGAGGAAGATCCAACTATAGAAGTGCATCCAGTTACAGCGTGGTGTAGAAAGTGCATATTGTCTACTTGTGTTTTATTACACACATATGAGAGACCACATCCACATGTTTGTGTTTTGGTTTCAAGTAGCAATCCTTACACAGATTTCATACCTGAATGCTAGTACTTCAATAAATTTTGTATCAACCTGAATCAGCAAAAGACCCAAGATATTCAAATAATTTATAGACATAATACACCTTCTAAGATTGATAAGGTGCAATAACTTGTTGTACAAGCATATACAAATTGAATAATTGTTACTTACTGCTGTCTCTTCTTTGACTTCTCTAACTGCAGCTGTGCAGAGATCTTCTCCCTGGAAATAAAATAGTTCAAGAAGGGTAAATATATGCCATGGTATTATATTTAGAATCCCCTGTTACACATACCTCATTCACAACTCCTGTGGGGAACTTCCACACACCCCGATATCGTCCAGTGTTCTCTTGAACCACTAAAACCTAGGATTGAGATAAGCAAACCCAAAAATTTGAGAATAATAATCGAGATTCATGCCAAACAGAAGTATGGATAATACAGCTTTTTCCTAACAAGCACATATGTGAGGGAGAGTTTCAAGAAAGAGTTAGTAGCAGTTGCAGCATTAAAATTAGTTAAATATTAAAGATGGTGATAGATAGCACAGATTGGGGGGGGGGGGGGGGGGGGGGAAGGGGTTGGGGTGGGGTGTGAGGGAGGGAGAACCCATCCTTCATTCAAGAAAATTTGAGAAACTTGGGGCATCAGAGAGGCTAGGGGTGCTCTTTCCCCTCTCTTCAACATAATTATGCAGGGAAAATTACAGGCTGGTTTGTGCATGTATAACATCATATGAACCATCTACAACATGCAAGAACAAGGGTATCATCCTTTTCCATATATGATCCACATCTAAAATTGTAGATATTAAATCAATGGACAAATCTTTAGGTCGAAAATGTGCAAGAGATGCATTATACAAAGTGGAGAAGCTAAAAACTGCTAAAAGGAGTTGAAGAACTACAGATCCTCGAATCAAGAATAAAGTAAAATGTATGAATTGAACTATACAAACAATATTATAGTCCTACAAGTTGTAAATCCATGTCTACTTTGTTGCCATCCATACAATAATCAATTACTCAACCCCCGATGCATATAAAGGCAAGAAAGAAGAGTTTTTGTTATTATTATGTTTTTAAGGTAAGATTAGCACACTTCTTCGACAAGTTAATGGTATCTATCTCTTATTCCCTTCCAAAAGAATGTTGGTATAGGTATTGAACTATTAAATGAAAATCCCTGTAATTAAAAAGTATCGTGCAATCAAAACTATGTTAAATTGCGGGAAGGCATTCATCCTAGTATAGATGAATACAAGTAAAAATTAGTCGCAGTAAAATATCTTTATGCAAATTTTCTATCATAGAATCCATAATTAAAATGACAAGCTACATGGAACTGGGGAAGTACCTCTCTTTTTTCATTCATGACAAATGCCCCAATACCCACCCGGTGCGAGGCATTTGCTGGAAGAGTGTGTGCACCTTTAGGAATCCAATATGCAAGCATCAAGTAATTTGGCTCAGCATGGTGATACCAAAATCCTTCCTGTGCAACAATACAGTATTACCAGAAGATATTTTAGGGATGCATGAAAGAAATTATAGAAGTGACGAGTAGCCAACTACCAAGTTCGCATTCAACAGAGGTTTCTAGAAATTAGCACGATTAGGTTCTAAATAATAAATCACCTTGACAGCAGCTTCAACAAGATTGACGTGCTGAATAGGCAATTTGATCCACACACCCTTTTTGCCCTGCAAAATATGTTCTTACATGATTCAACAGAAATAGAGAACAGTGTAAGAAATAAAGATCGCACATGGTAAGGAACCATCCTTGTATGCCTAGAAAGCAGAAACTTTCAATTTGTTGAATGATGTACACTGGTCACTGGCTGTAAACCCAGGATTGATTTTGTAGAAAGGACAAATCAGAATGTAAAACATAAGGTGGTAGCTAACGAATAAAGTATCTCATTTTATTACAAGCATGCAATAAATGCAGACTTGCCCTAATAAGAAGAATGAATGAAAGGAGGTGAATGAGATTGAGAAAATAAGAAGGTTAAGAAGAAAACCAGGTGCCGCCACTGCGCAACTGAAGCTCGAAGAATTGAAGCAAAGAGGGTAGAGTCCATAGGCTGGCTCACTTCAACAATTACTCCTCCATACCTATCATAGACTGCATTAAGTGGTTTAAAGTCTTGAACTGCTTGTTCCTGATTTTCATTTGCAGGCGTTGAATTCACTGATGCGGACATGGCTGTGAATCTGGTACTGATACTATACCCAGCTGCAAAAGTCAAACATATCCCATTTTTAAGAATATGCAGTAGTATAGTACCAATTAAGATGGAATCTAAAAAAGAGAAGTAAGTAGTACTAGTAATTGATGAAACTTTTGACAAGTAGCTGTGAAGTTAAACAAGTGACGTTATTAGTTTTTACCGAAAAGAAAAGAGTTGAAGTGAAATTAGCCTAGCGTTTGATATGTGCCTCATACATACCTATGGAAGTTGGGGAGAGCTTTAGTGCAGGAGGGCAATAAGTTGGGATGTTGTTTGGGGGAAACCGAAATCTCAACAAAGACGACAGATTTGGGCTTGTGATGGTAAAAGGAAGCAATGCTGCAGTCCTTCTCATTCTGAATTCAAGTATTTATAGTGCTCCATTAACAATGTATATGTAAAAAACCAAATAAAATTCTACCAGGGACGCAAGTTTGGACTTTGAATTGAATCTGACGCATGCCGATTCAGACAGGCAGCATTGAATAAGTCAGAAAGAAAACCATGGGGGATACGCACGCATGGAGAATGGCATATGCAGCACGCTACTGGCCGGCACATACACGCTATTATATTAATACACCCAATGAAACTGACGAAGACGTATACATACGGCAAAAATACCTACGCCGACTAATAATGTATTCGTCTATTTCCTATAGGACACCCACAGACGACAATCGACTGCGTTATTTTGTTTTTCACTCTCAAACTCAGGGATGGAACTTGGAACAGGAAAGGGAAAGGAAAGGAAGATGAGGCTGACTGGCTGACACGTCAGTATGAGGGACAAAACTGTAAATACCACTAAGAGTGGGTAAGAGCCGTAATTTCAACAGGAGAAATTACCCTTCATTTTACCCTCTTTTCATCCATTTACTAATCACATTTCACCCGACCGAACCCTCACTCCACGCCGTACTTTATTCGAAAAAGAACTTTTCGTTCACTGCCGGTGGTAATAATTTAAAGGAATTAGTAATATTAAACTTTATCCTTTTACCGTGAAGGATACATCCACCGGCGGATGGATAGCGTTCCCTCAACACGTGGCACCATTCCCTGATTTAACGGCCATGATTGAATCAACGGATGATTAAATCAACGGATGATTAAATCGTGGGGGATCAACGTCCTAATCTGCAGCCGCAAGAGCAGCTGCCGATCCGGTACAACTGGAAGTCCCAGGCGAGCTCACAGCAGGGGATCCCTTAGAGTTCACGGAGACTCTGAACTTGTGCGTAACGATGTGTGTGCGCCTATGCGGTAAACGGAGATTCCCTTGAGTACTTGGATCCTCCTATTAAAACAGAAGTTGGTGACGTTGTGGATACTGGAGGCGCCAAGCTCGGAGCAGGGAGGGGAGCCTTCTGGGTATGTATGTTTATTACTCCACTCCCCACTACATGACCTTATTGTTGGTTAAAAAATTTGACTATTCCGCGTATGAATGTATGCATGTACTACCTACCGTCTGAGGAAGTAGTAATATTATAATACGCGGCCCGTAAGGCCCAAGAGTGAGATTCTGATTTTTGGATACGGGGAGATTTTATGAGCTAGAATTAACAATGAATTTTAAATTATGTCGAGATTTTCTATAAGCTTAGATTATGATATTTGTATTATGCGGAGATTTTTAAGAGGCTGAGCATTAGTTATGGTTGCTGAGCATAGCATTATGTGGAGGCTGTGTAGGTAAGCATAGTTTTGTGATTTTGTGGATGTTGGAGTTCTTAGTCCGGTTGAATATCCAGTCATTAGCTTTCGAATTTGCGATTGGGACGAAGTTTGGCAAACTTGATTAAGAGTTATGATAAGATCATAAGTGATTAATTCTTGTGTAAGTTTTGCTAAGATAATTATTACTTTAATTTCATGTCATCATAGAGAAGGATTTTCATCTTTGGAGATCTTATAGAATTAAGGATGGATTTTTTATATTTAGGGGATTCGTTTTGATTTTTGCTTATGGATCGTTGGTCATGATCTTGATTTTACATATTTGAAGTAAAAGTATGAAATATCGAAGTTGTCATCTATGTAAATGAAGTGTCTTCGGTGTAGTTTTGATAAGAAGGATATTTTAAACTCAACGATTATTGGGGCGAACAATTTTGATCTTTAAAAATATTATGGATTTGAGACCAAATTTTCAATCTATGGAGATTTTAGAATTTTGTGATGGATTTTTAGTGAATCTTCGATCATGGGTATAAGTTGTATATGTTGAGATTAAAGTATGACACATAGATTGACAAAAAATGCTATATGAGGTTTTGAGATGTTTATCAACGTTTATTTTGAATTTTCCTTATGGATTATGGTTTTAAACCTACAATTATGGTCGATTGAAATTATGATGCTAATGATGATTTCAATAATATTGGTGTGGCTTTGATTTTATTGAGTAATGCCTAATTTGATGGTAAGAATTGATACTTTGGGTATTTGTTGAAATTTGATTATTAGATGATTATGGTATTAAGGTTGAGAAATGTCTTAATGGATTTTATCTTTAATATTGTATTGATGGTAAATAGCATTAAATATGTAACAAGGATATTCTCTCATATTGGTATATTTAATTTTATTGGAAAGTATTTGTCCTTAATGATAAGAGTTACAATCGTATGTATAATTAGCTTGAAGTGTGATCATTATATCTGTCCTTGGAGTGCAAAAAATTATTAGTGGTTAATGGGATTAGGCTGCTATTATGCTTTTTTATTGTGGCAAAATCTGAGTTTATTTTGAGTAGTGTTAACAGAGAATACCACTCATTAAGACATATGTTGTGTTTTGTTTGCCTGGAAGCTAACGTTGCGATCGTTGAAGGTTTTATTAGAGAAGTGGATTTTGAATGAGTATTTTGAGTTGTGAGTTTATGTTTTGTTAAGAACCATTTGTTGTATTATAAGCATAGAGGACAATTTTTATTGCCAAGCTCGGAGCAAGGAGGGTAGCCTTTTGGGTATGTAGGTTTATAACTCCACAATTCACTATATGAACTTATTGTTGGTTCAAAAATTATTGACTAGTTCAGGCATGAATATGTCCTGCCATCTAAGAAAGTAATAATATTATAATACCCGGCTTGAAAGGCGCAAGAGCGAGGTTATGAATTTTGTATATGCGAAGACTTTTTATGAGCTAGAATTATTGGTGATGGTGAGTTTTGAATTGTCTGGAGATTTTCAATAAGTTTAGATTATGATCTTTGGATCATCTGAAGAATTTTTAAGAGCTTGAGCTTAAATTATGTGTGGTGAGCATAGGATTATGTGGAGGCTATGTTGGTGAGCTTCGATTTGTGATTTTAAAATAATAATATAATACTATTTATATTAAAAGTATTTATGTTCAATAATTACAAAAATAAAATTTTAAAAGACTTTTAGTGTTAATTTCTTGAATTATTATCCTATCAATTATTAGTTGAGTTAAAAAACTCCACAAGTAGGCCTATGCACCACATGTCCTTTTAAGAACCTTGACTTTTTCATTTTTTTTTTGTTTAAAAATATACATGAGGCATAAAGAGGTTTATTTGTAAAGATTTTTAACTTTGCTGGCAATGGATGAGGAAATAGTCCTAATATCTTAATGTTCTAAAATTTTTAATTAAAATTAAGTAATTTTTATACTAAATAATTATATTTTATGTTTGTTAGAATCAAATCCGAGCTAAAAAAATTAATGCTCAAGGTTTGACTTGAGTAAAATTGTACTCACAAGTTTGATAAATAATCTTGTACATATATCGCTTTTTGAATTGGGAAAGATAATTTTCAAAATGCTGGTCTAACTTTCATTGATTAGTAATTTATATTTTGCTGATTAGTCAATTTTATATCAAATAAACATCACAAAATGCAGAAATTATTTTTTAAAAGTTGTTTTTTACTAAACATCCTAAACTTTTGGATTTCTAACGAATTGTACCATATTTGGATTTTTGTCTTTGATATGGATTTAGTTCATGTGAATTTTTGGAGATTTTGAATTTTCCATTTTGTAAGATATATTTAGTCTTACATGCTTTTGTGATTCATCTCGTAAGTATGTGATGTGGATTTGGAACGGGACTAATTTATACTATATACACCATCCGATGGCAGAATTGTGTATTGTATCCATTCGACGTTCATTCAAAACGAAGTAATATAGTACCATCACTGGTACATCTTTTTATTAATTTTGAAAGTGAAATGCTACTAAATAGCACTCCTAATACTAGTAATTAGGTACATTTTATTTCTACTAGCATCTGTCTTGGTATCCTAAGTTAACTTGGACATGGTGTTTTACTTAAATTTCTATGGCTGCCCTTGGTAAATGTTACGGTGCCTGCTACTACCTTCTTCTTGATGCCAGTACGTTTTCTTGGAAAACCTTCTTTTTGATGCCAAAGTATGAAGCAAAGTATATAGTAACTTGGGAGTATGACTATTGATGCATCGACATTTCTTTTCTTTTCTTCCATTTTAAATGGGCAGCAATCACTTAAGACAGTTGAATCTTCTTTTTTTTTTTTATCCCATGCGGATTACAAGTTTTTTTTGTTCTTGGCAGAAAACAATATATATATATATTTATATCAAGTAAATTGTGAGTTCAACTCCATCATTTTACATTGTTTGTTTTGAAAGAGATCATTTTACATTGTTGGGTTGGTCATACATGTGAATGGTTATTGCCTTCATTGTTAGTGGATCACATGGAAAACGAGTACTGAATTCAAGGCAGCAAATGTTGACGTTTTATGTACGGTACCGAGTCAAGTCGAGTCATGTCCAAATTACTATTTCTCTAACGGCGGTGAGGCTTAGTTGTGGGGTTTTGCCAATTCAAGAGTTCAAAAAGGTATAGGTTCCGTTGTCTTAAGTTGACTTTGATCTTTTTGTTAGCTTTAATGATCTTTCTTCAAAAGTAGTATTATTATGAGTAACTCTACAAGCCAATTAATCGACTGTCACCAGTTGCAGTTTTATGGAAGGCGCTTGAGTGCTTTTCTTGGTAAAATTGGTCATGAACGTGATGGATAAGCAATTGCGAAAAGTGAAAGGGAGAATGATAAGAGAGGAAGCATGGAACGGCAGGAGGCGGAAAGGATGAGAAGGGATAGGGAGGCAAGAGCTCGAGAGACATCTCGTAGCATAGCTACCGTTCCCTTTATCCAGAACACTTTGGGCCATGGAATTGAAATTACCATGCATCAACAATGTCATGCATGGAAGAAAACGGAGGCAAAGACTTTAGTGAAGAATATCACATGATTAAATCCATTTGATCCAACAAATAGGTGGCAAGAAGGGACAATGCAAGCCAATGGGGGTCGAAATCATGTTGACGAAGACGTTGGCATCAATACAAATAACAGAAGCGCAAGCCCTGATAGTGCTTCGAAGTTTGAAGTGCTTCGGAACATAAATTTCGTTTTACGGGCTTCAAGTGCTCCACATGGCATTGTAATTGGAAACAAAGAAATATTGCCGTTTGAGAATGAGTTCTTTCTCCTTTTTTCAGTTTTCTTTTATGAGCCATTATTTGGTTAAATTCATTTTTCCCATTAGCAATTTAGCAGTTTGTGTGTGTGTGTATATATATATATATATATATATGTGTGTGTGTGTGTGTGTGTGTGTGTGTGTGTGGCTGTCTGGCGGACCATGTAACTGAACAATTATCTTCTTATCTGTCCATACCTCCAGCATCATCAAATTCAAATAATTATCACGAATTGATCAAGTAAATTTAAGCAACAACGCTCTACAATGACGCTCAAGGAGAGGATTGTTGGGAAATTATTTAGTGGGCTTACATATATAAATTAATTGCACATTACAAGCTATCTATTTAGTCCACGTAGAAGTGATAAAATAAAGTTTAAGTTATTGGACTTTAGGACATCTCAATTAGTATGGACTTTGCAATGTGTAGAGATCCAATATTTTATTTTATTTTTATAATGGGCCAAAATAAAATAAAATATACTTCAAGTATAAATAGGTTATGGTCCCCAGTATAAATAGGTTATGGTCCTCAGTCTAAACATAACTTAATTCTCACAACATATCCCATCGTTAAGTGAGATACAGATTCTCTCAAAAGGTTTAGACGTGGAAGACTCTAACCTCAAGAAATCAATTCTAATGGATTCAGGTACGCTTCCGTATTAATATTTTCTTGATGATTGAACATAAGATCCTGATATGTTTATTTGTATTAATTTTCCAACAAGTGGTATCAAGATCCTATCATGTTTGATCATTGAGAATTAAAAATTATTGTGTAAAACCTTAGGGCTTTTATTCCTTATGGAATAAGGATTAAAATCATGTGAACAAGTTCCGAAATTTTGTCTCATGTTTGATGAATTTTATTTTTAAAATTTTTTAAATCCCGAAATTAAAATTTAACCAAAACAATAATATTTTATGTGTTTTAATTCAAATTGATTGATGATAATTGTTTCTTGTGACTTATATGGTTGAATCAAAGTCACAATTTCGGTATATTTTTTGTTTTGGTTGAAAGAAAACAAGAAAAAGATTGGGGGTTTTCATGGAGTTTTCTTGAATCTTTTTGATCTAATTAAACATCATTATTTGTTGTTTTGATCTATTTTTTGGCCTGGGTTTTGTAGACTAAAGGTTTAATTTCTTGATTTTGTGTTTAATTTTGCAAAATCACATAAAAAAGGGTGTCAAAAATCAAGGAGGAGTGAAACAGACCCGAATGTGTCTGTTTCAGATCCAGCCGGGTCGGGTGGAAGATGATGATCAGTCCCACCTGGGACGTTCCCCACGCGTGGCAGTGGCGTGTGGTACCTACGTGCCGGCATCCTGTGGCCATATGGCCACCGAATTCCCTAGTCCAGAATATTTTATTATTTTAAAATTTTTGGTGATTTTTCTAGAATTTTTTGAAATTATTAAATATTTATTATTTAATATTCATTGTAATTTCGAAGCTCTGATATATTATGCATGTATTTTCTGAAATTTTTTATTTCATGATAAAATATTTCATGATAATTTGAGTTGATTGACAATACTCACTCTCCCTATTGATGTGAATTAGTTTGTGTACTCTCAATATTTTGTATATGTGCATAATATGTTAAAAATAAATAAAAATTCAAAATAAATTAAATTAATATAAAATGCCACCAAAGTGACATCTTTTATGTTAATTTATTTATTTTGAAAATTAAGGTTGTCATTTAAGAATTTAAATGACTGTGTTTTTAATCCCTGCAAAAAATAATCGGCCCAAAGGAAGGTTATTTTTTGGCTGGATTACAAACGCAATAAGATAGTAAATATGTGATAAAATTATTTTTTACCATGCATGCAATATGTCGGCCCAAAGGAAGGCATGTTGTTGGTAAGGATTTGGCTATCAATATTTACTAATAAAGTTTAAGAGTACCGCTTACAAATTAAAATTTCTGTCCAAAGACTAAATTTTAATGTTGTGCTTGGTATCTTATTATCATCATCATCAGAGCCTTTATCCCAATAGATTGGAGTAGGCTATATGAACTAATATCTAAAATCACGTTAGATCGTCCATATGTATTCTTTGCCTCCATAGATTCCTATTCAAGGTCATTTGCTCATATAATTCTAAAACCCCCATGTCGTTCCAAACTATTTCTTTCCAAGTCTTTTTCGGTCTTCCTCTAGTCTTAACCCTTCTCTCAACATCCATAGCCTCTATTCTCCTAACTGGAGCATCTATAGGTCTACGTCTTACATGTCCAAACCAACGTAAACGATTTTCACGTTATTGTGCTTGGTATCTTATATGGCCTAAAATTATTATTTGTTAATTGTGAGTTTATTATTGTTGTTTTTCTGTTTACAGTAAATGTTTCTTCTATATCTGCCAATCTAAACAACATCCCGATGCTTAACGGTACTAACTTTCAGAAATGGAAGGAGCATGTTACTGTTGTGCTTGGATGTATGGATCTAGACTATGCGATCAGGTCTGATAAACCTCCCGCCCCTGCTGATAATAGTACAGCTACGGAAAGGGCACTTTATGAAAAATGGGAGCGTTCAAACCGCATGAGTCTGATGATCATGAAGCACTCAATTCCGGATGCCATCAGAGGCACAATGCCTGAAGAAGAAAATGCTAAGAGTTTCCTACAATGAATTGCAGACAGGTTCACTGCAAATGAAAAAGTCGAAACAAGCACCATCCTGTCTAAGCTTGTTTCAATGCGGTATAGCGGTAAAGGAAACATAAGGGAATATGTTATGGAAATGTCTAATCTTGTTACAAGACTAAAGGCACTAAAGTTAGAGTTGTCTGAGGACATTCTCGTGCACTTGGTCTTAATATCTCTTCCTGCACAATTTAGTCCTTTTAAAATAAGTTATAACACTCAAAAGGAGAAATGGACTCTTAATGAGCTCATTGCTCAGTGTGTGCAAGAGGAAGAGAGGTTGAAACAAGAGAAGATAGAAAGTGCTCACTTAGCATCTTCTTCCAATGACATTGCTGCCAACAAAAAGAGAAAAAGGAACACAGGAAAAGGCACTGCAAATACTGGAACTTCACAGCCTAAGGGGCAACAGAAACAAGATAAGGTGATCACTTGTTTCTTTTGCCGTAAAGGTGGTTATGTGAAGAATGATTGTTCCAAGTATGCTAAATGGCTTGCCAAAAAGGGTAAACTTCTCAACTTTGTTTGTTCTAAAGTTAATTTCGCTTTAGTACCCAATCACACTTGGTGGATAGATACAGGTGCAACTACTCACATAAGTGTGACTATGCAGGGTTGTCTAAGGAGGAGAAAGCCAACTGACGCTGAAAGATTCATCTACGTAGGAAATGGCGAAAGAGCTCCTGTTGAGGCTGTTTGTTTATTTAGATTAAAGTTAGAATCTGGTTGCTATTTAGATTTGAAAGAGACTTTTTATGTACCTGTTGGCTCTATAGGCTATACCGAGAGGGGGGTGAATCGGTTTTTCACTAACCTTAGGTTCGTTTTTCAGTTTCTCTAAATTCTCTAGCCTATATTGATATTTTCTAAGTTCTCTAGGCTACTCAATTATGCAATATAAATTCAATGCAATAAACACAAATATAATTGCAAATAAGTAAAGAGAGTAAGGATAGAGAAATGTACGCAAGCGATTTATAGAGGTTCGGCAACCTTGCCTACGTCCTCTACCTTGAGACGCTCCCAAGGATTTTCCCAAAATTCACTAACTTGAATTTATGTTACACTCCCTCTTTTCAAGGATCAAGAGAAACCTCTCTCTTTTTCTAGGCTCAAGAGCAATCTCCCTCTTTTTCTTAGGCTAAAGAGTAACCTCCCTCTTTTTCTTAGGCTAAAGAGAAGCCTCCCCTTTTACAAGGATTGAATGTGTTTACAATTGTGTAATCAAATAAGGGCCTCTCGATAGGCAAGTGATTACAATGTTTAAGCACAAGGAAAAAGTCTATACAAGATTTGTGCTATTCTATACAAAGAATACGAGAATGATGGAAGATGAAGACTTTGTAGCTCTTGATTTGTTGTTGAAGCTTGAGGATTTGAGGAAAATGAGTATTGGAGTTGATTGAGTAGTTCCTCTTCGTTTCTTTAGCTTCTAAGCCTCTATTTATAGTCCCTTGGATGTATTCTAGCCGTTGGGTGGAGCCAAATCTCGAATATTACCGTTGTCTTACAAAAACTAGCCGTTATAGACTATTTTCGGGCAAAGGGATCGATCCTGCTACAGTGGGGATCGATCCCTTTTGTCCAGAATCTTGATTCTGGGCTTCAGGGACCTTGGGAAGACTTTCTGCCAAGAAGGGATCGATCCTGCTACAGTGGGGATCGATCCTTTTCTTCCAGAGGGCATTTTTCCTGCACTTTTGGGTTAGAAATGATATGACCTTTGATCCTAATTCAACCCAAAATGTTTATAAGCTTTAAGGGAGTTTTTCTTGACTTTCTCAAATGAAAATATTGTCCAAAAACTTATAAGTAATTTTCTAAACTTATATTCAATAATTCTTGAGAAAATTACTTAATATTCAAAACCATTTTATAAAGTATTAAGACCAATAAGAATGTATCATTAAATGATGGTCTTAATGTTTGATATAAACACTTGAAAATGGATTGAGAGAATCATGTGTGATGAGGCAAATTTACAATGTGAATTAAAACATTAAAGCTTACTTAAGTTTTTGTCATTTCAAAATATATATGGCAATTTAACGCTAACAATCTCCCCCTTTTTGATATGACAAAACTTAATGTAAATTTGCTTTGAAAATTCTTTCATAAAATACTCCCCCTCAAATAAAGCAGGATTTTATAAAGCTCCCCCTTAATATAAGCATGGGTTTTGAAAATGAATTTTCCCTCATTATCTCTCCCCCTTAATATCCTTCCCTTTTAATATCTATCTCTCCCCCTTTTTGTTATAGCAAAAAGAAGGAAAACTAAGAAAAAATATGCTCCCCCTAAAATTATGGTTATGTGAGAAGAGATAAAAATGATCCATCCAACAAGAAACATGTTAGTACATGGGACTCATAGCACAAATAAATAAGTCAATATTCACAAAGAGTATGAAATATTCAGGCAATGAATATGACTTATGATCCTATACCAATTGTTTAGAAATAATTTTGATACCAATTGTTGATAAGTAATTTTGCAAAAAGGTTCCAATTGGTAAGAAATTAAGCAAGCACCTAAGTATATCAATTGTTCTCTAAGGTCCAACTAAGGTGCATGGTAATACATCATGATTATGAGCTAAAATTAGATGACATATCATATGCATGAGCTCAAAAATCATGTTCAAGCAAGAGTGTGCATAGAATCAAAACATATAGCAATTAACTTCAAATTCTAGCACACAAGAGTTTCATGCAAAAATATCCTAAATGAATTCTTCTCTATTTGTCATTTTAAACTAAAGAGTATGAGAAGAATTGTCAATTTAAAGCTCATACCAATTGACATTGACAATTTAGATTTGGCTTACCAATTATTGAAAATATGGTTGCCAATGATACTAATTGTTATTTCAATCTAAATACCAATTGTTACTAATGGTTGACTTAGGCATTTTGCATGAATCCAATATCTATGTGTAGTGTGTTCATGTTAAGAAAATAATCATTCTAAATATGTAAGAACACAATCACACATCATCAAATATGCATATGGATTAATTAAACATAAGCATACAATCATAAAGTATTAATCCATATTCATATTCACAAAGTTATACCATATGGAAGATTCAAACAATAAAGGTATTCAAGCAAACACATTTTCTTCAATGGTTTTAAGTACAAAAATCCTATGCTCATTTTCCAATTCAAGTCCTTAACCAATTATGAGCAAGGAAAGATTCAACATTACCATTTTAATCAATTATGAGACATATCCCTAGTTGTTATCATCATTTAACGTTCTAGAGGGTATTTGCTATTTTAACTAAAATGGTTTCACCTAAGTGAATCAATATTATCAAGCTAAAATATATTTTATCATTAAAATCCATAAACTATGAGTGAGGTTAAGCACATAATATCATGAAAACAACTATTCTCATCTCATAGGCATGATTATTGATTCAACTCAAGCAAGCATGTAAGTTCAACATTAAAACAATCAAGGATAAATGCATGGATATCAACCATCATACATTTGTTCAAGTTTGCATTTATCTTTGAATGTTGGTGTTGTCATTAAAGCCTAAGTTCTTTAATAATTTGGCCATAAAAATATAAGTTCATGGATGATAAAGTTTCATGCATTTGAACATTTAGGATCCATTTACCATCACAAATTATAGGCCAACAACCATTACCAATTGTTGAATTTACATTTGAAATCAATCCACTAGATATATAATTATCATGAAACCTAGTGTGGAATTGATAAGTCAAGCTAAGAGACATAATCCTATAGGCATGCTTGACTAAGATGAACAAAAAAATATGAAGAATACTCATTATGCATAAGTTCATCAAATTCTCAAGTATATCCATAAATTCTTGAAATATTTCTCAAAATTATGTTTAAGCATTCATTGAAAGTATGTTTCAAGATTATTTCAAGATTTATGCAAATCATGAGTGTTTTAACAAGAAAAATGATTTTGCACTTGTGAGCTCAAGAAAAATGGTATTGATTGTTGAAAGTGATACCATTTGTTGGAAATGATATTAATTGATGAAGTTGAGGCATGATATCAATGAAAAATGAATTTTCATACATTAAAGATCATCAAAAAGAAGTTAAAACAATAAATTTTAAGTTGAGAGGAGAGAAAATATCAAAACAATGAAAAGTTCTTCTCAATTTTGTTTGAAAACATGCAGGAGTGCCTTTTCTGGCCTGGGGGGATCGATCCCTTTAGGAGGGGGATCGATCCCTCATAGTTTCCTGCAGATTCTGCAGTAGTTTTGACAGAAAATTCAATTGTGAGGTACCAAAACTCCGTTTTTGAGTAATTTAATTCCAAGTAAAGGTTTAAACATTTGTAAAACATGATTTTGGACTTGTATGAATGAAAAACATGAATGAAAAACCATTTAACAATAGATTTTGCAATTTTGGTAGGATTTTCACCAATAAAAGCATTTTTGGCCTCATAGGAGGTCATTTTGAGATTTAAGCATATTTTGACCAAACCAATACATTGAATTACATAAATATGTCAAAACAAACTTGTTCACATAAATTTTAAGCATATATATCATTAAAGCATATATCTTGTGAACAACATGCCATGATTTCCAATATACAAGTTCTTCATTAATGCTCATGACATGGCATTTTGCATATATGACATATTTGACTTCTTTTGAGCAACTAAATATATTATCTAGACATATCAAACTTGCTCAAGATGGAGAAAACCAAAAATCATTTCAAATTCACTAAACATGCCTTTCATTTAATGTATCAAGAACAATTCATCAAGCACTCAACAATCATTTATTATGCTTTTTGCTCAATCACAATGCATCATTAATCATTAACCAATTTTCTCATCAAAGCATAACTAATCAAATAAAAAGTTTAAGGTGTAAGGAATTAAGCTTACAAAACTCCTTTGCTAAAGAATGCTTTTCCTTGACTAGAATCCACCTTGTGCCATCCTTTAAAAAATTGTTGTGATGGATCCTCAAGCTTTTTCTTTTTCTCATTGGCACAAGCAATCTCCATAGAGGTGTATAGAGCATTCAAACTCCATTGTTTCTTTGTAACTCCATGCTCTATCACTCCTACAACAAACACATTCATGCATGTTTTGGTACCCAAATTTTCTTGGGTCCATGAGAGTTAGTGCAAATAATTTTTGATCCTTTTGGAATCCATTTCAAGCACAATTCATCATTATTTATTGCATGCTTTGGCATCCACATCTTCTTAACTACTCTTCCTCTAAATGTAGTTTTTCTATATGTGCATGCTTGTGAAGAGTGTCCTAGTCTATTGCATAGTGAGCATGTGAGAGATGTATCATGCATAGAATTTTTGCTCACTAAGAAATTCCTAAGATGAGTTTCTTTATGTATTTCATTATATCCTAGCCCATCTTTGTCAAAGAAAGCTCTTTGGGTCTCTAACATATGATCTAGCTTTTGTTAACCCATATAAAACCTAGTAAATGAGTTGTGCAAATTTGTATTCTTTTCATTCAACTCATTTATTTCTAAGTTAGCCTCTTCTATTTTCTTTTCAAATTCTAGCTTAGCCTTTGTCAAGGCTTCATTTTCTATTTTTAATTTAGCAATGATTTTCTTATATTTGGAGTTCATGCATTGAAATTCATTTGCTAAATCATTAAAGGCATTTTGTAACTCATCAAATGTAAAGTCATTATTTTCACTAGAGCTACTACTAGCCTCATCATCACTAATAGCCATAAAGCATGAGTAGGCTACCTCATCATCTACGTTTTCCTCATCGGAGCTATCACTATCGCTCTATGCAGCCACAAATGCTTTCTTCCTAGGTTTCCTATCCTTTTCTTTCCTAAGTACGGGGCAATCTAGCTTAGTGTGACCCGGTTCATTACATTCATAACACACTAAGGGGTCTTTTTCTCTCTTACTAGATTCTCCTCTTATTACCCCTCTACTTTGGTGCCTCCTATCATTCTCTCTCTCTTTCATTCTCATAAATCTATTAAATCTTATGGCAAACATTGCCATTTCTTTTTCTTCCTCATTTCCACTCTCATCACTATCATCTTCAATGACCTCATGAGTGGAAGACCTAAGTGCTATCCCTATTTTCTTTGAAGGCACTTCATTTCTTTTCAATTTCATCTCATATGTAAGTAGGGAGCCCATAAGTTCATCTAGAGACAAGGTGTTAGGATCCTTAGATTCTTCTATAGCAGTCACCTTTGCCTCCCAAGATTTTGGCAAGCTATTCAAGATTTTCTTGACCATTTCTACATTGGAATAGCTCTTGCCTAATGCCTTAAGTCCATTAATTATATCATTAAATCTAGTGAATATTTCGCTAATGGACTCATTTTCTTTCATCCTAAATAGCTCATAATCATGTGTGAGCATTCCTACTTTGGTTTCTCTAGCTTGATTGGTCTCTTCATGTGTGATGGCTAATTTGTCCCATATTTGCTTGGCATTCTCACATAATGATACTCTATTATACTCATTGGGACCTAAAGCATAAAAGAGGGTGTGCATAGCCTTGGCATTCATTTGTGCCAATCTCATGTCATTTGTGTCCCACTCATCCTCATCCTTAGGGGCATCTTTTCTATCTACTTTCTTCATGAGAATTCTAGGACCATTCACTATAATTCTCCACACTTCATAATCATTTGATTGTACAAATAACATCATTCTAGTTTTCCAATATGAATAATTTTCACCATTGAAGAGTGGAGGTCTAACTAATGATTGTCCCTCTTCTCCTAGGGGTGTGCCTACATTCAAGTGAGCCATTTATGATCGTTTTGCTCGATAGAGGTTAGTCTAAATCAATCACGAGCCCAAGCTCTGATACCAATTGTTGGCTCTATAGGCTATACCGAGAGGGGAGGTGAATCGGTTTTTCACTAACCTTAGGTTCGTTTTTCAGTTTCTCTAAATTCTCTAGCCTATATTGATATTTTCTAAGTTCTCTAGGCTACTCAATTATGCAATATAAATTCAATGCAATAAACACAAATATAATTGCAAATAAGTAAAGAGAGTAAGGATAGAGAAATGTACGCAAGCGATTTATAGAGGTTCGGCAACCTTGCCTACGTCCTCTACCTTGAGACGCTCCCAAGGATTTTCCCAAAATTCACTAACTTGAATTTATGTTACACTCCCTCTTTTCAAGGATCAAGAGAAACCTCTCTCTTTTTCTAGGCTCAAGAGCAATCTCCCTCTTTTTCTTAGGCTAAAGAGTAACCTCCCTCTTTTTCTTAGGCTAAAGAGAAGCCTCCCCTTTTACAAGGATTGAATGTGTTTACAATTGTGTAATCAAATAAGGGCCTCTCGATAGGCAAGTGATTACAATGTTTAAGCACAAGGAAAAAGTCTATACAAGATTTGTGCTATTCTATACAAAGAATACGAGAATGATGGAAGATGAAGACTTTGTAGCTCTTGATTTGTTGTTGAAGCTTGAGGATTTGAGGAAAATGAGTATTGGAGTTGATTGAGTAGTTCCTCTTCGTTTCTTTAGCTTCTAAGCCTCTATTTATAGTCCCTTGGATGTATTCTAGCCGTTGGGTGGAGCCAAATCTCGAATATTACCGTTGTCTTACAAAAACTAGCCGTTATAGACTATTTTCGGGCAAAGGGATCGATCCTGCTACAGTGGGGATCGATCCCTTTTGTCCAGAATCTTGATTCTGGGCTTCAGGGACCTTGGGAAGACTTTCTGCCAAGAAGGGATCGATCCTGCTACAGTGGGGATCGATCCTTTTCTTCCAGAGGGCATTTTTCCTGCACTTTTGGGTTAGAAATGATATGACCTTTGATCCTAATTCAACCCAAAATGTTTATAAGCTTTAAGGGAGTTTTTCTTGACTTTCTCAAATGAAAATATTGTCCAAAAACTTATAAGTAATTTTCTAAACTTATATTCAATAATTCTTGAGAAAATTACTTAATATTCAAAACCATTTTATAAAGTATTAAGACCAATAAGAATGTATCATTAAATGATGGTCTGATAGGATGATATTTTGTGAATTTTATATGTGCTAATATATTTTCTTTATTGATGTTTTATGCCTAAAAGAGCTTACTAATGTTTATTTTATGTTTTAGGTATTAAATATCAAAGTTGGAATTAAAAGAAGCTAAAAAGAGCAAAGTGCAGTATTTTCTGTCCAGCTTGAAAGATTGACGTTTTTGACCAATTTAACAACCTGATCTCAAGAAGTGGCCTTCATAGAAGTTGTAGAGGACTTCTCAAGGTTTCCAGAATGTCCAAGATCGCAAAAATCGGAGTTCATTTGGTGGGTCAAACGTCTGGACAAAATCAGTACGAAATTCTGGACAGAAAAACGAGATTGAGAAGAAATTCCAACAAAGCAAGTTCAAGACCAGATTTTGTTGAGACAAGATAATTTCTTAATTTTATTTTGTCTTAGATCTGTAATTAATTAATAAAAATAGGCCTTAGGAATTTTACTTAGAAAATAATTGTAAAAAGATGATGAGATAAAGGTAAGAGTTTGACTAGTCAAATTACTTGTTTCCCAAGTAAACTCTTATCTGAATCCCACATTGCTTAGGAAAGTCTTTTAAACTCTTCCTTAGGCCTATATAAAGAGCACAAGGCTCTCATAAACAGTAATCCCTCAAATCCCTCTTATCCCTCACATCCCTCTCCTCCCTTTTCTCTTTTAGTCTTGTAGGATTTTCTTTAGGGTTTTTAATAAAATTTTATTTTTTCTTTATTTTTAATTAGTTGCTGATTTCTTTATTATTTTTAATTCTGATTTTGTTTTCTTTATTTAAATTAATATTGTTTGTGTGTTCTTGCTGCTAGTTTATAATCTTGATTATTAATTCTGATTTTATATTATTAAAGATTGCTTCTTTGATTGTTTCTTGCATGATATTTGTAATCTTTATAATATTAAACTTGAATTTTATGATCTTGAATATGTCTAGTGAGTAGTTTTCTTATTCAGTTATGAGGTAAATTAATTATTCTTGGGAAAAGCATGTTATGAGATTCTTGAACCTATTATATAATTGTTGATTAAGTATCCAAGATTCTCTGAGCACATTATAATGATTGTTTGTTTGATTAGATAGGGTGCACACTATTTAGTTAAACTAAATAATCTACCGCCAGATTAAAAACATAAGTCCGTAATTGCTTGTGGAGTTAATCACTAGGGATGGAGGAGAATTAAGGTTTAGATTAAATGAACCGAGCTTATGTGTTTGTTATCTAATGTCAACCCATATCTTTCTTGTTGTTAATGCTGCTACAACTTATATCTAGAGAGCTTGTTCTAGGTAGGTTAAGTAGTTAGAGATTAGTTAAAGAGCTTGTTTTAACTAACGACTCAGTAAGGAAAGATGGTGTAACAGAGCTTGTTGTTATGCTACGGTTGACTATTTAATTGACAGTGATATTTTGTAATCAATGATCAACATCAAAATCCAAGAATGATTGATTGTCTCATAACTGAAGCTTTTTGCTATTTGTTTTTTTTTATATTTAATAATTCTTGTTTTCTTTATTTTAGACATAGCTTACAAAACCCCCCAGATTTTCTTCTTCTTTCCCCAAATCCTGAAATTAGATTTTTAATTTAATAATTAATTTAAATAATTCAGTCTCTGTGGGTTCGACCCTTGCTCCGCTATCTATATAGTAGAGTTAGGAAATTTTATTTTTGGTGACTGACGACACTCATCATGGTCTTAATGTTTGATATAAACACTTGAAAATGGATTGAGAGAATCATGTGTGATGAGGCAAATTTACAATGTGAATTAAAACATTAAAGCTTACTTAAGTTTTTGTCATTTCAAAATATATATGGCAATTTAACGCTAATAGTACCGTATTTAGACGAAATTTGATTTCTATTTCTTTTTTGGACAAATCAGGATATTCTTGTTCATTTGGAAATGGAAAATTTAGTCTTTTCCAGTATTCAAATCTTATTAGCATAGGTTCTTTAGTTGATAATCTATATAAATTAGATCTTCATGCCTCACACATTAATGAATCCTTGCATATAAATAATTGTGGTACAAAGCGCAAATTAATTAATGAGAATTCTTCCATGTTATGGCACAGGCGTTTAGCATATATTTCTGAACAAAGAATAAAGAGGCTTGTGTCAGAAGGAATTCTTGATTCCCTTGATTTTTCAGATTTCAAAATCTGTGTTGAATGTATTAAGGGAAAACAAACAAATATCAAGAAAACTGGTGCTAACAGGAGTTTAAACGTCTTGGATTTAATTCATACTGATATTTGTGATCCATTCCCTATAGCTTCTTGGAATGGTCAATAGTATTTATTATTTTCATAGACGATTATTCTCGTTATGGGTACCTATACTTGATTCATGAGAAGTCTCAGGCATTGGACGTTTTCAAAACCTATAAAGCTGAAGTTGAAAATCAACTTGGTAGGAAAATTAAAGCCGTTAAATCTGACCGTGGAGGTGAATATTACGGTAGATACGACGGATCAGGTTAACAACGTCCAGGCCCTTTTGCAAAGTATTTAGCAGAATGTGGCATCGTGGTGTAGCTGAGAGACGAAATCGGACCCTAAAGGACATGGTTAGAAGTATGATTAGTCCTTCTTCTTTGCCAAACTCACTTTGGGGAGAAGCCTTAAAGACTGCAGTGTACATTCTTAATCGAGTTCCAAGCAAAGCAGTAGCTAAAACCCTATATGAATTATGGACAGGAAAGAAGCCTATTATTAGGCACTTACATATTTGGGGTTGTCCAGCTGAGGCTAGGCCATACAAGCCTAACGAAAGGAAATTGGACTCAAGAACAATAAGTTGCTATTTTGTTGGATACTCAGAAAGATCGAGGGGTTTCAAGTTTTATGATCCCTCAAATAGATCCTTTTTTGAAACAGGGAATGCTAAATTTATTGAGGATGTTATATATGATGAGGGTGCCAAACTTAGGAATTTTGTCTTTGAGGAAGAACATGTTACAGTTCCTACAGTTGCAATTAAGAATGATCAGACAATTATGTCTGACATTATTCAAGATGCAAATCCGGACTTTCAAGACACTCCTGGGTTACCACCTAATCATATTGAAGAGCAACAACAACCTCAATTGGAAGTGCCATTAAGGAGATCCTCGAGAGAGAGGAGATCGGCGATTCCGGATGATTATATCGTTTATCTCCAAGAACACGAGTTTGATATAGGACTAGAAGATGATCCAAAATCTTTTAGTGAAGCCAAACAAGGAGTTCACTCTCATAAATGGATTGAGGCCATGAAAGATGAGATGAAATCAATGGAGGATAATGACCTTTGGGATCTTGTCGAATTACCTAAAGGAGCGAAACCAATTGGTTGTAAATGGATTTTCAAAACCAAGAGGGATTCAAAAGGCAATATCGAAAGATATAAAGCACGTCTAGTTGCCAAAGGTTTCACTCAAAAGGGAGGCATTGATTATAAAGAGACTTTCTCTCCTGTTTCATCGAAAGACTCATTTAGAATCATTATGGCACTTGTAGCTCATTATGATTTGGAGCTACATTAGATGGATGTAAAGACAGCTTTTCTCAATGGTAACATTGAAGAAACAATTTATATGGAGCAACCAGAAAATTTCGTTTTGGATGAATTGAAACATTTGGTGTGCAAATTAAAGAAATCCATCTATGGTTTAAAACAAGCATCCCGTCAATGGTATCGAAAATTTGATCAAGTGATCACTTCTTTTGGTTTTAAGGAGAACACTGTTGATCAATGTATTTATCACAAGATCAGTGGGAGCAAGTTTATTCTTCTGGTGTTATATGTCGATGATATTCTGCTAGCAAGTAGTGATATAGGTTTATTGCATGAAACCAAGAGATTTCTTTCAAATAAATTTAAGATGAAAGATCTTGGGAATGCATCTTTTATGTTGGCTAAAGATTACATGCTCACATATCGGAGGTCAGATCATTTAGAGATCGTTGGGTATTCAGACTCCGATTTTGCTGGTTGCCTTGATAGCAGAAGATCTACTTCTGGTTATGTTTTCATGTTAGCTGGAGGAGCTGTGTCTTGGAAGAGTGTAAAGCAGTCACTCATAGCTTCTTCCACCATGGAAGCAAAGTTTATAGCTTGCTATGAGGCATCGAACCAGGCAATATGGTTGCGAAATTTTATTACTGGGCTATGCGTTGTCGAGGGCATTGAAGATTTATTATGATAATAAAGCCGCAGAATTATACTCTAAGAACAACAGAAGCTCGTCGAAGTCAAAGCATATTGACATCAAGTTTCTTGTTGTTAAGGAGAGAGTTCAGAGTTTTCAGATATATATTGAATATGTCAATATGAACTCCATGATTGCGGATCCGCTTACTAAGGTTGTACCACCTAAGATGTTTCATGAGCATGTAGCTCGTATGGGTGTGGTCCACTTTGATGCTATGCTTGTATAGTGGGAGTTTGTTTCATTTATATTCATTTGTTATTGAGACATTTTTCTGATCAGAATAAAGTATTGTTGTTATTACTGAAACTCTGAAATAAAGTATTATTCTTTCAAATTGCAGTTGAGCATAAAGTTTTGAAAGTAGGACCAGTTGGAAATAGACATTTTTAAGGGATCACGTTGCATGTAATTTCCATGCTACACATCCATACTTGATCTATGTCGTTGATTATATTAATATACGTGACCATTGATGGGTCTAGTTACGGAATATATGTAACGAAGATCGCTTTGATCCTATGTTAGTATGATTGATGGACCAGATTGTTTAGAGATGTTGCCTTGTGATGATAGCAAGTTTAGAGCTCTTAAAGTTATTTTAAAATGTACAATTATCAAGTGACATATGTGGTCCAAGTGGGAGATTGTTAGGAAATTATTTAGTGGGCCTACATATATCAATTAATTGCACATAACAAGCTATCAATTTAGTACATTTAGAAGTGATCAAATAAAGTTTAAGTTATTGGACTTTAAGACATCTCAATTAGTTTGGGCTTTGCAATGTGTAGAAACCCAATATTTTATTTTATTTTCATGATGAGCCAAAATAAAATAAAATAAAATATACTTCAAGTATAAATAGGTTATGGTCCCTAATTTAAACATAACTTAATTCTCACAACATATCTCATCGTTGAGTGAGATACAGATTCTCTAAAAAAATTTAGACGTGGAAGAGTAGAAGACTCTAACCTCAAGAAATCAATTCCAATGGATTCAAACGCTTTCGTATAAATCTTTTCTTGATGATTGAACATAAAATATTGATATATTTATTTGTATTTATTTTTTAACAAGGACCTTCAGCATCATCAAATTCAAATAATTATCACGAATGGATCAAGTAAATTTAAGCAACGAATTGGTTTACGGATTGATTGAAAGTGGCCGGCAGCTGCATGTCCGCCTCTGCTCCTCTCCTGACACTCAAGTGGGAGCCACGCTAATACATCGTACGCATCGCCTTGCCACCTGGTTTTACCTTTTCAGCACTATAAATGTTGACACCTGCCAAGTGCTCTCCTTCATATCCTCTTGATTACAATTTATTTTTATCGCAACGTAATTAACTCTCAAAATTGTCTGCGTCAGCGTGCCACAGGCGATCGAGCAAGGAGAAAGAGATGGAACGTGGAGGTTTCCATGGTTACAGAAAGCTCCCCGACAATACCTCTGCCTCTGGTAAAGTATAACATGTATATACACAAACGCACACAAAATTAAAGCTTGAGAAAATGGTGACAAATTACTGCTGAATGCTAACTCTTCTTGGATGTTTTCTGATTTTATCAACATGATGCAATGTATCATTATAATGTATTCTTTTGAGATTATTCTACCCTCATTCATGTTTCCTGACCTTAAGTTCGCTGGTATTTGGATTTTCTGTTGCATGCAAATGAAACTATGGTTTCTGTCTCTGTCCTGGATTTGCCACCAGTCCATCAGAATTAACTCTTTAATGCTCAGATATCTATCGATATTTGCAGAAGGTCACTTCAGCTTTCTTTTTGTTGTTATACTATACTTTGATAGGTTATGACACCATAGAGTTTGCCCTCCCTTTCTCATGTACTTTTGAATGGTCAATATGTATAACGATATCCTGAGAATGCCAATCCTTGCCCATTACCCCTACTTCTTCCCCTTAATTTTCAGCAACATGCCAATGTTCGATTTTCTGTTTGGAAACTAATGTTTAATTTATTTAGTTCCATTGTGACATGCACACAGTACTTTCTTTCTGCTCTCTCCCTCTGTTTTTCCCATGTTCAATATATGGACAGACAGATAAGTATCCTGGTGAAAGCTAAGTTTTGCGCCGGCATATACTTACATATGAGTTGAATTTGAATAATGTGGTAAAAGTTCACCTCACCATTGTTGAGTTCTTTCCCTTCTTCCTTGGTCCTCCGATAACTTGAATATTGGGCGTGCAAAAAGTTCTTGCTCCATTTATTAGTGTGCTTTAGACATTAGTGGTTTGGTCATTGGCGGTCAATACTGAAGATGATGGAGATTAAGTTGAAGACACAAGCATGTGTACAAGTGGCATGCAATACTTACCCCAAGTAACAAGTGGCATCCATGCATTCTCTGGCATTAGGATTCAGTTCCCCACTGTTTCTTCTATTCACGTTCTAACCTCCATCTCTTTGTCTTAACAAAGGAAGAGAGCAAGACTGTTTCAAATTTTGAAAAGTCATCAAACTTTTCAGTTCAACCAAGTTCTAGACGGGCCTTTTGCGTGCGTAACTGCGCATGTTAGACTGAATAAACGGACAAGACTAAACTTAGGTCGTTTTGAAAATGTCTGGTCATTTTCTATATTAATTTATCGTTATACGTAGCTAGTCACTTAGAGGTCTAGCTGCAGCGCCTGTTGATGTTTTGAGCAAGGCTTCCGGTCTCCGACTAACGAGCTCGTAATCGTAGCTTTCCACGGAGAAAAAGGGTCCACCTTAGGGCATCGGTATAGGCAATTGGGCATGTAGTTAAACCAAAAATTAAACTCATTGGGACGGATCATGACACGTGGTTGCGAAGAACAGGTCAGTTGCGTGCTTGTTCAAATGTTACATATTTTTCTCAGGCCCAAAAGTAACACTTAAACCCTTTCCTAATTCTTCCGTAGTCCCAAATCAAACTGTGGTGTTTTCTTGCACTTGCATTAACCGATTTTTTAAATCTTATATGCCAGTATTAAAGATTTATTTAGCAACATTTGTTTTTACTTTATGGAAATCGAATTTCGAACTTAATCTGTTCTAGATTAGCCTTGGATGTTATTTCTATACGTTTATCACAGTGTAAATTTTTTAGCATCATTTTCGATGGAATCGTAACTAAAAAGAATTGCATTTACTAACAGAACTTTGTAGTACAACTATAACTGCTACATGTGAAAAATAGAAGCACAAGAGGCTATATAAATAATAGTACCATTTTTTAAGTTTTAGAGCATATAAAAAAATCTTGCCAGTAGTTTTTTTTTTTTTTTTTTAATGTTTTTTAAACAAGTTGGTGCAACAGGCATTACTGTTTATTAATCCAGGATTGAAGGTGCCAGAGATCAACATTAGAATGAATGAAGCCAACCATAGAAACAACCACTCAAGCTCTGATGACAATGAGTGTAGTGTGAGAGAACAAGACCGCTTCATGCCAATTGCTAACGTTATCAGGATCATGCGCAAGATCCTCCCTCCACATGCCAAAATCTCTGACGATGCCAAGGAAACCATCCAAGAATGTGTGTCGGAGTACATCAGCTTCATCACAGGCGAAGCCAATGAGCGCTGCCAACGTGAGCAACGCAAGACTATCACTGCTGAAGATGTGCTGTGGGCGATGAGCAAGCTAGGGTTTGATGACTACATCGAACCCTTGACAGTGTACCTCCACCGCTACCGCGAACTGGAGGGTGATCGTGGTTCGATCAGAGGTGAGCCCCTGGTGAAGAGAGCAGTTGATTATGGAGCTCTAGGCGTCTCCGCTTTTGCACCTGCCTTTCACGTGGGGCATCCCCGTGGCGGTGGAGCCATTGGAGGATATCTCAAGGATGCATCCAATGCTGGCTCATCACAGGCTGCAGTGGCAAATGGGGAACCATGTCCGTATCGCCAGCGTAAATGAGGGTGCAGCAATAATAAGGATTAAGGAATGCTTGCTGGTGTAACCAAAAAAAAAAAGGAATGCTTGCTGGGCTAAATATGTGACGCTAGCTAGTTAATTTACTCAGTGAACCTTTTCATGTTGTCTTGCAGCCGTTGCTGAAACACAGCTGCAGCGACCCTCTGCCTCATTTGCATATTTAAGGCTTTTTTAATTATGCTTAGACTACAATTGATATGATCAATATGCTCTTTCAAAACTTTCCGACTAATTCTTATCTTTATATATGTTAAAATCCAAGTCTCTTTCGTTACTTGTGAATTAAACTAAAGAAACTACTACATAAGCATCAGCTAAATGGATACTTCAATAATCAATTTTTAAGTTAATTATGGCTATTGGTAGCTTTTTAGCACACAATGAATGTGGATGGAAGAGAGAAAATAGAAATATATATAGTCGTTGGTATGTGCATGAAATCCACATAATTTAATTAAAAAAATAAAAGATGGGAACTAATTGTTAATTTACATGTATATATAATATGGGATTTATATAGGCTTAATAGCCAAATAGACCCTCAACTTTTAGTATAAAATGAATTAAACCTTCAACGTTTTATCGCGTGAAAATCAGTCCATAAACTTTTATTTCATTGTAAATAAACCCTCAACCTTTTAAAATTATGTAATTAAGTCCAAACCTGTTAAATGACACTAACTTCCGTTAGTATTGCACACGTGGCATGCCACGTAGCAGCCAACTAAGTTATCTACGTCAGCTTTCACGTTAGATGTCCAAACAGCAGTTAGTGTCATCTAACAGATTTAGACTTAATTACATAATTTTAAAAGGTTGAGGGTTTATTTATAATGAAATAAAAGTTTATGAACTGATTTTCACGCGATAAAACGCTGAGGGCTTAATTTCATTTTATGTTAAAGGTTGAGAGTCTATTTGGCTATTAAGCCATTTATATATAATGAATTGACATGTATACCATTTATACACTGTCAATGCATAAAAGATTGACACATCATCAATAAACCTTTATAAACAAATTGAAAAAAAAAGTTATTTGTATTTATTTTTAAAGAATATGGCATCTTTTTAGTTTTGCATATTGAAGATGTGTTAATCTCTGATGTATTGACAGTATATAAAGACTATATAAATTATATATGAATGAGGTTATAACATATCTATTCCCTAGTTTATGGAATGAATTGTTAATTTATAATAAGAATGCATGTGTTCGGTATTCGAGTTTTGACTAGTTAGAAGTTATGAAGCAATCGGTAATGTAGCAAGGAAGCAGTATCCATTAAGTTAATTAAATATGTTTGAGAAATATAAATGGGTTTAGTGATGAGATCGAATGCGACTTGTAAAGTTCGTATGGCATGGCGGTTGTTTTGTTTTTAAGGATTTATGTATCAAGTCTTGCTTATCAATTGAGTTAATATTATATGATTAATTGATAGTATATAGATATGTCATATCCATAAAATTTTTTTAATGTGATCGATAAGTTTAAAAATAAAATTTATCCATTTAAATTCATAAACAAATAAACTCGTTCATAAATGGAACATATATTTAAAATTAAAATATATTATTGTCGCAAAATGAGGGACAAAATAATAGGAAAAATGGTGGGATGATATTATTATATAAATTAAAAGTTAACGAGGTAGAATAGTAAATGAAATAGAAAGGATGTAACCAAAAAAAAGAAGAAAAAAAAAGGAAAGACTGGGAAGGCAAAAACAAAAAAGAAACTAACAAAATGTGTAAATCAATAGCTAAAGACTATTCTAATTTAATCAAAATTTTTGATTCGAGACTTAAAATGCAGTTGCATTTATTAGAAGAGCTTTGTCCTTTACTGAGGTTCCATCCGGCTGTGATTGTACACTTTATCACCATTTATATCATAAAAAAAAAACCAAAAAGAAAGGAATAAAAAACTCGAAGGAGCGGAGCGGAGCACGTTGATAGAAGAAATGAAAAGATGAAGTCAGCAATTGGGATTGGGGGAATTTAAGTTGCATTTAGAGCTCATTTCGGGTCCATGTTCGAGTGCGACTGTGCCCGACCCCGAGAAAATAGAAACAAGAGAAAGCCGGAGCAAGAAAAACCAAAACCCCTTTTTCTTTCTTCCTATCACCTTATCGACCCTGCGAGTCCATGAGTTGAGCTAGCGAGTTGCTGCTTTGCCTTGTGAACAGAATATTCGAATAGGAATGGCGCAGAAGCGGGAACAGCAGCTCAAGGAGGTGGGATCCAAGCTGGAGTCTCCTCCCGCCACCAAGGACGCTCTTCTCAAGCTCTTAAAGGCACGCATTCTTCCTATTTTTCCTATCTCCTTGTCTAATTCTTTTTAACTTTGTTCTTTTCCGGTCAATTTAGGTTTTTTTTCTCCTTCTTAGCAAGAAGAAAAAAAGAACTCAATTATACTACTACACTACATATTTTCCGTTAGTCGTATTTGTTTAACATGCTCGCCTGCAGCGACGGGAAGTAAAGAAACGAAATAAACCTCATCTGCCCTTTTCATCGTGGAGTTCTGTTAAGCTTCAATTTAATTACTTAATTCGAATGAGCTTCCTCGTTGCCCTAGGGTTAATTCAAGCTAGCCTTTTTTTTTTTTTGCTTAGAATAGAATATTAGGTTTTAAGTGTATAATGGAGAGCTTTCATGAATTAGCTTTCTTAGAGGAAGTTTGTTCATAATTTAATGCGAGCTTCAAGAAATTTGGTTGAATTAGGGTTGTTTTCACAATTAACGTGGTTTCTCCTAGGTTCATGTTTTTCCACATAATTCAAGCTGACTTGAATTTTCTACTTGAATTTTCTGCCCTTAGGTCAGCCATTTTTTGACCAAATTCAAGCTATTGTTTATTGGATTAGGATATTCTATTGTTCTTGCCTCAAGTAGTTATCTCCAAACATGTTATGGTTCCCCTGGGTAGTGAATCAAGACCTAAATCAGCAGCAATGTGCTATGCCTGGAGACCTGGACCATGTTTGACTTTTTGCTTTCCAAGTTTGAATCTGAATACTGCACCGCAATAAGTGCAACAAATGCAATAAGTGTCCTAAATGTCACCCATTCATGAAGATGATAGATAACCTGTTCCACACTTCAAGAACGTTAACATGCCACAAATCATTGGTTTTTCTTGGATTACCCCTCCTACCTACCATTAACAAGGAAAACATGTATACTATGAGTCTGGTCTTAATTTGGAATTGTTAATGTGGCTTGAGAAGGGCTTTAAGTGGTGTTGTGGTGCACATAATCAACCTTGATTCGGAATTAGTTGGGATTGGCTACATGAATCAATTTTCTCCTTTCTATTGGGTTGAGCGCTATTTCCATAAAATGCTTTACAGAAGCTAACTAATATTTGACGAAGTCAACCCATGTAAAATTTTGTTGTGCACTCCCTCCCTCTTTCCATTTTTTTTACTTACATTGAATTACTTTTGCATATTGGAGTATCTGTTGCTCTACTTTGCACATGACTAAACAATCAATCTGTCATTCCTTTCGCTTATGAATGATTGATTAAGTTTACTTTGGTAAAACAAATGCTTGTTAATGAAGAAGTAGTTAAGTTATTCAAAGTAGTGGCAAATAGCTATTAAAGGAGTTCTCGTCTTAACTGAACATAAGGCAGAGTGATATTTTTGAATATGAATTGGTTTAATTATGGAGTACATGGTGCTTGGGATCTCTAATGGTGAACTTATTATTTTGTTACGACCTGAAGCGCATGTTGTTATGCATGAAATAATGTTTGTTCTTTTACTTTTGTTGACTCAAATTTACTGGTGATTGAGTTGAAAAGAAAGGTGTTTTTATCTGTTACAGCTTCTGCATTTTATTTTTCAAACTGTTTTAAAGGTACAACTACGACAATGGCTAAATATGTATTGTTGTGTAATAGTGTTGTAAAGAAACCAGTACCTTTGCTTGCCCGGGAGTTTGTAGGAATAGAGTTTCTCTTTAGTCTGAAGTCTATTATAAATAAAAGTGGCTCTTGTGGGACTGCTCAATTTAGTGTTTTAGGCTATTATAGCTGTTAGATTGCGTTTTGGTTGTTACCTAAGTATCACACAAGTTCTTCCAACATCCTTTTTTCTTTCTTCTCTTTCATGGTGGATTGGATATGCTAAATGCTATAACTTTTCTTAATCTACCAAGTATTTAGATTGATTCTGGCTTGTCCATTGGAAATTGTGTCACTCATTGTTTCCATCTGGCCTGAGGCTGTTTGGACTAGACATTTAATCTATAGTATGGTTTAATATAGAAGCTTCTTTTCACTAAAATAATCCAAATGTTTACGAATGGTTGTAAAACTGTTTTTCTCTGTTCTTTTTCACTCTTTGCCTATTTTTATTGATATTTCACATATCATTCTTGATCTTGTTACTGACACTCATCTGGCATAGGACCTATGTGCCAGGGCAAATGGGTGTGTAGTAATATGTACCGTTTCATAATGCTTGTACTTCTTGTTAGATGGTTGAACTTGTGAATTTTATGCTTATCAAAGTCAGCTGCGGACTTTTAATTTGGTTATCTAGTATATATTGTGAATATTTTGTCCTCTATTCTGCAGCAAGCTGCTACATGTCTTTCTGAGCTTGATCAGTCTCCAGCGTCATCAATAATAGAATCAATGCAGCCCTTGCTCAATGCAATTGTCAAGCCAGAACTGCTGAAGCATCAAGATAGGGATGCCAAACTTCTAGTTGCAACCTGTATTTGTGAGATACTTCGGATAACTGCGCCTGAAGCGCCTTATGGTGATGACGTTCTAAAGGTGCTTTTCTTTCTTGAAGGTTGACTGTTTGTGGTCTTGAATTTTTTATAAACTAATAAATTCAACTGAGCTTCTGTGTGATTGATATGTGGCATGCTTGCAGGATATTTTTCACTTGATTGTTGGCACTTTCAATGGATTGAGTGATTCTAGTGGTCCATCATTTGGAAGGAGAATTGTCATTTTGGAGACTCTTGCGAGATATAGATCATGTGTCGTTATGTTGGATCTTGAATGTCATGATCTGGTGATTGAAATGTTCAGTACATTTTTTTCGGTTGTCAGGTGTGTTTTATTCCAGTATTTATTTATTTACTGTTTTGAGGAAAGTTCTTGTATGGAGGGTACCATTTACTCATTACTTTTACCAAAACTTTTGTGTTGCATGCACGATGAATGCTTTAATTAATGTTGAATGGTAGAAATTGAAATGGCTTTATGGTACCATATGGTATTGTTATTAGTGTTTCGCTTCAGTTGACAGCTAAGTTATGCTTGCAACCTTTAATTCTTCTGTGTACCTCGGCCCTAGAATAATACATCTATGCATACATGCATGTGTGTCCTGTGGTTGGGTTTGGTGCATGAAAGTTTCATGCTCCCGTTAAATTGTGTTTGCATTAAGAATCTGCAGGTTGTTTATAGCTTTGACCATTATATTTTTTGATTATCATGGACTGAAAGAATAATTTTTATTACATATTGCAGGGATGATCATCCAGAAAGTGTCTTATCATCTATGCAAACTATCATGATCGTTTTGTTAGAAGAGAGTGAAGATGTTCGAGATGATCTTGTATTTGTTGTATTGTCTGCATTAGGTCGTAATAAAAGGGTAAGGATTTCTTGTTTGCTATCTGCTTATTGCTTACAAATTATGTGGCTGCCTTTATGAATTTCTTGGACTTTATAATTCTTAATTGGAAGGGAATTTATTTCTGGAATCTATAATCTCAGGATGTTTCTCCAGCTGCAAGGAGACTTGCTATGAATGTCATAGAGCAGTGTTCAGGGAAACTTGAAGCTGGCATAAAACAGTTTCTTATATCATTGATGTCCGGAGATACTCAGCTAGTAAATAGTGAAATTGACTACCATGAACTTATCTATGATGTTTATTGTTGTGCTCCTCAGATACTATCAGTAGTTGTTCCATACCTCACGGGAGAGCTGTTGGTATGGTCATATTAATAATCATTCTTTTTTTTATTTCTACTAATTAGTTAACTGCTTTAAAATTTTATTCTTCCTGTGAATACATATTTCTTTGATGTTTTGAGAATTTTTTATATTCTAAAAGAGTTCTATAATGCTTTTGAGGATAAAATGTTTGTAGTGCTGGAGAGTTTAGGGTCAGCTTTTGTGGTAATGAGGGACTTTGTTGTTCTATTTTGGATTTGTCTTAGTTTTAGTCTTATGTTGGGAAGTTGAGTTCAAAGATGGTTGAAGTTGATGAAAATTTTCTGAGGTGTATAAGTTCCAATATCTGCAGACTGATCAATTAGACACTCGTTTGAGAGCTGTGAGATTGGTTGGAGACCTCTTTGCTCTGCCAGGCTCTACCATATTTGAAGCATTTCAGCCAATATTTTCAGAATTTTTGAAAAGGTTAACTGATAGAGTTGTTGGTGTTCGAATGTCTGTCCTTGAACATGTTAAGAGCTGTCTGTTGTCGGATTCCTCAAGACCTGAGGCTCCTCAAATTATCTGTAAGTTCCTTTTGGTTTTTTGCATATTTATTTGAGTGTTAATTTGCTAATTTTATCTTGTTATACGTTATGTAGCTGCCCTCTGTGATCGGCTGTTAGACTATGACGAAAATGTTCGAAAGCAAGTTGTGGCTGTAATTTGTGATGTTGCTTGTCATTCACTTGTTTCCATTCCTGTTGAGACCATAAAACTAGTTGCAGAGCGTCTTCGGGACAAATCTGTATGTTCATTTTTCCTGTACTTCTTTGACTGCTTTTGTTAACCCTTCTGTATCCAGTGATCATTATCTATGGCATTTAACTTTTTCTTCATTTGGAGTTTACAGCTGCTTGTTAAAAAATATACAATGGAAAGGCTGGCTGAGATATTCAGAGTTTATTGTGCTATCTGCTCTGATGGCTCAATCAATCTTGATGAATTTGATTGGATACCTGGGAAGATTTTTAGGTGTTTTTATGACAAAGATTTTAGGCAAGTCATTTTAGATATATTGCAATCAAGGATTAATTTTGCACTTGTTTAAAATATATATCATTATTTATCTTTGTTTTTCCTTATTATTTGAAGTTTAAGGGCTATTTAGTTAATAATTTAAATATCTCAATTATAAGGAAAGATTGGTAGATGTGAAAAGGGATTTTAGAAGCTTAGCTTTGGAGGTATGCTATTTCTTCAACTCTTCATTAATCTTTTGCCAAATATTATTTTCAATCAGAGCCATGAAAAAGGAAACTGAAAATCATGTTTGTATAAATTGCCTTCTCATGATAAATTTTTTTGCTGTGTGTGCAAGTAGTTATTGGGAGGAATTAGTAATCCATTAAATTATTTTTCTTAGTACCTTAGTGAGTTTTTTTTCCTAACAGGAAAATGCTTGAAAAGTGTGGTGTAAAGTAGAAGATTTATATTGTTTTCTGTTATTACTCCTTGTTGGGTATGTACCTGGCATAATCATAGAATCTTTAACTTGTAGATCTGCCCTGCAGGTCAGATACAATTGAATCTGTTTTGTGTGGATTCCTCTTTCCTACTGAATTCTCAGTCAGAGATAAAGTGAAATGTTGGATTAGAGTTTTCTCAGGGTTTGACAAAATTGAGGTCAAGGCACTTGAGAGGATGCTGGAGCAGAAGCAAAGGTATCTTGTAAATGCTTTGGTATATGGCTTTTGAGTAACTTTCCCTTTTCAATTGTGTATTTAATGGATTGTAAACTGATTTTCAGGGGATTTCCTGTTGGATTGCAGGTTACAGCAAGAAATGCAGAGGTATCTCTCCCTAAGGCAGATGCACCAGGTTTGAAGTTTTGAATGTTGAAATTGTCTCCTAAGGAGCTGAAGTTAAACTTCTCTGAACTCTGTGAAACTTAAATAACTGGTTCTTACTCCAATGCCAGGAAAGTGATGCTCGAGAAATACAAAAAAAAGTTTTATTTGGCTTCCGAATTATGTCCCGCTCTTTTTCCGATCCTGCGAAGGCTGAAGAGAGTTTTCAGATTCTTGATCAGTTGAAAGATGCTAATATTTGGAAGATTCTAGTGATTCTACTGGATCCAAAAACCAGCTTCCATCAAGCTTCTAGTGGTCGGGTAGGTTGTAAGATGTTGACAAATGCCAACTAAATAGGATGTTGCAGAGAATGTCTTTGGATTTTGAACACATTTAAGTAGGCATCTTATGTCACTCCTAATTCACCTATTGAAACTCGGACCTTCAATATTAAAGGGTATATAGAAAAGTTTATAGGATTTTCTACCTGGGAAGTCTAACTACAACAATATGAAAGAAAAAAATTTAAAAGCAAACCAAATACATCACCTCCACTTAATTATTTTGCTCAGGTGTCTGTATCAGCATCTCTGGCCATCCCTTTAGCATCATTGTTACTTTTGCTAGGATTGCAGTCATTCCTGGAGTGACAACAAGCTGATGCTGCTGTCTGTAATGACCCTCAATATCCTTCTGGTGCCATATTGCCACCATCACTAATTGACAACTTTAGTTGCCATCCTTTGGTGCATCTGCAGTGTGCAGATCCCTTTAATGTGACTGTCAAAAAAGGTTATCACGATCATGGTTACTGCTGCGATTTTTATTTTCTTAAAAAGGAAAAGTAAGAAAAAAGAAATCTATTGCTTCTGTCATTGACTGGTGAAACTTTTCAACAAAGCATTGTCCTTAGCCTCTCAGTTCTAGTATTTTGGTTAAGTGGTAGCTTCTTCTACCGTATCTTTTACAATCAGCTTGATTGGTTCTTTTACAATGAAGTCAACCTTATGCCAATTTTTCTGCCACCCAACAATGGTGGCTGCCCCTTACGTATGTACCTTGAGGTTTATGTTCTTGTCAGCAGTGTAGCTCTTAGGTGAATTTTCTCCTTGATTTTGGGGGAAAAAAATGAACTGTGATGATTTGTTTGACCCATTGAATCTAATTTTGTACTTTTTAATTCTTTCCATTTGCCATTTAATGACATATTTTCGTCATTTGCAGGATGAGTTGCTTAAAATACTTGGTGAGAAGCACCGTCTCTATGATTTTCTGAGTACGCTCTCTCTGAAGTGTTCTTATCTACTTTTTAACAAGGAGCACGTGAAAGAAATCCTTCTGGAGGCTAACATACAGAAGTCTACTAGAAATACACTATACATTCAATCTTGCATGAATATACTTGTGGTAATTATTGATATCTCAATGAAAGTTGTTTTTCTGGGTGCAAGCAAACCCATTTCTGTATCTGTGGTCTTTGCTTTTGTGTCTTTTCCTATGCACTGCTACATAATGTTAGTAAGAGTTTGCAATGTTAGTATCTTCAATAATAGGTCCTATAAAGTGGTTTTGTGTTCTTTTTCTCTTAGAAACTTATTTAAGTATGTTTTTAAATGTCTCTTGGCGGCTTTTCAGATTCTTGCACGCTTTAGTCCGTTGTTGCTGGGTGGAGCTGAAGAAGAACTGATTAGTTTTCTGAAAGATGACAATGAAATAATTAAAGAAGGCGTTTTGCATGTTTTGGCTAAGGCTGGTGGTACCATCCGAGAACAACTTGCGGTGTCATCTAGGTGCAACTTTGGAATACTTGACTTGTTAGAGTTAGTACTTTATCCATATTCTTACCATCTTCCTAATGGTTGTTTGCAGTTCAATTGATCTTATATTGGAGAGGCTTTGTTTAGAAGGTAGTCGGAGACAAGCTAAATATGCAGTGCATGCCCTAGCAGCAATAACAAAGGATGACGGACTCAAGTCCCTCTCTGTTTTATATAAGGTTACACAATTTTTCATGCATCGTCAGTTAAATATTCAAATGTGTCAATTTAAAAAAAAAAAAAAAGTATAAATAGCATGTTCTTGATATTTTTGCCTAACCTGCAGTTTCTTTACTCAAATTGCAGAGACTTGTGGACATGCTGGAGGAAAAGACCCATTTACCAGCTGTACTTCAGTCATTGGGATGTATTGCTCAGACTGCGATGCCCGTTTTTGAAACTAGAGAGACTGAAATTGAAGAATATATTAAAAGCAAAATTTTGACATGCAGTAATGTATGCCTTGTGAAATACATTATGTTCTTCAGTTGTTTTCTGTCTGTGAGATATTTATTAATTTTCATGCATAAACCTTCTTCATTGCTTCAGAAAGCAGGCAGTGCAGAAGAATGTTGGGATGACAAAAGCGAACTTTGTCTGTTGAAGGTTATGGATTGTTGTGATTTTGTTATGTTTTTTTATTTAAGATAAAGCAGTTTCATTATTATTGGTATATCACAGAACATGATGTCCAGGTTTCAGTTTTTAGGTTTTCACGGAATTTTTGTTTTTATAATTTCTTTTACGATGGATCGCTAATCCATTATTTATTTTGTGCCACAGATATTTGGGATAAAGACATTGGTTAAAAGCTATTTGCCTGTTAAAGATGCTCATCTTCGTCCTGCTATCGATGACCTTCTAGGAATCCTTAAAAACATACTTTCTTTTGGTGAAATATCTGAAGATATTGAATCAAGGTACAATAGCTGACATTGGGAGGTTTCTCCCACTCTCTCTGTCTCTCTAATATTTTATGTGGAATGTCTTTCTTGTTGAAGCTCAGTTTTTACACACAATATTTTACTGTCTTACAGTTCAGTTGATAAGGCCCATTTGAGGCTTGCTGCAGCCAAGGCAGTTCTTCGTTTGTCACGGAACTGGGATCATAAGATTCCTGTTGATGTGTTCTATTTAACCTTGAGGACCCCAGAGGTGAAGTCATTTATGAAATCTAAATTATTGATCTTGTTTTCTGTTGTAACTTTTCTTGTTCACTTTTCCTTTTTTCTGGTTTCTAGATCTCTTTCCCTCAGGCTAAGAAACAATTCCTCAGCAAAGTTCATCAATATATAAAGGACCGGCTCTTGGATGCAAAATATGCTTGTGCTTTCTTATTTAACATACCTGGATCCAAACCGCTCCAGTATGATGAGGTTTTCATGCTGAATTTGATATTTTTGGTGTAGTTTTCTGCCAAGTTATTTTGTGGTTCCATTGTGGTAAGAGATGAATTTTACTGTTATTTTCTGTTGTGTTTGAAATGGCAGGAAAAACAAAATTTAGCCGACATCTTTCAAATGTATCAGCAGGCAAAAGCTCGGCAGGTTGCTATACAATCTGATACAAATTCCTCGATATTATATCCCGAATATATCCTGCCTTATTTGGTCCACGCTCTTGCTCATCATTCATGTCCCAACATAGATGAAAGCAAGGATGTCAAAGCATTTGAATTAATATACCGGTATATGTGCATTTCCTTTAATTTCTCTTCTTAATATGCTTTGAGATATAATTTCAGTTGTTACGGTTTAGGTGGTGTTATCTCACTTTCGTTAATTTCGGGGGTTTATTGGACCTTATTTTGAGAGAGGTCTCTTCAACCAAGGCATCTAACTTTGTACCAATGTATAACTAACAACTTGAGCTTTTTACCATGCCAAGGGATCCTATGTGAAGCTAATTGGCAACGGGTTATGAGGCCGACCTGAAAATAAGGTGATAGAAAACCTCGAATTTAACTACTGGGTTATAGACTTTTGAATTTAACTAAGAAGATATAAAATACAAGAGGTAATCAAATTTTTATATCTATATTCCTATGGATTAGCTGACTTTATAGTGCCTGTTGCTGTGTATCCTCAATACTAAATTTTATCTCTTGCCAGTTGCCCCTGTTATTTTAGCAGCCTCTGCTATGCGCTGGCTTTAAATCGCTGCAATCTAATATCATAGATTTTGTACTGACAGGGTTTGACTATTCTAAATGTTTGGATTTTTGTTGTACAATAGTTGCTTGTTAATTTGTTTTTGTTGAGAGAATGTTTATAGTCCTTAAACTCTCGTATATTCTGTGTTTTTCAGGCAATTATACTTGACTATTTTTATGTTGGTAAACAAAGATGAAGATACCAAGTCAGAAGCTGGTGCCAACAAAGAGAAGGAGAGTGTTTCTTTGATATTCTCTATCTTTAAGAGCATCAAGCACTCTGAAGACATTGTTGATGCAACAAAATCAAAGGTTTAATGAGAAGTTTATTTTTATGTTAATAATTAATATTATCCAATTTTTACTATTCTTTAGTATAACTAGTTGATAGGCTAACACTTCTGCCTCTCCTGATAATGAGAAATTTTAAAGCTCCCTTCCTTAAAAACAAAGAAGCTAATTAGAATACTGTTTATTTTTTTTCAGAATTCACATGCTATCTGTGACCTAGGACTTTCCATCATGAAGCGCCTAGCGTATAAGGAGGAGGAATTGCAAGGGCTTATGCAGTCAGTCTCTCTGCCTCCTCCCTGTACAAACCATATGAAAGAAAAGAAGGTGAAGATTCCCTGGTAAGACGTTAAATTTATTTTTCTTATTTTACCACATTTTCGGTGCTTCCTCCACGGAAATATGCTGTGTCAAATTATCAAAAGCTTTCTCACTGCAATTGGGCAGCAATAGGAAAACTGTGCCTATCAGTGGTATTTTTACATGCACAACTATTAGCATGAGAGACTGGATGTCAGCTATTTATTAAGCAGTGTATAACACCCAGTTTATGTAGTTAACCCACTTGTCAAACAATATGAACCCAGTGCAAATAGGTTTTATGCATCAACCATGCAATCACTTGGTGCCTGTGACTTGGGCTATATTTTTAGTACAATTGATTACTGATCTCGTATGTTTTTGATAGGCCGGCAAAAGGCAAACATGGTTAGCTGATGAGAGTGTCCTCTCTCACTTTGAATCCATAAAGTTGGAAAGTGATGGAACGGTATGATATGCTCTCTTTCATTCATCTGTAGCGTACTATATGGTGCATTTAGTATTACTGGTTCACTAACTTTTCCTGTTCCCCTGTTTGTCACATATTAGGTTCATACAGAGACTGCCCAGGAGGAGGATCTCAAAAACAGTGAAATAGATGGAAATGAAGTGCCTTTAAAAAAAATGATTAAGCGTTTAAAATCTAAAGGAGCCAAGGATGGAAGGGCCGAAAAGAACAAATCTCTCTCAGCAGAAGCAAAAGCTGATGAAAATGATGTTGATATTTTGAAAATGGTGAGGGAAATAAATTTGGGTAGTGTAGGGATGTCCAGTAAGTTTGAATCAAGCAATGGTCATAAACACCCAACCAAGAAAGCAAAATTCGAGCAGGAGCAGCAGAAAGGTAAAAAGAGAAAAGTCAGTGGTGCAGCTTCTGCCCCAGTGCCTAAACGCAGGAGGTCATTGTCTGCTCATAGTGCTTTCAAAATTTCAAGAAGTGCTTCTAAGGTCCCCCCAAGAGATTCAGGAGATGACTGGCATGAAGTTAAAGACTCCTTATTTCAATCTATGGAAATGGATATAGATAAGCTCCATGATTCAAAAGATAAAATGCCTACACACCAAAAATGGAATGAGAATAATGAATCGGACTACTTGGTGTCATGCATTCAGAAGAAAAGAAGCATCTCATCAAAAGGTAAAGACAAAGGCTCTGATTGGGGTCATAGTGATGAGGCAAATGAAGATGAAGCCGATGATGAAAATCTGGAGGTTTGTTTTTTCGACTTGGTTAAAATTGCTGTCGGTGATGCACACATTTAATGTTCTTTATGTTGTCACTGTTGTGAATATCTGTTTTATATCTCCATGCAGAAAGCAGACACCTACAAGTCTGCAGCTGGAGCTAGCAAGAAGCAGAAGAGGAGGAGCATTGCAGGGTTAGCAAAGGTCATTGTTTTCACATCTTACTTAACATTATGGATGTTTCTAGTTGATGCTGTTGTATGAAATATACAAAATGGCTAATCCATTGGTATTCACGGCCAAGGAAGGATGGAAAGATAAATCCTGATGGCACGATGGTTTCCTTTGAGCAGCCCCCCAGCACTCTGCCTCTGGAAATCGCCAACCACCTGCCTCCCCAACCCCCTCTCTTTATGTCTTTGGATTGCTTGCATCAATGTTAAATGCTTTTGCTAGAATATTTTATGTTACATTATTTGGAAATGCATGGTGCACTCACCTGCTTCTCTCCCACACACTCTCTCTCTGATGCTGAGATTTAGTAGAGATGCATACTGTATATATTCATCTATATTCTACCTTGTGCATTTTATAATATTTGTGTTCTTGCCTTATTAGTGTTTTCTTAGCACAATTAGAAATGGCTTGTTTTTTTCACTGTTCCAATCCTCTTGGTTTATCCAAGTTTTGTGCTCTTTGTTCATTATCTGATCTTCTTTGTTTCCTTTGATCAGTGCTCAAGCAAGGAAGCTGGAATTGATATTGCAGACTTGATTGGTTACAAGATAAAAGTTTGGTGGCCCATGGATAAGCAGTGAGTTCCCAAAACTTTTGCTGTTCTTTGCAACAGACTCCAAGATTATTGTTGTGAACCATTCTGTGTAATAGATTGATAGTCTCGATCTCTTTTATTGTAATTCCTACTTTATTTATGCTGCATTCATGAGTTTGAGAATTCACGTAAGGCTTCATATGGGTAGAGCTGAAATTCTGAAATGAGTCTGTGCTCTTGGTAGATCCGATATGACCATCTCAATCTGCTTCTTGCCAGATTTGCAGATTCATCCTCTTTTTATTGTTTTACTGAGGGCCAAAATTATTCAAAAAAGTGTTCTTGTCTTACAGCTGCTTAAGGTTTTAATTTTATGTCTAGTATTGTACTTTAACCATTGTGCTTATCTGGTCAACTTGACAGTTTCACTGTGAGTATTAATTATATGGTGTGCATAATTCTACTCTGAAGTTTCTTGTTCCATCTCCACTTTGATTTATGTGCTAGCATTATTCTATTTGAACAGGTGCAATATCTTTTTGCATAACATCAGTTTTAATTTTGTTTGAAGAAAATATAATTCTTGAACAAAGATCCAATTATGAAGGTACTCTACTGATTGTATCCTACTGCTGGATATGACAGGTTTTATGAAGGTACAGTTAAGTCTTATGACCCTATAAAAAGGAAGCACGTGGTAAGCTGTACCTTCTTTCCTGCATGAATGCCTATGTGAACATTGTGCTACATGGAACCAACTATTAATCACACACATATATATATTCTTATTAGGTATTATATGATGATGGAGATGTGGAAGTACTCCGTCTTGAAAGAGAGCGCTGGGAGCTTATAGACACAGGGCGCAAGTCTGGAAAGGTTAAGATTTCTCGTCTTGCATTTTCTCTCAATCTAAGATCATTTTAGTTTTTGTTTGAGCATATTCTCATATCTCTTTCGCTTGCACTTTTTCCAGAAGGCAAATTCATTGAAAGTCAACAAGGGGTCTCTGAAGGAAGCGTATGTGCTATTAGCTAATGCAGTTTTTTTTGATAATTCTGTTGTGAAACATACTTTGGTGTGTAGTTGTGTGTGTTTAATAAGCACTTGGTAAAAAAAATAAAAGAAAGAGAAAGATAAGCTACTCATATATAGAGAGAACTCTTTTCTAAGTTAATTGCAACGTCACTTTTAGATTATGGCATTTGTTTTGAGGATAACTTTTCTCACATTTAGTAATTAATTCTCATGTTGCTTCATAACTTGATTGTTTTTACAATTTACAGGTCTCCTGGGCAGAAAAGTAAGAGCTCAGGTGGTTCAAATCAGAATAAGATTTCAGTAAAGATGTGAGTAACTCCTATTCACCATGAAGCTATTTGCCTTAAATTGGATTGTGAATTTAATTGATATTTGATTTGCAGAGTTAAGGGGAAAAGAACTCCAAAGAAAAACTTGAAGCGTGCTCAAAAGAGCATGTTGAAAAGTAACTTTGCTAAAGGTGATGATGAAGAGAAGGCTAACGTGTCAAAGTCTAAATCCACTGCTGTGAATAAAATTCATAAGATGAACTCAGGTATTGTTAATTGATTTTTATTAGTATACCTTGGGCTGTTTTAATTTCTGCAGAATGTGCATTGCACTTGAAAGTTAGCCTGCTTTATTATCTTCTGTATCATCTAATGGAAACCAGATTTAATGTCATTTAGAATGAACGTTGATCTATGAACATCTTTTATACTTGAAAGCAACATTATTTCTGGTAACATGTATAGGATATATCACTTAAAACTTGTGGAACAATTGTGAGGTGGTGGCTCCTTATTTCTCTTTCATCTTTCATTTCATGCCTTTAAATTGTGTATTGCACTCCATTTTCCCAGGTGAATCTGAAGGAGCAGATGCTGAAATGGTAGATGAGAACCTAACAGATAGGGAAGAATCTGAGAAGGAAGTGCCTTCAGTTTCCCTGGAGAGATATTCAGAAGATACAAAGGGAAGCCCAAATAACGCTGAGGAGTCAGATGAAGTTAAATCTGATGCTGATGGGAATCTTTCTGAAGATTTAGATAGCATTTCAGAAAAAGCTCAAAAGGGGGATGAGGAAGAGAAATCTCATTTAGAAGAGAAAGCTGGTGATGAACTAAATGAAGACTCAAAAGATCCTGCTAGTAAAGCAACTGAATCAGAACCCAAAGAGGCTCCAGAAATTGACCATATTGAGAGTAGATCTCCAAATTTGAAGAAATTACAGAGAGGATCTTCGTCGATTTCAGATGTTGTGGATTCTGGGATTTCTGATGATGAGCCCCTTGTAATTACATCTACCGATGTGTTTAGTAAAGTTTCATGTTTGTCGTTTATTTTAATTTGATCTGGATTTTTTTTTGGTATCAAATGCAGAGCAAATGGAAGCTTAAAGTTGGGAAATCAGGCTCCAAGCGAGTGCAGTAGAAAGTTGAACCTCTGTAGAAGTGGGAAACAAGTGGTGCTGTGTCAGATCAAGTGCTGAGAAAGAACCTAACAAGATTGCAGAAGATGATGATGGCTATCTGACATTGTAAACGCAGTAATAAATGTGTAGACGAGAGCCTTGTAGAGAATGTAGTGTAAAATAACTGTAGGCATTCGCATTCCCAGGTTTGGGGGAAAACGTGCGAGAGAGTTGGTCTGGGGTAGCTGGTAGATGGTAGAAGATTGCAAGGTTTAGTTGCATCTAGCGTGACCGCTGTGGGCGACAGATAGATAGTAGGTAGATAGGGCACATGTACAGTTGTATTTTGGGATATAATTTATAAGTTTATTTGGTTCAACACCTTACACAACATCCATATCAATTTGATTATTATTTCACCACCCTCTGCCTTCTGTCTGTGTCTATGAATGTGGTGGTAATGGGTCGGGTGAGTTTAATTCTTCATTTCTGAGTGTCGCAAGTAATGAAAGAATTGCGAACGCGTGCCTTCTTAAAACCACAAAAAAGAAAAAGTTTGAATTGAAATTTGCAGGGAAAATCTAAGGGAAATCCTATTCACACCCTAAGAATTGTTAGTTAGTTAGGCAAACCTTATTTGCTTAAAAAACCTTAAATCTTAAAAAAGATCACTCTTTATACCCTAAACAATTTAATATTTTTCAATATTATCCTTGCAAACATTACACTTTTTTTGCAGTTTTTTTCCCGGAAGTGGACTTTCATTGTGTTCCGAAAAATTTATTCTCGGAAGTACACTTTCAAAAATATAAAAATTAAAAAAGATATTTATGTAATTTTTTTATAAAAATATTTTTGATATTTAAAAAAAAAATTGAATAGGGTGTATCCAGCAATTTTTTGGGTACAATTAGAAGCTTAGCTCTCAAAATCCAATCACCGAAAAGAATCGTGAAAGAGCGAGTCAGAATCAAAGAATGAAGACCTAGTCATGGGTCAACAACACGTGCCTGTAAATTAAGTTGTGCGTTTTTTTGACCTTACATGCTTTTTACGTCAACAAAGAATGTGTCCGTGTCTGCGATTATTTTTTCTCGCTTTTCCTTTCACTTCGATGGCTGTCATGGCGACAAACAACTCAATGGTTTTCTTTATCCTGTTACAATACTGCTACTAACATTAGAGATTCCCTGCCTGCCTTGTTTTGCGATTTAAGCTTAAGCAGAAGCTTCATCGCCCTCGCCTACTTACTACCAACCCTCCCACAGCAATAACAAATAAAAAAAAGGTCATCTCTCTCTCTCTGGATCTGTTTGGCAATTGGCATATCTTTGATGGTTTTGTTTCTTTTTTATGTATGTTTTTCTCACAAATCAATCCCATTTCAGTTTTAATTAAACGTTCAACGACTTCTTGTCTATTTTATGATTTTAGCCTGGCCTGGCCTCTATGGCTGTCTGCTCTTGGACTATCTTAAAGGCTTCTTCTCACCGTTGATTCATTGTCATCTACTCTTATGCTATGCTTATCCTTTGGCTTTCTCCGCAAATTATGGATTCCTTACTTCTGGGTTTCACCTGTTTGTTTGTTTCTGGGATAATTCCTTGTTTCATTCTCAAATTCAAATCATTTTTCTCATGCATATTTTCTCTTGACCGGAATTTCGCTTCTTTTCGCTGACTTGTTCTTTTCTAAAGTTTGTGCTATTGTAGAATTAAAAAAATGGGGGAGCCGTTGGGGCTGCTAAAGGTGGTGGTTGTGCAAGGTAAAAGGTTGGTTATCCGGGATTTCAAGACTAGTGATCCTTATGTTGTAGTCAAGCTGGGTGATCAGGTTTGTTTGGCCTCCTTTTCATTTTGCTTTTACCATAATATACTTCTGTTATTTTTCCTCGAGTCAGTACGCTGTTTTGCTTTTGCTGATGTAGTGCCCTATGAAATTGATTAAATTCTACAGTTCTCAGAAGATGACTCATGTTTTGCATTGGCAATGCTACCTCTCTTTAGTTCGTCCCACTATCCTGCATCGAAAGCTAATGTTTTGTGTCGCTCTATGTATTGTGAACTGATGTTAAAAGAAAATATAGGGGGCACAGAGGACCGTGTGATTTTCTCTTTCCTTTTATGTTTTTATCAGCCATAAAGAGAGTTGGATTCCATATTTTTCTGGCACAATGGGCCAAGTTTTTAGTTCCTGTTCGTTGTCATAAAGGCTTTGCAACTGTAGCCAGGCAGCATTTTATCCCCCGCCTATCTGTTTTCTTCTTTGCTTTTGATTGCTTGTACAATATCTTTGTGTACATACATACATACATACATACATATATATACACACACACACATATACACACACAATTTTCTCTCACATTTTGAACCAACTTCTGTTTTCTACTCTAGGTGGCAAAGACTAAGGTTATCAACAGTTGCCTTAATCCAGTGTGGAATGAAGAGCACACTTTCTCCCTCACTGATCCTGTTGCAGTTCTAAATTTGGTAAGTCTAAGATTTTTGTGTAGTATCTTGTTCAACATGTTTGATTGCCTATCTTATCATAACCACGTATAGGAAATTAGGAACTAGTATTTTTGTTCATTATGGCAGGAACAATAATTCTTTTGAATGTTTCATTTTTTTTCTTGAAAGGCAAAGAGTCTTATATTAATAAGAAGAGTACAATGTTTGAAGGACCCAAAAGTAAGTGCACAGTGATACTAAGACTCAAAAGTAAGTAGATAAATCAAGATGTCGACTAACTCCTGATTTAGCTAATCCATCAGCAATGGAACTCGTTCTCTCGGGACATGAGAGATGAAAACAAATTTTATTTTTGAAATGAGTTGCTAAATATGATATGAAGATTTCTTCTAACCTTTGAATGTTTCATTTGTTCTAACCTTGCGAGGTTCTTAAGGTTTCTGATCCGTAGTTGTCTTATTCAAGCTGGTTTGATTAGAATCCTTGTGTTTGCATACCATTTATTTACCTTTCGTTTTATTTTGAAGCGCTTTTGGTTCACCTTTTTCTTTAAGGTCTACGATTGCCTGCACCTAAATTTATCCATTTTCCTGTGTTTATTAGAGTTACATCTATATTTGCTGAATGTTGCTGAGTTGAAATGTTATGAGGCCGTATGGAATATAGAGAATTTGAGAAATTTATTACCTCGAGATTCCACTAAATAGTAAGAGATATTGAAGTGTTGGCATGTTGTTGATTTTCGCATGCTTTCCACTATATCTTATTGAATATAATTTTCAACTGTTTTCTTAGTTTCAATGCGAAGCAGACAACCTCCAGCATGCAGTAAACATTATATTGTCTATGGTTTCATTTGTAAAGCAGACTGGTTTATTTCTGCCGTAGCGCATGAGCTTATGCTTGTAGCTTATGATATTGTTTGTCTTTTATTATAGTTACATATGGCTGATGAAATACTTTGAAAGATGCTAATAAAGTTGGTAACAATTAGATTTTTATGAAGAATTGACAAAAAATGCTTTTTCCACAGGAAGTATTTGACAAAGACCGTTTCAAGGCTGATGACAAGATGGGGCATGCTTATCTAAACCTTCGGCCACTTGTCTCTGCTGCTAGATTGAGCCATGTTCTCCGAGTTTCTTCTGGTGAGATGACATTGAGGAAGGTTGTACCTGACAGTGATAATTGTCTCTTTAGAGAGAGTTCTATTAGTTGTATAAATGGTGAAGTAGTTCAGAGTGTTTGGTTAAAGCTTTGCGCAGTTGAATCTGGGGAGATAGAACTAAAGGTGAGGTTAATTGAGACTTGTGGTGGATTTTCAAGATAGTTGAGCTATCTGCTGAGGAGATATTGTTTGGGCACTAGTGCTTTGCTTTCGTCCTGTATCTTTTGTATCGGGAAAAGGGAGGGGGGGGGGGGGGGGGGGGGGGCGGTTGTGATAATTCTGCAGAACTTAAGGTAAATGTGGGCATATATTTATATGCAATAGGGAGAGTAGATGAATTTCACCCAGAGTCTAGTTTTCCCAAGCAGTTTCCGTTGCAGATTAACATAAAATAGATGGTTTGAAACTATTTCTGCTGAAATGGAAAGCCGTTTGTTTAATCCTGATTATATTTTACGGGATGGCAGGCAACATTGGGCTTGCGTTGAGTGTATAATTTGTGAATTTTGTTGCAGCGGATGCGTTTCAGCAATTGGTTTGAATAAATTGGAGACAAGAGAGTCGAACGCGAGCTATCGAATTTGTTGTTTTGCTTGAATGCTCAGGTTTTATATATTCTTGTACCAGTGGTAATGATACAAGGAAAGAGGTTTCAAAATGTATGGGGACTGGGGAGAGCGCTGATTTTGCTCCAATTCCAATATCAAGAAGAGTTTTTGCAATGCACTTATTTTTTAGTTACTTGCACCTTTCTTTCAAGGCGTCCTTTTTAGCATTTTGGTTTCTTCTCTGCCATCAATTTATCATTTTACTTGCTACTGCCCACTTTTTTAAATCCTAAGCCACGATTCGTTACTCCTATTAATATTAATCATTTATTTCACCCACATAGTGGGTGTGAATAGGAATAGGCATAGGAGTAGTGTTCTTATCTATGTAAATACAAACTCTTAGGGTGTGTTTGGATGAGGAATTTTAAGGAGGGAATTCATTTCAATAAGGATATTTAAAAGTCTAAAATCTAAATTTCTTGTTTGGCAAAATTTTTTGAAGAATTTCAAAATTTAGGAGGGATTTCAAAAGAGAATTTGAGCATCTCAAATTCCCTCTTGAAAATCCACCTAAAGAGGTGGTTTTTTAAAACTCCCCCCACTCTTCTTTCCTTCATTAGACATGCCCCACTATTAAATATAAAGTTAAAAATAAAACATATTATTTTATTTAAATATAATATATATTTTTATTTTTTTATATTATTAATAACATCTATATATTTTTACAAATTTAATGATATCCATATTGCATATTTTATTTGATTTTTTTCTTTTTTAATATATAATATTATTATTTTTCTTTTATAATTAATTTTTATTTAATCAAATTCTAATATTCAAAAATTCTTTTTAAATATTATTGACCCAAACAAGTTAATTAAAAATGCTAGTATATTAAAATGAGATATTTTGAAATGCTTTTATTTTAAAATGCCTTAAAATTTTCAAATTCTCTATCCAAACACAACCTTAGTGATACCAAATGCAAAAAAGAAAAAAGCCCTGATTTAATTCCTAAAGAATTAGTAGTCCATATAAATTAATTATAATTAGGGAAGAAATGTTGTTGGTATCAGACAGGAATAGTCCAATGTTAATTAGACACTAGATAACACCCGCCCGTTGGTGCGGGTAGTTGAATCAGAAAGATTGACACTGAGATAAGCAACATAGCATTTGAATGAGTTAAAAAGACAACGAAAATGTTCAGGCGGAGTAGCATGTAATTAAAGGAGCCCACAGGAGATGCAAAAGAGTAAAAAGCAGCCAGTAATAGTCAATTTGAGCAAACCATGTGAGCTGAGGGAAGAGAATGGCATAAGCCAAAGGCAGTCATGTCTGAGCAAGCCGATCATGTCAAACAGCTACATGTATTGGAAGATGCCAGCTCTAGTTTGAGCTAATTTAAGAACTCAGGAAGATATGACATTGGCAAATTTAATTTCAAGAAATAAAGGATCTCTATATTGGAGGAAATAAAAGCAATAATAATCAATTCAATTTATATATTAAAATCAAAACAAAAGAATCTAAAATAACTATAATATACTTTGGACAAACTAATCTCATCACACCAAACACGAAACCGAAGAAAGATCAAAGATCATTTTTTAATAATCTTATATCCAAGATTAAAAAAAAAAGTTTATGAAGTACCTGAAATTTTATATTGAAGACCCAATTCTACACCTACAAAAAATCACAAACAATTCAAATATTAACCTAAAGACAACAAACAATCTACAAACAAATTTAAATAGGAATCAAATAAAAAAAATTACAAAAACAATAGAAAATAAAAACAAAAGGAAAACCACAAATCAAAGATTGGTTTCCAAACATACATGATCACCATATGTGCATTGGATTGTTATATTGGAAAAAAAGAATGAAAAATAAAAAAGAAAAGAATGAATTAAAACAATAATTGAAATTATCCTCATTCAATTAACCATTCATATCTAAAGTACACCAATCACTCAGCTTTTACGAATCAACTCAACATCACAACATAAACACAATCAAAATTTTATATCACCCAGCCAATACACCATTTTGAACAGAAATAGAACATCTGAATAACACCTGAAAGTATTAAACAGAATAATTTTTTTAATTAAAAAACTCAAATATATAATCAAAATATATATAGACTTCATATAAATAACCCAGTTAAAAGAAAGAATAGTTATCAAGACTACAAAAGCAATGTAAATGAAGAAAAATCAAATGCATACAAGATCTGTATGTCAAAGAGAGATAATATATCAAGTTTGGCTATAGGATGTTAAAGTACCTTCTCACATGGTTGCTTGTTTAAACTATACAACTGCGCATTTGCTTGGCATGTTATTATTCCTTCAGTTTGCAGTTGTTAAGCTTTTCAAGTTATCTAAATGAAACCTTATTGCCCCCTATGGAACATGAACAATTTGTGCCAAACTTAAATAACATGCTTTTGTTTTGAGAAAAGCATTTAAAAACATTGCCAAATAATTTTTAGGCTTAATAGCCAAATGTGTCCTCAACGTTTGTCACAAAATGGAATTAAGTCCTTAACGTTTAAAATGCATGGAAATCAATCCTCAACGTTACAAAATAATTGAATTAAGGACATTTCCGTAAATCTTTTAATTTCCGTTAAGTTTTATTACTGGTAGAGGTAACGAAAATCAAAAGATTTAACGAAAATGTCCTTAATTCAATTATTTTGTAATGTTAAAGACTGATTTCCATGCATTTAAACGTTGAGAACTTAATTCTATTTTGTGGCAAACGTTGAGGACACATTTGGCTATTGTCGTAACGTGTAGGTCCTAGAACCTAACCCGCTAGACTTTAAAATTCTGGGAGTCGCCACCAACCATTCAAACCTAAGGTGTGATTGGTCACCTATTCATGTCTAAAGATAAGACATGGTCTACGTTCAAAGATTCTTAGACTCGGGAGTACGGTTACGTGTGGGGAAGGATTAGCACCCCCACGACGCCCATCCTAGAATGGTACCACTTAGTCTTAGGTTATCTTTTAAATTTGCTTAGGTTAATCTTTAATTTCGATATCCTTAATATTGAAAGATATTTCTAAGCATCCTCCATTAAACTGGTGGGATAACTTAAAAAATCCTTCTCACCTCAAGAGTATTCAAGTAGTTCTATGCGACTTGCTTGAAGAGGCTCCGTCGTCGGATGAATTTTAGTATTTTATGAAAATTTCCTAACTTTGACTCCTCTACCCAAATTATCTTATTTTATTTTTATCATTTATTATTTTCTATTATTTTCTTGACTAATATTTTTTATCTATTATTTATTGTTATATTTATCTATGAATATAAATTATCCTTATTTTTTTAGAAAATGAATATAAATCATTTTATCAAAAGTTCCTTTAAAATCCTCCATTAAGCTGGTAGAATTTAAAAGAAATTCTCTTACCTAAAGATTTCTAAAGTATTACTTAAGCGTAACACTCTTTGCAATCTTATCATCGGAATGATCTATACTCACTTTCATAAATTATTATTATTTGACTCTTATTATTATTATATTTTTATTTATCATATTCTTTTATTATTATTTATTATATTTTTAAAAAATGTACGTGAATTATTTTTTATTGAAAATTCCCTTTAGCTCCTTCTATTAAGCTGGTCAGACTATGAAGGAAATTCTCTTACCTAGAGATTCCAAAGTATTACTTAAGCGTAACCCTCTTTAGAATCTCATCATCGAAATAAATCATGTTCGCCTTTAATATTTTTTTATTTACTGAATCTTATCATTATTTTATTATTTTTGTATTTATATTTATATATTTTTAATTACAATTTCTTGAGACCTTACCCAATAAATCAAGCATACAACATTAATTACATCCTAATTACTCATGCAAATCATACAAGTTAATTATATCAGTCATTAACATGCAAAATTAGTATTTTATAAATAATTTATTTAATCAAATTACCATACAAAGTCATATTAATTAAATTTTATTATCAAATCAAGTTATTAGATTATACAAATTAAACTATTAAGTCAAATTTATTATCAAATCATTAACCTATTATTAAACTATAAAATTAATTAAATAGGAAAAGAAATGATTAACATACCTTGTTCCACGTGTCTTTCTTTTTTCAATCTTTCTTTCTTTGCTTTCCCACGTCTCTTCCTTTTTTATTCTTATAGCAACTCTTTCTTTCTTTGCTTTCCTTTTGTAGTTGGCAGCAGCCAGGTTAATGATGATGATGATCAACCAGAGAGACAGAGGCGGTTTGTAAATTGGGTTAATGATGATGATGATCAACGATTGCTGCAGGGGCAGGAGTAATAGTGAACTAACAGAGCAGGGGTGACAATAGTGTAACAAGTAAGAGTCGGGCAACGAAACGGGGCAAGGAGAGAACTGAGGTAAGGGCGGTAGAGGTGGTGAAGCGCAGTGCTACACAGGGCAGTGGCGGTGTGAAGCGGACCAAAGGGATTCAAGGCAATTCGGTTCGGTGTTTTATGAATATGGGTGGTGCGATGGAATTTTTTTTGATTGATGCCAAGGTGACGGGTGACTCGAGTTTTCTGATCCTCCTCCCAACAGTCAAGAGTGCTCCCTTTTTTATAATAAAAAATTTATTTGAGTCCTAATACAACTCTACCTATTTTATTAATTATCTCCTATTTTTAACATTTTATCTATTTCTTATATTAATCCTAATCTAACTCTATCAAATTTAATATTAATCCAAATAATTATCCTAAAAAATCTAATTATCCTATCCTAAAATTAATTTTGTTATTTTTTCCTTTGTCTTTTTTTATTTTTCCTAAATACTATTTTAATTTTAATTTCCTAATTAATGTTAATTCTAAATCTAAAAATTCTCATTTAAATTACTAAATTATTTAAAATACAATGTCACTTAACTCTACTAATTATTTTTCTACAAGTTAAGACCTCGGACAAAATACGGTGTCTACAGTTGCCCCTCTTTGTGTATTTGCTGTGAAACAGTAATTGCACAAAGACATAGACACCTATTTTGTCTGACTTCTCTCTTCTTTTTTTTATTTTTTTTCATTTTTTTTTGAAAAGGCTCCCTCTAAACAGAAAGGCAGTCAAACTTTAAAATCTTGTCAAAAGCTCCTCCTAAATAGGCAGAGAGTCAAACTTTAAAATCTTGTCTAAAAGCTCCTCCTAAACAGGCAGGCAGTCAAACTTTAAAAATCTTGTCTAAAAGCACCTCCTAAACAGACAGGCAGTCAAACTTTAAAAATCTTGTCTGAAAAAGCTCTGATTTTTTTTGAAAATTTTAGGAAACTCCTCTAAAATTTTTCTTATCAAAATTTGGAATCTTAGGAAACCCCTCTAAAATTCCCTTTTCTTATCCAATTTTGAAATTTTAGGAAACTCCTCCAAAACTTCTTTTCTTGTCAAATTTTGAATTTTAGGAAACCCCTCTAAAATTCTTTTCTTGTCAAACTTTGGAATTTTAGGAAACTCCTCTAAAACTCCTTTTCTTGTCTAATTTTGAATTTTAGGAAACCCCTCTAAAATTCTTTTTCATGTCAAATTTTGAAATTTTGGGAATCCCTCCAAAACTCTTTTTCTTGTCAAAATATGAAATCTTGGGAAACCCCTTAAGACTTCTTTCATGTCCAATTTTAGAGATTTTATGCAATTTATCCTATTCATGCAATGTCATTCATGTGTTCTAGTCTATCTGTACAATGTTTTCACGCAAACTATTCTATCCATGAAATGTTTTGTTTGAAAAATATTTCAACCTCAATTGTGGCAACAAGGTTTTTCTTCATCAATCTATCTTCATGCATTCTTCACTTTTCATTTGCCATCCTGTCCTTATATTTCCTTTCTTTTCTCATTTTCCTTCTTCCATTTTTCTTTCCCAATGAAGCTCTTGTCTTCGTACCCTCTTTATCTTGTCTTCTCCCTTGTTTCTTCTTTTTTACTATCCTTCCTATCTGGTCATTCATTTGCTCATTAAAATCTTCATTCACTCTTCTTTATTCATTGGTCTTTTCTTGATTTCCAATTTCCATTCATTCATAGGTTTCCTTTTCTTTCATTTTCCTAAATAATATAGGAGTCTTTCACATATTTTGCCAAGCAAATGTTCATTATCATTCCAATTTCAAGATCAATGCAACACAATTTCTCAATCTCTCAAGGTAAGGATATAGCAAAGGAATGATAGGTGAAAACAATAGTAGTATTCAATATCTGAAAGTATTACAAGGGGTAGCCAAGCTTGAAGGAAAATAGGCTAGAAAGGAAAAGCTAGAATTATCAAGATTAAGTTTTAGGTAACAGTATCCAAATAACAAAAATTCAAATGATTTTGGTCAACGAATACAAAATTCCCTTCCAAATGTCTACTTTATCTGATCATGTTGAGTTTATCAAAACATCCTCTTACCCCAGTATCTTTGACATCTAGCTTTTCTCGTATCCAAGCCGCCTTTTCAGGTTTTCAACCTAGATGCACTCCATTGATCCAAACCGCCCTTTTTGGGTTTTCGATCTGAATCCTCCTTTCATTTTTTCTCTTTTTTTTCTTTTTTTCTTTTTTCTTTCTTTTCTTTTTTTTTATTCATTTCTCTTCATTTTCAACTTCGTTGTCCTTGATGAAGCTTCTCTTATCTGTTCTCCATTCTAATTCATGCCCCAACATCAAATATTTCTTCACCCAATTTAATGCTCACATGGATCCAAGAGAGTCTTTGGAATCTCACTTCTTCCATCTAGACGAAATCTTTTTGCTTATCTTGATCTGCTTGTCCTAATTCCATCTAAAGGATCATCATCTCATAGTGTAAGTATGCCTTTATTCAACACATGATTCTTCAATAAGAGTACTCATATTTGATCAAAATGGACTTTTAAGGCACGTAATGTAGGCTCAGGTGAGGGTTCATGAAAGAAAGGATAATATAGGCCAAAATAAGTGTTTCAGGTTCATCAAACCAAGAATCATTTTTCATGAATCATTTAGGCATTTTGACTTTTGCCCCATTCTAATTTGCTTTTTCTCTCCTTTTTTATTCAAATGTGACTAGGGTTTTCACTTTCTTGATTCAAACTCCTTTCCTTTTTCATTCTCTTTTTCTTTTTCGTTTTCTTTTTTTTCACAAAAGGTTTTTTTTTTGCCCCACTGATCTTTCATCTTCTATTCTCTTTGCCCCCCAGTGTGGAGGGTGATTCTTGGTGGTTATATCAAAAAGAATATAATAGGCTCAAAAGGGGTAATCAATGGATAATTTTACTCATGCTTGAAAGGTAATGAAAGAAGGCCATTTCTCATCTCAATACAAGTACTCTCATTAAAGGTCATCTATTGAACAAAGACAAACTCATTAGAATTTCATGTAGAGACTCACCTTTACTTGTAAATATCTTCTTATTCTCTTCTTGCTTGAACAATCTTAGCAAACTGGAAATCCATCCAACCAAACAAAGTAGTTCTTTCAAAATTGAGTTTTATATTCATTGCCATCATCATTATCATGTTCATTATTTGGATACTTTTAAGCTTGGTAACAAAGTAGAGAATATGGGTATTGGTGTTTTGCATTAAAGAACAAGATTGGAATGAGGAATTAAGAAATATGCATCACACTAATCCTTTATTGAAAATGAAAATGAATGAAAGTTGGCCCAATACATAAAAGAAACTCTTAGTGCTTTTGGGCACAAGCACTCCTACGTTATCTAAAAATTGAAAGATTCTAAGATGAATGAAATTAGAAACAACCATTATCTTCAAATTAAATGAATCAATCAATATCATCCACTTTCTTCCACAGCATTAACTGCTACCCTTTGTGTGATCTGGCAGAGGATTATCATTCACATTTAGGTCATTATTTGCCCCAAAACTCAAAATTCCAGCTTTGACAAGTGCTTGGACTTTACAATTCTCAATAGAGTGACCAACATTGTCATTATGATAAGCACACTTTGCATTAGGATCGTACCACTTTGGGTAGGGAGGCTTCAAGGGCTCTACATAAACAGGAGCAAGAAGGTGACCCCTTACCAACTGTGGGAACAGCTCTGTGCATGTCATTGGTATAGGGTCTATGGTGACATTTCGGCTAGCTCGAGTATTCTTTTGGTCATTAGGTGAAAAAGTATAGGCTTGTGAATGGGAAATGGGCTGGTAAGCATTTTGATGATAAGTTTGTGAGTGGGGTTGAGAATAAGCGTAAGTTACTAAAGGTGAATAAGGGGTATAGGAGCGACGTGAGTTACTAGAGACAGCTTGTGCATCTCCTTCCTTCTTCGAGAATCCACCCTTCCTACTACCATTCACTGGTGCTTCGATCTTGCCGCTCTTGATGGCATTCTCAATGGCTTCACCGGTTAACACCATGTCTGCAAAGTTCTTAGTTACACTGCTAAGCATACGTTCATAGTAGGGTGCCTTGAGAGTGTTCAAAAAGAACATGGTGACTTCCTTTTCAGTTAAAGGAGGTTGAACTTGCGACGCCATATCTCTCCACCGTTGGGCATATTCTTTGAAGCTCTCATCCTTCTTCTTTTCCATACCTTGGAGAGATAAGCGATCAGGAGCTACATCGGACACATGTTTGTATTGAGCTATAAAAGCTCTCGCCAACTCAGACCAAGAAGAAACTTTGCTCCTTTCCAATTGGTTATACCACTTAGCAGCTGACCCAGTCAAACTGTCTTGAAAAACATGAATTAATAGCTTGTCATCCCATGCATACGCCGCCATCTTTCTACAGTACATGGTGAGATGATCCTTTGGGCACGATGTTCCATTGAATTTTTCAAATTCGGGCACCTTGAACTTTGGTGGAAGGACAACACCCGGTACCAAACACAACCTTTCAGCATCAATGGGTCCGAAATAGTCAACTCCTTTCATGGCACTTAGTTTTTCCTCTATCAAGCTCAGCTGGGCTTTAGTACCACTATATTCTTCCTTATGCTTCAACTTTTCTAGCTCTGTGGGATCATCTAAATTTGGCACCTCCACTGGGTTTTGAACTTGTATATGTGGAGGTGTTAGAGCTTTGACAGTACTTCCTTCAGGAACAAAAATGGGGTTGTCTCGCATGCTTTGTTGAGCCTCTTGGATAGACTCCTCTTGATTACCCATCTTCTCCTTTCCTTTAATCATGGCTTTTAGCAACTGAGTAATTTCACTTAATTGCCCCTTTATTTCTGTATTTTCCCTTTCCAACTTCTCTATCTTACTATTTTGATCATCTTCTATCATGCGTGCTTGATACCTTGTATAATATCGGTGGAGAGCTAATTGTCTAGTGGATGCAATTTTGATACCTCTAGTGCCACAATTAAGTCGAAATTATTTTTCATGTGATGATATGTTTATGCACATACAAATGGATGAACTACATAATATGCACTAAAGTCTTGCAATCTCTCCTAACAATTAAAAGAATGTTCCATGATAAGACCAATGTAAAGAACATGTTATGCAATGCAGAATCAAATGTAAAGATGCATGACTTAATGATATAAACAAAATCTTTTTTTTTTTTGAAAACTGGAAAGGAAAATAAAAACTATTTTTTTTATTCTCTTTTTTTTTAAAAAAAAAACAATGTACAAAAGAAGAAGCAAAACTTATTCCTTCATGTATCCTATATTGGGTTTGAATTTACATTTCAATCTAATATGGTCCCACCCTAAGGCTAAGTCTTATGTTTTATTACATGCTAGGCTTGGGTAGTTTAAAAGTCTAAAGGTCCCCAAATTGCTCCTTATTGTCGTCCACACAAGACTAGTAAGACACCCAATCCTCACCCATGACAGGTTACAAATGGAAAGGTTCAATTTGAGCGAGAGTATTTCATAGCCATTGCGGAGGTATTTACCTCACGAGAGCATAGGTACTTTACTCTCTCCTAAGAAGGACAGAGCCCGGGCCGAGGGCTTATGCATGCAAATGATGTGTGTGGTGAAGCAACAATGTTCTATTAAAAATTTCCAAATTATGATTTCCCAAGCAAATTCCAAGATAACCTAAAACCAAGTATTGGCCTGACTCTCTAGAGTCCCCAGTGGAGTCGCCAAACTGTCGTAACGTGTAGGTCCTAGAACCTAACCCACTAGACTTTAAAATTCTTGGAGTCGCCACCAACCATTCAAACCTAAGGTGTGATTAGTCACCTATTCATGTCTAAAGATAAGACATGGTCTACGTTCAAAGATTCTTAGACTCGGGAGTACGGTTACGTGTGGGGAAGGATTAGCACCCCCACGACGCCCATCCTAGAATGGTACCACTTAGTCTTAGGTTATCTTTTAAATTTGCTTAGGTTAATCTTTAATTTCGATATCCTTAATATTGAAAGATATCTCTAAGCATCCTCCATTAAACTGGTAGGATAACTTAAAAAATCCTTCTCACCTCAAGAGTATTCAAGTAGTTCTATGCGACTTGCTTGAAGAGGCTCCGTCGTTGGATGAATTTTAGTATTTTATGAAAATTTCCTAACTTTGACTCCTCTACCCAAATTATCTTATTTTATTTTTATCATTTATTATTTTCTATTATTTTCTTGACTAATATTTTTTATCTATTATTTATTGTTATATTTATCTATGAATATAAATTATCCTTATTTTTTTTAGAAAATGAATATAAATCATTTTATCAAAAGTTCCTTTAAAATCCTCCATTAAGCTGGTAGAATTTAAAAGAAATTCTCTTACCTAAAGATTTTTAAAGTATTACTTAAGCGTAACACTCTTTGCAATCTTATCATCGGAATGATCGATACTCACTTTCATAAATTATTATTTGACTCTTATTATTATTATATTTTTATTTATCATATTCTTTTATTATTATTTAATATATTTTTAAAAAATGTACGTGAATTATTTTTTATTGAAAATTCCCTTTAGCTCCTTCTATTAAGCTGGTCAGACTATGAAGGAAATTCTCTTACCTAGAGATTCCAAAGTATTACTTAAGCGTAACCCTCTTTAGAATCTCATCATCGAAATAAATCATGTTCGCCTTTAATATTTTTTTATTTACTGAATCTTATCATTATTTTATTATTTTTGTATTTATATTTATATATTTTTAATTACAATTTCTTGAGACCTTACCCAATAAATCAAGCATACAACATTAATTACATCCTAATTACTCATGCAAATCATACAAGTTAATTATATCAGTCATTAACATGCAAAATTAGTATTTTATAAATAATTTATTTAATCAAATTACCATACAAAGTCATATTAATTAAATTTTATTATCAAATCAAGTTATTAGATTATACAAATTAAACTATTAAGTCAAATTTATTATCAAATCATTAACCTATTATTAAACTATAAAATTAATTAAATAGGAAAAGAAATGATTAACATACCTTGTTCCACGTGCCTTTCTTTTTTCAATCTTTCTTTCTTTGCTTTCCCACGTCTCTTCCTTTTTTATTCTTATAGCAACTCTTTCTTTCTTTGCTTTCCTTTTGTAGTTGGCAGCAGCCAGGTTAATGATGATGATGATCAACCAGAGAGACAGAGGCGGTTTGTAAATTGGGTTAATGATGATGATGATGATCAACGATTGCTGCAGGGGCAGGAGTAATAGTGAACTAACAGAGCAGGGGTGACAATAGCGTAACAAGTAAGAGTCGGGCAACGAAACGGGGCAAGGAGAGAACTGAGGTAAGGGCGGTAGAGGTGGTGAAGCGCAGTGCTACACAGGGCAGTGGCGGTGTGAAGCGGACCAAAGGGATTCAAGGCAATTCGGTTCGGTGTTTTATGAATATGGGTGGTGCGATGGAATTTTTTTTGATTGATGCCAAGGTGACGGGTGACTCGAGTTTTCTGATCCTCCTCCCAACAGTCAAGAGTGCTCCCTTTTTTATAATAAAAAATTTATTTGAGTCCTAATACAACTCTACCTATTTTATTAATTATCTCCTATTTTTAACATTTTATCTATTTCTTATATTAATCCTAATCTAACTCTATCAAATTTAATATTAATCCAAATAATTATCCTAAAAAATCTAATTATCCTATCCTAAAATTAATTTTGTTATTTTTTCCTTTGTCTTTTTTTATTTTTCCTAAATACTATTTTAATTTTAATTTCCTAATTAATGTTAATTCTAAATCTAAAAATTCTCATTTAAATTACTAAATTATTTAAAATACAATGTCACTTAACTCTACTAATTATTTTTCTACAAGTTAAGACCTCGGACAAAATACGGTGTCTACAGCTATTAAGCCTAATTTTTATTAGTTTTCACATTTCCCTTGATTCTTTATTAGCATGACATCCAGGAGCAACTTTAATGTCAAACCATAAAGTTAATGACTAAACCGTAAGTCATTTCTTGCTATGGCAATGTAAAACAAAAAACATCTAGACTTCCAAAACATTAAGTTCATTAAAATACAAAATCCACATAACAGATCAAAAATTAATTAATATGCAAAATGTTCAAACTAAATCCGCCATAAACTAATAATAGAGCATAATTTCAAAGGGTAAGTTAACATGAATAGAGTACGAAGATCATGCGGCAAATTGTTATTAATTAGCAGCACCATCAGGCATTAGAAGCAAAATAATGATGCAAAAGAAGATTATTTCATAATACAAATTTCCATTGTTTAATAGTCATACCGTCATGCATTCAAGCAAATCATTATCTTTGGTTCTCATATGAATCTGCAAAAACAGATAAGAATAGTGAGATTCTTGGTGACTTTATACTGAGAAAATCAGTATATAGATCAATGAAAGCCAAAACAAAGACCTTGTGAAGAAAGGAACAAAAAATTCTAACAAAAAATTTACATTAGCCAAGTATATTACCTTCTTTGAATTTTAATATTTTTTTCCTGGTTTGACTCAAAATGAAATCAAAATTTTGAATATGTTTCTATTCCAACAAAATATTTCAGCAACCCCAGGTACACTCAAAACCCCCAAATATTAATCAAACACAGTCCTAAAACAGTAAAAACAGTAGCTAAAATCAAAACAAAAATTTTAAAATTTGATAAAAAAAAAAGATAAATGAAATATGATGAATCTTTGACAATTGAATAGCTTTAAGAAATCAAAGTTAATTAAAAGATATTTTACCAAAAATCAATAAATGATAAAATGCATAATTAAACCTAAGTATATTCAATGATTTATCACTATAAACCTTAGAACAAAACCTTCAAATTCATTAAGTGAAATAAAATATGCAAATAAAAAATCGTAACAAATAATAAGCACCCAAAAAAAATAGTAACAAATAATAATGAAACAATAAACTTATTTAAAGAATCGAAAGTCAAACAAATGATTCAAACCTTAGTTGCATAACATTTTTTGTTTTCCAAAATCTAAATTAAATTTTAGATGTAAAAAGAAAATAAATAATGTCAAACAACAGTAAGAACCCTGCAAATTTAACTATCAAACTAAAGCATATGATTTTCTACAATTTGAGAGTTGTCAAGCATGCAATTTGACAAATCTTTGCATGCTCCTCCCACCTTTGGAAAAGCTCAGATGATTCAACTCTGGAATTTCCTACTTGCAATTAAACAATCATATGAATTAGCATAGATGGTATACATATTGTCTTTCTTTTAAGTTATTGGACTTGGAATAGAGATGAATACACAGACCTGGGAAGTTGCTGGGATAATGCTATCTTTAGGTGCAAACAATGAATCATAGACGGCTGCTGTTGCTAAAGCTGTTTCCCTGTTCAGGATATTGCTCCTTTATGATTAATTTTCCGGGAAAAATATGAAACTCATAACAGACTCTGATCACAAAATCAACATCAAACACCATCTTTGTAGCGGATGATATTGTTAAACAAAGATAATTAGCAGCACAAGTCCTGTGTACTATAAGACAGCATTTTTCACACTGAGCTAGGACCAGAAGAGATGAATAGTTATTTAGCAGTAAAAACAAATTCATTCTAAGATGTAATAATGGCATTAAAGTTTTACATTTAATACAGAATTCATTCTAAGATGTAATAATGCAACACCATTAGGCATTAGAAGGAAAATAATGATGCAAAAAATGTTATTTTATAGTACAAGTCAATTGTTTAGTAATCATATCATCATGCATTCCAGCAAATAATTATCTTTGGTTCTCATATGAATCTACTATAATAGATAGATCTATGAAATTCTAAAAGACTTTTTTACTGGACATAAGTATATAGATTAGTGAAAACAAAATACAAAAGACATTGAGAAGGTAAATTTGTTTTTCCAAGGGAAAGAATGATCAAGTCGAGATAAATGCTGAAAAATGCAAGAAGAAAATAGAGACCCTACATTCTTTTCATGGTGAAGAATTTGATACAACTCCATTGTTTACTAATCATATCTTAATGCATTCAAGCAAATCATTATCTTTGGTTCTCACATGAATCTACCATAACAGATAGAGCTGTAAAATTCTAGAAGACCTTTTATTGAACATAAGTATCTAGATTAGTGAGAACAAAATACAAAGGACATTGAGAAGGTCAATTTGTTTTTCCAAGGAGAAGAATAATTAAGTCAAGATAGATGCTGAAAAATGCGAGAAGAAAACAGTGATCCTACATTCTTTCATGGTGAACAATCTAATCATCCTCATGCTTGTCTTGGATTGTAATATAGAGTTTAGAAAACGATAGAAGTAAAAACAAAAAGAAAAAAGAAGAGAAAAGAGTAAAGACCTGCCCTTGCAAGGCTTTGCCATGTGAAGGAAAATATTGAAAACCTTTTTCGAATCAATGTTTTGCGATCACAAATGAAAGTGATCTTTATTCGTTTCTTGTTATTTAAAACGCTGATCCTGAAAATAGAAAATTGCAGCATGATCACTTCATCATATAAACGAAAATATAATTTTCCAGTTAAAATTTGGAAAAAAAAATATAAAACAAAACCAGCAAGCAGAATACCCAGATGAAGACAATCATTCGAAAAATGACTGAAACTATCATGACAATATTTACTCATTTCTAGTCATTTGAAGCACACAACGATACTTAAACAGACAATATAAAGTCCAAACTATAACAGACATTTTAAAGTCCAAACTATAATTTTCTTAAAATAAAAACCTTTTAACTTTTCCTTCAAAGTTGCTAATTGTAACACAAGAACCTTTATTAAAGCATTCTTTTAGGCCTAAGGCCTTTTATCATTAAAGAGAGGAAAGAAAGAGTGTTTCTGTTAATTTCGACCAGTAAAATGTTGCAGGGGAGTATTATGATGTAAATTTTCCAATGTTATGTGTTGTTTGTGGGTTCATCATGCTTATCCAACTTTTTTTTCTAATTAAGCAAATGAGTAGAGTTGATGTTACAAACAAAAAACTCATCTTTAGACCAATGCCATTTTCAGATAAAGTCATGCAACAAAGCAATATGAAAATGACAACAAACGTAATATTTCTCATAGTTTACATACCTAGTTCTGAAGATGGTACTCTTACATATCCTGAGGTCTTTTCGTCTTCAAGTGTGACTGTACTTTTACGTAGCATCCAAAGAAAAATGCTACTAAATTACATAAAAGAAAACTTTGTCATTGCAGCAAAAGTGAGCCCATCTTTTGTAAAACCAGATATTATTAGATTTCAACAACATATAACTCTTAAAAAAGAGTTAAAACATTGAATTTGAGAATATTGAAATCAAGAAAGAACTCAACATATCATGAACAAATGTAAACAAATTAACATTTATTGTAGAAAAAAGTTTAAAATGTTACCAAATCCAGTAAGTTGAAGCTTGATCTGACCTTGATTTTGCTTGAAACAAAATCCAACGATGGGGCCACCTTTCTTCAACTTTCTGGTAGAGAAAATAGAGCAAAATTAAGAAAAATATAAAAAGACATTTTCTAAGAATTTTAAGACTTATATTTCACTACTTAGGAGCAACCCTTTAGAGCCTTGGTATAAAGAGGTGGAAAAGAAAAAGATCTTCACTTCACTAATCCTGGAAAGCCAAATTGGGCTCTTCTTTCAAGAAAGCCCTAGTCTGTCTATCTTAAGTTTCCCAAGGCTGCCTTTCCAAATGTTCTAACAAATCTCCACGGTTACTCCTCCTTAATGCCTTTTTATTTAACTAAAAATTGTCTCAAAATTTAGGGTTAACATATTTAAGCAGAGGTGACAATTCTTCCACTACATCAAAAGCTTGAACATAAAGTGACAAATTGACTGTCTGAAACGTTTGGAACAAACCAACAATCATCCAAGCATGACACCTACCCTAAACATCTCTTTTACCTCTTGTTACGGATCCTAACAGCCTGCCTGTTTCTCTTCTTGACTCCATATTTGGCTACCTTAAGAATCCTATGAACAACACTAAGTCTTGCCAGGACCGCCTTCTCCAAATCTGGTCGGTACTAATCATCTGCAACATGATTGACAACAGCCTTAGCCATCCTAGAAAACTCATTTCTCAAAACAGATTTATGCAGCAAGCTTGCAGGCTTGTCTTATAGTCTTCTCGTTTGCTAGACCAGAGTGCTTGTAAGAGTTGAGATTGTAGAGATTGTTGCTCTCCTTACTGAACTGAACGCCAACGATGCCTAGGCCGAACTCCTTCACCAAGAAACAGCTGTTCTTCTTCACGACCTCCCAAATCTACTGCCCTGGGACCGTCGCCATTACATTTACCGCAACAGAGCAAAAGAGGAGAGCGGCAATTTTAGCTAGACGATTAGGCAAAGCCTCACACATTGATCACAATAAAAATAAATTCAGATTAACTAAAATAATGCAAAAATAAATTCATATTAATTAAAATAATTCAAAAGCAAGTAAAGAATCCATGAACAACGAAAGGAGGCTAGATTTGACCTGACTATGGCCGGGAACAACCTCATCTAAGTCAGGATGGAAGAACAGTCAAAGAATAGCTCACATATCCAGCTACTTAAGGCAGGCTACAACTTTTTTTGTGCCCAGAGTCGACATGAAATAGAGCGGTAACAGCCTTCGTCGTCCATTCTCTCATTCCACCGTTTAGAGAGCAAAACAACAAAAATCTGAAAAAGTGTGAGTCCAGAAGAAAAATTCTCTTTCTCTCGTCTCCTGTCCCCCTATTGAAAGCTCTACACTTTGAGATAAGTGAGGAGTAGATACACAGAAGAGATGATTGAGTTTGAGTTTTGGCTTTTCAAAATCCCAAAAAAGAGATACGGGAACATAGCGAAAAGAGAAGAAATAAATTATAGAACAGAAAGCAGTTATTAACTGAATGAAATTACCATTAGAATAGAATGAAGTTAAAACACTCCAAAAAAAAAATGTTAAAACAATCAATGTGATCCAAGGACAAAATAAGTAGAAACACACTGAAATGACATATTCAACAGCTAAAGCGGGCCTCAACATTTATTCCCATCAGCAATAAAATTACAGCATCCTAGAGAAGGAAAAAGCAATTTTTACAATACCCAATAAAAAAGATATACATCAGCGAAGAACAAAATAATTAAAAAGCCAGAAGGTAACATGGACTAAGGAAACAATGCACAACGTGGCAGCTGGAGGAGAGCAAAACACGTTCAACCGAGAAGGCAGAAACGTGGTCGCACCAAATCTCAGGCTTTTTTCCAACTTTAATAGTATAGATATAGATATTTCGTTTCAAGGATCAAACTACAGAACAAACTGTGTATCAATTGTATTTGTGAGGCTGGCCGACATTTCTTTAATATCTAAATTTCATTTGTATGCTTTAACCGGTCAAATTCCGTAAAACATTGGTGGCTGTCCCTCCCCTTGTACAATATGCACCGAACTGCACCTCTCAATCTCATTTTGTCACCACACCAGCGTGAAGTTGAAGTTCAAGGCTTCCCTTTTCTTTTCCAATAATATCGTCTTGAACGCAACGTAACGTACGTTTATAATCTTTTCTTTTGCAATCATTTTTCCAGTTGAAGAAGATGAAACTTGGAATCTGCTTTTACTTGCTGCTATTAATTGTTGAATACTATATACTATATAGTGTATATGCGCGTTACCGTCAACGTAATTTTCCTATATGCTTATGATTGTAACAACATAATACTGTCAGTTGTACGTACGTGTATATATTGTTGTTGTTTTCCATAGCAGATGAGATGACAATGATTATGGTAATCGAACAGGTCAAGTTTTGAGGACAATGTTGAATTTCCGCCGGTTAAACAGCGAACGCCTTCCAAAGCCCTACTGTTCACCAAGCGCAGAGGTAGGAGAGATTGATACCAGAGCCCCGTTTCAATCGGTCAGAGCTGCTGTGAGTTTATTTGGGGAAGGAGAGATGCACTGCCAGAAAATCAAGACTTTCTGCAGAGGTAACTTATTTTCTACCGTCTAAATGGCGCATGGCAGTTGGCATGCAACTGTAATCTGCTGTGTTGTTTGCCAGAATGTGATAGACAAGGAGACACAGCTTCTCCTGGTGGAAAATGATATTAGTAACATCAAGATAAAGCTGGGGAGTGCCGAAACCACAAAGGCTAAAGCAGATGCTGATCTTGAAACCGCAAAGACAACATTGCTGGATTTGACCGGCAAGCTTACAGCAACAACCCAGTCCAAGCGATCCGCAGTAGAAGTTACAGAAGCATCCACGCAATGCAATGCAAGGAACAAGGAATTGGATTATGCCAGACAACTATATATCACCGTTGCTACTGAACTTGATGCCGCAAAACAAGAGCTCAATAAAATCAGGCAAGATTTCGGTGCAGCCTCGGAAACAAATTTGGCTGCATTCCAACAGGCAGCAAAAGCGCAGTGTTCAGCTAAAGTGCATTCTGCAAGGGTTGCTGAGCTTTCAAAACAAATCTCAGCCATGAAGGAAGCAGTTCAGCAAGTAAAGTTTGCCACCCAACAAGTCTTCCAAGAACAGGAAAATATTTCCGCAGAGAAAGACGCCCTACAAAAATCTTACAAGAGCGCTAAGGAGGTAGCGAAAACACAATGGTATCCTTGAGGAACGCATACGATCCTGAGCTGACCAAATATCTGGAGGAGAAGCTCATGGAAACAACAGCGGAGGTTGAAGCCTTGCAACGAGAGATGAAAAAAGTCCACGCTTTAGAAATGGATTCTGTGAGAGTTGCAACTGCAGAGCTTAATGAAGCTACAACAATGCTGCAACTAGTAGCGGATGAAGAATGCTCTCTTCGGACATTAGTGAGCTCCATTAGGCTGGAATTGGAAGAGGTGAAGAGCAAACAACATACTGAAGTGAAGACCAGAGAAGCAGAAAGGGAATCTGTCGCTGTTGCTAAACAAAATGAATTAAATGCCCTTAATGAGCAAAATTTCAGACTCCTGCAGCTTTCATCAGAAATTGAAAATGCAAGAAGTGAAGCAGAAGAGATGAAGAAAAATACGCAAGCGCTCAAGATAGAAGCTGAAACTGTCGAAATAGCGACGAAGGAGTTAAAGCAAAAGCTACAACTTGCTTTGGAACAGGCCGAAGTAGCAAAAGCAGCAGCGAAAAAGGCTCATGATGAATTGGAGGTTTTGTCTAAAAAAAGAAATTGGTAATCTGGAAATCTAGTGGCAGGATAAAAATCTCCATGGAGGAATTTGAATCTTTGAAAGAGAAAGCAGGCGAATCTGGAAGAATCTCTGAGAGGAAAATGGCTGAGCTGGAAGCAATAAACGCAAGCAAAAATGAGACGGATCAAAAGTTGGAAGCAAGTTTAAAAGCAATCGAGAAAATCAGGGCTGCAACAGAAGAGGCTGAGAAGTCGGCGACGATGGCAGAGGCTGCACAAAGCGTGATTGAAGGTAAACTTGGAAGACGGCGTCAACAAAACAAACGTCTTCGACCATGTAAATATCAATCAGATTGTTTCCTACTTTATTGTTGAACCTGAACATACAGAGGACAGGAGGGATCTTCAACGTTCAGTCAAGCCAAATTTCCACTATAGTTCTCTTATATATCACAATAATAAAGAGTTAAATTAGATTTTGGAAAGCAACTCTCCAATTTTAGCTCGCCATCTCAATATCTTTGTACTCATAATGACTTCCTGCGTTGATATGCCATTGTCAACTGAAAAGAACTACTTGCATTGCATCAGAGGATAACCTAGCAATTAAATCAATAATTTGAAATACATTTCTCATATTTCTGTTCAAGTAATAGTTAACTAAACCGTGAAAGTTGAAACTCAATAATACAATAGTATTCCTAATCCTGAGGCGAAATTCAAGCTAATTATCCAGCCAAAATGTGAAATTACATCCACTCTATTAACTTTTTCCTGACAGAATGTGAGCTGTTACTCTTTTCCTCGTATTCTACAACAGAAATGGTGGGGTTAAACCGCATTCCTCTTCTAACAAAGCCAACACAGCTGGTTGGACATCAATGGTCAAGTCGTACAAATGCTTTGAGCACTATAGTATCAATCAACATCGGTTTTGATGCCATCAACAGACTGAGACAGCCCATTGCCGTTCTCAAACTTGTGCAACTCAGACTCTAGAGCTTTAGCAATCTCTGTTCCTTCAGCAGCTGGTTCAGGCATATCCACATGAAAAGATCCCTGTTTGATAGGTTGAGCGGGTTCAGTCATCGAGGACTGCTGCTTTATGTAGTTGTAGAGTTGCTGATGAAAAGGGTGATCCACCGAAAAGCAGTTTTCATTTTCCGAATGCCGAGATGACCCAGACCCTTCTTTTCTACAGAAATGTGGCAGTGATGCGAAATCCATAATCTATAAATAAATATACAACCAACACAATCAGTACTTTTGAAGCAGAAATGTGCCTCTTAAATGATGTTTAACTTGATGATTCACTATTTAGGTGAAAGGATAAGGGTATATCTAAGTTAGTTATATATCTTTTGACTTTTGAAGCACCTTTCACTCATGGACTGACGATGAAGCAAGGATTAACAGATTTACTCGTGAAGTAGTGGAAAAGCAAGACGATCAGAAACACAAAAAAAGAACAGAAAAACGGAATACATGCCCTTTCTGTATGCACACTCTGTATTCTAGCTACAGTGATGATCATTGAATATGACAAAACATATTGGCAACCTATTACAACAAACAAAAAGAACAGGGAAGAGAAGAACTTCAGAAATTGTAATCTCTATTTACAATTTAAGCACGGTAGTAGAAAAGAGTAATGAGAATAACATAAGGTTCGGGCAGTTAATGGAGAAAAGTACAAAACTATATCTTCAAAGGCCAGTACTGCCTCAACATACTTTGCCATGCAGAGAGAGAGAGAAAGGGGGAGACAGGGATCACAATGGTTATACTTTGAGTATCTCCAAAGTTTTGAAGGGGATGATTTTAAAGCACCCATGTTTTTCAATATTTGAAGGAATTATGGGGGAAAAAAAAAACCCTTACCTTCAACAGCTCATCCCGTCCACAACCTGGCAACACTTGAATTTTTTTCCTTGTCCTCTCTTGCAAGAGGGGCTTGACAACCTGCTAAGAATTCAAAGGTTATATCAATCCATGTCAAAACCATTTACTGGAACAAAGCTACACATTCGAATGCTAACCTTCCAACAAGCAGAGAAAATATACGGAGCATTTACAATGTAATATGTATTTGTCTTCTCCGGGTAGTTCAAGTCATCAATAGTCGAGATGATTGTCAACAACTGTGTCGATACAACAAATTTAATCATCATACTGATCCATGAGGTTACAATCCAATCAATTATTTGAAAGTTCGGACGGTGGAATCTATAGCCAGTTTAACATTGAGTTTTTCTTCTTTTCCCATTGTTAACCCTTTTTCAGCGGCTTAGTCTCAAGATTCAATTATTGGAATCTTTCAAGATTCTTTATGAACATTTTCCTTTTGCTTTTATTTATCTGCCGCATTAAAATTATCAATTCAGAGATTCAAAATATGATAATAAGATAATTATATGTGCATATATGTGGCCAATCCTGCTGCCTAAGCCCAAGAGAACAAAATGTAGCAGCTATAGTCGAAGCAATACCTTTATTTGGCTCAGTGCTGAAAGCTTCAGGCCAGTCATATCTAACACTTTTATACAGGTGGTTATAGGTTGCCCGTGCTTCTTAGAGGCAGAAGGCTAAAGCGTGCATAAAAGTCAACAAGAAAAAAGAAAAACCAGAAAAGGATGTTAACAGAAAACTTCCAAACTCTATTACTCACCAGAATTACACGATCTCGATATTCATTGATTTGAATATGTGACTGCACATAGGAGTGAACCTAAAATTACGATAAAAAAGGCAAATAAATACCACATATTAGTTTTTTTATGATCGACATAAAATACTTGAATGCACATTACCATAAAACTTACAGATGCTTTGTCAAAAGTGCTAAGTCCCACACCAATAGCAAAGACAGGAAGCCCCTGGAAATGGAAAAATTAAACAACATACCTGAGAAGTTATGCTATCCCTATCATAAATTCATTTAATCAAGTGTCTTTGTGTCCCGCATGAAGCACAACATAGCATGATTGAAAATGTAAGCACTGTAAACTAGATTAAATATGAAAAAGTATAAGCACCTCTCTTGAGTAGCCAGACATTCCTATAAGCTGTGAATCACGCACAGCTCTGTAAAGTTCAGTAGGAATTATGGGTTTCTGTAGAGAAGATTCACATCCGATGAAAAAAATACTTAGTGACTCTAATTTACTCAATTTTATACATTACAATATATCACCAAACAACTTAATAGAAGACCAAAGCATGCAATAGCAGAAACCACTTGACAGGCTGATATTTTTACAAGAGAGAGGGAGAGAGAGAGAAGTTAATGGGGAGGGGAGGAATTGCTCATTACAGTGACCACAACAAAGTTATTATTTAGCAAAAAATCAATGTATCATAATTCTAGCAGTCAATAACATGAAGTAATGAAATTAATTTTAATGTAAACATCACCTAACCAGTCTAGCCATATGTGATAATCATGTAAAACTGTTACCTACCCTGAGACATGCCAAAGGCAGATATCATTAAATAAAAGGGCAGTGAATTCTCCAATTTATGTTGCTTCTTTGAATACTAGAAAGCATAGACAAGCATCAACAAAATAGTCTACTTGGAAAAGCAATCAGTTGCAATCTAGATGCAACAACTGAGAATACACAAACTTACTGCTAAGATATCGTCAATATCATTCTGCACCCTCCAACGCAAGCAGTCCACCAACTGATAGATGATACAGTTATCAATTATCATACAAAAATGGCATTATGGTCAAAGTGCTTCCAAAGCAAAAAAAAAAAAAAAGAAGAGTTTTTTTTTCCTACTTTTCAACCTCAAAAAGGTACGTTGGATAGATATGTTTTGGTTCTATCAAACTCCAATTAACTAACCATTTTATTGGCTTTGACAACACTCCACTCTCTTGCTTTTAGAAAGCGCGCCAATGTTTCAGCTTGATAACCTTGATGAACATTCTGCATGTTGGGAAACAATTACTACAACTAAATACAAAAATTGGTACAGAATAATTATCCAAAACATCCAGTGAAGCTGAAATGAAACATCCTGTCCCGTAAAGCACGCAGTCAGCAGTCAGCAGACATGGAAGCATTTGCCGAAATAGTTAAGATCAGAGTTCAAAAAAAAAAAGTAGCGAAACTCACAATTCAACTAAAAATGAAAATGTGGAGTGTAAGAAAGCAAAGGATATAGAGCAGAGAGATAGCAATTAGATTAAGGCAAAGAGCAGATCAGGTGATAGATAGCGTAGTAGTAGAAGTAAGAAAATAAAGACAAAATTGAAGCGTTTACCTGAAAAAGAAAATAAATTAGCGAAAAAGGAAGAGAGTTGAAGACATTTGAGTTTGAGTGGCGATAGGATACGAGAGATGAGAGAATAAAAAGAAAAAGCAAAAGAATCATGCATGTGTACCTGGAATGTTTTGATGAGGGGGTCATCAACTGGCGAAAGAAAAAGGAATCAGAATCAAGGATGGGTTGAAAAGAAAAAGTAGTAGCAGTAGTAAATAAAAAAGGGGAGAGACCTCGATCCATCAATGCCTGCAACTCGAGGATCGCTTCCTGAGATTGGATCCCCATCTGAGAATTGACGAATACGATACTGTTTGTGTTTTGTTTGGCTTGTAGTCTGTAGAATGGAAATGGTACGGAGGAAAAAGTGAAAGATGAGTTTTGACTGACTCGACTGAAAATTCAAAAATATTAGAAGCAAGGGACACGCCACAAGCTATCCGTGAGGAAAACTGTTTTGGTATGCATAAAATTAAATTAAAATAAAAAATTGCTATTACTACCGTCTACCGCACTCCCAATTCCTAGACAAACACCTTATATTTCTATTCAACTTCTTTCCTTCTTCCCACCCACACTCCAACTCCCACTCTTACTCTTCTCTTTGATTTGAGTCTACGATACATATGTGATCTATAGGCTGTATGCATATATGGAAGGCAATCCTTTCATGCAAGTGTTTATTTCCTTTCTCCATATCAGACCTAACCTTTATCCAATCCAGCCCATTCCAAGATGGGCTAAAAGAATAATCAAATATACTCTTAATTTTTAGCATAAAATGGAATTAAACTTTCAATATTTTATCACGTGAAAATCAATCTATAAATTTTTATTTTATTATAAATAAACTCTTAACTTTTCAAAATTATACAATTAAGTTCAAATCTATTAAATGACACTAACAGCATAATCTGTTAGTATCATTTAACAGATTTGAACTTAATTGTATAATTTTGAAAGGTTGAGGGTTTGTTTATAATAAAATAAAAGTTTATAGACTGATTTTTACGCGATAAAACGTTGAGGGCTTAATTCTATTTTATACTAAAGGTTGAGGGTGTATTAAACTTAATCAAATTGAATGCTAGACTAACGCCACTCACCACCAATCCATCAGGCAGCCAGGCCGGCTCCAGCATAGCTCATTGGGGCCTTGTGATGGGAAACTGGCCTTTACGCAATTACAATTTACACCAACACCAATTCAAGGTATTACATTTTAAGTGTCAAATATGTAAATGTGTGATGCTGTTTGACTATAGATTCCCTTTCATTACTTCATTGTCACAGATGTGATATTAATTGCTTAATTTCTATTTTTTTTAGTTTTTAATTTAGTATATAAATGTAATATCCTTATATACCCTCCAATAATTGTAAGAGAATGGTAGCATATAATATATGTAAACACAAGTTCCAACTTTGAATTCACAAAAATGTAAAATTTTAATTACAAGCCATAATACTTGATTATTACAATATTAATAAAAGTGCATTAATGTCTCGTAACAACGACTTAAAAATGCTTTTTAAAATTCAAACAAAATCTCTTCTCTCACTTCAAATTAATAAACCAAATTAACATGGACAGCCTACCTTCTCATTTTAATTTGTTTATAGAGAAATGGTTCAAGTCAGAACAGAAGAAAAAATTAATTAACATCACATCAAAGCAAAAGCAAATTCAAACCGACAAGGTGGAATACACCGGCTTTTCAGTGGAAATTAGTTTCTACTTTTCAGTTTTCATTCTGAAAAAAAAAAAAAATTCTACTAGTCTACCTAGCAACTTCCACGAAAATGTCGACCCCCTGGACGGAAATGTACGAGGCTGCCGCCAGCGGTGTAAGCGAGATAGTAGAAGAAGAAGAAGGTAATAATTCAAGTGAATTATTTGAGATAAATCATGGGGTGAGTTTGGCGTCGGTCAAGGAAGAAGCAGAGAGCAGTTTGTTTTCTTTTGATGTTAATGGCGCAGAGGATGAGGATAGCGTATACGTAGCGGTGGGGAAAAGCGAGTCAAGCATGGATGCGTTGCTTTGGACGTTGGCCCATTTTGTCAATACCTCCACCACCCTCTATCTCATACATGTGTTTCCCGAGATTCGCCACATTCCTTCTCCATGTAAGCGAAGAATTCACAGCTTCCCCTTCCATGAATCTCCTTTTGTCATGAGGTGATTAGATTCAGTCATAGACTCGTAGGATTGCATATATTATATAATTTATAAATGTCTTAATTTCTTTTGAACTTGGTTAACTAAGGTGTTACCTGATGATCCCCTACATCTTTTTGTTTTTCTACTTCTAATTACTTCTACTTTAGTTAAGCAAACCAAGGGTGATAGGTGGAGGACTGGACTGCTCACTGATGAATGAAAAATTATCTATTCTTGAGTTAAGCTGAGCCAACAATCAATATTATTGGTGGTTGGCTTGGACTTGTCTAATTTTGGTCAAGCTGATCTGCATATATATCCATAAATTAGCAAATGCAGTGTTCAACAATAACTATATATGATTATGTATGTTCAACAATTGAATTGATGCATGGCTTGTCTTCTACTACATGGGCCTGATTATAGCATTAATTCCCTTGGCCTGAAAAGGATTAGGATGGATAAGCCCTGTCTGTCTCTGACTTTTGATGACAGTGGGATTGCTGCCGAAGAGCCAAGTATCTCCAACACAAGTGGAGAAGTACATGGCGCAAGAAAGAGAGAAGAGGATAAAACTCCTTGAGAAATTTCTTCATATCTGTTCCGCTTCCAAGGTACATATGAAACAAGGACATGTACATAGTACGTACATTCTGTTGTCTCCTGTTTTATTACATCAAAATACTAATTATTTAGTCCATCCTTCTCAATTAATTAAACTGCAGGTTAAGGTGGATACTGTTCTTATTGAAAGTGATATGGTTGCAACAGCCATACTAGATCTAATACCGATTCTAAACATCAGAAAGCTAGTGGTTGGAACCACCAACTTCAACTCTAATCCAAGGTAACGCACCAAGAATGAACATATATATATGCAAATTTGCTTAGCCGTTGCTCCCTTGTGATCAGTATTTTCTTTCTTTTGATGGGTACGTACTATGTAGGAAACTAAAGTCGAGGAGGACTAAAAGCATTGGGATAGCTGATCAGATATTTCGGAGTGCACCAAATACTTGCCATGTTAAGGTCGTATGTGAAGGAAAAGAGGTAATTACCCAAATGATTGGGTCGCCCTCGCACTCCTCCTCTCCACTTGGCATTGATGATCAGCAAAAAGCTGATGATCAGCATGATGATTCTTTTGCGTGTATGTGTTTTAAACCCAAATTCTAGGAAAGCATGGTATCATGAAAGCGGGGATTGCTCACTTGGGAGAAGATCTCCGTTCGATCCACGCTCATCATTTCTCTTTCGAATTTTCCCTTCCACTGCGAAGATATCTTTTGTTTTGTTCATACTTCATAGTTTGACAAAGAAAACATTAGCTATACACACTGGCGTTGATAATATATGAATGGTATGTGGTGTGTTAATATAATAATAACTATGTCTGCGGGATAAAAAAAGATTAACATTTAGAATTACAATATGAATCACAGATGAAGCACCGAAGCCTGGGAGCTGTGTTTTATTGTTTTGGATCTACAGCAGCAAACAGACCTTTAAAAGGGCCAAAAGGAATAAAATTTACAAATGCCAAGTTTTGTAAAATTATAGCGGCTATACAATCTGCATTGCTCAATATTTGCCATACGCAGGTTTGAAATCATACATCCATCCATGTTCCAGTACTCGGCCTAGGAGTAGGACAGACGAAACCACTCATTGAAGCGCATGATAAAGGTGAGGCAGAGACAGAGGCAGTCCATGAAATAATTAAGAAATCAGATTTAAAATTGTTAAAGCAGGCAGCAACAACAAACATACATTTTCTCCTTGTAATACTTGTATCCATCAGCAAGAAAACTTGTCCTCATCACCAACAACCCTGAGATGTTCAAAATAATTCTTCCCGCTAAATAGAAACAAATTGGTTGTTGCAATTAAGAGTAACAATTTCTAAAAGAAATCAAACTCCAGATAATTGTCTGAACCGTTCTGATCAAAAGCAGCTGCATTGGCTGCAATCTTTTTACTTGTTGACACCGGTGGAGCCGGTATTCGTTCAAGCTCAACTGGCTTTGGAATCTCAGGCGGGGTAGCACATCGAATCAATGCCCAATTCACACCTTCAAAGAAGGGATGTTGCTTAATCTCAGTTGCCCCTCGTTTATAAGCCAATCGATGTTGTGGTTCCTTTACAAGTAGCCCCTTTATGAGGTCCCTTGCTGCAAAACTGACAATAGGTGATTCTGGAAACCGAAGAGGCTGTCCTACGACATTGAACAATGTTGCCCGGTTCCCAGATCCCTTAAAAGGAGTTTTACCAGACAAGAGTTCATAAAGGAAGATTCCAAAAGTCCACCAATCAACAGCACTTCCATGACCTTCACCCTTGATGATCTCCGGTGCCAAGTACTCATGGGTCCCGACAAATGACATTGAACGAGCATCACTTGGCTCTGCTATTAGCTCAGGTAATGGACTAACTTGGTTCCAAATTTCATGTTTTGGCTTTCGGTCTTTCTTGGACTTGCTAGAAAAGAGTCGGGGAGAAAAGCAAGTTGTCGGAGCAATGCAAGATGGCTGAATGCAGGAAGGTTCAATACAAGCAGGCTGGATACAGTAAACGGGGTTCTTTCTTAATGGCTCTGATTCAAGAGAAGATGTCTTGATAAGAGTTGGACTGACAGCACAACGAAGGGAAAGATCAAAATCAGAGAGCATTATATGACCATCTTCCCTCACCAGAACATTTTCTGGCTTAAGGTCACGATAGATGATCCCAAGCATGTGGAGATATTCCAGTGCTAGTAAGACCTCTGCTACATAAAACCTGCAAATTAGAATAGAAGTCAAAATTACTACAAAGGTCATAGAAATATGCACAAATTGCGAACACATCACATTTGTGTTTCTGTTGATAAATGCAATTGTAAAAAAAGTAATACAATGAGCTTTGTTTGACTGAACTTCCACAAAATCAATGCCTGTCAAAGGGATTCATGTTCGGCCCAATATCAGCACACACGATTTCAAGGTACGGCATCAAAGGTTCTTAAACTTTCTTTCGTAATAAGCTCTACTAGTCCTTTTCACTTCCCATAGCGAAATTAAAGGACTTGCTTAACGACGCAACTGTTCCCAGAGATGAAAAGTTAGTAGGTCAGAGCTCCAAAAGAAAATTGTTCTAGGACATGGATATTGGAGGGGAAACAACTGAACTCTAGTCTAAGTGACTTGGCACACCATACGGCATTAAGATGATGCTTTGATATCTATCATGCTGTGAAGCCTAGACACAGGCAGCTTGGTCATGTTCTCCCTTATTATAACATTGAGCCACATGTTCCAATGCAAAAGATGCTCTAATAAGCGTAAAAGGCAAGGGCCACAGCATGCAAGAGCTCAACATATCTTAAGTAAACGTAATTTAATGTTGTCACATGATCAATTAAGACTAATCTAGTGCTAAAGAAATAGAATTCAGGCACCTAAAAGATATTGATTTTAACTTTATTTTAAACCATCAAGAAGATCACTTTCAGAAAATGCCAACTTAACATATTGCAACTATTTCAACCATGCAAACTTTATCCCTCTCATTTCATAAATTAATCCTGCATTTCCCATTTCTGGAACTCAATCTTGCATGACCCGAAATTTTCATACAAGTTATTGTACCATAAAACCTTCCAAACAAATAGCTAGCTTTTGCACCAAGGTAAATGGTATCATCCCATAACAAAAAAAAAAAAGGGGTCGTGAATATGCAGAAAAGGACCAAGACAAATATAGGCATATATGTTTCAAAAACATAAGAAGCCACAGCATTTTTTGCTATTTAATATTCGTAGATGCTAGAAAATTTAGAAATTATAAAACACGAACTTCAGATTGAAAGCAAGCTCATCATAGATAATTGAAAAGCAAGAGAACAAGTAAAAGTAGGCACATCATAGTGACAATCATGAAATATCTTTTCAAATTTTACTTATCATACTTTACTGCCTGCTCCGGAAAATGTTTCCCTGGCTGCCGCTGCCTAAGGGTGTGCAAATCTCCACCAGGGCAGTACTCCATTACCACACAGGAGAACTTCTCTGTCTCAAAGTGTGTGTAAAGTGTAGGAAGAAAGGGATGGTCAAGAGATTGCAGTATCTCTCTCTCTGTTTGAGCACGAAGCAACTTTTTACGACTTGCTAAAGATGCTTTGTCCATAACCTTCATCGCAAAATAACACTTAGTTCCACTCAACTCTGAGAGATAGACACTCCCAATGTCCCCACAGCCCAACCTCTTTAGCAGTCTAAAATGGCTCAAGCCTAGAACCACATCTATTGCCCTGACAGCCTGGATAGCTTCCCATCTCAAGTCATTTGCTTTGTGAGGTTTATTGATACTGCTACTAAAGCTACTGCATGTGCTTTCATCACTCACATCACTGCTTGTGCTGCCTCTGCACATGCTGCTCTTGCCACTCTCAACATAATCAAGACGATCACTAATCTTGGCACTTCCACTAGTCTTGGCAAGACTACTGGTCCCATCACTAACTTTGGCAGATACTGAGCTGTTTTTAACACTTCCATGCTCTGATGTTTTCTTTTCTTGATCAACAGAAATTGTGGGTGAACCTCTAGTCCCATAAATGGAAGAATCTACTCTGTTTGATGGTTGTTCAACACATGGTGAAAATGAGCTTGATTCAAACTTATTAGTTAAAGATTCAACAGAGCCATTTTGATCTAAAATTGATAACTTTTTATTTTCTGAAACCTCAGCCGGGACTTGCTTTGCTGCAGTTTCTACCAATTTGAGGAGGCATTTGGGAGTAACCAGATCAGATGTGTTTGTCTTGGAAACCTTTGATGGTAAAGGCTCTGGCTCATCAGCTTCTACTCTTGGGGCAGTACCTGTCTTCTGTTTCTGTTTAGGAGAAATTTTGGCACCAGATTTTGAAGCCATTAGGAGAGAGGAAGAATTTCAAATACTCTCATTAAATCTCACATATACATTGTCCAGCAATTATTACAAACAGCACAATCTCTCCATTTGAAGTTGAACATAGCTGCCCCTTTAACTCCACCAGCGGTAACACTTAATCTATCATAGTAAAAAAAATAATAATAATAAAAAGAATAAGATAACCCATCATCATTCATTGAGGCGTAGGGGTGTAACTAGCTGATCTGCAATGGGAGAGGAATCCTAGAAGCATATTTGAAGTATAAATAGTAGTAATGAACGGTAAACAAAGAAACAAATCAAAACCGTGAAGCAGAAACGATCTAAGCAAAGCTGGAGCAATAACACAAGCGGCTATCGATTGGCATGAACCAAACAGTTGGGATAGTGTCAGATCAAATGCCACCACCGCCCATTACATGTGCGAGAAATAAGTAAGCAGCTAAGATAAAGACAGAAAATTAGCTATTAGAGCACATACCCTTTTTTTTTTGTGCGTGTATGTGATGTTCACTGGAGAAATCCCAATGAGCAAATAGGGGTTAAGCCCTATGCTGAATAAATAAAAAGAATCAATCATAAACTAGCAGCAGGGAGCAGAGGCTGCTCGATTAGATGATACCTAGTACAAAAGAAATGAGCAACAAGTCAAAGATGAGATGAGATAGTTATGCCACAGATACGCAAACTTTTATTTATAAGAAAAATGCTAACTTTCCCACACACACACACACACACAAGAGAGAGAGAGAGAGAGAGAGAGAGAGAGAGGATATAAAACAAAATAGATGGGAAATGAAAAGGATAAAAAAACAGAAAAAAATTGGCAGAAAGGACTGAATTCAAGGACCAGTAAAAGAAAGAGCAAGATAGGTGAGAAAATGGGGTGGAATGAAATGATGAAAAGGCAGCACATGGAAGATGATGTATAGCGAACAATTGAACTGAAACCAGATCTCCATCAGAAAAAGAAAGTAGAGTACCAAGTAAAAGCGCAAGACAGATCCAAAGCAAGAAGAGAAATCCAATCACTAAAAACTGAAACGCCAGAGAGAGAAACTAATAGTATTAGGCAAAGAGACGCAACAACGCCGTGAAAGCTAAAAGAGAAGGGAAGAGAGAGAGAGTACCAATGAAATCAAATCACGAGAAGACGAAAGAATTGTGAAGGGCAACGGGCAAGAGATTTTGCTAAAGGAGAAAACACGGTAGAGATGGAAGGAGAGCTGCCTTGGTATCCTAGCCTCCCAATAGCAGCAGCCGCACCCACTACCAGTTGGCTTCGGCAGTCAAAAAAAAAATGGAAGCTTGAGAAATAAAGAGAGAAAGGGAGTCTGTGGGAGGGAGTGTTTCCCAGATTCAAATGGACCGGGCCTTCACCTCTGAGGAAGATGAACTAATAACTACTAAGTCTGTTTTTTTTTTGTCTCAACCAACCGGTATCCGAATCCACTGGGTCGATTAATCCGGTTTCAGAGCGGGTTCCGGAATAAAAGTTTTAAACTCCTCCCAACGGACTTGCGAGGGATCGAACCGTGATCCGCTGTACCAAGTCTAGCCCCTGGCACCACTAGACCAAGACCGTTGGTAATAACTACTAAGTCTGTTAGCTTAATTAAACCAGACTGCTTGTTTTTTTAATTTTTTTACTGCATAATAGTACTGTTTTATTTTTGTACATATTATCGCAGGTCAGGACGTCAAGTCAGGCCTAGCCAGCAATAAAATTTTTGTGATCATTTATATTTTGGCCTGACATTGTCCGAGACTCCCTCATCAAATCCAAAGGCCCAACCCAAAGGATTCTCTTTTCTTTCGGCTATTTATTTACATTCTACACCCTTTAGTAACTTCTTTTTTTTTCCTTTTTGGTTTTACTTCGTTGCCATGGAACAATAGAGTAACTCGTTGTTGAGTACCACCAAATTATTGCCTTAATAAACAATCATTTCATCTTCTCTTCTCCCTTTTCTTTTTTTTTTTTATTTTATAGTAATGCTCTCTTATAATAATAATAATAATAATATTAATAATAAATGATTGGTTCGTCTTTGGATTTTCTTAGTTGAAGTTGGAGGGGAATAGGATTTGTGTACAACTATAACTATGAAGCACCCGTGTCTTTGTAGGAGATGAGGTCCCAATAGGTGAGTGCCTATGAAATCTCATTGATTATAAGATGCAAGTTTTTTTTTTTTTGGTTACAATAAGATGCAAGTTGTTGGTAAGGAATTCATTACAATGCAATATGAACCATAAAATTAATAAACCAAATTTATTTATGTGAATATGATGTTGAATATGAATAATCTTAACATCTTCATCTTTCTAGAAGAGATCCATCCCCTTTCTTTCTTTTTTTTTTATCTAGCAAATGCCACTGTCAAATACCCACGTCCTCGGTGACTTATTTTCTCACTACACACTAAAAAACTAGTTAAGGATTAAATTATTGTCCAAGATGTGTAAGTGATACAACGCCTTAATTTGCCTATATGCTTTGTATCCACAACTCAGAAAAGGCATGCAGCTTGTAGGTTGAGTTGCAACTTGCAAGCAAGCTATTCATGAATCATAAGTCACGCCACATGAGCATAACTAACTATTATAGAAGATTTTGATAATCGAGACGACATTTAAACATTTATTAGAATAATTTATCAATTATAATTAGTTATTGTGAGAACCGATTATATGGTACTTTACATATGGAATTAATCAATTATTAATTTGATTTTTGAATATTTTGTAAAATTTAAGTAAATAATGATGTGGGTCCCACTTGAAAATTCTAGCCCTAATGTGTATATGATTGATGAAACAGTGTAGTGATGGTGTAAAAGTGACATTATGGAGATATGAGACTTAAAATACCTTGTTTGCACCATTCTTGGAAGTGTGACAAACAAATTGAAAAATGACGAATACATCCCAAGGGTATTTTCGTAAATTTCACTCAAACCAAAATGAATTGAGACGAAGTAAAAAATATTATGTTATTCTACATGAAAAGCACTTTAACACAATGTCAAATAGTTTTCTTGAATCAGTCGCCAAAACAGAAAATTTCACTAGCGGGTAGCGAGGGTAAAATTATAAATTCTCACTATCCGTGCACCGTGCAACGAAACCACTTCCAATCATTAAGGTACATTTAATATGATAATTTGGTACAGAATTCGAAAATTTGGAATACAATTACATCGTTTTACGACTGCGGAAACATAATGGCAAAATTGTCCAAAATTTTCATAACTATGGGCATTTTGGTCATTTTGGCCATTTCCAGAATTCTCTACATATTTCCTTCAGCAGCAACACGGCAGTATTCATGGTCTTCTACCTTTGTCTTCCGCGCCATTTACAAGGAAAAGAAGTTTCAAGCTTCCATAACTACTAATTTAGTCAAAATTCCACCAACCTTTTGACTACAAAAACATTCTATTTTCTCTCCTCTACCTACCTATACCTATATCTCATTGACTAAACCACAAAACAAGGAGAAAAAAGGGGGAGTACTATTCGGCCGAGGTGAGCTCTTCACCATTCTTTATGCTTTCTTTAAATCCAATGGTATAGATTTATTCCTTTAGGCATGATAAACATGTTTTTAGTCTTAGTTTCATTTAAATATTGAAAAATAAAAATTGGAGGGGATTTCGGCCAACATGGGAGCATAGGGAATTCATGTGGTTTCATGTTTAAAAATGGTGCCAAAATGATGGTTGAGCATAGTAGAATAACATGGTAAGAGTGGATTGTTGGAAAATCAACAAAAATGGCTAAGGGGATTTTCGGCCAAGGCAAAGGGGACCTTGAATCATGGTTGACTTTGATGAATTGAGGGTAGATTTAGACGGTAGGAATTACAAGGAGTCTACCGATGTGCTCAGATTTGCTCAGATTTAAAATTTGATGCAAAACGAAGAAGTTATATTATATTACCGATAGAAATTATACTACGAAAATATTTGCAGTATCCAATATGGCTGCATTATGATATGAATGATAGCTTAAAAATAAGTATTAAATAAGCTAATAATTTTTATGGAATGCTCTGCAGCCTGGGAGTTACGGTTTTCATGTGATGCTATCAGAAAACGCGAATACCTTAGACAGATAAGGGACGCGTGTAATTTGTAGGGATATCTCAAATATATGGTTTCCATGCTAATAATTTTATGAAATTATTTTGGAGGTGAATTGCCTTGAATATTGGGAAATTGTGGCTGTTTGGCTGGTTTGAACTGTGTTTGCAATTGTAGGGGTTAAGGTGTTAGCAGCTGTTACGCTGTCGAAATTTATTAGAAATATTTCTAAAAATGCCATGAAATATTTTAATGCATTGTGAAATATTTTACTAGCCTCGAGAGCGAAATATTTATTATTTTTCATAAATCGTGAATTTTATGAAAAACATTTATTAAATATTAATGCTACTGATTTCGATAAAAGTTAAAATATCAAAAATTCACCCTAAGTGTTTCATAGTGGAATATGTGATTTGTAAAGTGAAGTGTTGAATAGTGAATATTTTATAAATTACTTTCAGTATAATATTCACTATTTTATTGAATATCCTTTATGGACTAACTAAAGATTTTTACCACGTGTAATGATTTCCATAAAGGTGATATTATTGTGTGAATATTGTTTTGGGACTAAAATGTTTCTACATATGTTCTATAGTGAAAAATGTATTTATGGAATCACTATGAATTTTGGAAAATAAATTTTACTACTTTCTATAAAATATGAAATTACCGAAAAATGATTTCCAGTAATCTTGATATTTGAATTTTGAAAGGAAAGTGTGGAAATACGAGTATATGTGTTTACGATGAAATAGGATATTTATGAGATTTATTACTACGGTGTAATTATTTTATAACATTGTTTTCACCATATGAGATACTGTGATTTATACCTTTATGGACTTTCTGAAAGATATTATTGATTTTACTTAATTCCATAAAGGTAATGAGATTTCACATATACTGTTTTGAGACTAATAAGCCACATATCATGCTCACATGTCACGTGTTTCATGTGTTACTGTATCATGTGTGCAGCTGTTGACATTGAGCATATCTTCAGCGTCCCAATTGATACCTACTCAATGTACGACCGAGGACATTTACAGACTATGGCCATAGATCTCACTTGTTTATTATTATTGCTCCCTGCGAAGATTATAGCATGATATCATTAGGGTGTTGCCTGGTCTCCACTATTATTTCACATGTTATTACTGATTTTTATGATATTTACTAAAATGTACTGTTTATCGAAGTGTTTTATCACTGAATTAGTAATGTATTTGAACAGTTATTTTACTGTTACACGTGTAAAGGTGATGATTTCAATGGTGGAAATCAAATTGTTTTTCAAGTGTTAACTTGTATGATTTAATGAATTATTTTACTCAAGTGTGTGAAATATATGCAATGAATATTTAAATAAATTTCACATTAAATTAAACTTCTACTCCCTATAGTCGCTCTGAGTTTTCGGGACAAGACAAGTATTTCAAAATACCTTCCATGCTCCATCTAGATTACCTGGCCAACTATAGTATCTTTTCTTTTAGTGTGCCTAGCATACCGATAGGAAACTAAAGGATTTTACTGCATATAGTTTTCGTGATATCAAAATTACATACAACTCTCTTACTGAGCCGTGGTTTGCTCACCCTTTTATTTTCATCTCTCCAGAGTATTTTTAGTGACCGAGAAATGTATCATCTGAGGATTATCAGCTGCGTATTGATTACCCTGAGGCAGCTTGTTTAGCTCCTGGAGGTATATTTATTTTCTTTTATTTATTGAGACTTACTTTTACAGTATTACACTGTTGTATTAAACAGGGGATGTATATGATTGATATAAATACTATTTTGTAAATATTTTACTTATGTAAATTAAAGTAATTTATGAAAATTACTATTTACTGTTGAATTAGAAGTGGAAAATAAAGGCATCACAGACAGCCTAATCAATCACGTGTGTGTAAATGTGTGAAAAAGTGTAAAATACTGTGTATTCAAACTGTGACAGTTATAATCTTTAAAATCTTTCTTATTTTTTTTAATATTGTTTATATCACCTATATAAATAGAGTGTTTTATGTTCTTTCTTATTTATAAGTTAAAATATCAACAATATAATCATTTGAATTTCTCTATGTATATAGGTCATAATGGTTGAACCTCTCTTTATGTCCTTCCTTTCTCTATTGTTATTTTCTATTATCAAATTAATATTTTTAGAAATTTAAAACTGTATCAAAGCCATAAGCTCCAACAAGCAAAACAAATTCTTTTTCTTTCCCATCTTTAAATATTTCCTTTTTTTTTTTGTTCAATGGCTAACGCCATTTCTAAAAGTAATAATTTTCAATGACTAATGTCATCCACAAACACCAAGTCAAGTTCCACAAAAATTTTTGTTTCTCTAATAGCCAACACCATCTTTAAATATTTCTTTCTTCTCCAATGGCTAATGCCATCTCTAAATTTATTTTTCAATGGTACACACCATCTCTATTTTTTTTCCTGATGGTTATTGCTATTCACCATCTTCAAAAAAATTCTTTCTTCTTTATAACTAATCTCTTCTTCAAATTTATCTTTTCTAATGACACATGAAATCTCCAAATATTTTTTTCTTTTCCAATGGCTAATCTCATCTCCAAATATTTTCAAGCTTTTGACAAAGGTTAAACACCTCTTCTTTTGCTTCTACAAAGGTCAAACATCTTCTTCACATCAAATCGTTGCTACAAAGTAATCGTTTGCGTAAACATTTATTGGAGTTTAGTTCTATAATTCTTTTCGAGATAATCATTCTAAATTAGTTTTTCATGGCTCAACTTGAAGAAGACTATTGGAAAAGATTTTAATAAATAAGACAGCATCTAAGCATTTATTAGAATAATATATCAATCATAATTACTTGTAATCTTTAAAATCTTTCTCATTATTATTTTTCGTATATTGTCTGTACCACCTATATTATATATAAGGTGTTCTATGTACCTTTTTTTTATAAGTTAGAATATCAACAATGTAATCCTTTGAGTTTCTTTATATATATATAGGTTATAATAATCGAACCTTTCTTTATGTTCTTCTTTCTTTATTGTTATTTTCTATTCTCAAATTATTATTTTTAAAAATTTAACACAATCAAGCTAAAACATAAACTCGTCTCGAGCTTTAAGATTTTCTTGTGTACGAGTATGAGAAAGCTTCTTCATCAGCTGAGCTGGAACGGAAGGCCCATTCAAGATTCAATAAATGCAGCTAATAAATGCAGCTACTACTGCCTTGCTTATCTCTTGGAATCACTTTATAATATGATCTATAACCCTCTCTCTCTCTCTCTCTTTAAATTACATGCTTAATCAAGACTTACGAATATACGTATACAGAAAGATTGGTTTCTTAATTATATTCTTCCTCTTGTAAAACTAAATTATATCAAAACATGAAACTCCAACCATAATATCAATATCATCCATCACAGCATGGAAATCAACCATGATAGTGCAAGTGCAAGTGTAAACGCAACCCCAGATTCCCAGTTACGTTCCCTTGTCACTATTATATATAGGTCTATCAAAATTGCAGAGTAGTCTCTAATGCAGTGCTATTAAGTGTTGGTTTCTATGAACTAATCAAGTCATTCACATTTACAAAGGGTATTGTTGTTACATTCCCAAAATTTTAGTTATTTACGCTCATGATAAACCTGTAATTAAAAACAATTTAAAGTATGAGAGTTAAAAAGAAGGTTGCAACTACTTAGCATTATTGCTTGAAAAAGGACTATAGACAAACCTTCATGGCTGCCTATTACTTTAATAGACTTTAGAACGATGGAGGAAAGTGTAGCCAAAACATAAACATTTTTTCGACGTCATCAGATCGGAAATGATAACATGAAGAATACAAGGTGGGCAGTAGTAGTCATCCCACCATTCGCATGCATAATTTCTTCATACATAGCCATTGGAGCAGCAGACAAATTCTAATTGTCTAATTAGTCATCAACCTATGCTCTTCAACCAACCGCAAACCTTCGTTTCTTCAGCGAAAAGCAAGGACACCAATGCAAATTGCTAGTACAAAATGATCAAACCCATTATTAGTGATTAATGATGGATCGTAGGAAAGCAAGAATTGTCCCTACAAAAACTCTAGCCTTATTATTTGTAAGTTAAGAGGACATTTATTTTTCAATTAAAAACTGGTGGAGTAGTTTTCCAGTCACTCTAGCCTTATAATTATATAACTGCTTCAGCTTGTGCCTGCTGCTGCTACTGTCGCTGCCACTGCTGCCTGCATTGTTGTTCAAAAATTTGTCATTTTTGTCCCACTCCCCATACCAAATCAACATATGTGGTTCCCCGAATTATTTTAACAGTTACTCTTTAGATATCTCTACTTCGCTACAATTACAGACGGCAAATATCAACTTAAAGATAATTGAAATAAAACCATAAAAACAATACTAGTGTACATAAAGATTAGCTTACGTCCTACTACATTATTTACCATTTCTATTGCTAACTCAAACTGTAAGAGGCATGGAGCTTCCGAATACTAAAGTGATTACTTTGTCCCACCAGACTAAGAAGATCGATAATACCGACATTCTTGAAAACTCTGGTAAACTTCGTTTGCATGAATAGAATATATGATAAACAAAATTGTGAGCAACAATATCATCCCTTGTAGTTTGAATATACCTTTTAGCTTGCAATTATAGGCTAAAATCTCTCCAACCATATTTATATTTCCATACTTTCCAATATCTAACACGTTGGCATGTTCATTGAGTCTCTTTTTTTTTTTGGTAATTCAAGGATCATTTTATATAGATTTAAAATAGAACATCGAAGTTCAAAATTCAAAACAGATAGCCATAGCATCGACAAAACAGAAACACCAACAAGAAAGCACCAAAAACCAAAGCAGAAAAGACCAAGAAACAAAGAAAATGGAAAAAGGAATCCTGCAGTCAAGAAACTTCAGAAAGGATCACCACTATGCTTTCTGCCATAAAAGGATCCACACCAACTTTAGCCAAAAAGTTGGCAATACCGTTTGCTTCTCTGAAAATCATGCTCCTTGAGACATCACATTTGTCTACGAGAGAATCAATCTCCAAAAAAGGATACTAAGCTTCCAAAGATGACACCCATGATTTTTGCACCGATTAAGAGCGATCATTTTTAACATAGAAGAGGACTTGCTAATCAAATACCTAAATGATGCAATTTGGTTTGGATAGAATCAACCGAAACACTTTAAGAAAGGAGCACAAAGATTGACAACAAAACTTCTCACAAACAAGACATCTAGCATAAGACGAGAGAAGAAACAATCCTACTCAAAATAGGCCCCAAACTTCTTTAAAAGTTCAACATCTGCTTCTAGATCACAAGGATCATTGAAATTGTAGTTAGAACACACAAGGCTAGATTACTTCCACTTGCTCTTGATGACAATGACTTTTTAAGATTTAAGACTCTTTTCAAGATCAAAATAGTTTGTATCCCACATAAATAAAAATCCCCCTGAATGACCATCCGAAGGAGAGAAGATCCAATCGACGTCTCTGAAACCCCCCTCACTTAGTGATATTTACATCTTTGATGTCCACCATTTTAGTTTCTTGGATTAACACCATGCTCGCATCCATAGATTTGATTAAATTACTCAATACTTTTCCTTTGGCCAGATTATTCAAAACTTTTATATTCTAACAAGGGAACCTCATGCCCACCTCAAGCCCTATTCTCAAGTTCTTTCAATTTATCAATAACTTCATCATCATCACAGTCAACAAATAAGCCAAGAAGTTTACCTACCTCTTAGATTTCTTTTGCCTCTCTAGTGATTAGTTTGTAACTGTTCTTAAAATCCCCGTCATATAAAGAGTCATCTGCAAAGACCTTATTTGAGCAATGAGGATGAATAAGCTTTCTCTTAAAGGATCTTCTAACCTTCTTTTTATTTTTCTTTTCCACTTTCAACTAGATATCATCTTCAACTTCTACCAAGGATTTGACTTTCCTTTGCTTAATGATTCTTTTTTGCCTTACCACCGTTCTTGGGACATACGAGTTACAATCTATCCAAGATCATTTAAAGCACCGTCTTTAAGGGTATCCAATGCACATTCAGTAACATCTTCAAGAAGGATCTACAGCGCATTGTCAGAAATGTTCCCACCCGTTTCAATTCCTCCTTTGGGACTCACCAAAAGTGGCAATTCCAAAGGAGACATGCCAACAAAGCAGCCCACGTCAACTGCATTACATGTAAGGAGAGACTCTTCCATTCCCTCATGAGTCATGATGATGTCATCACCACCACCACTGGAAGGAATAGATGAGATGGGATCGTCGCCAACCTCCACATCATGGGGATTACCATGGCTTGAGACATCATTACAATGAGAAATTATTTCACTATGTAGTTTTTTTATGACATTTGAAACAACTGCGAAGGGATGGAACTAGATCTGGACCAATTTCAGAAACACAAACAGGAAAAATTACACCCCCACAGTCCAACTTTATAACTTCATCAATCATTTCCATTAGATTGGCGGAAATAAGGATATCACCTCTGCTAAAATCATCAAAATTGAGAGTTTTGTCATCCAATAACAGGAGGTCACACCAAAGTTCTGCAATATGCTTAAAAGTGTCAAAAAAACAAAACTTGAGGAGGAACCATGTAGCAATGGATCCATGTAGATCTGTTCTTTAAGCTCAACTTATCAAACCCTGGCTCAACCACAGTAAACCAGTCCTTGAAAAACCCCCACCCATTCTCCTGCAACGATTCTGTTGTGTCTTTATTTTCAAATTCAATAAGGAAACGATTTCCTAAAATCTTTCTCAAAAAAATATCGTGGATCCCTTGATTCTTGAGATAATCTTCAAGGAAGCCAACTTCAAAGAAGTGGCTTGGTGTACCAATCATGCATTTTTCCAGTTTATGAAGAATTTCAACATTCATAACCGCTTTACATGAGAGCTGACCATCCTGAGAGTGTTGTTTATGCCTAAATCGATCCTTAAGAACAAGAAAACTGTGCTTACCTCTTAACAAAGCATCCTTGTATGAAAGTTTAGGTGAAATGCCTCCACCAGAATCTCTAACACCATTAATCTCGATACTTATAGAAACAAAGCAATCGTGGTTGGTGGAAAGACCAATTGTCGGGTGTACAGCCTCACTCACCTTGAAATGACCCTTTCCAGGATCTTACCTATTAGTCAGACCGACTCGTCACCAAAAAAAGGATCTAGGATTAAATTTGGCAAGATTAACTTGAAGTTTGAAATCCAAAAGCCAAGAACCATTCAACTGCACGACCGCCCTACTAGCTTCCCAAAACTCAGAAAACCAGACAAATCCAAACATTCTTCCCTTAACATTCCTCTTCTTGGGAATGAAGACATCAAGAACTCTCCCATGATGATGAAAAATATGTTGAAGCCAGTGCCAGTGAACTTGGGGCAGAATGTTACTGACAAAGATGGAAAAAACACCCATGCACAAGTTCTATCAATAAATATTTTTTTCTGACTTGGATATATCTCTATTTTGTATTCTGAGACCAAAATATATTTGCAGATAGAGTAAATGATTCTCCAGTTGAGCAAGTCCAACTCACTGTTCCTATTAGGGATAATCTAACATTGCCATGCTTGACATTCCAAACGTCAACTTTGGGGATAATCTCATGTGTTGTTTTATCATTCTTGAATCAGTTCTTCCATTATTGCCAAAATTCACTTCACATATCAACAGTTTCAGTTCAAATCATTGTTCTTCCACTTGGAAAGCTTATGGTAGCATATCTGCCACGCAAATCACTTAGAATTCCTTCAACAAAATGGTCATTCTCATTAAATCCAGGACCCTTTAACTTAAAAAAGCATGTGTTGATTACTATATTTGCAAATTTTGGTTCTACCAATGTTTATGCAGTGAATATTATTTCCATAGTTAAGGCATTTTATCACGGTGAGATTCACCCCCTGGCAGCCAGGCTAAATTTCTGTCAAGCTTCTTCTTACTTTTTTGAATATTGGTAGAAATTCCAAATCAAGGCATGAATAATTGAACATGGTTCACATTAATATTGAATTCTAAGGCATTGCAGGCAACTGTAAATGTAAATAGTAGTAACTTTTTAATAGTTCATGTTGGGATGCGGTTTCCTACTGTTTACCTTAGCCTGGATATTTTCATAGAATACCAAATACCAATTAATTAGAGAACACGTTGCCGATAAAAAACTTATGAATGTGCTAGACTAACTACGTTTAGATTTAAGAGTTTCTCTGTTGCTCTTTATGATTGTTTCTTTTTGAGTATTCAGATGCTTGGATATGGATGGGCTGGTTCAAGTGTCCCTTTTTAGGTGCTCTCTCTTCCAATTCTCACCCCACTTATATATTTCTTCATTTCTCTCTATACATAATTTCAAACTCATTAATTTTAATTATACAGCATAGCATGATCATGAGGTCAAGTCTAAAGGCGGCCTAACAAGGCTGCAGTTCTTCCTTGTGGTATTTATATCAAGCTTTACATACTATATTGTTCCCAACTATCTTTTCTCTCTATTACTGCTATCTCCTTCGTTTTTTGGATATGAAAGGACACCATCACAACCCAAGTAATTGGAGCAGGTCAAGTTGGTCTTGGTGTTGGATCATTTGCCCTGGATTGTTCAACTGTAGCTAGCTTTTTACAATCTCCCTTAGCCACCCCTACAAATGCTATAATTAACATAATGTTGGGGTTCGTTATTGTAATTTATGTATTAACCCCTATAACTTGCTAGAGTAACTCTTATGAAGCCAGAAGATTTCCCATCACCTCATCGCATGTGTTCACTGCCAATAGAAGAAAATATAATGTTTCAAGAGTTCTGAATTATACAACCTACAAATTCAATCAACAACGATATGATGGCTATAGCAAAATTAACTTGCGTATCTTCTGGTATATTCTTATGGTCTTTGCTTTGCAACACTAGCTGCTTCAATGTCACATGTGGTATTTTTCCATAGAGGTACTTATCATTTAGTTACTCATGAACTTCCCCAAATATTGTATTTTCAGTTTAAGATGATATACCAATAATTCTCCACCATAGGTTGACATGGCTATCGTCACATGTACTGGTCAATGGATTTAGCATTCTTCAATTTATATTTGCAGGACAATCTGGTAGCAAACAAAATCAGCATTCTAGGATAACTTTAGCGATGTCCATTATAGATTGATGAAGAAAAACTACAAACGTGTCCTAGAGTGGTGGTTTTACACTCTCTTGTCCATTATAATTAGACTTGCACTGCTTACTTATGAAGGCTTTGGTAGACAATTCCAACTCCCTTTCTAGGGAGTCCTTTTGGCAATTGGCTTGGCTTTGTCGTTCACTCTCCCAATTGGCATGATTATGGCTATCACCAACTAGGTATATTTCTAAACAACGACTTGTTGACCTACTAATATGTTCTATTGACTGTATATATTAGGAATTTTTGTGCAGCAACCAAAACTAAATGTCATTTCTGAGCTGACCCTTTATACGTATACTAACAAATCTAAATCTCTGGTTATTTATATAAATACAAGAAAATCTACACTTTTGCCCTTTTATATATATATATGAAAGCAGGCTAGTTTTGAGATTTTGGTCCTTTATAAATATACAAGCAAAACTAGGCCTCTAATCCTTCATATACAGAGGGCATCTAGTCCTTTATATATATACATGCAAATTTAGGCACCTGGTCCTGTATATATATTCATGAAAATCTAGTTCCCAAGCCATTTATATAAATACAAGAAAATCTAGGCCTCTAGTCTAGACCAAGCAATTTGCTAGTTTTGAGATTTTGGTCCTTTATAAATATACAAGCAAAACTAGGCCTCTAATCCTTCATATACAGAGGGCATCTAGTCCTTTATATATATACATGCAAATTTAGGCACCTGGTCCTTTATATATATTCATGAAAATCTAGTTCCCAAGCCATTTATATAAATACAAGAAAATCTAGGCCTCTAGTCTAGACCAAGCAATTTGTGTTTCTAATTCATTTTCGTGTTATATAAAATCGTGTTCGTGTCGTATAAAGCATGAAAATTTCGTGTCAAAATTCGTGTTGACACGAAAAATATAAAATCTTATTTTTAGCTTTTACAATATTGATATATAATTTTTTACTTAATTTTAATCTGTGTCACCTTGTGTCTTATATTCATATCGTTTTCGTGTCGTGTAATCCTGTTGTGTCTAAGATTGCCAGGTCTACTCTAGTCCAATACAAGTACGTGTGTGTGTGTGTTAAAGCAAATTTGAGCTGCTGGTCCTTTATTTATATACAACCAAATTTGGATCTCAATTACTATAGATATATACAAGCAAATTTTGACCTTTGAAACTTTATATATATATATAAAAGCAAATCTCAGCTATTAGCCCCTTATATACATACAATCTAATTTGGGCATCTGGTTTTTTACATATATACAAGAAATCAAGGTTCCTCATACTTTATATACATACAACCAAATCTTGGTCTTTTGTCCTTTATATATATATATATATATATATATATATATATATATATATATATATATATATATATAGGGGTGGAGCCCCCTGAGGGTGAGTGGTGGCTTAAGCCCCCATTAATCCTAATCATGAATCGAGCCGGGTCGGGTTTAGGTTGGGCTAGAGGTGCTTATTGGGCCGGGTTGGCCCGATCCGATTCGCAACCGGATCGGATCAATTCGGCCAAAAATCCGAACCGGTACTGTACCGGTTCGGAACCGGCCCGGCCCGTTATGTTAACGGGCTGGGCCGGTTTTATTTATTTCAAACCGGGCCCGGTAAGGGCCCGGCCCGTTAAGAAACCGGGCCCGTTAAGGGCCCGGTCAAAACCGGACCGGTTCGAACCGGACCGAACCGGTCCGGTAAAAAAAAAAAAAGCTGCAGTTGCACTGCAGTTGCACTGCAGTGCAACTGCAGCATGCAGACTCGCAAGGCTGCGAGTCTGCATTTGTTACTTTGATGGGCAACGGCCATTTGGCCGTTGCCCATCAATCTTTAATTTTTTTTTTTATTTAATTAAAAAAAATTATAAAGAGGCTTGGCTGCCACTGCGCACGCAGTGGCAGCCTAGCCTCTTACTGTCTTGCATGCAGAGGCACAGAGCAGAGGCTTGCCTCTGCTCTGTGTTTGATGGGCAACGGCCATTTTGGCCGTTGCCCATCAATCTTTTTTTTTTTAATTTTTTTTATTTTTTTATTCTAATTTTTTTCCTATAAATACCTCTATAATCTTCTACTTTCATTTACATTTCTTCTATATTTTCTCTCAAATCTACTATCTATATTCATCTACTCTTATTCTCTTCACTCACACACATACTCTCTCAATATTCACTCAAACTCTCTCAATATTCCTTATTCCAAATTTATAATATCATCATTTTCTTTATAAATTTCATTTTTCTTTTTATTTTATATCATCATTTTCTTTATAAATTTCATTTTTCTTTTTATTTTATAATTTTACTTTTAATTTTCAAATTCTAATATATTATATATATTCCTTATTACAAATTTATAATATCATCATTTTCTTTATAAATTTCATTTTTCATTTTATTTTATAATTTTACTTTTAATTTTCAAATTCTAATATATTATATATATTCCTTATTACAAATTTATAATATCATCATTTCCTTTCTAAATTTCATTTTTCTTTTTATTTTATAATTTTGCAAATTTTACTTTTAATTTTCAAGTTTCAATTTTTAAATTTCAATATATTATCATACATCTATTTTTTAAATTTTTAACATATATTTATTTTCAAAAAAAATATAAAAATGTCAAATTTCTTTCGTCGTTCATGCTCTGTTTCTCGACCTTTTGGTTCCACTGAAATTCCTAATTTGGGTGACGAATCATTTAATGAAATCGAACCCGATATTCATCCGGAGGAGGAGCTTCCTTTGGCACCATCGTTTGGTCGTGGTCGTGGTCGTGGAGGAAGTCATGCTCAAACACAATCATCAGCTGCCACCACTGCTGCTACATCATCAAGACCGAAGTTTAGTCGAAAAAAAACAAGCAAGGTATGGGAGTATTTCGACATTGTAGCAAAAGAAGGTGAGACGAATAAATATTGTGCCATCTGTAAATTGTGCAAAGGCGTTTACTCTTATAACTCCGGTGGAGGTGGTGGCGGTACAGGTACGTATAAAAGGCATTTAATTACTATACATAAAATTAATCCTGATGCCGAAGAAAATGAAATTTTAGAAGGTAAACAATCTCAAATTAATACGCATGATGGTGGAAAAAATTTTAATTTTGATAATGTTCAAGCTAGACGTGGTTTAGTTAGATTTGTAGTTAGAACTGAACAACCATTCACAATTTGTGAAAAAACAGGATATTTAGAATTTGTTTGTAAATATTTACAACCCGCATATAAATCTGTTTCTAGACATACATTAAAAAGAGATTGCATGGATATGTTTAAAGAATATAGACAAGCTTTAATTGATAAACTTAGTAATATTTCATCTAGGGTTAGTTTAACTAGTGATATATGGACTAGTACTAATGGTATAAGTTATCTTGTTATAACTTGTCATTGGATAGATGAAGATTGGTCTATGCAAAAACGAATTTTATCTTTAGATGTAATAGAAGAAGCACATAATTCATATACTATTCATAAATATATTACTAAAGTTTGTAAATTATATGGACTAGAAAATAATAAAGTTTTTGCTATTACTTTTGATAATGCTTCAAGTAATACTGCAGCTATTCCTCATTTAATTAAAAGTTTAAACCCTGTTATGCAAGGCATATTTTTTCATGCAAGATGTGCATGTCATATTATAAATTTATGTGTTCAAAGTGGTTTTAGTTCTAGTGGTACTGGTAGTGGCATAGGTCCAATTGATAAAATTAAAATTTTAGCAAAATGGATTCGCACACCAAGTAATAAACGTGAATGGAAGCAAATTTGTATAACAAATAATATACCTGTTAAAGCATTTCCACTTCCCGTGGAAACAAGATGGAATTCACTTCATCGTTTGCTTTCTTCTATTTTACCTTATAAAGAACTTGTTACTCCTTTTTATAATAATTATACAAGTAGCACACATTTAGTACTTTTTGAAGAAGATTGGACTTTTATTGAATATTGTGTTGATTTATTATCTACTTTTAAAGATGCAACCGAAAGATTTTCAACTCAATTTTATCCAACTACACCGTATTTTGTTCCTATTATCTACACAATGTTTGACAAATTTGTAAAATTTAGGAATCATGAAACTTTAAGTTCTTTTGTATATGATATGGAGGAAAAATTTAAAAAATATTGGGAAATAATTCCTCCTATTTATTGTATTGCAACTTTACTAGATCCTAGTCAAGGTGAGGTAAATATAGAAATTTTTTTTGATTGTTATAAAGAATTTCTTGGTCTTGATTCTATTGAGGATCAAAAGTCCTCAATTAACAATCTTTTTCGAGAATTGTTTAATGTTTATGAAACAGAAAGGGAGCAATTCAACTTTAATCGAGAAGAAGAAGATTCATACGAAGAAACCGAAAGTAGCAAAAAAGGAAAAGGAATTTTAAACGCAATTAAGGAAGCAGCAAAGAAGAGAATGAAGCTAAAAGGAAAAGCGAGCGGATCGGGATCGGGATCGGGATCAACAACTCGACGGAGTTCTAGCTTCAATGAGCTAGGATTTTTCTTAAGTCAAGATTTTTCTGTAGATGATAACTTTGATCTTCTCCAATGGTGGAAAGAAAACCAAAAACAATTTCCAGTTTTAGCTTCCATGGCCCGAGATGTTTTTGCGGTGCAAGTTTCTTCTGTTGCTTCGGAATCCGCATTCTCGACGTGTGGAAGAATTATTGGAGACCATCGAACCACTCTTAATCCGGATTCATTGTGCATGTTAACATGCCTTAAAGATTGGTTTGATGCGGAATCGCGCAATGTCGAACTTGGAATGGCCAATGAATTTGCTGATAATAATTCAGAAGAGGAGGAAGAAATTTCCAAGGCAATCCGTATAAATTATGAAGAGTAGAGAATAATTTTTTTTTTGTAAATTGTATGTAAAATTGTAAATAAGTTTAGTCATAGTGAATATTTTTATGGACTACGGTCCCGTGGTTTTTACCCTTCTAACTTTTGAAGGGGTTTTCCACGTAAAAAATCTTTGGTCTCCTACTCTCTCCTTTTTCTCCTTTGTTGTTGTTGTTATTATTATTATTATTATTACATACCAAATTAATTAATGTTATACTTATATATGTTTAAAATAAATAAATATTTAAAATACAAAATGAATTAATATTTTAAAAACATATTAAATAAATGAATAAATATTAAGTAAATGATATTTCAAATATAATAAATTATTTTAAATGCAAAATGAATATAAATAAAGATATGCAAAATGAATATAATAATAATATTCATAATATCATTATTTGTATTTTGAATCAAATATCATTTTATCATAATATTATATTCATAATATAACTTTAATTTATTCATTTTAATAATTTTATTAGATAATTTTATAATAGTTTGTTTTTACATTATTGTTACATTAATTAAATAAATTATAATATAACTTATATTCTTATAATAAATTATTGTTAAATTAAACTATTAAGATTATTTATTATAAAAATAAATTTACTACATTAAATTATTAAAATATATTAATATATATTAAAATAAATTAATATAATTTTTTTAAAAATAAAAATTTTAAAAAGAAAAAAAACGGACCGAACCGGTTTAAACCGGTTCGGTCCGGTTTTGAGGCGAACCGGTCCAACGAACCGGGCCGGTTCGCCTCACATAATATGTAGAACCGGTCCGAACCGGACCGGTTCAATACCGGTTCGGACCGGTTCTGAGGTGGTTAGGGCCGGAACCGGTAAAAACCGGCCCGGTCCGGCCCGTAACCACCTCTAGGTTGGGCCCATGGCATATAATAATAGCTTATGTGTATGTCCAAGCTTGGCACGGCCCACAAATTCTGGCCTAACTTTTGATCTAGACCCGTTTTCATTTTTATAATATAAGTCTTAGCCTAGCTCGATCCAAATATTATTTTATTTATTTTTTTATATTTAAAATTTTCATTTATTTGTTTTTTATTCTTTTGTTCCCTTTAAATTTTAGTTTAATTTAATTTATCAAAATTTGTATGTCAATTTTCATATTAAATATTTATAATCATGTTTATTAATCAATATTGTTTTATATACAAATAATTATATTATACTTAGTAAATATATTTAAAAAAAACTTAATTAATATTTATATTCAGGCCGGGCTTGGACGTTGAAAGGTCAAGCTTGGGCCTAGCTTGATTTATAAACAAGCCTAAAAATTCTGCCCAAGCCTGCTAACTGCATCAAATATTTTTATCCAAGCATGACCAAATATCATGTAGGCCTTTAGACTTAGGCGGGTAGCTCGATCCTTGAGCAAGTCTATCCTTCCTAAATCCCAAGAAAATTTTCTGTTACATAAATATAGTTATATATTTTATTAAATTTTTTTCAAAATTCTCTTTTTTAGTCAAATGTTTGTTAGATAAAGTTTATGTATACTAGTATTGAGTTTTCAAAGTTGAAAAGAATCTATGATTTTAGTATAAGAATGATAGAGATTGAAAAGAAAAAAGCGTATTCATTAATTTATTTGTTGTAGACGTTAACATTGATTCTATTGGTTACTATAAGAACATATAATTTATTTTTAACACTAATCATCTTGACAACTTGTTTGTGTAATGAAATGAGAGATTAATTATGGAATGGTAAATTAATTGTGTGCCTTAAAAAATATGTATTTCAAACCATCGGTGATGAAATTATTATACATAATTTTCAAAATATAAATCGTATCAAAGATAAATAAATTTTTTTTCACAGTTATGACTATATACAACAACTTAAAATTTTTAATTATTACTACTATCATTATTGTTGCTATTATTTTTTTATAATTTAATATATTTAAGTGAAGTCCCTAGTAAATAAATTTTTTTGCTCCGCCACAATGTGTGAGTGTGTGTGTGTATATATATAGTAGCAAATCTTGGCATCAGATATAAATATATATTTATATTTATATATATATATATAAGCAAAGTTGTGCCTCTCAACCTTCATATAAATATAATTAAATTTGGGCCACTGGCCCTTTATATATATGCAAGAAAATCTAGGCCTTTATATATAAAAGAAAATCGAAGCCATTAGCCTTTTATTTATACAAAAGCAAATTCAAGCCTATGGTCCTTTATATATAGAGGCGGATCCGATTCTCTATTCCTATATATACACACACACACACACACACACGCACGCACAAGCAAGTCTGGGTATCTAGTCTTTATAGATATATACAGAAAAATATGACCCTAGTCTTTTATATATATATATATATATATATACAAGCAAATCTGGGCATCAATTCCTATATAAATATATAAGCGCAAAACTAGGCACTAAACCTATTCATGAGTCGGACTGGGCTAGATTTGAGTCGGACTTAAGTAAGGTATTATGAAAGTGAAAGTGTGCTCAAGCCCGGCTCATTTTTCAAGCCTAATTTTTTGCCCAAGCCCATTTTTACTTAAAATAAATAAGCCCAAATCCACCCACATACTATTAATTTTTAAAAAAAAAACTTATAATAAATATAAAAAATGTTAAAAACACATAATATTTAATAAATATAACACAATAAATTTGAATAAATTTTTACATAAAAACTAAAAGAAATATGAAAATTTAAATTAAAGTATAAAAAATACAAACTCAAAATAAATTGTACAAAGAAAGCAAAATTAATTAAAAAAATATTAATATAAAAAATAATAATAAAAAAGTGTGGTAAATGGGCGAGCCAGGCCAAGTTTGGGCTTGAAACTATAAACCCAAGCCTAGTCCATTTTTTAACTAGTTTCGATTATTAAACCCAATCTCACTTAAACAACTTAATATTTTTGTCAAAGACTGCTAAAAAAATGGGCAAACATTTTGATTTAGGTAGGTAGCCCAACCCTTGAACAGGTCTACTAAGCACCTATTGTCATAAATATAAATATAAATATATAAGCAAATTTGTGCATTTAGTTCGTTTATATATATATATATATATATATATATATATGTGTGTGTGTGTGTGTGTATGTATGTATGTATGTATGTTTGCTTTTAATTGATATATATATATATATATATATATATATATATATATATATATATATATATATATATTGAAATGATAAACACCTAAGTAAGATTAAATAAATTATCAATATTGTAAATTTGCTTTATCAATTATAATTTTCACAAACCATATTATGTTCTTTTATCAAGTATAAGACTATGATTTATATTAATAATATTTTTTTTGGTCTTAATGTTTTTAAAAGATAATTTTGAATATTATATTAAGTAATTTTCTCAAAGAATTTATTGAATACATTTTTAGAAAATTACTTGATAAATATTTGGCCTAAGTTTTCAAGTGCTTAATCAAGGAATATTCAAATTAGATTGAAAAATGAATTTGGTGTGATTTTAAAATCAATTTATATTTATTTTTCAATGAAAATAACCTAAGAAGTGAAAATTCAGATTAGAGGATAGATCCCTCCTCTGAAGGGATAGATCCCCTCTTGGCAATAAGCTTAAAGGATCAATCCCCCATATTATAGGATCAATCCCCCATACCCAGAATATTCTCCAACGGCTAATTTTTGTGAGAACGAATCAAAAAATTAGTTTTAGCTCCTCCAAACTTCAAGAAACCATAAAGGAGAGTATAAATATAAGCTTAGAGGTCCAAGACACTTAAGAGACTCAATTGCTTATCTTTTTCAAGTTTCAAAATCAAATCTTATGCTAGAAATTCTTCAACTTCTATCATTCTTACCTTTTTTGTATAGCATAGTATAAAACATTGTATAGATATATCTAGAGCTCAAATTTCTGTAATCATCCACCTACTTAGAGGTTATCATTGGTTACAAAACTTGCAAACCCATTCACAAAGTGTAAAGAGAAGTGAACTCTTGAGTGCTTCATTGTAAGTGAGGTTTGTGTAGAAAGGTTTATCCCTTGAGCCATAAAAGAGAGTGATTGTATGATTTGCTACTCGATCCCGTAAAAAGTAGTGGTTGTAAGGTTTCCTCCTTGAGCTCAAAAAAAGGAGTATTGAAAGTTACTCTTAAGCCTGCGAAAAAGAGTGTAACAAATTCAAGATAGTGAATTTGACAAAAATCTTTGGAAGTGTCTTAAGATAGAAGATGTAGACAAGGTTGTCGAATCTCTATAAATTGTTGTGTACAATTCTCTAACTCTACACTCTTTGCTTTATTGCAATTTACTTGTACTTATTGTATTGAATTATAATTGCATGCTAAGATAGGATAAAATAGTGTAGAGAATTTAGAGAACCAAAAATGAACCTAAAGTTAGAGAAAAACTGGTTTACCTGCCTCTCGGTTAGGCAACCCATGGTCTTCCATAGATATACAAACAAATCAAAGCCTATAGTTCGTTACACACACACACACATAGAAACAAACAACACACACAAACACACACAGAAACGAATCTTCGGCTTTGGTCTTTGGTCTATTTGGGCCTTTGGCGCACCATATATACATAGCTAAATTTAGACCTCTTATCTTATCTTATATATAGTGTGTGTGTGTGTGTGTGAAGCCTTTATACATTAATACAAGCAAATCTATGCCTCTAGTCCTTCACACAAACACACACACACACACACATATATATATATATATATATATATATATATAGATATAGACACCCACACACAAACATACATACGAGCAAATCTAACCTTTGACCTTTTGTATATGTACAAGCAAGCCAACAGAGGTTTCTAATAGACCTTTGTCTGTTTATATATAAGCAAATCTATGCCTCTGGCTTTTTATATATATATATATATATATATATATATGTATATGTATGTATATAAATAAACAAATTTGGGTTTCTGATCCTTTAAATACCGTGTACAGGATTAAGTTTGAGTGATCTTCTTATCTTTTGATCAAGAATGTTTCATGCAGAACACAAGGCGTGAGCTCCCTTTGGAACAAAACCGTAAATATACCCCTCCATTTTACAAACCACCGAAGGACTTTTATTCAGTGATCATGGAGCATGGAATTGAAGATCTTACTCATATATATACACCATAACAGGCCTTTTTTTCCGAAAATCTTAGAGTATATGGTCAAGTAAACATCAAGAAAGCTCTTTTGGTCACCTAATTTTTATCTCGGAAAAAATTCGTAGCGTAGAGTATCTTAATTCTTGGCTACAGAAATAAACTCATCAACTGAGATGCTACAAACTGACTTGCAGCGTAGAGCAGGATCAGTAAAAAGTTGTGCCAAATGTTATTCTAGAAATATGTAATAAGTTGTAAATGCGCAGACATTGAAGTTTTGAATTGGGAAATCAACATTAAACAAACAATTTACAACTCCGATAAGGCTGCTGAGAGAGGCGTACTTTCATAGCAAATCGGAAAACCATGTCTCATGACAAAGTCATTGTGCACTAAAATTGAAACAAGCAGAAACAAGGGTAGCACAAAGCCTAAACTAAAAAGAAAACGGAAAATACAAAAAGCAGAAGTTCAATGAAGACAAACTTTGGAGCAGCAGCAGGGCCCAATGCAACAGCGGATGAAGCTAAGCGACCCCGAGCACGAGGGCCTTTCACAATCCGGCCACCTCCCCTTCCTCTGGCAGCGCCACCTCCAGCTCCTCCGCCAGTTTTTCCAGCCGCTGATTTTATCATCAAAGCAAAAGAAATGACCATGATTATTGTAAACATGTTTCCGATATTCTTAGCCGAGACATTTTTCATCTTCATTCTGCCGGGGCTGGGCGCAACAAGAACCTCGAAAACAGCGGCTCACAAACGAAGTGATTGTTACTTAGACAGATAGCTGAGCAGAAACAACATAAAGAAGAGTCAGTGGCAAAGTAAGGGATGCTTGCTTCTTTAAGAAGGGCAAGCTTAATTGAGAAAGTATATATCCTCGGGGATCGAATATATTTCAGATGAGAAAAAAGGGATTCAGACATGTTGAGAATTAGATAAAATAAATAAAGCTGTCAGGATTATGATAGAAAGAGTATACTGGGCTTTCATCAAAAAAAAAAAAAAGAGTATACTGGGCAGGCGCGCGTGGTCACTTGTTTCATTTGTTATTGGAATGTTTGGATGCGTTCCATGTGATGTGATGTGAGTAATAAAGTTTGGCGAGGAGAGGAGGCCAGCAGTAGCAAGTAGAATTTTTGTTTTTCTTAGAACAAAAAACTTTGCCATATTGAAGCGTGGGGTGTGTAGTAATTAGAAAATGATAAAAATAGATTAGTTAGGCACGTGAACACTTAAAACCACAATTATATTTGCAACAAAACAATGAAAGGTTGAATGAGATGGCTGCCAATGAACAAAAGGAGATGGCTGTCCTGCCTTCTAAACGAGTTGATAGTGAGACACAGAGACAGTGACTGGCACGTGCCAAGTGGTATGCCACCACAGCGTACGGAAAAGTATGATCGCAACTTCACGACGACCCATATAAAATTTTTTGGACCACTGGGAGTAAGAAATGTGAAGTCCTGCAGAGCAGAAAAAAGAAATCTAATAAATTGACAGTAACACTGTAACAGCAACAGCTACAGCTACAATTCAAGTACCAGCAGGACATAAAAAATAGACAGTTTTATATTGTAAGGCATTTATACAGCAACAGCAAGCTGCAAGCGCTTGGTGGTGGTTGTCCTTCTATTCTATTACAAATTAAACCACTCCATACCATCGTGTAGAACTACTATTAAGCTTTGTAGAATTGGAGGCGCTTCTCTAGTTCTCTTTTTGCTCCGGATTCTGGTGATTTCTCATGGCTGCCCATTCTATTAGGAGAAACTTTGCAATTAGATTGATGCGTTGCCAACCGACACACCTTTCCAGATGTGAAACCCTTTCCAGATTTCCTCTACATTGTGGGGAGGGCTGGGTTGGGTTGGGTTGGCAGTCAAGTTAGGAGAGGGAAGATGATCTCCTTGTAAACTGCATCTTCATACCAAGTGCGATCTGCTTATCTAGGCATATAAAATAAGTGATTTTCATCCATTTTTTAGGAAGAACGAAAAGATTAAAGTGTTTTTCATGAAAATATGCTTTGAGCTTTTTTTCCTCAAATGAAGAGTAACGATGCAACAGTCTGGTCAGTTTCCTGATAATTTGAGAATATTTGACGTTTTCCAGATACAGGACTTCGCGAATATTATTTGAGTGTACTTTTTCAGATATAAATTTGCAAGTAGCACTGCCGAACAGGCAAGGACTCATCATAAAACAATCAGGTCATTCTTCCAATAATTTGAGAATATCAGAGACTTTGCTGGTGTAATAATCTGGCTGAATGCTGTTTGAGGAGTCATCAAGAATGGATTGTGTTGTTACTCCTGAAAATTTAGCCATTGCAAACATCAAAAATTATTAAGAAACCTTGGCACACTCCTACTTGGCAGTCTAAGAACAAGAGATAGAAAATACCTGAGAGAACAAGCAGGGTTTTGCAACCAGCATTTTGTCCAAATAAAATATCGGTATCTAGTCTATCACCTACCATACACATTCTAGATGTACTTATATGAAATCTGCAAAGCGGAACATAGCATACAAAAACATTATCATAATAATTAAAGGTCAGTATGCATCATTATTATACATTAAAGAATAATTCTATGGTTTATCACAATGCGACTAATTCTACTTGCATCTACGTTAAGAATCACCCCACATAGCACGGTTTTCTACTACATTTGTTTCCAAACTAGGAAAATGTCATTTTCATTTTAAAGTGGTGGACGCAATCATCTCAAGCGAAACAAATTTTAAGAGCCTAACAGTCAGATTCATTCCTAATTGTGCAATAGAAAATTTCAATCTTCACAGGATGCATGTAGTACCTATTTGTCAGTTCAAAAGTAGACTCCTGAAAGTTAAGTCCATATGAATGCAAATTGCACAAAATTTTCATTGCACGCTGGCTGGTATACATTATTAAACAACTTACTTCTGCAGTAAAAATTCCATCATGAAGGTTGATGGTTTTCCAACTACAATAGGCTCTCGTCCAGTTGACCCACAAATGGCACCAACCATGCATCCCGCACCTGAAAATAATAACTAAGGAATGAAGTGGAACTCTTAAGCAAGCTTTGCAGACTCAATCTAATTTGTTTACCAGGCCACTCTTGTAGATCAGTCATATGTCCCACTGAATCACAGTTTGTTGCAATAAAAAGGCACCCTGGGTTCTCACGGATGCAAAGGGTCCCATACCTGCCAGTTGAAATTATTTTAAAGAAAGCATTAAAAAGTGCATAATCTTACCTGCTAACCCATCTGGTAAGAGTTTGTTTAGAACTAGTATAGGCTTTGTAAGATTAATAGAAGGAAATTATTAGCATTTGCTATTCGTTAGCTAAACATTGTAACCTGAAATCTCATCTACGTTCCTAAGCAACCATCTTGTCAGGACAAGAAACAAGGGTAACTAGTATTTAACATGCTAAAAATGATCCCTGAGAAAATGATCCCTGAGAGTATTCAGTGTTGAAAATATCTATTCTAGAAGGGAACAACTCATATTTTCAGCTTAACAAAGTGTAGGGATTGATAAGATAGACGCATCAATAGAAGAATTAAACCTTTTATAATTAAATATAAATTAAGAAACTTAAGAAAATAAACTTCTGATCAAAGTAATAAATATCTCATAAGACTCTCATTTGTGTATATGTGGTATGCTCCCGAACCCTGCATCTAGTTATAGGTCTTTCCACTGTAAAATCAAAAGAAGGTTTTGCAGGATGCTTCTGCAAACGCCTCCCTTTTTGACCTATTTTTGTTTAATAAATTTAGGCTCATCTAGAGAGAACCCAAAAATCTCTTGAGTAAGGAAGAAGTCAAACTTTTCTGAAAATTCTTCTCATTTCATCTCCTTCATAACTGTCTTTAAAAGACTTATAAAGAACATATAAGTAACTGCTATTCTAGGAGGAAACTGTTCCTAAATAATAGCATAACTAAACAAAACTATTTCAACTATTAATAATTGACACATACTGATAATTAAAATAGAAAGAAACCAACAACAACTAGACACAACAAGAATCAAATACTAAAGACTTAGCTATGCTACTAAACTTTCTTCTTTCCATGAGTGAACCTCTTGTAAACCTTGCCAATAAATGGAACTACTCTCTCAACTGATTCTCCTGAAGCTTGCTGTCTCTTAACAATATGGTTGTAAGTTATTTTGACAGAGGACAGCTTTCACAACAACCATAATTTTAGAGGATGTGCTAAAAAGTTTCCCAAAACCAAAGACAAAGTCAGTAGACATCCACTTACTACAGGTTCAAACCCCACTTTTTTTGTGCTCTTGCACAAAATATAACATTATTGACGAATAAGCATAGAAGAAGTTTTAATTGCATATATTCAAAAGCAATATAAAATTTTGCATATACTGTACTCTTAACATCATAAAAAAAGAGAGGATGAAATTATTAACTTACTGAAGTTTGTAATAGTTAATATCTGGATCTAATCCAACAACAACTGCTCCAACCTGGTTCGAAGTTGAATTGTTATAAAACTAACGTGGGGTAAAGAACAAGTAACATGCTCAGAGAAATTGTGGGTAAGCTGTTGCATTACATTCTTATCATGCTCAAAGAAACAATTTGATTTCAACTGAACCCTTTTTTCTCCATCTTCCTGCAATAAATATTTCCTTTAAGCAAGAGATTATGATGCAAGACAAACAAACACAGTGGAAGACAGGAATAGATTATAATGAAACTCAAACAAACACACTATAACAAAACAAAAGGCAAAGGCAGCAAAGCCAGAGGCAAGAGTAGTCCACATAAACAAGTATCTCAATTGTACCGTATGTATCTTTGGATGAAATAATATAGTGAAAATGTAGCACCTACAGATATGGTAAATGATCCGTGGACAACAATAGAAAAGAAAGGTAGTTATGGACCAAAGGGTGAGGAGGGTAACAAGTGAAGAAAGTTTTGTTATTCAATGTAAATAGAGAAGAGGATGTATTCCTAATCCAAAGTCATGAATTGAAAATGAAAATTGAAAAGACAAAGAAGGTACTGGGCCACCAAGAGCGGTAAATCCAGCAAGCTGCAACTCTTGTAATATGCCTTCCCCGCCAATGACATAAACCTGAAAAAGGAACAAATTTAGAATAGTGTGCAGAAGATGAGATGAAATAAATATGCTGATAAAAATTTGTGTTGTAAGAAAAGGAGATTTCGCATGAAGCAAAAATTGCATTCCGTTTGGATAGAGGGTATCAGGCAAAAAAGGCAAGCAGAAATAAGCAGTCAAGAGGGAAGAGCAATGAGATATTAGAGTGTTGAAGGAGTGAAAAGAGAAAAATCGGGAACCTTCTTGTGAGGAGGAAAATGATTGACCTTCAAGTACATAGCAGCTGCAAAAGATGATGAAAATATCTCATCCTACAAATACAGAACAGTCAGACAGAAACAAAAGAGTTTTTTCTGTTCTTTAGTTTGCGGGATGCAAAAATGGAAATTGAAATTTTAATAATATGGCTACTATTAGTATACATGGTAAGAGAAGAACCTGGGTAACAGTAAGTCCGAGAGAATGAAACTTGTTAGCATATTGGGCTCTGGACTTGGTGGAGTTATTGGTCACAAATACCAGCTTCTTCCCCTTTTAATCAGATAACAATATTATCAACCATTTTGTAAAGTCACAAGTGAGAAATGAATCAGAAACGGAAAGCGAAAGGGCGAAAGAGTGGGGGAGAGAGAGACCTTGGATCGAAGCATGCCTAGCGTCTGGGGGACTCCATCGATCAGCTTGTCGCCCTTCCAAATGACGCCTGCAATTGCATTTGCATTTGCATTTGCATCGTTCCTTTTATTCATTGCAAAATCAATGAAAAAACAAAACAGACAAAGAGGAGTAGAAAAGTGTGGAAGTGGAACCATCGCAATCGAAGACAAATGCATCGACGGAATCCAACAGTGCTCTCACGTTCACACCACACAGAAGCTCAGCAGCAGCAGCAGCACCATCACCACCACCACCGCTCCTTGGACTCGGATTTGGATGTGGATTTGGATGTGGATTTGAACCCTGCATCGCTTGCTTCAATCTTTGTTCCGCCAATAAATCAGTATCGCCAAGGTTACAACTCCTTTCAAATTCCATCCATCGAAGAAAAAAAATGGTAATTCTAACGGATGAATATTTATTGAGTTTGTACATAATGTACTGATAGTCTATAGTTTTTATATCCTGTCAATGCATAAAAGATTGGCACCTCATCAATAGGTAAAAAAATTTATTTATATTTGCATTGATAGTGTATAAAAACTATACACTGTCAGTACATAATATATAAATCCATATTTATTACTCGTTGAGAAACGCAATCAATAGCACTGCCCTTTTGCTAATTGCGTCTTGCACGGGCTGGCCCATGAACAATAACAACGCCATTCAGCCCGCAGAGATAATGATTGCCTCAAAAATACGCCAAAATTTACGAGGCTGAGCCCAATTCTTAAATTCCTACGGTTTGGCCACCTTGACTTTTGGACTGATCGATCTTTCAATTCAAATCAAATACGTAACACAATTTTTGAAATCAAACAAATTAACAAATGGAATGATAATTGGTAAATCAAGAATTTTTTTTGTTTGTTTATGTTATTATATATGAAAATTGTTTGGATGACAACTCATAAGCTTCAAAACCCATGCCATGATCATATTATCAAATAAATGTATGATTACAATTACCAAGTCTAGCGTTGAAACGTGAAATTGTTATTTGGACGCCAAACTTGACATATTGAAGAGTCTAAAGAGACGGCCATATAAAATGAAGTAGTCGAATGTTGAATTTTATATTAACTGACTATACTATTTACACTGTTAAATAAAAAAAATATTCAAATTATATTATAATAATAATGGCAATAGGTGGGCGAGGGGTGGCATCCGATTTTTTTCCTAACTTCATTACTTGAATTTCAATATTCAACAACCTTCATCCGATGCTCTAAGTCTCAAGTCGTAAACAAACAAAATTTCTTGTACTCATCTTCACATGACAGAATTGAGCATCAGATCAGATCAGCAAACTAAGTAGTAATTGACATTGAGATTCTAATTTCTGACCTTGCCATCCCTCGACCTCGACTTGAACTACATCTACATCAAACAACTGCACCAATCTCCATCTAACCATGCTTGCAATCATGTTTTGCCACGTTTTATCTTAATCCGAATATGTTTTATTTACTTACAAAATAAAGTACGCAAAGAACAAACATGGTCTCAAAAAAGAACAAACATGGACGTCACTTCTAAATTAATGGTTGAAAAGTAAAAGAAAGCGTAAATATATAATTGTATTTTATGTTTGGTATGTACAAAAATAAAAAAAAAAAGATAAGATGATTTTTATGTCTTTCATTATATTTATTATATGTAAAATTAAAAGTAGTATAAATAATTTTTTTAGTACTCTTTTTTAAAGTAACATAATTTAAATTTATAATTTTTTTTGTTATAAATATTAATAAAAATTTAAAAATTATTTATAATATTATAATTAATAGTCAAATTTATTAGTTGATTTTTTAATAAAAATAACTTTTGAAAATTTATATTATGTTTTCAAAAAAAAATATTTTGTTAAAAAATGAATTTTTATAAAAAAATTTCTGTACTTTTTCAAATTTTTTCTTTTCTTTCCTTTTTGTTTTTATTTCTTTTATATGATTTAAATTGAAAATAATTTTTTTTGTAAATTAATTATATTTATTTTTAGAAAATTGAGTTATTATAGGAAATAAGTTTTTTTTAATTACATTAATTTTTCTAAAAGAAAATTCTTACATATTTTTTTCTTATTTTTATGGTTTCTTTATCTTCTTTATTTTTTTGTCAATTAGAAGGAAATATAGAAAACAAAAAAAAGGAAAAAAAATAGAAGTTAAAATAATTTAAATTTTATTAATTAAAAATATATATAATTTTTAATAATTTTATGGTTAATAGTTATTTTTCTTTCTTTTTTTTTACAGTAAAAAAGAAAAAAAATTAAGAAAGAAAAAATAAAAATTTAAACATAAGAAAAAACTAGTTAAAAAATATTTTTATAATAATTTTTATGTTTGAGAATTTATTTTCTAAAAATTATTTAAAAATTTTAATTATTTCCAAAAATAATTTTAAAAAACTTGCTCAAGAAAATATTTTTTTTATCAAAATTATAGTTTTTCTTTAATAAAAACAAGAAAGAAAGAAAAAAAGTAAAAAATGAAAAGAAAGAAAATTTTGGATTAATTAATTAATTAAACAAAGGATAATTATTTCATACACTGTCAGTGAAATATTTTTATTCCACGAGCGTTATTATGATAGTGACATATGTCCTATTTTATTTATTTTTTATTTTTTTAATATTCTTATAGAACCCGTGTCATGATCCTAACACCGCTTGTGGAATAAAAATATATTCAGTGACAGTGTATAGAATAATTATCCTTAAACAAATATCCTTATTATTTTATTAAATGTTTAAGTTAATTTTTAAATATAAATTTTAAGGATGAACTAAATAAAATCTAAGTAGTTATTTCTAATCTTAGAAATTAAAAATAATCCTTACCTTTTGGAGATGATTGGGTTATTCTATACTAGGATGACGACTAATCCTCATTACAATCCAATCTTCCTCTTAATGGGTGCACCAAATATAAGATAGGATGATTATCATATTATCATATTCATTATTTTATGTACCAAACATGACCTTAAATAGTAAAATTCTTACTGATAGGATTATTTTATTTTCTTTCAAGGGAAAAGGTAAAGATAGTAGTAAATGATGATCGGGAAAAAAAAGATTGTTACTATTCATTGTTGTATTCAAATTTGAGTTTGTATATGATGCACTGACAGTGTATAGTTTCTATACACTGTCAATGCATCAGAAGTTGACACTTTATCAATAGGCCCTTTTGGGTAAATTAAAAAAATTTATTTATATTTGCATATAAGGGCCTATTGATGAGGTGTCAATCTCTTGTGTATTGACAGTGTATAGAAACTATACACTATCAGTGCATCATATATATATTCTTCAAATTTTTATATATTTTTAAAACCCTTTAATTATCAAGTTTAACAAATACGTTTTGAATATTTGTTGGTAAAATAATTTTTAAAAAGTATTTTTGGATCGTAAACTAAATATATAATTAGTAAAATTTATAATAATCTTGATAAAACATCATTGATTAAAAAATAAAAAAAATAACATCAAACTGTAACCGTTACTTATAATTATAAATATAATCTCACATTAATTTCCAGTGTTTTAATTTTTTAAATTAAAAACCTTTAATTTGCAAGTCTAACAATTACATTTAAAATGTATCTATTCCTTTCTTCTAGAAAATTTTACTCTTTTTTTTTTCACTTTTCTTTGTTTTTCTTTCTTAACGTCTTTTCAATTTTCAAACATGACCCAAGTTTATCAATAAAATTTTCATAATAATTTAAATATGATACTTTTGATGATATAAATAATACCAACATTGCTCATTCTCATTTTATTAAAAGGAAAAAGGTCTAATTGGTTTTATCATGAATGATGACCGCTGCTCATAGATACAAGTCTTATCTCACCTTAATATCCAAGATTTAACTTTTTAAAATTTAATTATTCCAAAAAAAAACTTTTAAAATTAAAAACTGTTATTTAGCAAACTAATTAACGAGTATTTTTTTTGTTACAATTAACAAGTATATTTAGAACTTTCGCTTTTAAACAACAATCTTAATTAAGATATTTATTAGTAAATTTTACAATAATTCACACACTATAATAATAATAATAATAATAATAATAATAATAATAATAATACATCACTCATCCTCGTTTGTTTTAAAAGGAAAAGGCAAAGTTGAGATGTATTGTGCATGATAAGTTTTTTTTTTTTTTTGGTTATAATTGTGCATGATAAAGTGAAAGGATGAAATTAATGAAGAAAAAAGTAAAAAAAAAATAGTGCTCAACAAAACAAAGTGAACAAGGAAATTAATAAAGACCATTAATTTTTTACTAACAAAAATAAATCATTCTAAATTGAGATATGATTGTGCGTAATAATCGTTACTAATAATACAAATATTATCCAACCTTAAAAACGCATTCATACTGAAACCGTGTTTTTACTTAAACGATTAAAAAAACAAGATATAAGATATGAACCGAAAAAAACTTCAATTTGTCTTTTTTTAAATTTTTGGATTTTAAAGCTTACGTCAAAAGAAAGTAGTGCAAAATGTTTGTGGCTTAGTATTTTTTTTCAGAAGAACAAGTGGAAGGAAAATATATTTTGAAAAGGTTCAATAACTATAAAATGTTATTGAGTCCTTAGTGAAACATGAGCAAATCTTACAAGATGTTGTAAAATAGGAGTAAGATACGTTAAGAGCTTGAGAAACTTAGTCTTCTCTCCACTTAGCACAAAGATATATCACTCATAGATAATGATGAACCTACATATTATTTACAAAAATGAGAAAAAAATTATCCTTAGTAGTGTTTACAATGTATAATTACAAAATTATCTTTTAATTATTAAATTTTATTTTATTATCATAATTAATTAATGGTATAATTATAAAACATTGTTATTTTTTTTCATTTTTTAATCTTTTTCATCTTTCATAAGAAAACGCATCAATAATAAAATGTTAAATATATTTTTTTATTTTTTTCTTCTAATTTTCTCTTCACTCCACTAAGCAGAGGCTAATACTTAAAGTTTTTTTTTTAATTAAAAACCTTTAATTAGGAAAGTTAACAAGTAAATTTAGAGAATTTGTTGGCAATACCAATAGTAATATTATTGTTCAAGTATTTTTGAGTTAAGAAGCAAGTCATTTATTAGTAAAAGTTTTTTAATAGATTAAAAATGTAACTATTGTGATAGAAATATCATTGAATATTCATTTGTTAAGGAAAAAAAGTAGAGTGGAGTTATATAGAGGCTTAATATTAAAATATATTTCCCGTTAAGTCTCTCTATGTGTTATTAAGTTTTAATTGTTAATGAAAGTTAAAGTATTCAACGAAAATATATTTAATTTTATTATTTTAAAATATTTGAGTTTTAATTCCTTAAAATAAAATTATTTAAATTGATTTTTCTATAATTAAATGTTTAAGATTTAATTTTTTTTCGTGATAAATATCAAGAAGGGCATATGTAATTATTAAGTGATATCAGTTTAATAATAATCACAATTATTCTCTGACGTTGAGAAAGGTAAGAAGAAAATGTCACCGTGGCTGGATGTGAGGTGGGGCGGGCGGAAGATTCAATAAAATTGACGTAAGACACTTTTTAAGACTAGGGAATAAAAGCGAAACAATTTTAATTTTAAAGAATTGTTGGTTGGTGGGGGCGTAATTGGCAAAAACAAACAAAATATCAACTGGCAAGGTGCCAAACGTAGAAATGTCCGAGCAATGAAACATGCGTGCTTACTAAGGGGTCGTTTGGTATCGTTTCCTGTTTTCTGTTTTATGTTTTCTGTTTTTGAAAATTCTGTTTTTGTTTTATTTTGTTTTGTTTTCAATTTCTGAAAACAGAAAATATGTTTGTTTCATACTGTTACGTTTTGAAAACAAATATTTAAACTGATTTAGATATAATAATTCAATTCACAAAAAAATTTTAAAAATTAAATAAAAATAATAAATTTATTAAATAATAATATGTAGATAATATTAAATTATATTATTTTATATTATTTAATACTAATATTAAATATTTTTATTTAATCATATAAAAATTTAGTATAATTTAAATAATGTTATAATTAAATATAATATTATATAAAATAATATTATTGAATTTAATTGTAATAATCATAAATTATATTTAATAATAATTTTTATTTAATTGTAATAATAATATTACATTATTAAATAAAATATTTAACTAATTAATTTATAATAAATTATATAGTTATTAAAATATATTATATTTAATATAAATAATATTATTTAATGTTAAGTATTTACTTATTTAATAATATTAAATTATTTAATAGTAGCAGTGATATATTTTAAATTTAAGATAGAATATAATATTAAATAATAATATTGTTTAGTAAAATAAAAATTAATTATATTATATAATAATATTAATTATTAGCATATCAAAATTATAATAACTGATATTATTTAAAATATTTAATATATTCAATAAATTATTATAAAAGTTTAAATTAAATAATATTATAATATTATAATTCAATGTAATATATATTTAATTGCTTTTTACGTTTTCAACTTTTCTATATTAAAATAAATATATTAATTTTAAAATATTAAATTATATATAATATTAAAATTTAATATTATTTTATTTAAAAAATTAATTAATTTTATTTATATTTTTATTATAAAAAATATTAATATTATAATAATATATAAACTCTGTTCACTTACTTATGAACAGTAACAGAAATGAAAACATGTTTTCAAAAACAATGAAAACAAGAAATTCTTGTTTCCAACAATTTTGAAAATTCTTGTTTTTGTTTTCATTTTTTGAAAACGAAAACATGTTACCAAACGCGTTTTCTGTTTCTGTTTCCAAAAAAACTGAAAACAAAAACAGAAAACAGGAAACAAAAACGATGCCAAACGAGACCTAAAGAATTGAAGAAAGCGCGATGGGCAATGGCAGGCTCTGTAATTTTCAGAAAATACTCAGCCCAATATATAATCTACTCACAATATAAGTCATGCGCACCCCGTCTGTCTGGAGGATTTTTAAAAATACTCACATTTTTATTCTTTTTTACCCCATTTTTTCTTCATTAATCACTGTTCATTACTGAAAAAAAAATGGGATATGAATAGAAAATATGGGGTATATTTAGCAGCTCTCGTCTGTCTGCTCCTATCGGCCATTCCTGTTTACAAAACACAGTGAGTATCGATCAGCCATTGTGAATATCCAATATAACTCAAACAATTTGGCAATAGAGGAGAGGAGACTGTAGAGTTTCTATCATAAAAAAACATCGAGTCTCTCCAAGTCTTGCCTTTGCATCAATGGCGGATCTCAAGTCAGCATTTCTTAAAGTGTATTCCCAGCTCAAATCGGAGCTCCTTCAGGATCCTGCTTTTGAGTTTACTCATGATTCCCGTCAATGGGTTGATCGGGTATTTCACTTTCACTTTTATTTCTTTATTTCCGTTGATTGATTTAGATCATGGTATGGTTTCATCTTCTGCTTTTGAGCTCGGTTTCATGGTATGGGTATCTCATATGTGGAGGCATTTTATTATACACAGATTCATTCAATTTACGTTTAACTCTCACCCGATTCTTCGTATATGTCATAATATTGCCATATTATATATATACCATCTCTCTGTCTTGCCATACTATTTCTTTTCTCTGATCATCCCATTCCCTTTACTCACTGCAGATGCTGGACTACAATGTGCCTGGAGGTAATTTAAATTTTATCCTCTGACTCGTTAATCTAATGCATTTTTTAAGCTTCTCTTGGCTTGGCTCTTCATAGACTGCAACTTATTTGTTCTGTTTTCACTTTTCAGGAAAGCTGAATCGGGGTATCTCTGTAATTGATAGCTACCGCCTGCTGAAAGAAGGAAAAGAATTGACTGAAGATGACATTTTTCTTGCAAGTGCTCTTGGTTGGTGTATTGAATGGGTATCCCTCTAAATCACCAGTCATGCCATGCCATGCCACTTCTCATGATTTTTTTTTCTTATTAAGATTCTGCTGCTGCTAGTTGTTAGGCTGTTATATGGGACGACTATCTTGTGATTTCTCGCAATAATAATTTGCAGCTTCAGGCATATTTTCTTGTTCTTGATGATATAATGGATAACTCTCACACTCGGCGTGGCCAGCCTTGTTGGTTTAGAGTGCCCAAGGTTTGTACTTTGTACCAAGACTGAGCCATATTTTATCATTTTTTGGTCATACTTTTCCCTCTACGAAAATGAATTAACTTGTATAAACTGCATTGTAGGTTGGTTTGATTGCTGTAAATGATGGTGTTCTACTTCGCAATCACATCTGCAGGATTCTCAAAAATCACTTTCGTGGGAAACCTTACTATGTTGATCTGCTAGATTTATTTAATGAGGTAATTAATTTGGATATTTCTTAAATTTTCTTCATTCAAAAAAAAATCCTAAACTTTTCAGATATTTGCTTTACACAGGTAGAGTTTCAAACAGCCTCTGGACAGATGATAGATCTGATTACAACACTCGAAGGGGAAAAAGATCTATCCAAATACTCATTGTCACAGTGAGTGAAGCTTTAGCATTTATATATTTCAAGAAATAAAGGTTTTCGAACTATTTATGCATAATGCAACTCATAACTGACCTCTCATCGTATTGTAGTTAAACAGTGACAAATTATTCCAACATAAAAAATGGCATGTGCTGCTTGACATCAAATAATGCCACCATAATGAGAATAAATCACTGTTAATTCCATACTTCACCTTATATGAACTTCTTTCTTTTCAACTCTTTCTGATAGTATTCTTATGTATCTTCTTATCTATATATTGGTTAAAAATCTCTGCAGGCACCGTCGCATTGTTCAGTACAAGACTGCCTATTATTCATTTTATCTTCCTGTGAGTTTCAACCTCAATTTCACTCGAAGCACTGAATTTTCGGCAATCTTTTTTTTTTTCAGTGTTTTCCCAAAGGAAATTATTACCATTCTGACGATATTGCTCTGGGGCTAGCTGCAGACAAATTGTGCCTAAATTTGATAAAGCACATCATCTCCTTATTTATTCTTAATGCACGATTATGTACATCAGAATGTTGTTGGTTGGATGACTAGTTGCTGCTTTATTGGCTATATCTCCTCTCAGATTTGCCATTTTTCTACAAATGTTCCATATATCTATTTAGGCTGCATTTATTGCTAATATTCTTGCATGAGAGGTTTGTTAGTTGTATGGGGGTATTTGCCACTTACATTACTTAAATGAACTCAGGTTGCGTGTGCACTGGTTATGTCGGGTGAAAATCTTGACAACCACATGGATGTGAAGAACATTCTTGTCGATATGGGAATCTACTTTCAAGTACAGGTAATTTTGCAAGGCCCATCTTACTTTATCTTCTGCAATTTTATTCTGCAAATAGAGCAGATAGGTGACAACTGAATGTTAAATACATGTGTGAATTTAATATTTTACTTGTTTAAGAAAATTATTTAAAATTTTTATTTTATTTAGGCACTATAGGTTTGTGATTTCAGTTGAATTCTTAGTAAGTTTAATTTAAGAATTACCCTGCATGGTTTATCACTCCCAAAATGTGCTTGCAGTGTTTCTTTCTTGGCTCAGATGGAATTAGTTTCTTGGATGCTTTTCTTTTCTTGCCAGATCGTTTATGTTACTTATTGATTTTTCTTTTCTGCAGGATGATTATTTGGATTGCTTCGGTAATCCCGAGACCATTGGTAAGGTGAGCCCATGATGGAACTAGAGGTCTTTCTGTGAAAATTAGTAAGGACTCTATTTGTTTTATGCAACTTCTTACTCAAGCTCTTTGTAATCTCAGATTGGAACTGATATTGAAGATTTTAAGTGCTCTTGGTTGGTGGTCAAATCATTGGAAATCTGTAATGAGGAGCAGAAGAAAGTGTTATATGTAGGATTGGCACTGTTTCTATCGGTTGTGTGATTTTGTGTAAACTTTGAGATGGGTACTCATTTATGATATGCTTTGCTTGCAGGAGAACTATGGGAAACCAGACCCTGCCAATGTTGCTAAAGTAAAGGCTCTGTACGATGAGCTTAATCTCAAGGTTCAACACATTCAGGATTTGTCGTTGAAATATAAAAAGAGAGCAGGAAGTGTTTGGTGGTTGATATAACGGTATATCATATTCTCTTTAAATATTTTTAATTATTTATTTATCTGAATTTGTCAGGGTGTATTTGCTGATTATGAAAGCAAGAGCTATTGCAAGCTGATAACTTCAATCGAAGCTCATCCTAGCAAAGCAGTGCAAGCAGTATTGAAGTCCTTCTTGGCGAAGATTTACAAGAGGGAGAAATAGAGTATCCATTGCGAAGACAGATAAAGTTTGGTGGATTGATGTATCTCATTCCCAGGCACTCTTCTTCTATGGTTCTGGTCATTTGTATTGAAAATTGATAAATCAATCTTCTTGTACTTCTATTCCGACAACCATGGTGGTGCTCCAGGATGGTGGTTATTATGGTTTTTGCATATTAATGTTAATAAAATAATAATAATAAACTAAAATATCTTTCTCAGTGACATCCTGGATGACGACGGATAAAAATTTAGGACAAGTAATTGACACGATACGTAACAATTCATTATAACTTCAAAAAAATCAAAACTGAAACGCGCAAAGGCAAAGCAGTTCAACTTGCACGGTCTTGAACAAAACAAAAACGAAGTCTCCTTTGCTATTCAGTTTTGACAAGGCTAGTTTGCATCTTCGCAAAACAAGAACTTCCCATATTTAATCAAAAATTTACTTTGGTGCAATGTTAGAAGTTGCTCGACAGTCTCTTTGTTAATGCTTTGACCGGAAAGTTACTGTTCCAAAACAGTCTCTGTTAATGCAGAGGGTTGCAGGCATTGTTCTTCCTTGGGTCTTACTGTTTGTAGCAGTGACAGAGACAGTGTTGGTTCACATAAAATTAATTAAACATTATCAAGGCCGAGGTTTGAACATTCTTTATCAGGATTGGATTGGATCCATACTGAGGAGCATTAACAAATTCGATCATCTTTGATCCCATAAAGAAGCGTACAAAATGAAGCTCATTGTGGGAGTAATCGAAGCAAGAAACATACCGGCCATAGATTCAAACGGCTTCAGTGATCCCTACGTCAAGCTTCCGCTAGGAAAACAGAGGCACAGGACCAAAGTGGTGAAGAAGACGTTGACCCAAGTTGGGAGTGAGGAATTCAGTTTCAAGGTCGAGGATTTGAACGAGGAGATTCTCATCTCTGTCTTGGACGAGGATAAGTACTTAAATGATGACTCGGTCGGCCACCTTAAACTCCTCGTTTCCCGGGTTGTTGTTGCTCACAATAAATCACTCGGCACTGCTTGGTGTTGCCTCCATCCTAGGAATAAGAAGTCCAAGAACAAAGGTTGTGGAATGTTTTTCCTTTTTATTTGCATTTTTCGTTTCTCAGCATCTACGAAGTTGAGTTGCCATGCTAACTGTCTTGCATCACTACTCGCCATCCCACCACCAAACTTCACTGGAATTCTCATTTATTTTTAAATGTCTCTTACATTAAACGAGGATTTCTGTGCTGTCTTGGATTCTAAATGCAAACCTTTTGTTTATGAGGGTGTTTGTGAGGGTCACAATGTCCATTGTCCCCTTTAGTCCCCAAAAGAGCTTATCTAAGTAGTCGGGATCCAGGACTAAAAAATTCCATCACTTAAACGACATGCTTCAACTAGTGCGGGCTATACTGACTACAAGAATTTATCATTTTTACTTTTCTTTTCTTTCAACCTTCGCTACAGGTGAAATAATTCTAAATATCTATTTTTCCCAAAACAATTCATTCATGGGCTTGTAACGATGATCGTGCATCCTCATTGAGAAAGCATGCAGACATGACAATTAAGGATCTTTCTAGGTCTTTTGGAGGCTCATCTAACTCCTCTTGTTTCTTCTCGTGTAAGTTTCTTAAAGTAAAACCTCAGACAGATGCTTGAGCCCAGAGCAGAAAGTGCAAATAGTTGAAGAATAGTCCGAAGCCAAAAGCCTCCAAACTGAAGAGATTGGATCCTTCTTAGGCCTAGAGGAAGTCACTATGTCCGAGGTTTCAGCTGCTTTTCCTGTTCCTGTAAGTCCTCTCCCTTTCTCTTCTGACTCTACGGAACTAGTTTTGCTGGAGCATGCATACCGTTAGGAACATTTTTCTGCCCATGTTGTGTCAAGGTACTGCAAGTCCTCTCGTTAAGGCTTTATCTTCAGGGATTCTTTACATGTAAATGTCGTATATCTGTATATGTATGCATGCATTGTAGATGTATTTTCACTGTATCTAATATGGTAACTACTTTATTGGTGATTCAGACTAATTTCTTCATGAAAGTTATTTGTGGTGGTCAATTGGACCGTAAAGCCTTGGAGAGAGCTGGCTTTCTTAACCATTCTTGCATTCCACGGGATTCAGAAAGCGCTGATGTATATGAGTGGCAAATATATTGCAGATTCGATAAGTGTGTGTCCCTCTATAGGGGAGTGGTGACTAGTCCTTAGCAGAAATCTTCGCTTTCTGATAAAAATGGTTGGCTCATTGAAGAAGTTATGACTCTCCATGGTGTTCCCACTTGGGGGACTATTTCAATGTATGAATGCAACTGAGAACTTTTTCTTAATTGTACCGAGTGTGATGCTTAAGCTTATTTGTGGCTTGATTTAGAAGTTATTCTACTTCTTCCTCGTTATGTACCACTGTGTATTAAACTTTGAATCTTTTGCAGCTTCACCTCCGATACCAAATTGAGGATTTACCCTTGAGAGCAAAGGGATGTCAGGTGCGAGTGTTTTTTTGGAATTGCATGGTTGAAAAAACACAAGGCATTGAAAAGGATTACCAAAAATTTTCTTTTAAATCTAGAAGATCGCGTGGAGGTTACATTAGGTGTTGTTGAGAAGGACTATATAGCAAGCTAGTGCATGACCGGCATTGCTGATATTATAGATCTGATTGGCAGATAATCTTCAATATCTCCCTTGGGAAAGTTACTGCAATCTCTTGGTTGGTTTTCTTTAGTGCTTGTTATGTTTGCGGTTTGAGATCTATCCAGACTGGCATTATATTAGCGGTGGTCTACATGAGTATCTCAATTAAGTGAAACCCAATGTGACGATCGCTGACAGGTTGCTTGGGTTTAACTTGTTTTTGGAACCTGGCAAACAGAGTTCTCTTGTTCAGTTTGATGCTTGTAGACTAGAGACAGAATGCCCTCATTGAAGCATGCCTGCCAAAGTTACAGTCCTTGAACATGTAGGTCTATTGCGGCTCCTTGTACCATTTAAGGATGAAGATATTCTTTGTTGCTCTTTTCAATATTTCAAACTGTGCATGTAAGAATGTTGTTTTGTTTTGAACGGAATTTGGAAGAGCAACTATTGTTTCTTGAAAAACTGCTGTAATCATGATTTAAATGCAAAAAAGGATATTTCTAGCGTATATTCGTCAAAAAAACTTGTGTTAAGGATGAAGAAGATGTATACCGATGTTTGTAGCAGTTCTTAAGACCAACACATATGTGCGTACAAGTAGGGGCCACGGGGACAGGGCATTGACAAATTGGATGAGACACCAAATGGGCTGAGCCTGAGTCCTGAGGCCTAGCCTGGGACTTATTATTGCTCTTTCTTTTTACTGCTAAGTTTTGAGTCCGCAGTCCATATACGAAAGAAACTAGCATTAGCATAGCAGCAGCACAGGCAGCACAGCAGTTGTCCATCCCCGGCATAGCGCCTGGAGAGTTTGAAGCTTGTTGTCGTTGCCTTTCCGTTTGGCCTTTGGAAACGAAATTGCTTTTAGATTGATGATGGTGACAGAGACATCGTTGAATTGAATGTGATGGATTTCTTTGCCCCTCGGCCTCCTCGGATCCTCTCTCCTTCACTCCCTGAGCCCTAAGCGCTTCCTGCCTTTTGTCGTATAAACCCTAACCACTAACCAAGGTTAGTCGGTCTCTGCTATTATTCAACTTCAACCTACATCTTTTCTTCATTCTTTTATGCATTAACTAGTAGATTGAATCATTCTTTTGGAAGACTTTCTGGGCATATTTATCTATCCTGTTCCTATTCAACTTTTTCAACTTATAGTAACTTAGCAGCTGTACAATATCAATATAATTGGTTGGATAAACATGGGTTTTGAGATTCCTATCCATTTTCTGGAAAATCCAAACTCCATTTTACAAATTATTATTTCCATCCATCCCCATACGCAACCCAAGTTTATCTGGCTTTGGTTATTTTTTTTACCACATTAAACTGAAATTTTCGACTCCGGATATGTTCCGCGGTACTATTACATTACTCCAATGTTTATAGGGTTTTTGATTCAATGGTTGCAGTTGCGGTGCATGCATGAGCTGGAGGATTACTGCTAAAATCGAAATCCCGAATTATGCTGCTGCTGAGTGGTGACATAAGAATATTTGTAGTTAATTATTAAATCAACAGGCTTTGATTTTTCTTTTTAATAGCGATAAAAGAAAATGCATGGGAGAGGTGGTCTTGATAGATTCAAAAAAGCTCAATCCTTGGAACCTTTCTCCGTCTCCCTAAATTCTGCCCCCCAAAACACACCCAAAGCTGTTCAAGTTCAACAACATTCACATTCTCAAAATGCAGTTTCTCAGCCTCAGCAGGAGGAGCACACTCAGTCTCAGCCAGCCACTCAGCTTGGGGGCGGTCAATCCACCTGGCAGCCTCCTGATTGGGCCATTGAGCCTCGCCCTGGTGTCTATTACCTTCAAGTTCTGAAGGAAGGACAGGTGCTTGATTGCATTAATCTTGATAGACGCCGGCACATCTTTGGCAGGCAATATCAAACTTGCGATTTTGTGCTTGATCATCAATCTGTTTCACGTCAGCATGCTGCTGTCATTCCTCACAAGAATGGCAGGTCACTTCCATTTCTATTGCTTTTTTATTTTCTTTTGCCCTTTCTTTACTTATATTGCTATTTTTTTCTCTTCTCGGTACCACTCTATTAGTTGCAGAAGAAGAAAGTAAGGAAATAAAAAGCAATTAGTATTACCTACGGTACCAAGTGCTGAATGATTTAGACACTTCTTCTTGATTCTAATACTTCACTGAGTTTACTAGTTGACGTTTAAAATTGAAGTTGATTCTGTTCAAGTTATTCATTTGCATTTGTAGTCATTTCTAGACGACATAGCTATTTCTATTTCTCAATAAATTAAATGTTTGTCTTCACTCTTGGTGTAGCATTGACTTCTGAAGCTCCTAGCTTATTTTCAAACAATATTTAAAGTGTTATTCATCCGCTTTTATGATCTCAACAGCATATATGTCATTGACTTGGGATCAGCTCATGGAACATTTGTTGCAAATGAGCGGTTGGCGAAAGATACACCTGTTGAGCTTGAAGTAGGGCAATCTTTGCGCTTTGCTGCATCAACGAGAACTTATATCTTAAGGAAGAATAATGCAGCTCTATTTCCTCGTCCTCCACCCCCCACTGAGATAAATCTACCTCCGCAGCCTGATCCTTCTGATGAAGAAGCTGTTGTAGCTTATAATACACTTATAAATCGTTACGGTCTGAGTAAATCCGACCCACAGCCCAAATCTATCTCATTAGCTGTAAGAGAAGACAGCACAGAGCCAGAGAAAGCCACTAAGAGAATGAGGAAACTAAAAGTGACCTTCAGGGATCAGGCTGGGGGGGAGCTGGTTCAAGTTGTTGGAATTTCAGATGGTGCAGATGTAGAAACAGAGCCTGGGCCTGTAGGTGTGAAAGAAGGAAGTCTTGTTGGAAAATATGAATCTCTTGTACAGACAACAGTAATTCCTAAAGGTAAGGATCTATCATCTGTAAAGGAAGACAATGTTTTTCAGAAAGGTGTAACGGATAAACTGCAAGAAGTCTTGAATAAGGTAAAAAATGTTCCAAAAAGTGGGATTTATGATGATCTTTACGGAGAATCTTTATCTGACAAAGTGGGTTCTTCCTGGGCTTACGTTTCTGTTAGTTCTGCTGGTAGACAAGGCTTGTCTTCTCCTACAAAAGATGCTACTACGGGAAAGGCTGTTGTTGTCTCAAGTGGAAAAACTGGAAGTAATTCTGCCTGTTATGATGATAGTGAAGATGATTTGTTTGGTGACTGATTGAATGAAGCTGAAATGCTCATGCAACTTTCATCGTTCTCAATACTTTGGGTTTGACAAAATGACAGAAAATAAGTTCTCTCTGGACATGGCAAGCTATTATTGCCTCTGAAGTTCGAGAAATTTTGTTGTAATTTATTAGCAACTTTCTTTGTACAATGCACTGTCAACCTGAGATTGGGGATTTTAAAGCCTGTGTTGTCCTTGGAAGAAAATGGAAAGATAATTAGTTTTAGCAAAATTTTAACCCTCGTATGTGGTAAATTGTTTTTTAATCTGCTGTTCTTTTACTTGTGAGTAGGGTTTCATGCTGTTGGCTGCAAGTCATAGGCATAATATATCTGTTTTGCTCCTTTTTTTTTTCCTGCGTTGATTTTCCTTATTAGTGGATTTCACTGTGATATTTCTATTAATGTTAAAAGGTTTGCTGTCCTCGAAGAAAAATGTCTTGCGCTTCGTTTTGCAGTGTTTGAAGCCTTTCAATCACTCCGACTGCCCACATTTTTGCTTTTACTGCTTCTCGTTTCCCTTTCTTATGGCCTCGTCATTTTGGGTGGTTTATTGGGCCAACACAGAATCTTTAGATCTTTGCCTTCGGCTTGCAAAAGTACGAAATCTCTAACGCCTGCCTTCCTTTCTTTGGAAAGTATGAAATCTCTAACGCCTTCATTCCTTTCCTTTGGTTATTCATTTTGGATAATGATGTAGGTATTGCTGTAATGCACTTCCTCATTTTGCTCTTACATTTTTGATGATCATTCTTTTCCTTGACTCACCATGTGATAGGAGAAGTAGAAGTGGGTCAAGAAATTCTCTGATCCTTGGTCTTCTTGTTGGACAAATTAAGTCAACAAGAAATCAGAATTGATGTATTAAATGGGTGACCGAGTCTAGATGGTTGTATTAATGAAATGGTGCTCTTGTCCACTAGTTGTGTGTACATACATACATACTGCGATATCAAAGTTGCAGGTGGAGACAGAGAATTAGGAAGAAATGGAAGAAAGTAGCAGGTTAGGATGAAACAAAACAAAAATTGAAGTATGATTAGAATCTAGGGAGAAATGACCTTTAGTTTGTTACACCAACACTACATAGTAGTGGAATTACTGGTTAAGTAGTAAGTGAACGATAACGCGTAAAATTGAAGAATCCATGGGTGGGCAGTGGGCAGTGGGCTTACGGTTCAGTTGGAGCCATAGCAAAGCCCAGTGGGGCTGTTGTTGCAAAAATTTGAAAAGCCTGATTCCCCAATGCTAGCTAGCTCCACTAAAATTTGTTTCCTATTTAAGCAATCCTTTCCTTGAAACGAAGTGATATGTATTTAATTCTAAAAAAAAAAGGGCTAAGTATTTTGTCCAAAAAAAGAGAAAAGAAGTAAGTATATCATTGACCACCCAACCGAAACAGTATACGTTATGTTATATATGGTGTTAGAGTTAAGAGGAGTTGTTTGGGAATTGAAGCGTGAAGAAGAAAGCGAATGCGAGCTGAGACATAAGCAATGCCAATGCGGTGGAGGCAACTTAAATTAAAGATTGCATGCCCTCAAATGGAAGACCAGCTTTGCTGGCTGCTACACATCCATTAGTTCTCTCAAAATGTAATCGATGGAGTTGGCAGCCTGGCCCATTATTTCTAACGCATGCATATGTCATATCAGTATTAATCAATTAATTGATATTTTGACCATGAGATCATATAATTATATAGCTATACCACTTTTCAATAGCAGCTGCAGCGGCAATACTACTTACAGTGTAAAATATGATCATACGATGCATATGTTGTATATGTATGCAGTATGTACGTCTCTATGTATATTGTTTTAGTGAAAGATGGGAGCTGCGTTGCCTTGAAAGAAATTAAGTTAAGGAAGAAGAAAAAGAAAAAGAAACAAACAAACAACATTTAAAAGCCTTTTTACACAAAATGAGATCATATTCATAGGTGTCCAACACTGTCATCCAACATGATAACAATAAGATCCTTTGGTCCCTCACAATAATATTGTCCTTCGTCCCTATGGAAACAAGGATTATATAAACACACTTTAATTATTTTGAACATAAAGGCACGTAGTTTAGTTTGCCTTTTAATTTCTCCAAGAATGATTTGTGTTTGGGATGGTATATATTTACAACAAAAAATTCCAATTATAAAAAACTAATACTAAAAAGATAGTAATAATTACTTACTAACATATATTAGCATACATACCAACACCAATACCAATACTAATTATGATAACTGAATGATGATAATCATTTTATTGTGATCAACTAGCTTAATTTGTCATCACACCAGTCTTCTTTTACAAGTAGTTGCAGCTGGGGGCAAAAATTAATAAGAACCATATGGCTTTATTAATTAGTAGTTGTTTATTTGGTCGAAACTTTTCTGTTTATGAAAAACCATATGGTTTTATTAATTATTAATTAGTAGTTTGTTGCTAGTTGCTATTACTACTATTATATATAATTATATAAACATATGATATATATATGTATATATATACGCACGTACGTGTGTGTGTATATATATATATATATATATGTATGTGCTTATAAAGGTTGCTTGCTAGCTAGCTTTCTTTCTTTTTAATATGTCAAAACGACTTGATCTGTCAAACAATCAACGCCTTAATTATTAAGTTGAGACATGTATTTCAACCAAAGGAATAGGGATTGAAAGGCATGGCATGAGCATCATCAGCGCGAGAGGAGTCGGATCAAAATAAATAAATAAATAAATAAATAAATAAATAAATAAATAAATAAATAAATAAATAATCGTGAGAACAGCCTGCCCAGAGCATAACCTAAGAAACACCTGGGAATGAAATGCAGGCACGTGTACGTGGACTATTTGTCTATACAACACTGTACCCCCCACCCCATATGGGAAAATACTAACCCGAAAAAAAGTCCACAGAGACAGAGGGGACAGGTTCAGAGGGTGAAAAAATTCAAATGCTTGTCTGAGTTTGGCCTCCAAAACAACCAACAGGCAAGGTCAGAGAGATCCCATCAGACTGATTTAAGAGCAGTAGAACCAACGGTCGACGACAAGACACGTGGCCGACATGCAAATCGGGGATGGGCTAACCAAAGGACTTATGAGAAGGAGAATATACCTACTTAGTGGGGGGTACCATGATGAGAAATGCACAGGAGATCTTTCCACGATGGTCCCACCATCTCTCCTTTTGTTTTTTTTTCGTTGGGGTTTGGGGTGGGGGGCACCTCTTTCATTAGTCTCAACCCACACTGCCCACTTGCGTTGCGTTGTTGTATGCCTTTTTTGCGAATTCAATTATAGGGCACCAATTTCAGTTTCAAGCTGGCGCAGGCGGCAGGCCCTTGCCTCTTGCTCCACTCCCTAACCCCAGCACCAACAGCTCAAAGTGAAAAAGCGATGATCGATCAGAAGAAGAGACTGCTCCTTAATTTTACTTTTTCTTTTCCGATTCTATTCAAAGCAGCTTATGATAGCTAGCAAACTTTGATACATTACCATGTTGACTAATCCCAACCAAACCACTTTCTCATCATATTCCTATTCCTCTCTCTTTCTAATTGGCCGGACATTGAGACACCCATTTTGCTCTAGTTGGTGTCGAGTGTCTCCTTAGTTGAGTCTAACTGAACCCATAAGCTTAGCTAGCCCGCTCTCTCCCTCTCTTCCTTCTGTATCACAATTTACATGCATGAAGCAATTAGGACACCCCTTTCCTGCCTCATCATCATATTCTATGCAGTGCAATTATTTTGCATCGCATGTTCATATTGGTTGATGTAAACATGTTAGCTTCTAGTTTAGCACCCTATACTTCTGGCTTTATATGTGCACAAAGTACTGCCTGAGACTGCTACTGCTTCTGCTTCTTTCTCTTTCTGCTGCACCCAGTTGGTGCCTCAACGGTAAATATTAGTATTATTGCAGCTTTTGGCATCCTTAGTTCGTAAGAGCTGCTGCTTTTCATGGAAGCAAGTTGAAACTTTAACAAGCACATTACTGGAGGTACTTTCTTTTTTTGCCTATATATAAATTATACTAATAACTTCTTTTTATTTTAATTGTTTTCGTTATTTCTTTATAATTTTCATTAATTGAGTCCCTCTCCCACCGATGGTAGTGCAGATTCTGTTTTTAACCGGCCTAATTGGGATGATTTGACTGACAGAAATCTAGCTCCTTGTTATTATTGGTTACCCACTCAAAACCCCGGCCAAAAAACTCTGCCTGCCTTTTCATTCTGTATATATATATATATATATATATATATATATATATATATATGCAGATATAGGTTACCGTAAATATTGATTTGTTAGAAGACTGAAACATAAATGTGGAAAACTACAGCCTTCTTTTTTTTTAATTAAAAAATTCTGAATAGCAAAGGACAAAAAGAAAACAATAAAACTTTTTTGGGCTTACCGAGCATATCATTATCAGTTTTAAGAGAGTCTGCAAACATTTGTTGCTAAATTCTCCACTAGATGGCATCATATATTCATCTTTGATCAAACATTGAAAGGCGCCATTTGAGCAAGCTTGACTTGAGCATGCATCACAGTTAAGTTAATCGATTATTCAAGTTTCTTATAGGGTAAGCTTGTCTTTTTAAAAGGTTGTGTTCATTTTCCTATTAGCTGTTTTTGTTCAAGTACTTGGATGCTGTGCTATATGAGCTAGCACACCTTGAAATTTTATTTCACCTTCAGTATCTGCACACAACACTCAGTGTTGAATGTTGATAAAAGCAGTTGGACTGGCCAGTACTATATTTTCTCTTCGTCTTCTGTGGGATCAACATTTACTGGTCCAGTACAAATTATATTTTCCACCCTTATTTTTATGGGCCGGTGGAGAGAATATTAGAGATCATAGGAATCGTTTTATCCATAATAGTACTACCAAGTAGTAGGATACTCATTTTGTGCTGGCTTTCGTGTCTGAAGGCACTTATGACAACTACGAAAGCAAACCTCAGCCACTTATTTTGTAGTATCTTTTTCAAAGTATAAAGAGCGCAGAAAATTAGTCCCAAGCCACTTGCCCTTTTATTATTAGTTGGTCATTCTCAATCCGAAAATTGACAATTACTCCAACCATATATCAACCTTGATTAAGAAAAATAATTAAGTTCCATCAAGTCTCTTAATATTTCTAACTAATCAGATTATTTCATCCCTTCAACTACAAGAACAACAATAGGAAAACCAGTTTATTAATCTGGTTGTGCCTCACTGTCACCGACCTGATCAGATTATTGCATGGTAGTCCATATAAATTTACCTCATGGGAAAACACCGTCTGCGCTAAAGTGGAATGAGAGAAGAGTTGAACTACATAAGGATATGTCCGACTATACATCCACCAAAAATAATGTGAGTGACCTAGCTTGCTATACTTCTATTCTGTCCGCAAAGCTTGCAATGCTATGCCCACTTTCTTGAAGTGAGTAATTACTATTTTAGATATATATTAATTAATTGTATATATGCTTTATACGTTAATTTTTCCTCGACTTGCATGCTGGTCGAAGAGTTTGGCGAAATATGTCATGCATAGACAGAATAAGAATCATTTGTGAGATGAAGCATATGATTTTTGTTTTTGAAGTCTAGGATGAGTTTACTGAGATAATATTTAGGAAATTAAGTAGCGTTTATCATCAGTTCATGCCCTTAACAAGCTCTAAAAAGGTAATTCATATAAACCCAATTTTTATGAAAGGCCCCTATCTATAGTAATAAAACTGATAAGACCTTGTTTATAGATGGAGAATGAACTTAATTTCTTAGTTCCAAGGTTAATCATAAGCATAACCTGTTTCTTACGCCAGGAAAATAGGCCAGAAAGTACTATTAATCTTAATGAACATTGGCTCTAGCACATAACTGTAAGCCTGCTAAAAAACTTATTTCCGACATTTTCTCTGAAGTCTAATCAATATACTTTCCTGCACGGAAGGCTGAAGAATTATATGTTATTATGATATATTTCAAGTCCATGCTTCCCAGAAAGGAAAACCGATCGTTTGAAAAGGACAAGCGTGGAACTTAGTTGCAAATTCATTTATGGAATTTTTGTGAGCCAAAAATGGATGGATCAGGTCTTATCAATTATGACTAATTAATGGATGGAATACATAGGTTTTCACTTTCCAAAATTATAGTTCATGGAAATAGCTTTATATCAAATTCAAGATGAGTGATATACTCTACTGGTCTTATTTTGTTTCAACTATGAAGAGAATGATCAGCAGCAATATCTCTTTAGCTAGCTAGGATCTACTGAATATTTGTGTGACTTAGGAATGAATTGACAGAGCGGACTTGTTTATTGCTGCTTGGACATTGGACCTAAGAGGTTCCATTGTATAAGAACCAAATAAATGGGAACACAAATAGGGAGGGAAATTGTATTATAGTGGGATTATATATGTTGATGTTATATATATTGGATTGCAGGCTTGTTAAATGGATTAATGCTCAATCTCTGCAACTCTTTGTTTTTGTAAAATTATCTAGGCGAAACTTCATTCATTACTTCGGAACCAGGTTCTCAGGGTTTTCAGTGTCTTGTAGGAATTGGCAAAACAAGTTCAAAAAGTTAGCCTTTTACAGGAAGGTGAGACCTTAGACTGTCCCACTTGCAATTGAATGGCCGAAGACACTAAATTAACTTCAATGAAACCGCCAAAGGTTGAAAAGTATTACACATAATTGTTATTCGGAAGAGGTTTAAAGTTAAGCAGGAAAACTTGCTATTGTTTCTTCAAGGCTCTTCTGGCTTCCACGCCATCAAATCTCAATACCTTCCAGTGCATTATAGCAAAAACCAATGTAATTTATCTTTTTGTTTTGCAGGTAATTACATGCTAGAGGGCTTGTAGGTATTGTACAGGAACGGTGAAGATGATGGGACTCCTTGTTGAATAAAAGTTGAGGTGATTGTGCCTAGCTACTTCCCAAAGTTATGTAAACATTAAACAATACACATTGCATTTATGCATAACACTTTTACATGCTGATACTGAAGCTCAAAGTATGTAGATTGAGTATCACTCCTTCATGGACCTTCTCTTTTCTTCTATGCTCCCTGGGCCTCTCCCTTTCTTTCCTTACGTACAGCTTAATTTTTTGTCCCTCTCTTTTCATTTTCTTTTTCCATGTGCATAAAGGTCGAGTGTATTCTTTTACCAAAAAAAAAAGGCCGAGTGTATTCATTCAACCCTTGCAGCCAAATTTTGCACCTAACCTGCGCATTACAATTATATTCTAAGTTGGGCACTCAAAGGGTTATGTCAACGTAACCGCGTAATTAATTGAATGGCTGCCTCGCCTTTGTGCCAGTTTGTTTTCCTGTCTGTTTGTAAGCATATAATTTTCAGCAACTTCATTTCACGGTACGATACCATTAATACATTTTATCTTTCAATAGAAACCATTATGGAAATGTATTCACTGATATCACGTAGGCGATTAAATCAAATGTTGCAGTGTTGCAAGGGGAAAAATCAATCATTCACGACCCTTTGATTAAAGGAAGAAAAGATGAAGTTTATGAAAATTGGGACAAAGCCAGACACCTTCCACACAGAAGAGGCTACCAGGTACAAGTGTGACAGATACTTATTTGGCAGATTTGGCTACAAACTAATAGAGTTGGTAATTGGCACGCAGGACTGTGATTTCAGACATACCAAGTGATCTTACAATAAGGATTAACAACATTTGTTATCTTCTACATAAGGTATAGTTTATTGGGTTCACGATATAAAGAAAAACTCTGCCTCTAGTGGGATAAAAGTTGGTCCTGCAGCTGAGCATTCTTCCTTGATCATTTATATATGTATAAATATATATATATATATATATATATATATATATATATATATATATATATGTGTCCTTGTCATATTCGAATGGTTTCTAGCATATGTATCATATTTAGACTTCTAGATTCAGCATTTTGGAGAAGTCCAGCATATCATATCTGTCAAGAAAACAGCTTAGCAAGAAATTATTTTCCTTATAAATACAATACAGAGAAATAAGTAAGATGATAGCCTACTTTGACAGGAAAACATGACAGAGCCGATGTAGATAGGCCCTTGGTTTGGGACACACTAAACGTTAGCAAAATAATGGTTCCTGGAATTAGATAGGAATTTGAACGTGAAAAAGGAAAATTATTCCTTTCAGAAAAATCTAGACATTTCGAGTAAACATATGTTATAAACGTTATAAATTTTCTGATGATGGAATATAACTTAGCCTCTTAATTAATCGTGCTATTCTTAGTTGCAGATTCCGCTTCTTCCAAAATGTGGCCTATTACAACGGCTCTGCTCTGATTCTGATGATTCTGATATTGTAACTATAGATCTTCACGATATCCCGGGAGGTGAAGATGCCTTTGAATTCTGTGCTAAATTTTGCTATGGGATAACAATCAATCTCAGCGCCCATAACTTTGTACCTGCATTTTGTGCTGCTAAGTTCCTTAGAATGACTGAATCAATTGAGAAGGGAAATTTTGTTCTAAAACTAGAAGCCTTCTTCCATTCTTGCATTCTTGAAGGTTGGAAGGACTCGATTGTCACACTACAGACTACAATTAAATTACCTGAGTGGTCAGAAAACCTTGGAATCATTAGAAGGTGCATTGATTCCATTGTAGAGAAAATCCTCACACCCTCGGCAAAGGTTTTACATCTATTTTACTACTTCTATATTTTTTGAAGAAAGCATATTGAAAACGGTATTCTTGAAAATCGTGTGCTGTTCAAGAGGTATACATTAGGTTAATCGAGATGACTTCTTGCAGGTTTCATGGTCCTACACTTATACTAGACCAGGGTACATAAAAAAGCAACACCAGTCAGTCCCAAAAGATTGGTGGACGGAAGACATATCTGATCTTGACGTAGACCTGTTTCGATGCATAATTACTGCTGTAAGATCAACTTATATACTACCACCGCAGCTCATAGGTGAAGCTTTGCATGTTTATGCCTGTAGTTGGCTACCAGACACTACAAAGTCTAGACCCCCCCAAAGTTCCGGGTCTCGGACTGAAGAATCTAAGGAAAAAAGTAGGCGAATTCTTGAATTCATTGTGAGCATGATTCCTGCTGATCGAGGCTCAGTTTCAATAGGCTTCTTGTTAAGGCTCCTCAGCATTGCAAATTATCTAGGAGCGTCCTCAGTAACAAAGACCGAACTGATAAGGAGAGCTGGTCTGCAATTTGAGGAGGCAGCGGTAGATGATTTGCTGTTTCCTTCACAGTTGTCCTCCGATCAGCATTTTTATGATATTGACTTGGTTGCAGCAGTAACAGAAAGTTATTTGGTTCTATGGAGAAGACAATCCCCTGCGTCTGCAGAAAACAGCCACCTGCTTAGGTCGATTAGAAAGACTGGGAAGCTAATAGACTCGTATCTTCAAGTTGTTGCAAGGGATGTGAACATGCCAATAACCAAACTAATTGCTCTAGCTGAGGCAATGCCAGATAGAGCCAGGGAAGATCATGATGGCCTTTATAAGGCCATTAACATTTATCTCAAGGTGAGACCAATTTACTTATCAAGTGCCTGTTTTTCGTTTTTGTATTTTATTTTTATGGAGACTGATATGCTGAGATATATATATATATATATATATGTGTGTGTGTGTGTGTGTGTGTGTGTATTTGATGTGATTTCTAACTTGTTTAGTTCTTGACTCTTTGTATTAAAGCATTTAGGAATAAGGATTGTTGATTTGTTAATGGTTAAGCTATGCATGCTTTTTGTTTTTTTTATTCATTCATTCAAAGCAAGTGTAGATTTTGGATTATTGAGTAGTGAATTGCCCAAAAAACAAAAACCAGTGGAAGCACCAAAAAGTTGAATGGTAAATCCCCCAATGAAATTGTAATCTTTTCTGACATAGTCCAGATTGATTTAAGCAGGAGCACCCTGATGTAAGTAAAGCAGACAAGAAGAGACTATGCAGAATGCTAGACTGCCAGAAACTGTCGCCAGGGGTACGTGCCCATGCTGTGAAGAACGAGAGGCTACCATTGAGAACAGTGGTGCAAGTTTTGTTTTTCGAACAAGAGAGTGGTTCCACGCCAACAGGTCATAAACCAAAGGTAATGGCTAGAGAAAGGCAGGCACAGGCACAGGCACAGGCACAGGCACAGGCACAGGCACAGGCACAAGCACAAGCACAAGCACAAGCTGCGGAAGAAGAGTGTAAGAAGCAGCAACAGGAAGCTAGGAGGAGCAGGGTTCCTGAAAGCAGCAAAAGAGAGCGTCAGAAGAGAATGGAGGGGAAGGTGGTGAGGGGAGAAAAAGGGGAAACAGCAGAATCCGAGAAGGGCAAAGAAAGGAGAGGTGAAGAGAAGGTGGTTGACCCTAATAAGAAACTACAAAGGAGAAATAGTAGCTCTGAACATCAACATGGGCTTGAACGTGATAAAGGTCGAGGGAGATTGTTGAAATAATTAATGCAATCAAGAGTGAACACACACACACACACTCTCTCTATGCCTTAATTAATTTCTCTTTGTTATTGTGTTTTTCTGTACACTAGTTTTGCATATGTAAAATTGCATTGCAGTAATGCAGCATTTGTGGTAGCTTAGGAAAGAGCTAACGTTCTTTTCAGCTGGTGTAAAGACCAATAAATATTTAAAACTTATGGATACTATTGTTTAGTGTTTACTGTTAAATATATAGAAGAAACAGTTGGTTCGTCAATCTTGTATACTTATTATACTAGAATTTAGGTTCACAAAGATTTTTTTTTTTGGCCATAGTTCAGGAAGGTTTAGTTGAGATGGTAAATATATAGTGATGTTGTTTCACACACACAAAAAAAAAAAAACACAATTAAACGAACTTATTTTATCAGTTAAAATAATAATGTTATTTTGAGTTCTGAAAAATAATAATGTTATTTTAAATCTATAATTGTTTTCTAGACTTCTATTTTAATGTACGTCATTGAATTGAATAAGTAAAATTTTATTTGCTGATTTCAAGTTTCAATAAAATATTTATGAACCACATAAAAGCATTCAAAAAAAATTTAGTATTATAAATAAATAATAAACGTATAATAATATATTATATTATTATGCTAAACTAGCATTGGACGGGACGGGAGCTTTGATAAATTATAATACACTTTAAGAGGAAGCCGTGTCATCTAATAAATTCTCAAGTCCAAGACACATGCAAACGGTCTACAAATTCTGTCTATTTCTCTCTTCTCCTCCTCTCCTCTCTGTAAGGGTAAATTTTTTTTATTAATCTTTTGACTGTGTTTGCAATTTCCATGTTCTTATTGGATTTATCGATTGATGATTAATAGTTTGCTTTAGTGGAAAAAAGTAGAAAAGAAAACAGAGTGAAAGCCTTAAAAATGGTTGGCTTTTGTGCTTTTTAATGACCAATTCATATATTTTACACATTATGGCTGGTTGATATGTCGGAGAAGGGAGGCAAAGGGTTTTCATTGCCCACCAAAACAAACCCCAATTCTTCTCTCAAATCTATCCTTGCTTCTGCTACTGCTAGACATGGTTTGATTCTCTTTCTACTTTTTCTTTGATTCATGATGCGTTATTGTTTATGCGGTTTTCACTATTCTATGTCAAGTCCCTTTTGCTTTTTTTATTTTTATCTCTAATTATAATCTGCTCTCATCTCATGGAGTTGCTGTTCATTGCTCCTTTTATTTTTATCTCATGGAGTTTCTGTTCATTGCAAAAGAGTCAAATTTTTGAGTACTTATTATTTGCCTAACACAAGACAAAGTGCAAAAACTAGTCCTTTGTAGTAATTTATTTATCTCACCATCATCCGTTTAACATCCTAACTGATGCTCTCATGAACTGCTATTTGCCTGCTGGCTCTTGCTACTTGTAGTTATCCGGGGCCTTTTTTTTTTTTTTTTTTTTAAATATTTTTTTTTGTTACAAATAATTTTTTTTTAAATAATTGGCAACCACAACTCATGCCTCTTGCTCGCCAATAACTCAGCAAAACCAAAGAGGGGACGGAAAGTTCAGTTTGGAGCTGTAGGTCAATTGTTTTTTCCATTTTCTCTTATCGTTCTCTAAATATCAATCTCTTCAATCTTTATTCTAGTTGTCCTTATTCTAGTTGTTGTTGCATGATTGCAATAATGAATGTGTATATTGTAAGAATTTCGATTTTCGTGTTCACATGTCTGCCAAAAACTGTATAAAAAAATCAGAGAGACGTAGAGATTTGTTCCTGCCTATGTACTTTGATGCTTAAGTCAAAAGTTGAATCGAGTCTCAATCATATAGTGAAAATCAGTCTCCCACATTAGGTGGGAGACCGTAACCATGGTCTACCGTGTGAGAGTGTAATCATGATCTCCAATGCGGGAGAGTGCGCTTTCACTTTTCTGCATAGGAGAGTGCATGGGGCACTCCCCCATTTTTTTTAAATAATATATATTTAATGATATATATTTATATATATTGAATAATAATTATATATATTTAATAATGATAATAAATTAATAATATCATTTTTATTAGTAAAATCACTATTATTATTTTTTATTTTTTATTAGTGTGCTTATATCAATTGCTCTCCAATCCCTTGTGAAAGAACTCAGTCTTTTGCAAAGAATTTTTCATTAGTAACATATTTATCTTGCACGTATTTAAATTTGTCTTACATAATAAATAAACTTATCTTGCATGCTTTTCGCTTCAAGCTTTTATCTTCAAGTATATGGCTTACGTTGCGCATTTTTCGCTTCAAGCTCATGCGTAGCCTACTTTGCACCTTTTTCGCTTCAGGCCTTTTTCTTTGAGTGCATGGCTTATGTCGCGCACTTTTTGGTTCAAGCCCATGCTAGCCTACTTCGAGCACTTTTTGCTTCAGGCCTTTTTCTTCTTGTATGTGACTTACCTCGTGTATTTTTCGCTTTAAGCCCAGCACTTTGATCTTCATGCATGACATACATTGCACACTTTTCGTTTCAAATACATGCATAGCATACTTCGTGCATTTTTCGCTTTAGGTCTTTTTCTTTGAGTGCGTACATCGTGCATTTTTCGCTACAAGCTCAGGCACTTTGGTCTTCACGTATGATTTACTTTGTACACTTTTTGCTTCAAGTACATGTGTAGCCTACTTCGTGGCTTACATCATGTGTTTTTTGCTTCAGGCTTTTTCTTCGAGTGCATGGCTTACATAATGCATTTTTTGCTTCAAGCCCTTGCACTTTTTGTTTTCATACATGACTTACATCGTGTACTCTTCGCTTCAAGTCCATGCATAGCCTACTTCGCATATTTTTTGCTTCAAGGACATGTGTAACCTACTTCGCACACTTTTTGCTTTAGGCTAAACAAGGTTTTTTGTATTTCTACTGTAAAATATGCAATTATGATAGTAAATGATGACGATTATGAACATCCTTTATTAATTTATCGCATACTAACGATAACCAACGATAATTTAGAATACAAAAATAAAATGTTCAAAATAACATTTCTGCCATTGATAAAAGCTTTAAGAAACTAAAATTTCAACTCTTCGTTACCTTTCTTCACATCTAAGGGTCAACAATGGTAATGGTTTCTTTCTTTTAAATCCCTTTGCAATTAGTGGACGAGATATAACATGTCCTTCCTCTCTTTTGGTCTCCTTTAACTTGGTCTACTCCATTAGGTGTAAGGAACTTTAGCAGCAGGTAACATGGATAGATCGCAGCTCTCATGTTATTCAACAACGGTCACCCAAGGATCACGTTGTATGCTATAGAACTCGACTTCACTACCATGAACAACACTTGTCGGGTCACATTTTTAGGGCTTTCTCCTATGATGACAGGTAGTTGTACGGACCTGGCTATATCCACCTTTTGTCATGTGAAGCCATATAATGGTGTCTTGACAGGTTTCAACCTATCTTCAGAGATGTTGATCTTCTTAAAGTAGTTCCAATAGACGAGGTTCACCGAGCTGCCATTATCCACTAGAATTCAATTAACAGGGTTTTTGGCCACTATTGCAGATATTACCATTGGATCATCATGAGGAGTGATCACATCTCTTTTGTCAGAGGAGGTGAATACAATCGGCTCCTCATCCTTTTTTTCTTCCATTATTGAATTGATTTGATATACTTGGCGAGCATAAGCCTTTCTTGATGAAGATGAACTTCTATCCATGAAATCTCCTCATGAGATAACATTTATGGCTGGGCTTGTAGGTTCATTGTCTCCATGTTGGCCCCTCTAATCATCCATTGCTTCATCATTCCTCCTTCTATCTGCTCTCTCATCTCTTTTGTTATTGTCATATTGCCTATTCTGCAATAAATTGTCTCTCCGATTACATGGGAAATAGCGGGCTCCCCCATTCCTCTAAAGGTATCTGTCTATTTTCCCTTCTCGAGCCAGTTTCTCAAGTTGTTTCATTAGCTCCCTACACTTTTTAGTTGAGTGTGCATTTGTAAAATGGAAATCACAATAGGAATTTACATCTCTTTCCATACTTCCTATCACCTTTTTAAGGAATTGTAGTAATCTTGTCCCTTCTATAGCTGCAGGAATTGAGGCTATAGGCTCATTAAGTCGAGTGTAATTATCATATCTCAACATTGGAGCCTTGTTGGACTTATCTATACTTTTGTCAATAGATTCTCTCTCTCGTTTCCTTCCTCCTTTGAGATCGTGGGTCTGTATCATTTTTAATACTTCCTCCTGAGTGATATATTTGTTAGCTCTAGTGAACAACTTTGAGAGTGTTGTTAGCTAATCTAGAGAGAGTGATTCTTGTAGCTTCTCAACCTACTCCCTTGCAACATTGTTGTTATTGCGACACCGGCCTGTAAGTCACAAATCTCTAAAGTGGCGATACAAAATCTATCGACATAGCTTTTTAGAGATTCCTTATTACCTTGTTTCAAGTTAAGCAAGTATGTTGCCTCCTTCTTCCTTTGACTATTGATCACAAATGCCTTAAAAACTCAATACATAACTAGTCGAATGAAGAAATGGACCCCTCTTTCAAACTATTGAACCACTTCATTGCATGACCAATTAAAGTAAGTGAAAATGCCCTACACATAATCTCATTCTCCCAACCGTGAAGAAGCATCAATGACTCATAATTCTGCATGTGATCGTATGGATCAGTCTTTCCTATATATGCTATCATTTGAGACATCTTGAATTTACGAGGCAAGGGCTTTTCAATGATTGAGGTACTAAATGGTATCTATCTCCTCTAGCTATCCTCAGTTGACACCAACTTTTTCACCACCATAATTTACTCAACCATTTTCTTCACGTCATTTGTTTCCAGAGCTGTGGAAATAGACTGACTCCTTATCCTTGATGAATCTACTTGATTTGTAATTTTTTTTCCTTATCAAGAGCAGAGGTCGCTAATTTCCTTCTCCCTCCAACTTGCCTATCTTTTTCTCTTTACAAACCAGAATTCCAGGTCAAGTCAATTTCTAAGTCGAAAATCCTGACAGTATTTCGATGGAATGCTCAATTATGGTTTACTATCTCAACGCCTCTCATACTGATAAACTAATGCTCTCTAGACTGTGACCCAGAGTTTGCACTTATGATCTGTCGCATTCTGGTCTACCATATGTCGGTCTGTTGCACACCAGTCTATTGTGTGTCACTCTCCCACACACCAGTCTAGCGCTCATTAGTCTGTCGCTCATTAGTCTATCGCAGAATGGTTTGGCACACTTCAGTCTCCTCTAAACCAGTTTGGCACACTCCGATCTCCTTCAGACCAGTCTGGCGCATAGTCACCCCCAAATCAATTTGGCACACTTAGGTCTCCCCTAGTCTAGTTTGAAACACAGTCTCCCCTAGATTAGTTTGGCACACTCCAGTCTCTCCCAGACCAGTCTGGCGCACAGTCTCCCCCAGACCAATCTAATGTTGAAGGTTTGCCTGATTTGTCTATTGCAACTGACTTCCTCCTGTGAGATTCTGAACAACCGATGACAGACTCATTTGCGGAAGCGCTTCTTTGAAAAAATTTACCAAGACCTTCAACGCATAAGTAGTCTCTTCATTTCTTTGCCTCAGAGCTTCAAATTCCACTATTGAGACTATATTTGTAAGTTCAGCTTCTGGCATTTGAGTTTCCTGATGCGTTTGATGATCAAGAGAGTTAACCAAACCTTCCTTCTCGTTCACTTCCCTCGCTGCTGATTGTGTTTTCACCATATTTCACAATAAAGCTTTTTGTAGCGAATTTCCACAAACAGCACCAATTGTTGTTGCTTGTTTACAGCAATTAATTTGTATGTCGTAGGAATCTCGATCTTCATGTTCACATGTCTGCCAAGAACTTTGTAGAAAAAGAAGAAATCAGAGAGATGTAGAGATTTGTCCCTACACGCACACTCCTATGCTTAAGTCAGAAGTTGAGCCGAGTCTCAATCAGAAAATAGTAATTAATTGCCAGAAGGAATTATCTGACCTGTTATTTATAGAGTGGAATTGGGTTGCATTTACCCTTCTGTCTTTTTAGACTTATTTGATTAGGGCTCAAGCGTGCGTATGGGTCTAATGAATTTGGGTCAATATCTTGTGTGCTTCTTGCCTATGTAGCGAAAATCGATCTCCCACATTAGACAGGAGATCGTAATCACGGTCTCCCACATGGGAGAGTTGTTCACTTGCGTGTCACTCTCTCGCGTGGGAGAGTGCGCTTTTCATTCTCCTGTGCAGGAGAGTGCGCATTGGCACTCTTTCGCATGAGAAAGTACCCCCCTTTTTTTAAAAAATAATGTATATTTAATGATATATATTTATATATATTGAATAATAATAATAATATATATTTAATAATGATAATAACATCATTATTATTAATAAAATCATTATTATTATTTTTCATTTATGTGACTTATATCACTACTTATAAATCCTGGTCTTTCAATTTCGTAGGTTCTCCGGATCTTAAATTTACTTTCTCATTATCAAAATCTAATGGCAAGTTTGCAACCCCTATTGTTGTCGTGGGTTTTGACTGTCAGAGTCGGCTATAAGATTGGTGGCTTCTAGCTAGGGGTGTTTAAAGTTTGGTTTTAATCGAATTAAGCGACCGACCGAATTTATTTTGGTAGATTTTGGTTAAACCGTTGACTACCAAAATAAATTCGATCGGTTAACCAAAGAGATTTTGATGAAACTTTGGTTAATGGTTGATTCGGTTCGAAAATCGAAATTAACCAAATTATTACCTGAAATTTATATATTGTTAGTAATTGATAGTTGTTTGAGATTTTGAGTATTGTTTTTTTTTGGTTTGCATTAATGCTGGATGCAGGTTGTTACTTGTTTTATATTGATGCAAGGTGCTTGTTAATTATTTTATATTGAAGCAAGTTAAATAATTAAATTAAAAATAAATTTATAAAATTTCGGTTAATCGGTTAATTAACCAATCAATCGAACTTTATTTTGGTTCGACAATTCGAAAATATAAACTTTGGTTCGGTTCATGAAAGTGAAAATGTTAATTTTGGTTCATGTTAAAAATACAAACTTTGGTTTGAAACTAACCAAACTGACTAAAGGAACACCCTTACTTCTAGCTATGACAAATTAACCATGACGGGTTAGCGAACTGATTCAGCTGAATGGCTGTTGGGTGTGGACTGTGGATGATATGACATCCGAGATATATATATCAAGAGTTAGACTGATATTGATTAGAATAAACACAAATTTCAATGATATGCGCATTTTTTTTGATACATCATGAGTATGATTCTTGCATGAGTGGACGTGGGCGTGTTATGTTTTAGGTACCACATCTGGAGATTTTGCAATGGCATTTGGAGTTATGTGGACTCTATTACTATTTCTTGCAAAGAAATGTAAGCAAAAACAATTGGAAAAGGGAAATAAATTTTAATTTAATTTAGAAAAATTCTAATTAATATTTGCTAATTTGAATTTGGAGTTAGCAACATTTAGTTTAATTTGCACTGATTAACTATCGGAGCCTTGCCTACTATTCAATGATAGTCAAATCGGTATATCATGATATTTATAAAATTTGATAATTTTAAACAATACGATAAAAAATTTAATTATTGATAATTATAATAATATATGTTATTTTTCAAATCAATCTTTGAATTCAAATTTTTTTATATTATTTTTCTTTCTACATCAATCTTCGAATTAAGAAAACTAAACGGAATGGAATTTTTTTTTTCATTATAGTTTTTTACCACATTTCAAGAAAAACGAAAAAAAGATAATTCTTTTTTTTTTAATTTTTTATGGTCAAATTGTTTTTACATTAGTTTGTGCACATTTTAAAATTAATCCTTTACACTAAGGTCCATCCACGTATCGACCTAATGCATTTTAGTCAAAAAAAGATATATAGTTCAGTAGCAGTCATAATTGACATAATTTAACATATATATATATATTTGATTGTACTAGATAATCTATATAATAAAAGTTGAAAAAACATAACACTGATGGTGCATCGAAAGGGAACTCAGGAATGTCGGCAATAGGTGGTCTTTAACGTTTTAGCACTGGTAGGTGGATTGTTGGCTTTCAAGCTTTTTTGGGAGTTTGTTTTAATGTTGTTGCTGAGTTGCAGGCTCTTAAAATGGGCTTGCAATTTGCTTGGTCAAAAGGTTATAAAGCTGTTATTTGTGACTTAGATGCTAAAGTGGTTATAGATTTGTTGAAGAATGTTGATATTCAGTATCATCCATTGGGAGCTTTGATTGGTTACATTCGAGAAATCATTAACAGATTGGCCAAATTAGCTTTTGATTTAGAAGTGGAGTATGGAAGCTTGGATTGTCCTCCTAGTTGGTTGATTAGTTTGCTTAATGCGGATGCTTAGGGAGTTTCTTATCCCCGGAAGTTTAGTAAGTAATTTCATTATGTAATTTATTTTCCCATGTAACCAAAAAAAAAGTTGTAAAGAATGCTGCTTGCTTGTACGGCTACGTCACTTCTTTGGTTATTAACTCATTTATGCTTTTTTTCCTTTTTCTTTTATTTTTCACTTTATCGCATGCGCCTCAATCCATGCCTTTTTTTTAATCATTTGGTATTGCAAACTCCCTTTACCGATCAAACATCCCTTGCCAGCAACCATCCCTTATTCTCCTTCGTTCATCTCTCAAATCTTTCTATATTGAATTCATCAAATCTAACCTAGATCTAGACCTGACAATTCTAAACACGACATGAAAACGACAGAATATAAGATACGAAGTTGACACAAGCTAAAATTAAGTAAAAATTGTATATGAATATGATAAAAGCTAAAAATAAGATTTTATATTTTTCGTGTCAACACGAATTTTGACACAAAATTTTCGTGTTTTATACAACACGAATACGATTTTACATGACACGAAAACGAATAAAAAATACGAATTGCTAGGTCTACCAAGATCCCATCCAAAATTCTCTAAACCCAGTCCAAGAAACATGAGTAAGATGTGCTATTTAGACAAGATCTGATATTTAGACAAGATCTGATTTGTGATGGGAAAACTTCTAAATATACTACTTTTTCTACTCTAAACACCACATCAATTTTCATAACAAAAATATGTTTTAATAAAAAGATTATCTTAACCTTATATAAAATGATTAAAATAACAAAAAAATTTCTTTCACTCTCCCTCTAAATCCTTGATCTTACTCTTTTTCTTTCTGTATGCCTCCAAACTTGTATCAATCATCTTTATCTCTTACCTATACAAAAACCATTGGAAACAACACTATTTTATGAAAAATGATTGTTGGGTTGTTGCCCCAGTCACCTACCTACGCATTCTTTAGAAAAATTTGTGGAAGAACTCAAGCCTTGGGATATGAAATTTGGAACAATAGGAGCTAAACATCAGTTTATGAATCTTAAAAGAAAAGTATAATGACCATAAACCAAATCGAGGATAGGCAAAAGAAACTGTTGGGATTAGGAGTGAGTTGGAGGTACATGCATAGCAATGGCGGGGGATAGTCTTGCACAAAAACCTTGTGCAAGGAGTTTTGAGCCCAAAGTCTCATTCCTATACGTCCGCTTGAAAATGAGCAGAAGGCAAGAAAATCCTAGATTGGGAGATGGATTTCGAGAATTCAGATCGGCTTTGACTAACAATTTCTACCATGCAATAGAATCCTCTTCGAGAACTAGTATAGATTGACTTCTAGCATTGGAAATTCATAGAATCTCAGACTAATGCCTTGAGATATTCTTGAAAAAGTTCATGCACAAGGAAATTTGAACACGAACATTGTTCCTGCGCAAGGAGTTTTGCGCGGTAACATTGTTACTATGCAAGCAAATTTGCGCAGGAGCATGGTTCCTACGCAAGGAGTTTTGCGCAAGAAAAATGTTTTTACGCAAGTGAACTTCTGTGTAAGAATTGAAATGGTATCTTTTGGACAAATTTATCTTTTTATTTAAGGGTTTTATTGTCCTAATAATTGTTGAAGTACAAATAGCAAAAGTTAAAGTACAAATAAAATTTCTCTTATGATGGCGAACCAAAAATGTTTTCAAGCTTTTCCTTCACATGGCAAAAACAAGTTTTTTTTTCTCTTCATTTTCCTTTTCTTTTTCTTTTTTAACTTATCCACCACTTTCTATTTTTTGTAAACTTTAACCTAAAATTAAATTGATTATATTTTCTATTTACTTTGACTTACTCCTTGGGAGTTCTAAGCTTATGGTGTCAGAGAACTCAAACTCAACTCAAGGGTTTAACTTTCTCTATCCCATAAATATGGGTTTTCACTCTCTGCTGCCTCATCATCCTCCTGCCATATCCATGTCAATGTCGCTGCTGTCGTTGCTGGGAATACAACGGAGTATTTGGAGGTTTTGAATGAGAAATTTGAAAGCCTTATACTATTATCAAACCTAGAGAGAACTCGAATAAGAAGGTGCATGATAAGTTTTGCGAAACTCTTTAATTCTCAGTTAATTTATAATATTTAATTTATCTTTTTCTTTATGAAAGTTTCAAATTTTTGTGTTTGCTTTTAGCCACTATTTGGTTAGTTAGAGAATTGAGTTGCATCAGGTGAGAGATAAACTCAATTCCTTTTTATTTTTTATTATTTTATTAGGTTCCAAATAAGGAATTATGGTTTTAAATTGGGGTTTGTTCATTAGTGGTAAATATGAAATGTTAATGCTTTCTTTTGCTGCTTTAGGACTATATGTTTGATTAATATTTTTTTAATGTAACTGGGGTTGTTGAAATACTTTGTGGGAAGAGAAATATATTGAAAATTTTGATCTCATATCGAGTTAAGTTTAAAAAAAAAAACCAAAACTCAAAGATAATATAGTTAGTCGATGTATTTTTTCTTTTTTTTTTTGCAATAATTCCTTGAAGAAGATTTCATTTTATTGGGACTTGATGATCAAATTCCTCACCGTGAAAAGCATATACAATAACTGTTTTTTCTCACATTTATCAAATCGTTTTTAATCATTCTCCTTCTCGAAAAAAGCAAATTTATCTTCACAATGTCTTTGTATTGGCTCTCACTAATCTATATATTGATTTTCTTAGTATAAAGTCTCCTAGAATCTCACTACTCTATCTGTTTTTGTAGATTCATATGAGAACCAAAGATAATGATTTGCCTGATTACTTGATGGTAGGACTAGTAAACAAATGAAAATTGTACTATAAAATAATCTTCTTTTGCATCATTATTTTCCTTATAATGCTTGATAATGATGCTGATCCACAGTAATTTGCCGCTTGATCTTTCTACTCTATTCATGTTAACTTACCTTATGAAATTATGCTCCATTATTAGTTTATAGTGGATTTAGTTTGAACTTTATGCATAATAATTAATTTTTGATCTTTTATGTCAATTTTTTGTACATTAATGAACTTAATGTTTTTGGTTTTTCAGTGCCATCACAAGAAATGACTTATGGTTTAGTGATTATCTTTATGGGTTGACATTAAAGTTGCTATTGGATATCATGCTAATAAAGAATTATGTGAAATTTGAAAACTAATAAAAATTATTTGGTAATATTTTTGAATGCTTTTCTCAAAACAAAAGCATCTTACTTAAGCTATTGGCTCTACTTTGGCATCGGCTGGAAATCTTTTGCCAAAGCACATGTTTTGCAATTAGGTGATTGCATCTATTTTGACTATGAGGGAGAGTCAAGATTCGCTGTTTCTTTTTGTGACAAAAAGGTGCTCCATTAACCAGGGCGAAAATCAAAAAGAGAAAAGGTATATCTATCATTGAATTAATCATCCAAATTCATCCCAAGTACCTTTTTTCATGGCTTCTCATTATACTACCTTCTTTGATTTTCACGTCTCTGCAACTCTGCCTATATTCTTACTTTCATATCTCTATCATAATTACTTCTTCAATCTCCCAATTGTTGCTTTGTAGTTGAGATTGGAGATGATGATGAAGAATCCAACCTCATTGTCATTGATGCCAGCAGATCGATTAATGATCATCAATCCGATTACAACGATGTAGAATCAGTTCATTTGGTTGGGGTTCCTCAGAAAGCTACTTGCTCTCCTAAATCAAAACTTCCTTATTTTGAATGCAAAATGACAAGGTCAAAGTTGAGACATCATTTGTCTTGGTAATCATTGACATCTGTATGATCTATCTTTACGTTAATAATCCCTAATTCATATTTGCTCTTTAAATTCTAGCGTGCAACTAATGAGTTACACAAGCAATACCAGCGTCAAGACTCATCTGACATCACATTGTCTGTCCTAAACAACCCTGCTTTATGGTCAATCCGTTATATCTGTAGCAATCAAAACAAAGTTCTCCTAGGTGGATGGAGACAATATGTGATTGATAACCATTTTCAAATTGGAGATCTTTGTTTATTCCTCATGAAACAGCCATTGGCATTTGAAGTTACTATTTGTCATTCTACACTTGATTCATAGATCCGTGGTGGTACTAAAATCAGTTCTAACCTTTGTTACATTTGAATATTTTGCTACTTTGCGAACTGCTTTAAAGAACTATTTCTATTTTCAATGCATGATTTAAATCATCTTGCTCCAAGCATTTGCATGCTATTTTGCATTTTAGATTACATCTTATTTCACCATTCTTTACCCCTTTATCCCCGTGGCATTGCGCAAGCATAAAACTTGTTAAGCTAAAGGTTTGTAGCTTTCCTAATCAAAATAATCACCTTTTATATATTTTATAGTATAGCAATATATATAATCTCCATTAATAGCATTTTATATCTATCCAGTTAATTGTTATAAATTCATATTAGATTCCTTCTATTATTTTTCTGTCTATTATTTGTTTACTATAATTTTAATCTTCATTTACAAATATGATGATAGATATTTGGACATAACATCATTTTCCCTCAAAGACCAAAAACTATTACATTAGAGATCCTTAAGGTCTGAATTGCAAGTTCTAATTTTGTTTTGCATACAAGTATTTCCTTAATTACTTTTTCATGTGGCGAATGGTAGAGAGAAAGAAAGTTAAGATTACAAGAAAATTTCCTACTCTACAACTTGCAATATGTCTGTGTTCGACAATGTTTAGCCTGGCATTATGGCACCTGGTGTGGATATTATAGCTGCCGTCTCTAGAGCATCGGCCAGCCCCATAGGTTTGCCCTTTGATACCCGCAAAGTGGCTTTCAATTTTATGTTTGGTAACGGGTCATTCGTTAAGGCAATCTGGACATGTCAGACCCAACCAAGCAATGGATCCTAGCTTGGTTTATGACATGACACTTGACAGTCAAGGACTATTTGGACTTTCTTTGTGCCATTGGCTACAATCAAGTAAAGATTAAAATTCTTTGAAGGTCCCTACAGATGACCAGAATCAAGCAATCCTCAACCCATCCATAGCGGTTCCTAGACTCTCTGGCTCTGAAAGAATTTGAATGATGGCTGAAACAAAGTGAAAGATCCAAGAGAGAACTAAAGTATTGCATCGTTCTCAGGCAACAAACAATGGATCGTCCTTAGCTGGAACATAAATAAATCCAGTAACAAATTGCAATTTGTTCTTTGAGAGCAAAGCCATTCTCATCGCCCATGACCAAGAGTGGTGGTTGGAGCTCATGAGAACTGTGGAGACAAGAACGAGAGCAGGACTTTCATTCACATGAATGAAATATGTGCTAGCATCATTATGTTTTGCTGAAGAATCAATCTTCGTCATAGATGAAAATTTATAGGTGTCTGGACGGAGAGAAAAGCAAGAAGAATATGGAGGGAAATCGAAAATTTTCAAAGAGAAATTTTTCGCTCTGATACCATGAAAGAATTTGAATGATGGCTAAAAATTTTATTTTCTGTATGTTGTATTACACAAGAAGCTCATATATATAGAGCTGGTGAAGGAGGCAACCAAAACTAACTGCTATTCTAACAGGCTAACAACCTATAAAAGTCAGCATGTACAACTCCGCAAAAAATAACAAACTACTGCTAGCTAAGTATAACGAGAAAATGATGAAAACTCTGTTAGGCTCAGTAACCATAAGTCAGAAGTTGAAAAATGTTGGCACACCAAACCAGGCACTTGTGCTGCTTGTGTTAGAGAAGTTAGCATATTAAAATTTGAGAATATTGACAAGGAGAAGAACATAAGGAGAAGAACTTTAAGGTGACTCTTAAAGCAAAATGGGGTGGTGCAGCTAAGGACTATTTTTTTAGGACTAACAAGGACGGATGGGCGGAAAGTATTACGTAAGGAGTCCAATCGTAGTTGCTGCAGGTGCTTCTAAGATTTAAGTTTTGCATCTGTATTTGTTTATTGGAGGCCATAAGATATGAAAAAGAATGTATGGGTAGAATTTCTTTTCGGATCGTTTATTTGTTCATCATTCATTCTCTTTTTAAGATAAAGATTCTGAAAGTAAAATCCTTTCGCTAAAGTTGAGACCATCTAAATTTGCACTTGTATTCCTGATCCAAGTCGTAACCTTTAAATAACCTTGGACATTGTTTCTTTCTTATCCTGTTGCTGAATGCTCTAGCTTCTTCCTTCAAAGAAAAAACTAGTCAGAAATGTGTGAGACATATATCTTCATATTATTTTATTTTTATTTAAAAGAAAAAGGCCAAATAAAAAACTCAGGGGTACCTTTGTCCTGTAAAAAATGAGAGGATATTTGAACTCTAAACAAGATTAAAATTAACAGAAGGTGAGCAACGTATACGTGGACTGGAAAGCAAACTGAAGCCAATGAGCGAGGAGCAGGCGTAAACGTCATCTTTGTGTCTATCCACCATGAACCAAGCCAAGTGCTATCGCATTTATTGTAATATGTTTATCCAATTATCCTCCCTCCATAAACAACATAGTAGTCTATTATTTCCTTCTTAACAGTTCGTAACGGCCAGAAGAACCATGAGTATGGTGACCCTGCTTCACACCAGCACCGCTAATGTCAAGTTTACGACTCAGCTCTCCTCTCCGCAGTCCCTTTCTGTCTACCAACCTAAGCCAGAGGCAGAGCTTCTTATCGCATAGGTCTTTGCTTTGCACCCAGAAATGGAGACAGCACATGTTTATTAAAACAAGACCTCTCCTAAAAGATGGGAATCTCAATATTAATGGCAAGAAAGCCTTGAAAGATGTCCCTGGAAACATTGTTGTCATGCCATTTACAGACACCTCCATATTTGTTGGTGCCATTTCCTCATACAACAGCTCCCGACATGAGTTCAAGCTTGGAGTAATTAAGTAATCACTTTTATTTTTTATTTTTACCTAAATAAGCTCCCTTGAAAATCAAAATTTGAGTAATTTCATATGACCTTGATTTTCTTTCAATTGAAAGACCTCAGGCTTAGTCCTATTAGATATTCCTATGCAAGGATTAAACGTTTTCATCGGAGATTCAATTTTAATCCGCCCAAGTTAATTACAATGTTTATTTCAATCAATTATCATTGTCTTATTACTAAAAAACTAGAATGCCACCCACGCTATGCTAAAGGATGACATTTTTATCATTTTTATGTTTAAATATATAAACACATAAAATTATAAACTTATAAAAATAATTATGAATGCATTACTTAATAAACATGCAAATGACTTAGATTCAACTATTAAGAATACACAAAAGAAGGACAATTCATTAGCAAATACCATAGCACTTTCAAGAATCAAAAGACGCTGCAAACATGTTGCATCCGCCACTATAATTGTTTCCAATCCTAAATTCAACAATAAATCTAATACAATCCTAAGTTCAGTTATGAAAACCAAAATAATTATATCTCGTTGTCAAAGAGATAATTTAAAATCCAAATCTATGCATTCTTGCATTCAATGTATTATCTTGCATTAAGTAGAAGTAGAGTCAATAAATTTACCTATCCCATTTCTATATGATAGATCTAATACTTCAGCCTTTCATATCAACTTGTGTATATTGACCATGACCAATCCAAATAGCCCTTTAATGTCTCTAACTTGCAAAAGAGTGACATATTCAAGAAGAGGATAACATGTCCAAGATGAGTATTTGTAACAAAAGCTAGCTATAATAAAATTAACATTTTAATGATTCTCTTAGTCATGGAACTGTGCAAGTCATGCCACTATAAAGGCATGCCACTCAATAGTAGCTTATGGAAATTAAAAATAGTCACTATAATATTGAAATGCTTATCTTTCATTAATTCATGAAAAATATTTCCCTCTAAATCGCATTATAATGAATAAAAAAATACACCAATCAACCTTTTCACATCAAGAAGACAACTTGAAAGGGTATACCTTCATAAATTTTGCCGCCCAAAAAAGTCTTATTTTTAAGATGTGATGTTCTCACATAATGACAGACATATGTTGCCTTGTAATATCATTTAGAAAACATTAGAAATTTACTTTAAGCATAAATTTACATGCAATATAATCCTATAACAGGAGTTCATAAAAAAAAATGATGCTGAATCATAATTGTGTTTTTTCATGTAATGCTTCCTGATGATCAACCCTAAATAATAACATATAATTTGCAAGTTTTTTGTCAAATATCTAATTTCATGCATTAAACTTATATAATTTTTCTTCTAAGAGGTACACTCACCAACAAATTAGTAACCAATTATAACTAATTAGCATTTACTTATAGTAAATCAGAGAGAAAATTATCCATTATAGAGATGTTAAAGTCATTTTTTGAAGGAAAACTAAAGAATATTATTTGAGCTTACAAAAGTAATAATTAAAAGTTATGTTATTGTTGTTCCCTTGTTCTGATGGTATTACTTACTAATATTAGCCAGAAATTCAATTCAACATTTCTCCTTTTAAATTCTCATGTTAATTAATTGTCTCAGTTCCTAAAACACTGTTTCTAAAATCCTATGCTATTAATGTCAGAGAAATAGTTAGAATTTGACCGCAACACCTTTGGAAAAGGCGATATTACTATGCAAATCAAACATTCATGTTAAATAAAAGCATTTACAAGCATCATTATTTTGTTGATTTCTTCAATTTAAACAACAACTAATTACTACAATTATAAGAACCACTATACAATGTTACAATATTTTAAGACCCAAAATGATGCCTAGAAACTTTTTTAGCTAATTTCTACTAAATAAGGAAGTTGAAGTATACCTTTCATGATGATATAGATAAAATAAATTTGTAGAACTTCATGAGATACAAAATTAGTGAGACATCTACATGAGAAGAGAACAAAAAACGGAAAACAAAAGCACATCAAGAGAGTATATGTACAATAAGTTAATGAATTCAAAGAACTTAACATGCTAACATAATAACATTTATGTAGTTTTTTTTATACGAAAGAGAAGCCTTTTTTTTATATTTTTCACTTTATTGATTGTAGGAGACAGATTACATATATAGGAAAGGTTGAGGAACAAGAGATAACGTTTTCAACCTTATCAACTAATTTAACTAACAAAAAGATAAACCAAGAGATAAACCATAAAATGTTATCAAATATTTCAAAATAAAATTATGCTAACTAATTTTCTACACTCCCCCTCAAGTTGGTGCATAGATGTCAATCATGCCAAACTTGCTTATGAAAAACTTGAAATTCTGTTTGAAGAGTCCCTTTGTGAGAATGTCTGCTACTTGCTGTGTTGTTGGAACAAATGGCACCTGACTCAATCTTCTCCTTTATGAAATGCCTGTCAACTTCAACATGTTTAGTTCTATCGTGTTGCACTAGATTGTATGCAATGCTAATTGCGGCCTTGTTGTCGCAGTACAGCTTCATAGGCATGTTTAATGGTCTCTTGAGTTCTTCCATCACTCGTTTCAACCAACATCTCACATACCCCCTGAGCCATTACTCTATACTCAGCTTCTGCGTTGCTTCGTGCTACCATGTTTTGTTTCTTACTTCTCCAAGTAACCAAGTTACCCCATACATAGGTATAATAGCCTAATGTAGACTTCCTATCAGTAATTGAACCTGCCCAATCTACATCGTGTATGCTTCAATATTTCTCTGCTCATTTTTTAAAAAAAATAGGCCTTTCCCTGGTGTACTCTTTAAATATCTTAGAATTCGGTACACAGCTTAAATATGTTTTGTATAAGGGGAATGCATGAATTGACTTACCAAACTTATAGCAAATGAGATATCCGGTCTCGTGTGTGATAAGTAAATCATTTTTCCCACTAGTCTTTGGTACCGAGATGTATCCACTGGATCTCCTTCCTTGCTATCTCTTAATTTCTGATTCGGATCAATAGGAGTGTCAGCAGGTCTACACCCACTCATTCCTGTTTCTTTAAGAAGATCAAGAATGTACTTCAGTTGCGAAACAACAATTCCTTTCCTTGATCGAGCCACCTCCATTCCAAGAAAATATCTCAAAGGGCTTAAGTCCTTAATCTCAAATTTTGATGATAGACACTGTCTTAGACGATTCATTTCTGGTATATTGTCTCCAATAAGGATGATATCATCCACATATACTATCAACACAATATCTTGCCATCTTTTGAGTGCCTCATAAACATGGTGTGATCGGTTTGCCCTTGAATGTAGCCTTGATTTGTCACAAACTGTGCAAATTTCTCAAACCAAGCTCTTGGAGATTGTTTTAGTCCATACAAGGACTTTTTTAGTTTGCATACCTTTGAACCAAATTTCTCATTAAAACCTGGTGGTGAGTCCATGTAAACTTCATCTTCCAAGTCTCCATTAAGAAATGCATTTTTTACATCTAGTTGCTGTAGAGGCCAATCAAGATAGGCTGCAACCGATAGGAGTACTCTAACAGTGTTTAACTTTGCCACAGGTGCAAAAGTTTCAAGATAGTCAATGCCATAGTTTTGAGTAAATCCCTTAGCTACCAATCGTGCTTTATACCTTTCAAGTGACCCATCTGAATTGTACTTGATTACAAACACCCATTTGCAACCAATTGTCTTATTACCTTTTGGTAAATCAACTATCTCCATGTACTATTTTTCTCAAGGGCTTTCATCTCTTCAAGAATGGCCTTCTTCCGCTCAGGAACCTGTAGAGCATCTTGCACAGTCTTTGGAATTTCTACAGAAGAAAGTTGTGAAGTAAATGCAAGAAAGGCTGGTGAAAGATTTTTATAAGACACATAGTGGGACATGGGATGTTTGGTGCATGATCTAACACCCTTTCTGGTAGCAATAGGAATATCAAGATCATTTGTGGACTCAAACTGTGAACTAAGACTAGGCTGAATAATTTGGACAGATTCAATTTGACTATTACCTGAAGAATTGTTCGAGTTCTAGTCATGCCTTGGTTCAGACTTATGGCATTGTAAAGGAGCATTGGACTCTTTTTATCAAATATTTCAAAATAAAATTATCCTAACTAATTTTCTACAATTTCCTACACTGATAAAGCATACAGTCGTGTGAGATCAAGCAAATTTATCAACGCCATAGAAATGGTCCCACAATCGACACCGTATAAACTTTCCTGCAAATTAAATGAACCAAATTATTATTATTATTTTTTTAAATCTGGCTAAAAGTTGAAAGAGAATGAGAAAATTTTAAAAATTACACTCATTAGACAACTCTATAGTCAACTAAGAGGGAGTAGGTTACACTAGACTAAGCACCAGATTTTCTTGATCGCAAGGATCGTCACTAACCCAAATGTATAACTCTCCAACCTAACAACACATTTATTTTGTTTAATGCTAACTACCATAACTAAAACCAAACACAAAATTTAAAAAAGAATCAAAGAAATAAAGAAACTTACCATCGACTGATATTTGAAAGGAAAAGAAAACAAATATCTAAAGAGTAAAAAATGTAATGTATCTTTTGATTTGAGATTTCTCACCTCTAACCTAACACTTTGAATTCAAAAATTTCAAAAGGAGATTTTTTCAAATTAAAAACAAACAAAATAATCAAAAGTACATTACTTTACGAATGCTTGGTTATAAGTTTCTAGAAAAGTTTCAATATTTATACACCTAGTAAATAATCCACGACAAACATAAATAATGAATAAGAGATCATTTTTCATACAATGCCTATCATAAAATGCTAACAAAGAGGAAAACTATTTCAACACTGACATAAGAAATCAATTAAAAGGGAAGGTAAACTTCAGGCATGTCAATTAAATTAAATATTAACTCATAATTATGATAAGATTTTGAATTCATTAGAAAATGAATCTTATCATACTTTGATCCACTATGAACTAACTTAAGTACTTTGATACTTTTCTTTAAATTATTTCATGACTAAACAATAAGTCACATTATATAAATTCAAACAAATATCTATTGTACAAATATTAATTATGGTACATGCAGTTTTTCTTCAATAGTTCAGCCCATCCTAGAATCAAAATTAAACCTAATTTAAACATTTGCATTACCTTCAAGTAATGCAAAGCTATCAAGGAACTTAGAAGGACTGTAAAATCATGTGAAAGTTAAAAAAAGTAAGCACTTTAGTAGCCTCAATTTTTTGAATAAATCTACAATAATGCAATTTGAAATAATAGAACACACGTTCATCATTTGACTTAAAAGCATGATATGGAGTATAAATTAATCCAAGCAAAAACATAACATCCAACTTACCTTAACAAATTCAGATTGATATAAAGCCAAAGTAAAATCTATGCTCTACCAAAATTTTAAGATTGCTTAAAAAGGGTTTAGGATATGAAAGAATTTAAAGGTATTCCTGATCGATTGTTGATTGAAGCAGGAAGGAAAAAAACTAACTGATTGAAGTAATAGGCTGCTTGAGTTCTTTTAGTTTTTCCATATTTAATTATTAGGGTAGTGGTACATTTTTCTTTGTCTTTTAGCTCATTAACTAAGACACCTTAAGAACTACTTTGGAAATGCAACTCTTAAGTTCTTTTCTACCTTTCGAGATAAAATAATCACGCAACTTAATATCATATGAATCATGGATTTATCTTTCTTCAACGTACAAATCATGCATAGTAGATCAGATTATATATATATATATATGTTAATAAGAAGTGGCTCGATTGAATAAATATACACCAAACAAAATACAGAGAAGCTTAAAGATTGAATCAATATTTGTCCTTCAAGTTTATTCTTGACCTAATCTATCTATGTCATGGCCATGACAGTTTGTTTGAGTGAGGGATTTTTCAAGGTCAACTTCATTAGAACCTTATATAGTTGCATTGTACTAAAAACTTCCAATATGTTAATCAGGCACATCAACAATATGGATGCTATTACAAATAAAATTGAATTATTTCTAAAGTACTTTATTTTCTAGCTATTTATTTATGTTTTACCTCTGTTTGGTTTAGCTGTTGGATTAGGACATGCAGTTCTATCCGAGATGAAAGACGCTTTAGATGTTTCTCATCTTATAGTTGCCCTCATCAAAGAGGTGACACAGTTATTCAAGATGAACATAGATACAAAGGCATCTAAGCTTCGTTTTGATTGTCCAGACATGCCTTAATATCATTCTGCCAAGAATTTAAAACAGGATTGAATGAGGCTTTGTTAAGGAGACAGGTATTAACACTCCAGCGTCTATTTTCAAAATTTGAAGAACTTATTTCATGTTATAACAAAAAATTTATAAAGGAGACAAACCAAATCATCAGACTAGCATGTAACAATAGCAAGGACGCTCCTACCCCTTTTAAGAAGAAAACACGACGTGGGGGAAGGGGAAAATACATGGAGGATAAGGTCTTTTTTGTTGGCTACGCACAAACATCAGGAAAGAAGAAGAAGCATACCAAATAGAACAGTGAGAAGCTTCAATGGCGGAGCGATGATAGAGATTTCCCTCTTTGCATCGAAATACCTTATTAAAGTTGAACCTAATAAACTGAGGAGCACCAAAGCAGAAGAACAGGGAAGAAACGAAGATGTACATGCTGGATTGGGTGAGGAAAGGGAGGAAACCTTGTATATGCGTTGAAATCTACAACAGAGAAAAAACCTAGTCAGAATTGATGAAGTAAAACGAAAATACAGGGGTTGGTCAACTGGAGAAACAAACTGGAAGAATCGCATGCTCCCAATCCAAGTGAGAGAAAAAACCTTAGCTGAAATTACCATCCTACCCATAATTTGACGAAGATCAACAGCCAATATAGGATGAATAGTGGAAAAATCGTGCAAAACGATGTGGCTGAACCGTAAGCTGAGTAGGTTTACAATTTTTATAATATAGAAGATAGATAGATGTGTTCACCAAACTTTAGAATCATGCTATGCTTTCAGCAACAAATTCCTTTCTCCTTAAAAGTAGTTTTCCATAGATTAAAATAATCGAGGCTTACAAAACTAGAAGCATTGAGGAAAATATTTCGGTAAATATGCTCTCCTTCTCATGTTGACTTTTGTCAAGCTCAATCGCAAGTGGCAACATTTCATGGTGTCTCTGCTTGATGCAGGGATGTTAGGTTGCTCTGTTTAGATTTAAAATTTGGTGGATGATACCACGGATAGGGAGTTCAGGAAGTGACATTCCTGTTGAAACTCAGATGCTACTCTTGGAAGCAAAAGAAGGACCAACTTCTGATGCGTCTAATCATTCTACTTATATCATTTTCTTGCCTGTTCTAGATGGCAAATTTAGAAGCAGTTTGCAAGGCAACTCATCAAATGAACTTGAGTTTTGTGTTAAAAGCGGTGAGTATAGACTCCAGGACCAAGTATTTTGGTTATTCAAATCTAATTTTCCCAACATATGTGGAAGCATATTAGCAGAGTGATGTTGTAGTCTTCCACAACAGAGCCACTGAGCAGCAGCGGCAGCTTCTATTATAAGATTCATAAACTCATCCCACAATACCTTGAATCTTGTAAAGTAATCTGTTACAGTCAAAGAATATTGCTGGAAAGAAAAATTTCCTTTTATAATTCTGCAATTCTAAAAGAATCACCTTGAGAAAATCTGTCATGTAAATCTTTCCACACATCAACTGCTGAATCAAGCCATAAAACACTTTGTGCAATAGAGGGTGAAAGAGAATGCAAGATCCATGAAAGAACCATGGTATTGCATCTTTCCCATGTTGGAAACAAGGGATTATCCTTTGGAGGCGCTGGGATTGATCCATCTACAAATTTGAGTTTATTCTTGGAAAGTAAGGCCATCTTCATCGATCTATACCAAGAATAATAGTTGGATCCAGTTAAGACTGTGGAAACTGTTATATAATAAAGAGTGTGAGAGTATCAAAGAGAGTACCAACAGAGAATAAAGGCCAGAGAAGAATAAGAGGAAGAAGAAAGAATTCAGAGAAGCAGAATATTCATTCCCATATTAGCTGTATGACAGTACAATGCTGTTAATATGACCAACGTAGCACACCATTCTCTGATTACAAGGGTCCAACAAAAAAAAGACACCTGTCATCCCTTAACTAACCAATGATATCAACTATCTCCTACTATTTCAACTTATTCTCCCAGCTCAGCTTGGCTCAATTGACTCAGCTTCCACTAATTCTGGCTAACTACTTGATTCTGAGGCACTATATCCTTTGCATTCTCGATCTCAGCTACTACTTCCTTGCAATCATCCTTGCATTTTCCAGCTATCATGACATTACCCTCCCCTGCAACTGATCCTTGTCCCCAAGGATCAAATTCTGGAAATTGAGACTGAAGGACTGAAAAATCCTCCCAAGTTGCATTTTCTGGACTGAGGTTCGACCAAACTACCAAAAGTTGTGTGACTGCCCTGTTGTTCTTTTTTACTATTCTTTTGTCTAACACAGCTGCAGGATATACCAAAGGCTGCCCATCATCACCTACCTCTGGAGGTTCAGTACTTGCTACTGCCTTATCTCCAATCTTTTTCTTCAATAAGCTAACATGGAATACTGGGTGAAGTTTGGATGAAGCTGGAAGCTGTAGTTTATAGGCCACCTTTCCAACTCTGGCTATTACAGTATAAGGTCCAAAATACCTTGAAGCAAGCTTCAAATTTTTTCTCAAGGCCGATGAAGTTTGCTTGTAAGGTTGCAGCTTTAGATAAACCTGATCACCCACTTGGAACTCTCTCTCAGTCCTGTTTTTGTTAGCATAATACTTCATTCTACTATGTGCTTTTTGTAACTGATCAATCAACAATTTACTTAGCCTTTCCCTTTCCTTCAACAACTCAGCCACTGTGAATACTCTTGCTTCTGAACTAGCTTCCCAATTGAATCCTGGAGGTTGATAACCATATAAAGCTTGGAAGGGAGTCATTTTGATTGCAGTGTGAAAGCTGGTGTTGTACCACCACTCAGCTAAGGGTAAGGCTTGAGCCCATTTCTTTGGGGTGAAAGAGCACATACACCTCAGATACTGCTCAACACATTGATTCAACCTTTCGATTGCCCATCAGTTTCGGGGTGGTATGCAGTGCTAAGATGAACATTGCTACCCAAGAGCTTCATCAGTTCTTGCCACACTGAACTAATGAAGACCTTATCTCAGTCAGAAATAATAGTTCGAGGGGCACCATGCAGCTTAACTACTTGATCCAAATAAAGCTTGGCCACTTGTGCAGCAGTGAAAGGATGAGAAAGAGCTACAAAATGCGCATACTTGGTCATCTTGTCAATGACTACCAAGATGCAGTTGTAGTTCAAAGACTGAGGTAACCCTTCAACAAAATCCATGGTGATTACTTCCCAAATTTAGCTAGGAATAGGCAGCGGTTGTAAGAGACCAGGGTAGGCTACATTTTCACCCTTGTTCCTCTGGCAGATATCACATTGCTGAACCAATTCTTGCACTGTTGCATCATTTTTGGCCAAGAAAAATATAGTTTTAATCTGTAATAAGTAGCTTGGACCCCAGAGTGGCCTCCTTGTGGAGAGTCATGTAACAATTGCAGCACTTGACTCCTTAACTGACCTGTGCTGCCCAAATACACTCTACCCTTGAATCTCAAGATTCCATTGGCAAAGGAGTAGTTTGGCAAACTGTTAGGATTAATACTCAGTGCCACTATCTTTTCCTGAGCTGTTTCATCACCTTCATAACTTTGCTCTACTTCCGTCACCCATTGAGGTATAGCAGTAGTTGAGTTTAAGGAATTAACCTCTCCTTTTTCCTCCATTTGCCTACACAAAGCATCAGCAACCGTATTGGTTTTTCCCCTCCTATAGTGAATGGTGTAGTCAAGGCCTAAAAGCTTAGTCAATCCCTTCTTCTGAATGGGGTAGTCAACTTTTGTTCTTAAAGGTGTTTGAGTGCTTCATGGTCTGTTTTAATAACAAATCTGCTGCCCTCCAAATAATGTCTCCATTTTGTAACAGCCATGAGTATGGCTAGATACTCCTTCTCATATATTGACAGGCCTATATGTCTTGGCCCCAAAACCTTACTCAGATATGCAAGTGGTCTTCCCTCTTGGGTCAAAACTGCTCCTATACCACTAGTACATGCATCAGTCTCCAAACAAAACTCCTTGATGAAATCTGGCAATGCTAAGATTGGAGTAGTACTCATTTTCTGTTTCAACTGATTAAAAGCTGTCATTGCTGTAAGAGTCCATTGAAAATTATTCTTCTTCAACATATCAGTTAAAGGCTTGCTTATGATACTATAGCCTTGTATAAATTTCCTGTAGTAGCCAGTTAACCCCAAGAATCCTCTCAAAGATTTAAGGTTCATAGGCAGTGGCCATTTTTGCATAGCTTCCACTTTTACCAGGTCAGTGGCCACTCCATTTTCTGATATAATATGCAGTAAATACTCAATTTGCTTTTGACCAAAAAAGCACTTACTCCTTTTTGCAAACAGCTTGTGAGTTCTCAGCAAGTCAAATACAGATCGTAAATGAGACACATGCTCTTCCATGCTAGAACTATAAACAAAAATGTCATCAAAAAACACCAGCACAAACTGTCTCAAGTGTTTGGAAAATACCTCATTCATCAGTGATTGAAAGGAAGCAGGAGCATTGGTAAGCCCAAATGGCATTACCTTAAACTCATAGTGTCCATGACGTTCGGAAGGCTGTCTTGGGAATGTCCTCAGCTTTAACCCTTATCTGCCAATAGCCACACCTTAAGTCTATTTTGGAGAAGACCCTAGCACCTTTAAGTTCATCTAATAAGTCTTCAACAACTGGAATTGGAAACTTATTCTTAACTGTCATGGCATTGAGTTGTCTAAAATCAATGCACATCCTCCAAGAGCCATCCTTCTTCTTGACTAACAAGCATGGGGATGCAAATGGGCTCTTACTAGTTTGTATAACTGAGGCAGATAACATCTCTGCAATTTGTTTCTCTACTTCTGTTTTCTGGTGGTGAGGAAGTCTCTATGGTCTAAGGTTTACAGGTTGAGACCCTGCCTTTAGTGGTATAGCATGATCATGAGATCGTTGGGGTGGCAATTGAGAAGGCTCTTCAAACACATCAGCATAAGCATCAATTAAGGCTTGTAGTTGTGGAGGAGTTTGCTCTTCCTCAGTGTTCACATTCAGAACATACAATTCTCCCATCATTTCAGGATCTTTACCTGCCATCTTTTGTAATTTCTGTCCAGAAATCAACTTAATCTTGGCTGGTTTTGTATTTCCATTGAGCTTAACCTCCTGTCCATCCTTTCTAAAAGTTAATGACAGCTCATTAAAATCAAAAACCATAGGGCTATACTTCTTCATCCAATCAACACCAAGAACCATATCACTTCCTCCCATTGGCAATACCCTCATATCATTTGAAAACTTATGACCCTGCATCCACCAAGTAAGTCCTTTACACTTGGCCTTGCTCTGAAGTCTTTCACCATTAGCCACAGTAATAATTAGGGGAATTGTGGCCTCCAACTCCACTCCATCCTTAGCCCACCTTGGAACAATAAAACTATGTGTACTGTCACTGTCTACTAATATATTAAGAGGCCTCCCTTTTATTGTTCCTTCAATCCTGATTGTGCTGTGTCCAGTATTACCAGTAAGAGCATTGATAGAAATCTGCAAATCCTCTACTTCATTTGGCTCTCTTACCAACTCATTGTCTTTCTCTGTATCTTCCTCCTCAATAGGCTGTTCCTGATCATCTTCTTCTACAATCAAGGCATTTAGTTGTTTGGTTTTGCATATATGCCCAGGTGTAAATTTATCTCCACATCTAAAGCAAAGGTTGAGAGCTCTTCTTTGCTCTATCAGTTGCTGTTTGGTTGTGTTGTAGGCTGGATTTTGGGTTGGTTTTGAATTTGGCTACTAGTGGCATAAGTTGGTTTGGGGTAAGGACCCAAGTTTGGTATTGATGTTGGTTTGGTAGTCTGTTTGTACCTTTTACTCTCAAATTCTAAAGACAGTTCATGAAGTTTGGCCTGTCTGCAAGTAGCATTCAAGGTTAGAGGTTCACTACTTTTAACTCTCGGTCTGATCTCTTCCTTCAGTCTACTTAAAAAACTTGAGACAAAATAGCTCTCAGATAATTGGGAATGATGTTGAAGCATGTATGCCCTTAGCTCCTCAAATCTTTCCTGATATTCCTCAACTGTGGTTTTCTGTGCGAGCTTGTTAAACTCCTCAACTACATCAGAACAGCCCTTGTCACAGAAACATTGGCACAGATCATCAGCAAATTCTGACCAACTTACCACTGGCTTTTGCATTACATACCCATCGAACCACACTTTGGCTTTACCAGTTAAGTACATTGCTGCTATTTCCAATTTCTGATGATCCGATATGGAGAAAATAGCAAAGTACTTTTGACACTTCTTTAACCATCCCCTTGGATTACTACCGTTAAATAATGGTAGTTCAATTTTTGGTCTAGGAGCAAAGACATTAAAGGAATTTGATTCAGTCATAGTTCTACCACTAACCAAGGGTCTACTGCTGCTATGGTTCATTCCAAAACTAATTTCTGAAGGGTTCTTAGACAACAACCCAGGCATATCATTCTTTTGCATATATTTTCCTTGCTCATCAACAGTAGTTACTTCCATAGGAGCTTTACCCTCCCTTCTTGAACTTACATTGTGTATGATAGAGTCAAGAGAAGTACCTTTTGTTTTAGAATCAGTGACTTTCGAAGCTGAATCCTTCTGAGTGATTAATGCTAAAGCTTGGCTGATGTAATGTTGATTTTCAGCCAACTTAGCCTCAATGCTCTTGCGTTGTTCATCCCACCACTTAGGAACTGTTGAATCAGCTGCCTTTAATGATTCGATCTGCCCTTGCAGAGATTGAATCTGTTCATGCAATGAATTCATCCTAGTCCCTTCTGCCATTGTTGACTGCTTCTTAGACTTTCCCAGATTTACGGTGGATCTTAAAGGCTCTGATGCCAATTTGTTATATAATAAAGAGTGTGAGAGTATCAAAGAGAGTACCAACAGAGAATAAAGGCAAGAGAAGAATAAGAGGAAGAAGAAAGAATTCAGAGAAGCAGAATATTCATTCCCATATTAGCTGTATGACAGTACAATGCTGTTAATATGACCAACGTAGCACACCATTCTCTGATTACAAGGGTCCAACAGAAAAAAGACACCTGTCATCCCATAACTAACCAATGATATCAACTATCTCCTACTATTTCAACTTATTCTCCCAGCTCAGCTTGGCTTAATTGACTCAGCTTCCACTAATTCTGGCTAACTACTTGATTCTGAGGCACTATATCCTTTGCATTCTCGATCTCAGCTACTGCTTCCTTGCAATCATCCTTGCATTTTCCAGCTATCATGACAGAAACAAGAACCAAAGCAGGGCTCTTGTTTGGATGAAGAAAGAAAGGATTCGAAATTGAATCTTCAACTGACTCATGCAGACATGATTGAGAAATGTAAAGAAAAAGAAATCCGTTTGGATGCAAAGGAAAATTTGCAAGAAAAGAAAAGAAAAATTAAAATTCGAGAGAACAAATTGAAAAAATTTATACTGTATGCATATATACACAAGCTGTAGTACCTAACTGCTTTGCTGTATTCTGTTACTTGTCTATTAACTAACCTACTAGCAGACTAACAGTGTCGTCAACTAACTTTGCTGACTCAGCGAAGGTGGTTAACTTTTACAATTAATCAAATACGAAATAAATGTTGCTGATGTTAACTGATCTACAATGCATCTGCTGCTGTTGATTGAGCTAAGTCAACTACGGGACTGAAGCTGCTGCTGCAGAGTAGCTTTGTTAGTATGCATTGACACTTCATAAACTTGACCAATAAACATCCCTACTAGTTGATTTGTTGATTCTAGAATTCTATCATGACCTTATGGAACCATGCATTCATTTTGATAAGATCAGACAGTGTTTTGCTTAGCTGGCACGGTTTCAATTGGGATTAAAGAGACAGTAACATGGAAGTGGCTAAGAAGGGAATACCCTTCCGCTACTTGAAGAAGAGATAAGAACAAAAAAATTAGAGAAGATAAAAAGCTTATTATTTATGCTTACCCACCACCTTAATTTTCTCTTTCTTTCTGCAGCCTAATGATTTGGACTTTTCTGTATTTTTATAGGTGACGCTGCTATAGTTACATCACAATCCCTGCAAGCAATTTTTGTGAACTATGGAAATCATCCATTTGATTTGGTAATGGATTCTATGATGTAGGTCAACTCTGAGTAAACTTAAAGTCTATTTATGGTTACCAATTGTCATTGGTATTATGTTACATCAGACAACATGTGATATATATATGAATTGGCACTGTGTAAAGTTATGTCTGATGACTCCAAGCTTCCTGATTGGGGTACAAATAGGATAGCACTTTTTTATTTGTTTTTTGAACAATATGCAGGATTCTGGAGAAGGAGTTTGGAACCTTTGCCCTTCGTGAAACCAAACAGGCAAGTCGGCCTACCATTTATAGCTAGTGATAAACTATAGCTAAGGTTTTTTTCTTTTCTTGAGACAGGAAAAAAAACAGAAACATGTAATGTGTTTGTTTGATGCTTTTCTAATGCAGATGCCAGGAATGCTAGATTGGTTTAGTTGGTGCACCTGGGATGCATTCTACACAAAAGTCAATCCCCAAGGAATTAAAGATGGCCTAATGAGGTTAATCTAGTTCTGGATTCATCCTCACTCTAAACATAGCAAACTGAATTGCAGATGCATCACAAAGTGAAAGTTCCTTTCATTGGGTTCTAATACATATTCATAGATGTTCATTTCTATTTTAGAAAGCATAATGCAAATAAAAAATTAATTAATATCATTATATGTTTACGGCTTCGAAATTTCTTGCATTCTTGATTCTATATACGTAGCATTTTTTGTGATTGGATAAATGTTTGGCGTGCCAAGCTAGAGAATAAGGGCTTGAGTAAGGAGAATTTATCACTTATTCAATAATATTGAAAATTATTATCACCGGTGATTTCTTATGTGCATTTTACTGCCATTGGAACAGCCTTTTCATCAAGGAGGCATTGAGAGGGTATATAGTAAACAACCGAAGGAATGACATTATACGGAAAAAGGGAAAATGGATAAAATAGTTAAGCTTTTTATACCTCTTTATGACTGCAGTGTAAAATACATAATTTTGAAATAGCCTCATAGTTCTCCTTGGTCAGCTTTGAAATTTGTCCTGAAGCTGCTTCATTTTGCTTTTTGTCCAATCTAGTTGTTCCTTCTGCAAGTTTTGATTACTCCATTAGAATAATTATTTTCAACAATGTTCCTTCAAAATGTTTAGTTTTTTCGTCCTTTTGCTTTGCTTTGCTGTAGCATCTTTTCAAGTTCTCTATATTCTATTCTTCACTCATAGTTTATCTGAGGGAGGGACACCTGCAAGGTTTTTGCTAATAGATGATGGGTGGCAAGACACGATTAATGAGTTTCAGAAAGAAGGAAAGCCATTCGTTGAAGGATCACTGTAATATCACTCTTTGACCTTTTTTCATTTTAGAGAACATATATTGGTTCTCAATCCCACAAACACCTCCCCTCCTCCAAGTTTCAGGTTTGGTGGCAGATTGGCCAGCATTAAAGAAAATAACAAATTTCGGAGAATAACAAATGAAGCTAAAAGCAAGGCACCCAATGATCTTAAAGAATTTATTTCAGATATTAAGAGGACTTTTGGCCTAAAGTAAGCCTTTTGTAGACCATGCACTAAATGTTCTCTCCAATTCTTTATTCTTCCGCTCTCTTTTAATTATAATGGAAGGATTAGCACATTATATCAATGAGGAGAACTAATGAAAGCATGATATTCCTCTCAAGGATCTTCTTAGAAAGTGTCTCTACTCTATTTCATATGACACCTCCAGGAGATTTCATCTTCCTAATTGATTTTTCTGAATTGATAGGTATGCCTATGTTTGGCATGCCCTGCTGGGGTATTGGGGTGGCCTTGCTCCAAATACACTCGGAACTAAAAGATATGATCCAAAACTGAGATACCCTATACAAAAACCGAAATATTTGGCACATTTGAGGGATATATCAATGGTTTCTATGGAGAAGTGCGGTATTGGTGTGATTGACCCAAATAAAATATCTCAGTTTTATGATGATCTACATGGATACCTTGCTTCACAGGATGTGGATGGGTTTAAAGTTGATGTTCAGAACATATTAGAAACCATCTCTGCAAGTTTAGGTGGTCGAGTCTCACTTACAAGACAGTTCCAACAAGCACTTGAAAAGTCCATGGCTGCCAACTTCAAATACAACAGCATAATTTGTTGCATGGGTCAGAGCGGAGACTCCATTTATCAATATGTAACTTGTGCTTCCTAAAGCTTACCAAGTTCTGCATTTTCTGTGGAAAAATAAGGGAAAAAAATGCATCTAACAAGTACACTTTTTTCCCTTTTTTTTGAGTCTACGATTGCATTTACATGCCAGCAGAGCCAAGAACATCAATTAATAGGTCTGTTTAGGACTCATCTGGCTGTATTATGTGAGTGATTTTAGTTGTCCATGTTACTCTTGTATCAAATGTTTGAAGGAGATATAACTAAATGACTTTGGGACTTTGAATTGGATTGCTAGATTCATCATTATGGAATTTAATTTTACAACATGAGAATATGATGGTTTTAGGCTGTCAAGTTTTCAGTGATGTTCGTATCACCAAAATATTTAAAAAATTTCTTCCATTGCAGTCAAGTGTGAAATAATTTTCAGATCAATTGTCTAAAATGAATTTACCTTATGTGTTGCTCATGCTGTTTCACATGATTATAACTTTTCTAGGGTAACGCCGTGATGAGCTTTGCCTAATTTGTTGGTGCAGTTCAAAACGAAGTGCTGTTTCACAAGCCCCTGATGACTATTATCCAAATGATCATACAACACAGGCTCAACATGTAGCTGCTGTGGCTTTTAACAGTATTTTTCTGGGTGAAGTATTTGTCCCAGACTGGGACATGTTTTATGTATGACGTGACATCCTTTTACTTTTTCCTTTTCTAAGTTTCTATTTATCATGGTTTATTGATCATCATCTTAACAACTTTTCAGAGTCTCCATGATGAAGCAGAGTTTCACGCTGTTACTAGAGTCTCCATGATGCAGGTTGTGGAGTTTATGCAAGGTAAGTGCTTTTCTGATGGTATAAATCTTATAAGCTTATTAGTTATAGAAGTAATGACACATGTTACAAATGGTGAGATTATGCATAGAAATGAAAGAGAGCCAATATTTATTGGTTACTGTTGTTGCACAAAACAACAATAAAGGTATGCTGACGTCGATGTTCGTACTTGGTCTCCACGTGTCTCCAAGAAGCTTCTGTAAAACAAGAAAAGTCAGAGAGACGCATGGGTGATTCCCTACGTAGACACTCCGATGCTTAAGTCAACAGAAAGTTCTTCAGTATTGGGAAGCGTAAAAGCCAGTAGTCAAAAAATTAACCTGTAAAATTGTACCTGGGGGCCTATTTATAGGCCAATATTCTAGGTTAATTATCTGAGGATAAGTCCATTCCTTGTTGAGAGTTTGTGTCCTGATATAACACAAGTTCCACGTACAAATGAACTCGAACCCTGTCGCTAGCGAGAGACCATCTCGCGAATCACATTATGGCGTCAAGGGTCTGTCGCCAGTCGGTAGACGGGACTGATGCCAAGTGTCGCGCTGTGACGTCAGACGATAGGTTGAGAGTCTATCGCCTAGCGACAGGTGTTATGCGGCATCAGGGGTCTGTCACCAGTCGGTAGACGGGACTGATGCCACGTGTCGGGCTGTGACGTCAGACGATAGGCTGAGAGTCTGTCGCCTAGCGACAGGTGTTATGCGACTTCAGGGGTTTGTCGCCAGTCGATAGACGGGACTGATGCCATGTGTCGCGCTGTGACATCAGGCGATAGGCTAAGAGTCTGTCGCTAGCGACAGGTGTTATGCGGCAGCCTATGTCGTCTGTCGCCGAAGGCCACGTGACCTAGTGATCTCCTGCCACGAGGTGGTCTTTGATGAACCTTGGGCCTAGCCCAAAGTTGGTATACTTTGTCATATCAATTGCTCCCCACTCTCTTGTTGGATTTTTCTAACCAAGAGAGTATAAATATGTGTTTTTTTGGGCTTTAGCCCACCGTGAATAGTCTTCACTATTTTTTTGTTATTTCTTCTGGTATTTTTTTGCAGGTGAAAAAGCTCTACTCTGCGACAGACGTAATCGGGCGTGACATTTAGCAATCTCTGTCGCGGCTATATAAACAGCTGGGGCTCGTCGAGAGACTGCACGAAAACCTCTGAACAGCCATCTGTCGCCCATCTTTCAGCTCTCTCAACAAAAGAGTCTGTCGCCTAAAAGAGCCTGTCGCTCTCTCGTCAGGATCTCTCGCTCATCTTAGTAAGTGCATATCTGTCGCCTTATTTATCACCTTTCGCATTTAGATTTAGGCCTCCCGCAGGTGTTTTTAGTCTTCCGCGTAGAGCCTAGGTCTCCCGCAGGTCTCTCGCTCAGTAGGTCTGTCGCCCTAATAAGTCATTCCTTCGCTATGTCTTTGCCACGTCCGGGTAAAACACTCAGAACCGGTGGTGTTCTGTGTTCTTTGACAAATGCTGACTTAGAGGATTTTAGGACTTGTTTCCCTCTTCCGTCAGGTTATCGTTATAGACTTCCAGTCCAAGGGGAGGCTACACCCGACTTGGTTAGAAATGGTGTAGCTGTTCATAAGGCCTCGTTATCCTTCGATTTTCGCTTCCCTTTTCCGGAGTTTGGTGAAGCGTTTTTAAGTATAAGGACATCGTCCCGTGTCAACTCCATCCCCATGCGTGGGCCCAGTTGGTAGCGTTTTCCATAGTGTGTCGTCACTTGGGTATTGTCCCAACTATTCCTCTTTTAAGCGCTTTTTTCAAAGTTCGTGGGTTGAAAGGGTTGATAACGTTCTCTCTCCAACGGTTGAAGATCGACGAGTTTCCTAATAATAAGATCTTTTCGGATCTTCCCAATAAACTGCGTGGCTTTGAGAGTGAGTGGGTCGTTGTCGAGATTCCAAGCGACCTACGGATCCGCAAGAGATGGAATCATGATACCTCCGACCACTCACAGCGCTCAGAAAGATTCAAAGCAGAAACTTTGAGAGACCAATTTGGTGAGCGTATTCGGCGGATCTGTTCTATCGGGGAGCGTAACTTATTCTCCCTTTTAACCTCGGAGAATATCGCCGCTGCCAGCTGTGGGGGTAAGCAGGACCATTGTTAGGACTTCCGCTGCCCCATCTAACTTGCCTGTGACTCCACATGTTTTTTATGCTGGTCCTAGTCAGCCATCTCCGGTAGTCGTAGCCAAAGCATCCGCCCCTGTAGGTCATCTTGTAGATGAATCCTCTTCGGACTCGGAGGATGAGACCCCTGAGGCTACGAGTACTAGTGATCAGTCAGTGGAGAATCTTGAGTGGGCTCGGGCCGATGCCTTAGGGAGTCCCTTCGTCGATTTCCCCTTGGATTCATCCTTGAATAGTTTAGAGGATATTGGTGGATTTTTAGTTTTCTAATTTCCTTTTTACTTCTTGTATACGTGGGTGTGATGTTTTACTTGGTCAGCTAATTCCTTCTTATATTGTGCAGGTATGAACTTCCAGGAGTTTTTGAGTAGGAGGGATGCCAGTGATGCTGCTCGAGCGGCTCCTGCTTCTCAGTCGCAAGCTGGGGCTTCCTCATCTGGACCAGCTCGTGCTCCCTCATCTGTACCAGCTCGTGCTCCTACTGCCCCTCCTCCTGCCTCTGGTGTATCCAGCCATCCTACACAAGAGGCTGGGAGAAATAAACGAAAGAGGCATTTTATCCCTGATCATGGTTCGGACAACCGCGAGAGCTCAGAGTCCCAAAGGAGGGATTCAACCCGTCAAGAGGGTGGATCTCGTGTTGCTGAGGATAGGTCTGTTCCTCGCCAGCCTAAGCTCAAATACAGGAAGAGGCTAATTATTGAAGCCACAATGCCTACAAGAACAATTTTGCCTAAGGTGGCCGATCCGACTTTGAGGCACTATCCAGTTGATAGCGGGGTCGTTGTAGGTGGAGAATACTTCCAGACCTATCCCGGGGTGAATGACAACGACAGCATTGAGGATGCCAGGATAGCATCTCGTCTAGCTTGGAGCACCATTCTCCCTCGCGACGAGGCGAGGCTTTTCACCAATCTGACTGAGGCGGAGGATAATTCTGACTACCTCACGATGAAGGTAAGCTTTGTGCTTGTTTGGTAATTAGCTTTTTCCTTTTTAGGCTTTTTCGTCAGGTTTGTTGAGTCTTTGTTTGTTTTTTGCCTTGTCAGACGGCTCAGCAAATTGCGGCTATTAATACTCGACACAGGGCCCTTAAGGAGCAAGCCGATAAAGACATTCGTGAGCTTCGAGAGCAGAAAATGGAGCTTATGAACGAGGTTGTCCAGCTTCGCCCCTATCTCAAAAGGACAGAGGAGCTAAATAAAAAGAACGCTGATCTCGAGCGAAGGAATGCTGATCTTGAGCGAAAGCTCCAAGAAGAGCAAGCAAAGGTGGCTTCCCTTCAGAGGTACCAAGAAGCTTATAATAAGGCTGTCAATGACCGGGGAGCCATGGAGAGACAACGGGATGAAGCCATTGAGGAGCTGCAGAACGTATTAGACCGTCAGAGAGAGGTTTGAGCCGAGGCCATTCGTGAGTACCGCTTGTCCCAACATTGCTATGATAAGAAAGCAATGTTCGCGGCGGGATTCATCAAGTACGGTTTCTATTTGGCTCGTTCGTGGCTGGAGAAGCATCGGCCTAGTGAGACTTTTTCTGAGTTGCTCTTCACTGAGGAGGCCAAGTATTACGCAGCTCCTCCTTGGACCGAGTACGAGCCCGACTCGCAAGGTGCCGATGCCTATTTGGAGGAGGGTGCTGGAGACGAATTAGACAATCTTGAGGGCCCGTGGCCTCCTCGACAGCCACAACGTCAGCCTGAGTCTTCTGGCGCACGTGATCGAGTTGAACCTTCAACAATGTGTGACGTTCTTGAGACTATCGAGGCGGGCGATCAGCCTGAGTCTATCGAGACACTTCTAGGGTTGGACAGCGATGAGTTCCAGATTTCTGATTCCACAGCCGTTGATCCTGTGCCAGACTCCGCAGCTGTAGTTGGGCCTTCAAGTGATGATCCTTCATCCGAGATGGCTCCTTCGGCTCCCCAGGATTCTTGTGCTTCAGTTCCTCAAGTTCCTGATCCCCCGGTTATTAAGGGCTCCGGTGTCGAGGCGACTTCTTCTCAGCCAGATGACTTAGTACTCAGTGTAGATTAGGATTTTTTGTTTTTTTCTCTGTTTGTAAACATTCAATGAAAAGTACATTTCTTTTTGCAGCTTTTTCTTTCTGTTTATGTAAATTCAGTACTTGTACAGATTTTTGAATGAAAAGTACCGTTTCATTCTGTAGCTATTTCTGTTTATGTGAATTTAGTATAATAATTTGTATACTTCGTTTCATTATGTAGCTCTTTCTTTCTGTTTATGTGAATTTAGTATAATACTTTGTATACTTTTACCTTTTATACCATGTTGCTCCCCAAGTTCTACTTTGAGACAGCGTTCTTATTCCTGTGCAAAGATGAACTTCTCTCGAGCATTGTGCCTATTTGCGCATTTTTCGCTTAAGGACTTTATTGAATAACAACTAAAATGTCAAGGTGTTAACCATAATTTGCTAACTCATTTCAACATATTAGTCTGAAAATTTCAACGTACCTCGTAATACCTGGATATCTAGGCTTTGCCTTTATCACACACTTTTCGTGTTTAAGGACTGGTCTTTGCTCGTCTTGCACATTTCCGTGCTAAAGGACTTTTAGATGTGCCCGTCTTGCGCATTTTTCGCTTAGGGACTTTTTTGTTTGCCCGTCTCGCGCTTTTTTCGCTTAGGACTTTTTTGTTTGCCCGTCTCGCACATTTTTCACTTAGGGAATTTTTGTTTGCCCGTCTCGTGCATTTTTCGCTTAGGGACTTTAGTTTGCCCGTCTCGCGCATTTTTCGCTTAGGGACTTTTGTTTTCCCGTCTCACGCATTTTTCGCTTAAGAACTTTTTGTTTGCCCGTCTCGCGCATTTTTCGCTTAGGGACTTTAGTTTGCCAGCTGTTGCCTCATTTCCATTCCTGTAACACATAATCTATCTCATACATTGCATTAGAGAATATAGAAAAATGATGGGCTGGCCTTTATTCATAAATCAGATGATTGCAAAACAATAGTAACGAGGCACTTGATCGATCTGAGCCTCCAGCAGTGCGTGATGTTTCTGAGCCTATCGAGGCGGGCGATCAGCCTGAGTCTATTCAAGCACTGCTGGGGTTGGATAGCGATGCATTTCAGATTTTGGATTCTGCAACCATTGATCCCGTGCCAGACTCTGCCGCTGTGGTAGGGCCATTAGGTGATGTTCCTTCTCCCGGGATGGCTTCTTCAGCTCCCCAGGATCCTGATGCTTCGAATCCTCCAGTTTCTGAGCCTCCAGCTTCTCAAGATGCTAGTGCCGATTTGGCGCCTTCTCAGCCGGTTGACTCGGTCATTGCCGTGGATTAGAGTTTTGTATTTTTTGTTTTGTTTGTTAACTCCTATGTACAGATTAATTTTGAATGAAAAGTATTGTTTCTTTCTGTAGCTCTTTCAGCATTTATACAAATTTTTGAGTGAAAAGTACCGTTTGTAGCTCTTTCTTTCTGTTTATGTGAATACTTTGTATACTTTTATTCCATGTTACTCCACAAGTTCTACTTTGACACAGCATTTTTATTCTTGTGCAAAGATAAACTTTTCTCGAGCATTGTGCCTATCTTGCGCTTTTTTCGCTTAAGGACTTTATTGAATAACGACTGAAATGTCATAATTTGTTGAAAATTTCAACGTACCTCATAATACCTGGATATTGCGTTTATTTGTTGCTGGAGGGTTTCTAGGTTTGCTTTTATCACGGATTTTTCGTGTTTAAGGATTGGTCTTTACCCATCTCGTACTTTTCCGTGCTTAAGGACTTTGTGTTTGCCCGTCTCGCTCATTTTTCGCTTAGGGACTTTGTGTTTGCCCGTCTCGCGCATTTTTCGCTTAGGGACTTTGTGTTTGCCCGTCTCGCGCAATTTTCGCTTAGGGACTTTGTTTTTGCCCGTCTCGCGCAATTTTCGCTTAGGGACTTTGTTTTTGCCCGTCTCGCGCACTTTTCGCTTAGGGACTTTAGTTTGCTAGCTGTTGCCTCATTTTAATTCCTGTAACACATAATCTGTCTCACATATTGCGTTAGAGAATATAGGGAATGATTGGCTGGCCTTTATTCATGAATCAGAAAAATAATAACATCTGTAAAGTAATGTAGCAATAGATGGGAAAGTAAAGACAAGAATAATAACAATCAGAAAGCAAAAATTACAATGTTTACTGCCAATATAGCTTAAGATGGTTGGCATTCGAAGTCTTTGAGATTTTCTTTCCTTGCAAGGTTTCCAAGGTACATGTGCTAGGTCCGACCATCTTTCTGATTCTGTATGGTCCTTCCCAATTAGCCCGGAGCTTTCCATCCTCCTTATGGGCTTTTGTGATTGTCGACTTTCTCAACACCAGGTCTCCTTCTTGCATTTCTCTGTTATTCACCCGTGCATTGTAATAAGTAGCTACCCTCTGTTGGTAAGCAGCCAGCCTCATTTTTGCTTTGTCTCTCAGCTCGTCTAGCAGGTCTAGATTCTCCCTTAGTCCTTGAGAATTAAGTTCCTCGATGTAGGGGACCAACCGGGGTGACTCAGCTCCAACTTCTACTGGGATGAGGGCTTCAGTGCCATATATCAAATTGAACGATGTTTCACCTGTTGACACTTTGCTTGTCGTTCTGTAAGCCAATAGGACACTTGGGAGCTCATCTACCCATGCTCCCTTTGCCTTGTCCAGCCTAGTCTTCAACCCATGCAGCATAGTTCGATTGCTCACCTCTGCCTGACCATTTCTCTGTTCTTCACCCGTGCATTGTAATAAGTAGCTACCCTCTGTTGGTAAGCAACCAGTCTCATTTTTGCTTTGTCTCTTAGCTTATCTAGCAGGTCTAGATCCTCCTTTAGTCCCTGAGAATTAAGTTCCTCAATGTAAGGGACTAGTTTGGGTGACTCAGCTCCAACTTCTACTGGGATGAGAGCTTCAGTGCTATATACCAAATTAAACGGTGTTTCACCTGTTGACACTTTGCTTGTCGTTCTGTAGGCCCATAGGACACTTGGGAGCTCATCTACCAATGCTCCCTTTGCCTTGTCCAGTCTAGTCTTCAACCCGTGCAGTATAGTTCGATTTCTCACCTCTGCCTGCCCATTGGCATGTGGGTAAGACACAGAAGATATTCTTAGGAGAATCTTCAGGCCACTACAAAAATTTCGGAAAGCATCACAGTCGAACTGCTTCCCATGATCTGCATTTATCACACGGGGGATCCTAAATCGGCAAATTATGTCTTTCCACATCATTGCTTCCACCTTCTTCTCAGAAATTGTAGCCAAAGGCTCGGCCTCTATCCATTTTGTGAAGTAGTCTATGGCCACAAGCAAATACTTCATTTGTCCTGAGCCTAGGGGAAAAGGCCCCAAGATATCTAGTCCCCATTGTGCAAATGGAGTTGGTTGGATGGTGTTCTGAAGAGACGAAATAGGCGCGGTAGTTATAGGAGCGAATTTCTAACACTTTTCACATCTTCTCACTTTGTCTGTGGCATCCTCCTCAGTGTAGGCCAATAAAACCCTGTGTGAATATTTCGAGGCCAAGGCTCGAGCACCCAAATGTTCACCGCATATTCACTCATGAACTTCAGCTAAGGTGTACTCAGCCTGCTGGGGCCCTAGACACTTCAAAAGGGGCATTGTGAATCCCCGTTTATAGAGTTCCCCATTCACCACGGTAAACCTGGCACTTTTTGACTTCAGCCTTCGAGCTTCGTCTCTGTAAGTGAGGAGTGTGCCCCCCAGTATGTAGTCTTTGATTGGGCTTTTCTAATCGCCTCCGATTTCGACATCACAGACATCTTCTTCTTCAATACTTGGCCTAGCGAGGGATTCCACTTTGACCATACCCCCTTTGACTCTTCTAGAAGAAGCCAACTTTGAAAGGGCATCTGCATGGTTATTCTCTGATCGTTTATCTGAGTTAATTGGAAGTTCTTAAATGACTGTGCCAATAATTGCACTTTCTGCAGAAAAGAGACTAGAGCGGTTCTCTTGCTTCATACTCACCCGAGAACTGGTTTACCACTAATTGCGAATCGCTATGGGCCATTAAGTTGCTGACACACATTTTCTCAGCAAGTTTCATCCCGGCTATCAAGGCTTCGTACTCGGCTGTATTGTTCGAACTTGGAAAGTCGAAACGTAGGGAATACTCATAGGTTTTTCCTTCAGGCGAAGTTAGCACAATTATGGCTCCACTGCCATCCATATTACGAGCTCTATCCACAAATAATTTCCACCAAACTAATTCTGTTTCTACACGGACTTCTCGGCCAGTGCATTCTACAATGAAATCTGCCAACGCCTGCCCTTTTATTGCTTGGCGAGGCTGGAAGTGTATGTCATATTCACTTAATTCGATAGCCCATTTGATCAGAAGACCATAATGCTCTGGTTTCTGCAGTATTTGTCTCAAAGGCTGATCCGTTAAGATAGTCACTGAGTGAGCTTGGAAGTAAGGTCGTAACTTCCAGGTTGCCATCACCAAGGATAAATCTATCCTTTCAACTAAGGGGTACCTTGTCTCAGCATCTAGCAGGACTTTACTCACATAATAGATCGGGTAATCCCTATCTCCTTCTTTCCTTAATAGGACTGCATTTACAGCTTTCTCTCCTACACCGAGGTACATGAGGAGGTGATCTCCGGGTTGTGGTCGGGACCACAGAGGCAACTCTTTCAGGTAGTCTTTCAACCTTTCAAAGGCGTCGTTGCACTCTTCCGTCCAATTAAAGTTCTTTCCTGCTTTTATTGCCTTAAAAAAGGGTAGACTTCTTTCAACTGATTTGGACAAAAAACGACTCAAGGCTGCTATCCTCCCTGTCAGCCTTTGAACTTCTCTTACAGTATTGGGTGGCCTCATGTCTAAAATAGCTTGAACTTTCTCAGGATTAGCCTCTATCTCGCGATTAGTAATCATGAATCCCAAAAACTTTCCAGATCTCACCTCGAATGAGCATTTATTAGGATTCAACTTCATCTTGTACTGCCGCAACACATTGAATACTTTTATCATTTTTCTGGCATGTGATTCTCCCTATCGGCTTTTGATGATCATATCATCGACATAAGCTTCCATGGTGTTGCTCAACAAGTCTTGGAACACCCTATTTACCATGCGTTGGTAGGTTGCCCCCGCATTCTTCAAACCGAATGGCATTACTCGGTAACAATATGTCCCATATCGGTAATGAACGAAGTCTTCTCCTCATCATCCGGATGCATCATGATTTGGTGGTATCCCGATAAGGCATCCAAGAAGCTAAGTAATTCATACCCAAAAGTTTTGTCTACCAACTTGTCAATTCGAGGTAGTGGATACGAATTCTTAGGATAAACTTTATTCAGATCTGTGAAATTCACACACATTCTCCATTTCTCGTTGGCTTTTTTTACCATCACAACATTAGCCAACCAGTCCGGATAATTAACTTCTCTGATGAATCCTGCTTGCAACAACTTCGAGATTTCTACGTTTATTACCTGTTGCCTCTCTGGAGCAAAATTCCTCTTCTTCTGTTTTATCGACTTTGCCCCTGAGATTACGTTCAACCGATGGCAAATAACTTCAGGGTCTATTCCAGGCATATCGGCTAGAGTCCATGCAAACACATCACAATTCTCTTTTAAGCATCGGACTATCTCCCTTTGTACTTCTTCAGGCAGCCGGCTTCACACATATACTATTTTCTCTTTATCTTCATCATCTAACTGGATTGTTTCCTTTTCCTCATCAAGTTTTGGTTTAGGCGGTTCTTCAATTGTAAGTGTTTCATTCCTTTGAATCCCTTTACATGTGGTGGATACGACATTACATGTCCTGGCTTTCCTTTGATCTCCCCTCACTTCTCCAACACCACGGGGAGTCGGAAACTTCATTAACAAATAGCAGGGATGCACCACTGCTCTCATGTCATTTAACAATGGTCGCCCAAGGATTATATTGTACGCCACTAACGTTGACTTCACCACCCTAAATAACACTTGTCAAGTGACACACTTCGGGCTTTCCCCCAATGTCACAAGTAGCTGAACTGTGCCCTCCACCTTCACTTTTTCTCCTGAGAAGCCATACAGTGGTGTGGTTACTGGCTTCAGTCTATCATTCGAGATGTTCATTTTCACAAAGCAACTCTAGTAAATCAAATTTACCGAACTCCCATTATCAACTAGGATGCGACTCACTGGGTGTGTTGCTATTACCGCCGAAATCACCATTGGGTCATCATGAGGGATCATTACATCACCTCTGTCAACTGGCATGAAAGTAATGGGCTCTTTATCATGCTTTTCCTCTATTACCAAATTAATTTGATAAGCCTGTCGGGCATAGGTATTTCGAGACGAGGAAGAAGTGCTAGCTAATGACTCACCTCCAGATACCACGTTAATAGCTAGCCCTGTGGGTTCATTATCTTCCTCTCAATTCCTTCTTTCTACACTTCTGTCATTATCTCTTCTTTCACCTTCATTTTGTCTCACAGGGCTTCTGTTTTCACCTCTTCTATCTCTGAAATTGTTTCCTTTGTTCTGCGCAGGATAATTAGTTCTATCACCTCTCCATACGAAACGGTTTATTTTTCCCTCTCATGCTAGCTTTTCTAGCTGATTCATCAACTCTCTACATTTTTCGGTTGTGTGCCCATGCGCTGAGTGATAATCGCAATACGACCTTAAATCACGGCCTAGATGCCCTGACGCCTTCTTTGGAGTCTGTATAAGACCTGACCCCTCAATAGCTGCTAATACCGAAGCTCAAGATTCGGTGAGTGGAGTATAGGAATTGTATTTCAGTGCGGGAGCTTTCTCAAACTTTCTCGGTTGGCTATAAGATGCTTCGGTGACCTCTCTTCCTCGTTTCCTTCCATCCTTAGATTCTCCTATCGCCACTATTTTCATTACTTCCTCCTGGGTTACAAACTTATGTGCACGGGAAAGCAGGTCTGAGATGGTTGTTGGCTGGTCTAGCGACAGGGATTCTTGCAATTTCTCAGACCTTGTCCCCTGTAACATGTCTGCCACGGCTATACCGACTTGCAGATCTCGCACCTCCAAATTAGCATCTCTGAACCGATCCACATAACCCTTCATTGACTCCTTAGCTCCCTGGTTAATAGCGAGCAAATAGGTTGGTTCCTTCCTTCTCTGACTATTCACCGCAAACGCCTTGAGAAACTCGCTTCGCAGTTGGTCAAAAGAGATAATAGACCCTTCAGGTTATTAAACCATTTCATCGCATGTCCGGACAGAGTTAAGGAAAAGGCCCTACACATTATCTCGTATTCCCATCCATGTAACAACATTAGGGCCTCATAGTTTTGCATATGGTCGTAGGGGTCCATTTTTCCAGTGTATGCAGTCATCTGCGGCATTTTGAACTTTGGGGGCAGAGGTTTTTGCATGATGGTCGTGCAGAACGGTACTCTTCTCCTCTGGCTCTCTTCTGCAGACACTAACTTTTTCTCTTCTAGTACCTGTTTTATCATCTTCTTCATGTCCATGGGGGGAGCGAGCTAATTTCGGGCATGAGACGAATCAGGTAGGTCTCCGACTACTTCCTTGCCTTTAGCTTGAGGTGCGTTTGTTCGTACCATTTACGTACACCAAGTGGGGTCCAACTCTGACCCGGCTCCCCAAGTGTTTTGATCTTCAACACCGTTCTTTCCAGCACCTCCGACACCATGTTCCAAGTTAGTACCAGCCAAATTTGACAAGTTATGGTGGTGGGCGGTAGACCCTGTTGCCTGGTCAATGCCCTGCCGCTCAGGCACCTGTCGCCTGACACCAGGCACTTGTCGCGTGACCCCTGTTGCAAGGCCTAGGCCTGCAGCTTCCTCAGTCTCTCACGGGTTACCTGCGATAGGCCTTCTGCTTCCTTGTCCTTCCACACCCTGATGAATGTCATGCTCTTCCACATGGGGAACCTCTCGCCGACGATAGGGGTCTGCCACAGTCGTGTCCTCCTGTCGTCCAAACACCTGCGGCGGGACACCTCTATTTATTCCTCCTACCAAGTTCTGCACGGCAGGCGGCAGATCCAATGTCGGGAGAACTCCTTGGAACAGATCCACCATGGCTCGCAGCGCCTGGGTAGTTTCTTCACTCTGTCGCCTCAGAGCCTCGAATTCTGCCGCCGACACAGTAATTCTTTCTTCCTCCCTATTCACCTGGTTCGTCTGGCGAATCTGTTGTTCAGGGGAGCTCACAGAGTTTTCCTCACTTCCGGCCCTTACGTTTGTCGATCTTGTTCTCACCATCTTAGAAAATTTCGATTGGCTTTTTATACGTTTCCCACAGACGGCGCCAATTGTTGTTGCACAAAACAACAATAAAGGTATGCTGACGTCGATGTTCGTACTTGGTCTCCACGTGTCTCCAAGAAGCTTCTGTAAAACAAGAAAAGTCAAAGAGACGCATGGGTGATTCCCTGCGTAGACACTTCGATGCTTAAGTCAGCAGAAAGTTCTTCAGTATTGGGAAACGTAAAAGCTAGTAGTCAAAAAATTAGCCCGTAAAATTGTACCTAGGGGCCTATTTATAGGCCAATATTCTAGGTTAATTATCTGAGGATAAGTCCATTCCTTGCTGAGAGTTTGTGTCCGGATATAACACAAGTTCCACGTACAGATGAACTCGAACCCTGTCGCTGGCGAGAGACCATCTCGCGAATCACGTTATGGCGTCAGGGGTCTGTCGCCAGTCGATAGACGGGACTGATGCCACGTGTCGCGCTGTGACGTCAGACGATAGGCTGAGAGTCTGTCGCCTAGCGACAGGTGTTATACGACGTCAGGGGTCTGTCGCCAGTCGGTAGACGGGACTGATGCCATGTGTCGGGCTGTGACGTCAGACGATAGGCTGAGAGTCTGTCGCCTAGCGACATGTGTTATGCGGCGTCAAGGGTCTGTCGCCAGTCGGTAGACGGGACTGATGCCATGTGTCGCACTGTGACATTAGGCGATAGGCTAAGAGTCTGTCGCCTACCGACAGGTGTTATGCGGCAGCCTATGTCGTCTGTCGCTGAAGGCCACGTGACCTAGTGGTCTCCTGCCACGTGGTGGTCTTTGATGAACCTTGGGCCTGGCCCAAAATTGGTATACTTTGTCATATCAGTTACCTTCAATGATTTTCCAGTATATCATTTGGAGTGAGACTAGCTAGGATCATAGGAAACTTAATAGACCAATTAAATGTTGGTTCTCTCCTAGGCTACATGCTTTGGAAATGTCCTTGAGAGATGGCGCTATAACTCTTGTCCATTACCTGCCCCCTGTCTTTATTGTTCATAAATCTTTGGTATGTATTAGTGCATCAAAATGTATCCATTTTCATACTGTATGTTGTTTGTTGCATCATTGTCCTATATGCTGTGAATTAATCACATGCTGCCTTGAATTTGTATGTACGCGCACATAAGGCACTTGTCCTTTTCCTCATTCCTAAACCTAGAATAAGTTTTTTTTTTGTCATTCAATTGTCCTCGAAAATGTCCTTGGCCTTGACAGTTTGAAATATTTCATTTTTTATAACAGTGATTAACCTGGACAGCATGATTTAAAGATACTTCAGAGGCTTGTACTTCCAGATGGGTCAGTGCTAAAGGCGAAATACCCAGGAAGACCATGTCGAGATTGTTTATTCACTGATCCAGTCATGGATGGGAAGAGGTATTTGAGTCCCTCTCAATTCAATGCAATTTTAGATTCCTTAATTTTCAGACCTTGGGTTTGGGTGTTTGTTTGTAGTCTACTCAAGATTTGGAATTTGAACAAATGTACTGGAGTTGTTGGCATTTTCACTTGCCAAGGAAGCAGGCTTTGCACAAAGAAAGCAGTTCAGAATCGGATGGCTGCTAGTTCTGAGCTTTCTGATCAGGTCTCTCCTGCTGATGTAGAGTATTTTGAGGAGGTATCAGGGAACCTACGGACTGGAGACTGCGCAGTGTTTTCTTTCAAAACGGGTAAAAGAAAGAAAAAAATACATCATGCCATGTGGTCATATAAATCGGATATATAGATTGCCAAGGGAAGGAGCATTAAATCGGATACATCATGTCATGTGTATTTTTAGGTGCTGTTTATCGATTGCCGCGGGAAGGAGCATTGAACTTTGCATTAACACGTTTGGAGTGTGATGTGCTTACCGTATCTCCTATCAAGGTTTGCTATGATACTTGGTAATGGTAGTCAAAAGGATGAGATGCACATGCACTTTAGACATAATAATTTGTCATTAGTGATTATAAATTTCTTTTCCAAAAGATAATGATGTCAGGTTACAATTTTAGTAATACTTTTTTTTCCTTAATGCAATGCGTGACAGGTTTACAACGAAGAAATTGAGTTTGCAGCGATTGGATTAATGAATATGTACAATTCTGGCGGAGCCCTGGAGTCTATTGAAAGCTTGGCCGATTCTTCCGGTCGTAAAATTCATGTTAAGGGGATAGGAGTGGGTTTGTTCGGCGCATACTCTAACACAAAGCCCAAGTCTTGCTCCATAAATCTGATAGATGGGCCATTTAGCTTCAATGGCGAAGACAATCATCTTACGACAGCCACTCCAGCCACAGTCAACCGTTGGGACATTGCCTATTGTTACCGACTTACGGACTTCTTTTTTTTTTAATTTTAATTAACGCCTTACGTCATGCCACTATATGTATGCTTGACTTGAATTAATGTAGTTTTATTTTACTGTAAATAAACATTTAATTTTTTAAAATCATTCAATTAAATCCAAATTTATTAAATAATCTTAACTTCTGTTTGCATGGGTGGAAACCCACAAATCTATTCACATTAACTGTCATATATGATGTCAAAATGACAATATCATTTAACGTTATTTTCAAAGATTCAAAATTTATGTAAAATAAAATATAAGTTTATAAACTAATTTATATACAATAAAAAATTAAAAATTTATATCTATTTTATATAATAGATTGAAATTATATTTAACTATTAAGTCAAAAATAAATATTGTACTCTTAGTTCTAACTCCACCACATGAGTACATGAACCCTTCAAGGAAAATCCATTTTCACATAGGAGTTTTGCCCAACCCAGCTACCACTACTACTAGCCTTGCTCGGTGAACTTGTAGAAGTCCGATTGGAATTTTTCATAAATGAAACGACTACAGCCAAGACCCCTTTTATAGTATCTTAATGCTATCAGCACATCGGGAGACGTGGTATCTCTCAGTACAGTAATAGCACCAATGGAAAATATCCAAATTGACAATAACCAATCAAAGCCACCAGTTCAGACCTTCAAGCAAAACAAAACAACAGGGTATCTGATAGACATGGCAGGATATGAGAGCCAAGTCCCCCGCATTGTTCGCAGTAATTTCTAATTTCTAATTAAAATTCCAGTACACTGTATGTAAACTAGAAAAATCATGATATAGGGGCAGATTTACTTGAGCCTATTATCTCGTACATCAGACATTAACAAGTATCTTTTTGACCTAATCAGAAATCTCCTCCAGGGGATACAAAGCCAAAATGAAATGGACATATACCATGTAGCACATAAAACTACGGCTCGGTTCCTGAAGCCTTCCCCAATTGATTGTCACTTCCAATCGTTATCCCAGATGGAGGATCAAATTGCTCTCTCATGAAAACTGACTGCGTTTGTTGGTAGGAGGCACTTATGCTCGACTCAAGTATCTGGTGTGGAAGTACCATCTCTGGTTTAGCAAATGTTGCAACCGTGTTCACTCGTTGCTTCTTCATCAACCTCTCCCCCTTAGGACTCCCTCCTGGGGAACCAACGTGGCAACCAGAATCTGGGGTCAAAGGCTCATGGTGAGATGAGAAAGACTCATCAACGGATTGGCTCTTGGCAGGAGCTCCTTCTTTCACAGTGTTAACCTGTAGAGGATACTCTGAAGTTGGGGCTGGAGTTGCAGGGTCAGTCTTCTTGTCAGATTCCAGGCCATTGTCACCCAATGCTGGGATTGAAGCTCCTGAGCCAGGGGCTTCTGCAAGGACTCCACTAAGACGTTGTTGCTCTTCAATAATTTTCTTTAAATACTTTCCTTGAGCCTCTATCCGCAACTGTAGCTGTCTCTGCACCTGTTGTATATCACAGGTACGGAAATTGCAGGTGTAATATGAGCTTAGAAATCTGTGATTTGGGAAAACTCAAGTAAATGGAACACCTGATACTGTTAGCCTGTGTCTAATATGCTCACTGCAAAGAAATATAGCAAATTGTTCCAGTTTCATAAAGAAAACAGAGAAAAATACTCAGTCCGAATATTGTTGGCACTCCCTCAATACCCTGCTACTCTAAATAGTGAGCAGAGACGGATAACAACATAATAACCAAATTAATACTAAATTTGCATTGAGAATACATGCCTCCAATTGTTCATGCAAGCGCTTTTGCACTTCCATCTGCAACTTTAGAGCTTCAGTAATCTGCATGCCACTGCAAACAGGAAAAAATAAAAAAAAAAAACACTCCTTCAACTCTACGCAATTCAAGTTGATCAATCCATTGAAGATGATGAGACATTTTCATCATTTAAAGAATACAATTCCTTTCTCAGATGTATAACACTGGATTTATCCATTGGTGGGATTAAAAAGGGAATTATTAAAATATCCAATTTGAATTTTGATTTTTGATACAAAGCATAGTAACTAGAGATGGCAGCAGGTAGCCTGCCTCTTAATGAACTACCCAGAACAAAAAATAATTGAGGTAACCAAGCCTGACAGACAGTATTCAACTAAATACCAGAAAGGCATATTTTGAAGAGAGTGATTTGCGCACCCAACTGCAAAACTATAATTTAAATGAACATTAGTTTTCTGCTTTTTATTAATCAATAATTAATTAAGAGATATTAGGAGTATCAATGGTAAAGCACCGACTGGAAAAGATGGAATACGGTGGAATGAATCACTTTTTTTTTTGGTACATGGAATGAATCAGTTAAGAAAGCTATAAAGACTAAATAACATTGTTACAAGACTTTGAAGAAGAACAACACCGAAAAAAAAGCTTCAAAAAATACAAGTTCGCAAAGAATGAGGCAAAGATGGTGATGGCAGAAGCTAAAGTGACGGTTGTGAAAGGAATTTATTATAAATTAGACACAAAGGATGGAGAGAAAGAGATGTATAGATTGACACAAACAAGAGAAAAGAGGAGTTGCGATCTAAGAATCGTGAAATATGTCAAGGATGAGTACCAAAGAATTCTAATTAAAGGCAATAATATCAAAAAAATGTGACGTGATTATTTTAATAAATTATTTAACGATGGACAAAGCCAAATTTGGGACAATATCTTAGTGCCTCCCGAAAATCTGAATCGAGGTTTTATGTGCAGAACTAAAGAGATAAAGGTCAATAAGACACTAAAGAGGTTGAAGATAAGAAAAGCTATTAGGTCTAATGACATTCCTATTGAAGTTTGAAAATGCCTTGAACATGCAGAGTAAGGTGGTTGACAAATCCTTTTAATAAGATTTGATGTACTAACAAGAAGCTTGAATTAGAGGAAGAGTGCTTTGGTACCACTTTATAAGAACAAGGAAGATATTCAAAGTTGCACCAACTACAGAGACATAAAATTAATGAGTCACACGACGAAATTATGAGAAAGACTAATAGAACGGAGATTAAGAAAAAAATAGAGATATTGGAGAATCAGTTTAGTTTTATGCCTGATCTATTAACTATGGAGGCTATGCACTTGCTTAGAAAACTTGTGGAGCATTTTCGAGTTCAGGATAAAAGCATATGATAAAGTGCATAGAGAAGTGTTGTGGTGGTCCTTAATGAAGAAAAGATTTCCTGTGAAATATATTAAAATAATTAAGGACGTGTATGAAAATGCAAGAACACATGTGAATACATGTAGATGGCAAGCAAGTGAATTTCCTATCAGGATCAACATTAAGCCCATTTTTGTTCGCTACAGAAACAGAAAAGTGATAAAATCCATCCAAGATAATATGTCTTGGTATATGATCTTTGCAAATGATATTTTCTTGTATATTGAGACTAGAGCAGAGGTTAATGCGAAGTTAAAACTATAGAGACAAACGCTAGAATCAAGAGGCTTCGGATTAAACAGAATAAAGATTGAATACATAGAATGTAAATTTAGTAAAAACAAAGAGGAAGATTGAAACAAAGTGATGCTAGGTGGGGTTGAGATCCCTAAGCGGGATCATTTCAGATATTTGCGATCGATTGTACATATGGATGGAGAGATTGATAGCGATGTGACTAATAGGATTCAAGCTAGATGGAGCATATGGAGAAATACTACAGGTTTATTATGCAAAAAAAGAATTCCTACATGATGAAAAAGTAACTTTTACAGAACGATTGTTGGATCAACAATGCTCTATGTTAGTGAATGTTAGGCAACTAAAAGACTACATATAGAGAAAATGATTGTAGTAGAAATGCAAATACTGAGATGAATGTACACGTATACAAGAAAAGATAGAACAAGAAATGAAGACATTTGCAAGAAAGTTGGAGTAACACCTATCAAAGGCAAGAGGAATGAAGGTCATCTATATTGGTTTAGACATATACGACGTAGAGTTGCAGATGCTCCAATTAGAAAAGTGGAGACTATTATCATCATCATCATCACAGTTGTTATCCTAATACTAAGGCAGGCTATATAAACCAATATATGACCTCACGCTAATCATTAGAATAGTAGAGACTATGAGTGATAAAAAAAGGTCAAGGCTAGGGGAAGGTCGAAAAAGACTTGAAAGAAAGTTATCCGGAAAGATATGACAGAACAAGCGTTTGAAGAACATATTGCCTTAGATAAGAAAGAGTAAAGAAAGAGAATTCATGCTGACAAGTTAGCGTAAGTTCATATATTGGTTTATGTAACCTACCCTAATATTGGGATAAAAGTTCTAATTATAATGATGATGATTAATAAAATAAATTCAAGTAACTAGAAATATTTGATTATATTGAACAATTCATAACTTTAACAAGCTATCTACTAACTTTAGGAAGTAGAGAAAAAAAAATAAAATATTAAACTAAAATTTGCTTACAATATTTGGCATTAATAACCGATGGGGGCAACTTAAAGTCACTACACAAACCCAATTTGGATTATCATTTCAATTTTACTAGTTTATAGGGCAACCAAACCCTATTTAATCAAGTTAGAATTAAATGGTGTCCAGTGCCAGAATAACAGTATCCTTTTGCCATCCCTAAGATTTTTTAGCAACTGTCATTTGCTTGATAGCTTACAACACGAATATTCATTCCAACAGGCCTTATGGTTTCCTTATGCATGTAAATACGAACTCTTCCATCTTAAACTTCAAGAAACATGTTGAAACTAACAAGAACTATTCTGACAATTGGTGACTATACATGAAAAAAGATTTTTTCTTTAAAAAAAAAAACTGAAAAAGCTATAGCTTCACTTACGATGAACCATCCAAATTGGAAAGCATATCCCCAGTTTCTTTCTTGTCAGGCTTTTTACCTTCATTAACAAATAGAATAAACAAGCAATATCAAGAAGAAAAATTGTGTACAAACAACTCGAGTTATAATGAACTTGAAGATTTCGATGCAGTATGAAGAATAAACTTAATGGGTTAGCAAAAATTTTAAGAACACTAGTTTACATCAATATTAAAAATGAAAATTAATAAAAGAAAAATATAAACCTACCATCAGAAGAAGAATCAGGGAGATATTTTGCAAGTCGATATTTCTGGATGCATCACAAAAGTAGAGTCAACAAACGCCATAGATGATAATAGCGAATGTTACACGAACCACTCAACACAGACCTTAGTCCCCCGGGGCAACTCCAAACCAATGTACATATATAAATACAGTTCTTCATTAGGTTGAAAAAAGAATTATATACCTGTAAATGGCTTTTGACATGGTATATAGTCAAACCCTGCACGCCCATGACTCTGAGAACTCCTTTTGGTGTAGCTCCTACGAAGGTTAAAAAGAAAGAAACTTGTTCACCATTATAGACTTTTTCCACTTATAAACGTGAAAATTTTAAGGTTTAAAATCTCTGCATACACATGCCCGTGTAAAGATAAAGCCACCACAGCACCAAATGCTTTCTCACGCAATTTACCAAGAAAAGTTTATACTTATAATTCTTGACAGACAGGAGATTAGATGAAAGAGAGATGATTCAAGTTATGAAATCCCTCTTAACCATATAAGTTTCCAATTTAGAGAATTAGTTTTCATTTTTCTAAAATATCTTATGTCATTCATCTTGCACCAAAAGAAAGGCAGTATCATTTCCAACCTTTAGCAAATAAATAAAATGTATTAATGGTCAACCTAGTCGATTACAAGCACATACAAATTCAGGCTAAAAATTAATTATTAGCTAGGGTGATCATTGACGAGACTCACGATCTGGCCCACCAAGTTGAGCTACAGCATCAACAAAACGTTCATGAAGTTCATGTGTCCAGCGCAATCGTTGCTTTGATGCAAGATTAGGGTTGTTAGTGAGGCTGTTCCCTCCACTTATGGGGTCCATTGTGCTAGCACCACAATCTAAATGCTGACCATGAACTAATGAGTCGTTGCTGACTAAACTTGAACTTGGAGCAGTCTTTGGTTGATACATTTGCCGTTCATCTACCAACAATGGGGAGTAAAGAGACTCATAAAGAGCATAATAAAGGCAAAAGGTGCTGATAGATTACACATTAAGAACAAACCAAATGCATCACGGACACAATTTTCACCGTCTCACAGAAAAGAAAGAGGAATGGTGAGGAAAGCATGAATGGAAGGATTATTAACCCCATTAGCCAACTGACCCCGTACATGCTTCCTCTTCTTTTTTGCTCAAAAATGCCCACAAGACACTTTTTCAAGGTTACTAATTAAAGCAATATCGTCATTAAATGCAATTAGAACCATCAAATTATCAGTTAATATGAAAATATTCCATGATATCACCTTAATAGCAGTTGCTAGCAAAACCCTTAATATCGTTACGCTTCTTATGAAAATAAATGAAGCCAAAGAATTCATAATTAGCAAGACCATAGTTGAAATCAAACTTAAAAGTAAAGGCACAACTGAAGCAAGCTGTGAAAAGTCATAATTTTCTAATTGATCAAAATATATCCTCTAAAAATACATAGAAGAGTAGGGGGAACCATAATTTCCTTCCAATCAGAATCCATCCAAAATTGCATTTCTGTAAGCAATGAGTCATTGTTATCATATACTAACATTGCAAATAATTTTCCTATTTGCTTTTCCTGATGCAACAGAGAGCACAGCATCTCAAACCTAAAATTTCTACCTTTCTCCAAATATCAAGCTAAGCAAGAATATATGTAATATAACCCATTAAACCTTCTAAAAGTGTTTGAAGCTAGCTCTCACAGAAATCTAGGAAGGGGAGATGTTAAATAGAAATGAAAACCTAAACTTTATTTCCCCATTGGAAGCAAAAGTTAGGTACAAACATCTTTCAGTGTTTCACTTATGTACCTGAGCTCTGCTTCTAATAATGATATGCAAATCAGAGCCCTCATAAACTAAAGATTTCATTTGCTTGACTTGCACGATTTTTTGTCCGGCAAAATTAGCATTTATAACAGTAATTAAACAAAGTTATGGTAAAAGATTGTTGCATTCCTATTTAAAAAGTTCAATATGAATCAACCAAAGGCGGTACAAGAAAAAGAAAAAAGTAAAAAAAAAAAAGGAGCCTTCTGTGCTTTTTTATCGATCAGGGAGAAGGGGGGAGCGATGGGCATTCTTTAATTTTGAAAAACAGGGAACTTTGGCTCTGGTCTGCATGTTGAAGCAAAGAATTCTGAAACTCAGAAATCTTTGTAAAACATCCTCTTGCACTCTAAAGGGAAAAGAAATAGGTAGAATAATGTATCAAGCCATATACAATATTTGCAAGTTTTAAAAACGAAAAAGATGGTAAGATGTTCCCACTGTCATAGCATTAACCCTGTCCCTATGATTGCAATGAGTATTAGAAATAGGAAACAGTAATTAAGATAGAAGTGGCAGCAAGAAAAACTGGAGTGCGTAACTTGTACAAACAGAAAGGGGGTGTCGAGCTGATTGATAGCGTATGCATATAACACGTAACTGAAATGAGAATATGCATAGCATACATTACAAGGGAAGAAAAGAGAGGATTTTTGTTTTTCTTAGGTCAGAAAAGAGAAGTTGATGAGTTGGCGTTAATCAAAGGCATTTGGAGTTGGGGAGCAGGTTGTCCAAATATGTTGATGCAGTCTCTATCCTTTAAAGCCTCAGTCATCAACAAATTACAGGCTAGACAAACATAGTTCGTAGTTCTATTGTATTCTGTTCTATTCTATTACACTCCATCTCTTAACCTATTGGGAGTATAGGAAAGGAGGAAGAAGTATTGTTTTATATATGCCGTATATGTTCGTTCTTTTTCATATTAAGATGTCTGACATAGAAATTAGGGATATTAGTTAGGGTTATGTGTATGCTATGGAAAGAAAGAGGAATTGTGAACAATTGGTCGATCAGTTTTTGTTTTTGTAATAAAAAATGGGTAATGAAATAGAACGTAAAAAACAGAAGAAGCTGAGAAGATGAAGTAAAATCAAATTTGAAAAAGGAAAAAAGAATAAAGAAAAGAAAGTTGGAGAAGAAGTAGCAGCAGCTAAAGTTTAAAGAAAGGGAAAGAGGAGAGCGTACCAGAAGCAGATCTATGAGCATCCCATACCATCAAATTTACGCCCCTCAATTTGCGACGATGTAACTATAATTTAAATTTTAGTGTTTTTCATCAAAAACAGAAAAATAATCTGCGAATATTTGGATTGTAGGCCAAAATCAAAGGGAAAGAAAAAGTCCAAAGAGGCAGAGCGGAGGCTTTTAGTCTCTGAGACACACCAACCCACACCACCACAGCCACAGGCCAGGCCACAACCACGATTTTCGCTTTCTATTCTTTTCTTTCTATGCTAAAATATTGGTTTTTTTTTTATAACAAATATGCTACTGTTTTGATCGAAAATGATAGAAGATAAAAATTTTTCAACAATGACAAACAACGATCATTCGTCCAACCACTCGATGCAACTATTATATAAAGCATCTCTGTATTTCTACTTTATATACAATTTTAGATATTTGCAATGTCTTTCTTTAATATATTTGCAATGTCTTTCTACTTTATATACCATTTAGATTTTTTTGGAAGCTCCAATATTACTTTGTCAATCATTTAATTTTTGGATAATTATTTTATATATTATTGGTGGAATTTTTTTACTCAACAAACAGATTTAAATCATGATACATGTTTTATTTTTTTTTTAATATTTTATAAGACATGTGTCACGATTTTAACACCGTTTGTAGAATAAAAAAATTTCACCAATAATATATATAATAATTATTTTTAATTTTTTCAGATTGGAATTTGCCTTTGCGTACTTATTCTTAGTTTGGAATCCATCGCATCGCCAAACAAAAAAGACAAAAAAATTAAAAAAAAACTAGTAAAATTATTTTTTTATCTTTGTTTTAAATGTTTTATTATTAATTATTTTTACTTAATGGTCATTTTATTTTTTTCAATTTTATCGAAACCAATTTCACCGCTCATACAAATTAACGCTTACTCTCTGCATTTTTTTCCTTATTTTTTATAAAAAAAATTCATTTATTTTTACATGATTCTTTTTAAGAAAATTATTTTTGCTCGGTTGTTGCTTCCCTATGCTACGCTCTATCTTAAAATTTGGCAGCGGCACATTCACTATACTATTACTTGTGAGCATAAGGTATTAATAACCCTTGTATTTCCATCAAAAAAAAAAAAGACGCTTGTATTACTACCGGTATTATGTACGTCTTAAATTTATCAATTAAGAAGAAAAAATCGTAATTTGTGATGTAACTTATGTTTACGCGGTTATAGCTTATAATAATGGCAAATCATACAAGGCAAAACTGTAGTATTATATATTATTTTATTTATTTATGATTATGAAATTCAAAATTGACGTTTAGCGACCGGCCTTCCACGGAATCTACCAAGTCATATTCCGGCTATTTCTGCCTTTTTTTTGTCATTGATTGTTACGTGAATGAATGATGGCCTTGCGATTTTCTTTCTTTTTTCTGAAATTTTTTCTTCCATAATCAGTAACGTTCTAATTCTATACATACATGATACAGCCGTTCACCCAACCATCCTAAAATCCTAATCAATTCATTCACCATTCCACTTCCTAATTATAATTGTTGTTGCACAAAACAACAATAAAGGTGTGCTGACGTCGATATTGTCTTCTTTCTCCACGTGTCTCCAAGAAGCTTCTGTAAAACAAGAAAAGTCAGAGAGACGCAGGGGTGGTTCCCTGCGTAAACACTCCGATGCTTAAGTCAGTAAAAGGTTCTTCAGTATTGGGAAGCGTAAAAGCCAGTAGTCAAAAATTAGCCATAAAATTGTACCTAGGGGCCTATTTATAGGCCAGCATTTTAGGTTAATTGCTTAAGGATAATGACATTATCTTGCTAAGAGTTTGTGTCCCAATATAACACAAGTTCCTTGAAAATCGGGAGCTTCCAGAGCATGTCGCCGGCGAGAGACTCATACCACGTGGCACGTTGTGGCATCAGGGGTCTATCGCTAGCGGGAGCTGAAACCGTGCGCCACGTGTCGCCATATGACTGTAGGCGACGGACTGGGAATCTGCCACCCGGCTGTAGGTATATGCGTGCCACGTGTCGCGTTATGATTGTAGGCGACAGACTCTGAGCCTGTCGCCAGACGACAGGTATGATCACGCACTTCTACCTCTGTCGCCGATGGTCTCGTGGAACAGTGACTCTGTCGCCCAGCGACAGATGTGACGCATTAAGTATTTATCGTTGAAGGCCACGTGGACCAGTGAGTCCTTACCACGTGGTAATTTCTGACGCCATTGGGCCTGACCCAACACGGGTAGACTTTGTCATATCAATTGCTCCCCACTCTCTTGTTGGATTTCTCCAACCAAGAGAGTATAAATATGTGTTTTTGGCCTTAAACCACTGTGAATAGTCCTATTTGTTTTTTGTGTATTTTTTGCAGGTGAAAAAAGGTCTATTTTGTGAGAGACGTGATCAGGCGCGACGTTTGGCATTCCCTGGCGTGACGTTTGGCATTCCCTGTCGCGGCTATATAAACCGCTGGGACCCGACGAGAGACCCCACGAAAACCTCTGAGCAGCCATCTGTCGCAAACTTTCAGCTCTCTCGCCAAAAGAGTCTGTCGCCAAAAGAGCCTGTCGCTCTCCCACAAGAAGTCTCTCGCTTACCTTAGTAAGTATACATCTATCGCCTGTTTATTGCTTCTCGCAACTAGATTTAGGTCTCCCGCAGGTGTTGTAGTCTTCCGCTTACAGTTTTAGGTCTTCCGCAAGTGTTTTGCTCAGTAGGTCTGTCGCCCAAAAGGTCTCTCGCCAAAAGGTCTGTTGCCCAGAGGGTCTGTCGCCCAGAAGGTCTGTCGCCCTAATAGGCCTGTCGCCTTATTGGGTCTACCGTCTGTAGAGTCTGTCGCCGGGTAGTTTTTTACTTTTTTCTTTTCTGCCATGTCTTTGCTACGCCCGGGTAAAACACTTAAAACTGGTGGTCTCGTGTGTTCTTTGACAAATGCCGACTTAGAAGATATTAGGACTCGTTTCCCTCTTCCTTCGGGTTATGGCTATAGACTTCGGGTGCAAGGAGAGGTCACACCTGACTTGGTTAGGAATGGTGTAGCCTTCCATAAGGCTTCTTTGTCTTTCGGTTTTCGCTTCCCTCTTCCGGAGTTTGGTGAAGCATTTCTTAGATATAAGGACATCGTCCCGTGTCAACTCCACCCCATGCGTGGGCTTAGCTGGTAGCGTTTTCCATAGTGTGTCATAACCTAGGTATTGTTCCAACGATTCCCCTTTTAAGCGCCTTTTTTAGAGTTCGCAGGCTGAAAGGGTTAATAACGTTCTCCGTTCAACGGTTAACGGTTGACGAGTTTCCCAATAATAAAATTTTCTCGGATCTCCCCAATAAACTGCGCAGTTTTGAGAGCGAGTGGGTCGTTGTCGAGATTCCAAGTAACCTGCGGATTCGCTCTAGATGGAATCGTGATACCTCTGACCACTCGCAGCGCTCGGAGAGGTTCAGAATAGAAATTTTGAGGGACCAATTTGGCGAGCCTATTCGGCGAATCTGCTCCACTGGGAGCGTAATTTATTTTCTCTTCTCACCTCTGAGAACATTGCCGCTGCCGGCTGGGGGGTGAGCAGGACCGTTCTTGAAGCTTCTGCTGCCCCATCTAACCTGCCTACAACTCCTCGTCTATCTGATGCTGGTCCTAGTCAGCCATCCCCGGTATTAGTAGCCGAAGTATCCACCCCTGTAGGCCGTCTTGTAGATGAGTCCTCTTCAGATTCGGAGGACGAGACCCCTGAGGCTGCGGGTACTAGTGATCCTTCAGAGGAGAATCCTGAGTGGGCTCAGGCCGATGCCTTTGGGAGTCCTTTCGTCGATTTTCCTTTGGATTCGAACTTGGATAGTCTAAGGATTTTGGTGGTTTTCTAGGTTTCCAATCCTTTTTTACTTCTTTTATGCATGTGCATGGCATTTTACTTGGTCAGCTAATCCTTTCTTTTTATATTGTGCAGGCATGAATTTTCGGGATTTGCTCCGTATGAGGGATGCCAGTGCTGCTGCTGCTCGAGCGGCTCCTCCTCCTCAGTCGCAAGTTAGAGCCCCATCTGGACCAGCTCGTGCTCCTACTCCTCCTCCACCTTCTCCTGGCGAATCTAGCCGTCCTATACAAGAGGCTGGGAGAAATAAACAGAAGCGGCCTCTTGTCCATGATCGAGGTTCGGGTGATCGCGAGAGCTTTGAATCTCAAAGGAGCGAGTCAGCCCTTCAAGAAGGTGGCTCTCGTGCTGCTGAGGGTAGGTCGACTCCTCGCCAGCCTAGGAGCAAATACAGAAAGAGGCTGATCATTGAAGCCTCAATGTCCATAAGACCAGTCTTACCCAAGGTGGTCGACCCTACTTTGAGGCGCTATACAGTTGATAGCGGGGTCGTTGTTGGTGGGGAGGATTTCCAGACCTATCCCAGAGTGAACGACAACGACAGTATCGAGGATGCCGGGATAGCATCTCGTTTGGCCTGGAGCACCATTCTTCCTCGCGACGAAGCGGGGCTTTTCACAAACATCCCTGAAGCGGAGGATAATTCTGATTATCTCGCTATGAAGGTAAGAGTTCTTGTGCTCGTTTGGTGATGATTAATTTCCTGTTTTTAACTTTTTCCGTCAAGTTGTTTTTTTTTTTAGCTACTTCTGTTTTTCGTCTTATCAGTCGGCTCAACAAATTGCGGCTGTCAATGCCCGACACCGGGCTCTTAGGGAGCAAGCTGACAAAGATATTTGCGAGCTTTGTGAGCAGAGAATGGAGCTTGCCAACGAGGTTAGCTAGCTTCGTCCTTACGTCCAGAGGATTGAGGAAATGAATAAAAAATATGCTGATCTCGAGCAGAGGTTCCGGGAAGAGCAGACGAAGGTTGTTTCCCTTCAAAGGTACCAAGAAGCCTACAATAAGGCCGTCGATGATCAGGGAGCTATGGCGAGGCAGCGAGATGAGGCTATTGAGGAGCTGCACAATGTACTGAATCGTCAAAGAGAAGCTCGGATCGAGGCCCGGATCGAGGCTGTTCGTTAATATCGCTTGTCCCAGCATTGCTTTGACAAGAAGACAGAGTTCGCAACGGGATTTATTAAGTACGGTTTCTATCTGGCTCGTTCTTGGCTGGAGAAGCATCGACCTAGTGAGGCTTTTCCCGAATTGCTCTTTACTGAGGAGGCCAAGTACTATGACGCCCCTTCTTGGACCAAATATGAGCCCGGCTCACAAGGTCCGGAGGCCTACTTAGCGGAGGGAGCTGTAGATAAGCTGGACAATCTTGAAGGTCCATGGCCTCCTCGATAGCCACAGCATCAACCTGAGTCTTCCGAGGCACTTGATCGATCTGAGCCTCCAGCAGTGCATGATGTTTCTGAGCCTATCGAGGCGGGCGATCAGCCTGAGTCTATTCAAGCACTGATGGGGTTGGATAGCGATGAATTTCAAATTTTGGATTCTGCAACCATTGATCCCGTGCCAGACTCTGCCGCTGTGGTAGGGCCATTAGGTGATGTTCCTTCTCCCGGGATGGCTTCTTCAGCTCCCCAGGATCCTGATGCTTCGAATCCTCCAGTTTCTGAGCCTCCAGCTTCTCAAGATGCTAGTGCCGATGTGGCACCTTCTCAGCCGGTTGACTCGGTCATTGCCGTGGATTAGAGTTTTGTATTTTTTGTTTTGTTTGTTAACTCCTATGTACAGATTAATTTTGAATGAAAAGTATTGTTTCTTTCTGTAGCTCTTTCAGCACTTATACAAATTTTTGAGTGAAAAGTACCATTTGTAGCTCTTTCTTTCTGTTTATGTGAATACTTTGTATACTTTTATACCATGTTGCTCCACAAGTTCTACTTTGACACAGCATTTTTATTCTTGTGCAAAGATAAACTTTTCTCGAGCATTGTGCCTATCTTGCACTTTTTTCGCTTAAGGACTTTATTGAATAACGACTGAAATGTCATAATTTGTTGAAAATTTCAACATACCTCGTAATACCTGGATATTGCGTTTATTTGTTGTTGGAGGGTTTCTAGGTTTGCTTTTATCACTGATTTTTCGTGTTTAAGGATTGGTCTTTACCCATCTCGTACTTTTCCGTGCTTAAGGACTTTGTGTTTGCCCGTCTCGCTCATTTTTCGCTTAGGGACTTTGTGTTTGCCCGTCTCGCGCATTTTTCGCTTAGGGACTTTGTGTTTGCCCGTCTCGCGCATTTTTCGCTTAGGGACTTTGTTTTTGCCCATCTCGCGCAATTTTCGCTTAGGGACTTTGTTTTTGCCCGTCTCGCGCAATTTTCGCTTAGGGACTTTGTTTTTGCCCGTCTCGCGCACTTTTCGCTTAGGGACTTTAGTTTGCTAGCTGTTGCCTCATTTTAATTCCTGTAACACATAATCTGTCTCACATATTGCGTTAGAGAATATAGGGAATGATTGGCTGGCCTTTATTCATGAATCAGAAAAATAATAACATCTGTAAAGTAATGTAGCAATAGATGGGAAAGTAAAGACAAGAATAATAACAATCAGAAAGCAAAAATTACAATGTTTACTGCCAATATAGCTTAAGATGGTTGGCATTCCAAGTCTTTGAGATTTTCTTTCCTTGCAAGGTTTCCAAGGTACATGTGCTAGGTCCGACCATCTTTCTGATTCTGTATGGTCCTTCCCAATTAGCCCGGAGCTTTCCATCCTCCTTATGGGCGTTTGTGATTGTCGACTTTCTCAACACCAGGTCTCCTTCTTGCATTTCTCTGTTATTCACCCGTGCATTGTAATAAGTAGCTACCCTCTGTTGGTAAGCAACCAGCCTCATTTTTGCTTTGTCTCTCAGCTCGTCTAGCAGGTCTAGATTCTCCCTTAGTCCTTGAGAATTAAGTTCCTCGATGTAGAGGACCAACCGGGGTGACTCAGCTCCAACTTCTACTGGGATGAGGGCTTCAGTGCCATATATCAAATTGAACGGTGTTTCACCTGTTGACACTTTGCTTGTCGTTCTGTAAGCCCATAGGACACTTGGGAGCTCATCTACCCATGCTCCCTTTGCCTTGTCCAGCCTAGTCTTCAACCCATGCAGCATAGTTCGATTGCTCACCTCTGCCTGCCCATTGGCCTGTGGGTAAGACACAGAAGATATTCTTAGAAGAATCTTCAGGCCACTACAAAAATTTCGAAAAGCGTCACAGTCGAACTGCTTCCCATGATCTGCATTTATCACGCGTGGGATCCCAAATCGGCAAATTATGTCTTTCCACACCATTGCTTCCACCTTATTCTCAAAAATTGTAGACAAAGGCTCCGCCTCTATCCATTTTGTGAAGTAGTATGTGGCCACAAGCAAATACTTTGTCCTGAGCCTAGGGGGAAAGGCCCCAGGATATCTAGTCCCATTGTGCAAATGGAGTTGGTTGGAGTGTGTTCTGAAGAGTCGAAATAGGCGCGGTGGTTATAGGAGCGAATTTCTGACATTTTTCACATATTCTTACTTTGTCTGTGGCATCCTTCCTCAGTGTAGGCCAATAAAACCCCGTGTGCAATATTTTCGAGACCAAGGCTCGAGCCCCCAAATGTTCACCGCATATTCCCTCATGAACTTCAGCTAAGGTGTACTCAGCCTATTGGGGCCCTAGACACTTCAACAGAGGCATTGTGAATCCCCGTTTATAGAGTTCCCCATTCACCACGGTAAACCTGGCACTTTTTAACTTCAGCCTTCGAGCTTCGTCTCTGTTAGTGAGGAGTGTGCCCCCTAGTATGTAATCTTTGATTGGGCTTCTCCAATCGCCTCCGATTTCGACATCACAGACATCTTCTTCTTCAATGCTTGGTCTAGCGAGGGATTCTACTTTGACCATACCCCTTTTGACCCCTCTGGAAGAAGCCAATTTTGAAAGAGCGTCTGCATGGTTGTTCTCTGTTCGATTTATCTGAGTCAGCTGGAAGTGCTTGAACGACTGTGCCAACAGTTGTACCTTCTGCAGGTAAGGGACTAAGGCGGGTTCTCGTGCTTCATACTCACCTGAGAACTGGTTTACCACCAATTGTGAATCGCTATGTGCCATTAAGTTGCTGACTCCTAGTTTTTCAGCAAGTCTCATCCCAGCTATCAAGGCTTCGTACTCAGCTGTATTGTTTGAACTTGGGAAATCGAAACGTAGGGAATACTCATTGGTTTCCCCTTCGGGCGATATTAGCACAATTCCAGCTCCACTGCCGTACATGTTACGAGCTCCATCAACAAATAATTTCCACCAAACTAACTCTGTTTCCTCTTGGACCTCTCTACCAGTGCATTCTACAATGAAATCTGCCAATGCTTGTCCTTTTATTGCTTGGCGAGGCTGGAAGTGAATGTCATATTCACTTAATTCGATAGCCCACTTAATCAGACGCCCGGAGTGTTCTGGTTTCCGTAGTATTTGCCTGAGGGGCTGATCTGTTAAGATAGTCACCGAGTGAGCTTGGAAGTACAGCCGTAACTTCCGAGTTGCTATCACCAGGGATAAAGCTATTCTTTCAACTAAGGGGTATCTTGCCTCGGCATCTAGCAGGACTTTGCTTACATAATAAATCGAGCAATCTCTATCCCCTTCTTTCCTTAGTAGGACTGTACTTACAGCTTTCTCTCCTACACCGAGGTACATAAGGAGGTGGTCTTCGGGACGTTGCCGAGATAACAGAGGCAACTCTTTCAGGTAGTCTTTTAACCTTTCAAAGGTGTCGTTGCACTATTCTGTCCATTTGAAGTTCTTTCCTGCCTTTATCGCCTTGAAAAATGGTAAACTTCTTTTAGCTGACTTGGACAAGAAACGACTCAAGGCTGCTATTCTTCCTGTTAGCCTTTGTACTTCTCTTACTGTATTAGGCGGCCTCATGTCCAAAATAGCTTGAACCTTCTCGGGATTAGCCTCTATCCCTCGGTTAGTAATCATGAATCCCAAAAACTTTCCAGATCTCACCCCGAATGAGCATTTGTTGGGATTCAACTTCATCTTGTATTGTCGCAGCACATTGAATACCTTAGTTATTTTCTCGGCATGTGATTCTCCCCGTCGGCTTTTAATGATCATATCATCAACATAAGCTTCCATGGTGTTACCCAACAAGTCTTGGAACACCTTATTTACCATGCGTTGGTAGGTTGCACCCACGTTTTTCAAACCGAACGGCATCACTCGATAGCAATATATCCCACCATTGGTAATGAACGAGGTCTTTTCCTCATCATCTGGATGCATCACGATTTGGTAGTACCCTAAAAAGTCATCCAAGAAGCTAAGTAATTCATAACAACAAGTTTCGTCTACCAACTTGTCAATTCGAGGTAGTGGATACAAATCCTTAGGACAAGCTTTATTTAGATCTGTGAAGTCCACACACATTCTCCATTTCCCGTTGGTTTTCTTCACCATCACAACATTAGCCAACCACTCCGGATAATTAACTTCCCTGATGAATCCTGCTTGCAACAACTTCGATATTTCTTCGTTTATTACCTGTTGTCTGTCTGGAGCAAAATTCCTCTTCTTCTGTTTTATCGGCTTTGCCCCTGAGATTACGTTCAACCGATGGCAAATAACTTCAGGGTCTATTCCAGGCATATTGGCTGGAGTCCATGCAAACACATCACAATTCTCTCTTAAGCATCGGACTATCTCCCTTTTTACTTCTTCAAGCAACTGGCTTCCTACGTACACTATTCTTTCTTCATCTTTCTCATCCAACCGGATTGCTTCCATCTACTCATCAGGTTTTGGCTTAGGCTTTTCTTCGATCGTAAGGGTTTCCTTCCTCTGAATCCCTTTACATGCGGTGGATGCGATATTACATGTCCTGGCTTTCCTTTGATCTCCCCTCACTTGTCCAACACCGCGGGGAGTCGGAAACTTCATTAACAAATAACAGGGATGCACCACCGCTCTCATGTCATTTAATAATGGCCGGCCAAGGATCATATTGAATGCCACGGAAGTTGATCTCACCACCATGAACAACGCTTGTCGAGTAACACACTTCGGGCTTTCCCCTAATGTCACAGGTAGCTGAACTGCGCCCTCCACCTTCACTTTTTCTCCTGAGAAGCCATACAGTGGTGTGGTTACTGGCTTCAATTTATTATTGGAGATGTTCATTTTCTCAAAGCAACTCCAATAAATCAAATTTACCGAACTCCCATTATCAACTAGGATGCGACTCACTAGGTGTTTTGCTATTACTGCCGAAATCACCATTGGGTCATCATGAGGGATCATTACATCACCTCTGTCAGCTGGCGTGAAAGTGATGGGCTCTTCATCATGCTTTTCCTCCATTACCGAATTAATTTGATAAGCCTGTCGGGCGTAGGTCTTTCGAGATGAGGAATAAGTGCCAGCTAACGACTCACCCCCTGATATCACGTTAATAGCTGGCCCTGTGGGTTCATTGTCTTCCTCTCGATTCCTTCTTTCTACCCTTCTGTCATTATCTCTTCTTTCACCTTCATTTTGTCTAACAGTTCCTCTGTTTTCACCTCTTTTATCTCTGAAATTATTTCCTCTACTCTGTGCAAGATAGTTAGTTCTATCACCCCCTCCATATGAAACAGTTTATTTTTCCCTCTCCTGCTAGCTTTTCTAGCTGATTCATCAACTCCCTACACTTCTCAGTTGTGTGCCCATGTGCTGAGTGGTAATCGCAGTATGACCTTAAATCACGGCCTAAATTCCTTGACGTCTTCTTTGGAGTCTGTATAAGCCCTGATCCTTTAATGGTTGCCAACACTGAAGCTCGAGATTCGGTGAGTGGGGTATAGGAATTGTATTTCAGTGCGGGAGCTTTCTCAAACTTTCTCTATTGGTTAGAAGATGCTTCAGTGACCTCTCTTCCTCGTTTCCTTCCATCCTTGGATTCTCCTATCGCTACCATTTTCATTACTTCTTCCTAGGTTACATACTTATGTGCACGGGAAAGCATGTCTGAGATGGTTGTTGGCTGATCTAGCGACAAGGATTCTTGCAATTTCTCAAACCTTGTCCCCTGTAACATGGCTGCCACGGCTATTCCGACTTGCAGATCTCGCACCTCCAAAGTAGCATCTCTGAACCGATCTACATAACTCTTCAATAACTCCTTAGCTCCTTGCTTAATAGTGAGCAAATAGGTTGGTTCCTTCCTTCTCTGACTATTTACCGCAAACGCCTTGAGAAACTCACTTCGTAGTTGGTCGAAAGAGATAATGGACCCTTCAAGCAGGTTATTAAACCATTTCATCGCATGTCCGGACAGAGTTAAGGAAAAGGCCCTACACATTATCTCGTCTTCCCATCCATGTAACAACATTAGTGCCTCATAGTTTTGCATATGGTCGTAGGGGTCAATCTTTTCGGTGTAGGCGGTCATCTGCGACATTTTGAACTTTGGGGGCAAAGGTTTTCGCATGATGGTCGTGCAGAACGGTACTCTCCTCCTCTGGCTCTCTTCTGCAGACACTAACTTTTTCTCTTCCAGTACCTGTTCTATCATCTTCTTCATGTCCACAGGGGGAGCGAGCTGATTTCGGGCATGAGACGAATCAGGTAGGTCTCTGACTACTTCCTTACCCTTAGCTTGAGGTGCATTTGTTCGTACCATTTGCGTGCACCAAGTGGGGTCAAACTCCGACCCGGTTCCCCAAGTGCTTTGATCTTCGACCCCGTTCTTTCCAGCACCTCCAATACCATGGTCTAAGTTAGCACCATCAAAATTTGACAAGTCATGGCGGTGGGCGGTAGACCCTGTCGCCCGGTCATCGTCCTATCACCCAGCCATCTACCACCCTACATGTGGGACCTGTTGCCTGACCCCTGTCGCAGGTTCTAGGCCAAATGCTTCCTCAGTCTCTCGCTGGGTGCCTGCGATAGGCCTCCCGCTCCCCTGTCCTGCCGCACCCTGATGAATGTCGTGCTCTTCCACAGGGGGAACCTCTCGCCGATGAGAGGGGTCCGCCGCTGTCCTGTCCTCCTGTCGCACAAACATCTGCGACGGGACACCTCTATTTGTTCCTCCTACCAAGTTCTGCACGGCAGGCGGCAGATCCAATGTCGGGAGAACTCCTTGGAACAGATCCACCATGGCTCGCAGCGCCTGGGTAGTTTCTTCGCTCTGTCGCCTTAGAGCTTCTAATTCTGCCGCCAACACAGTAATTCTTTCTTCCTCCCTGTTCACCTGGTTTGTCTGGCGAATCTGTTGTTCAGGGGAGCTCACAGAGTTTTCCTCTTTTCCGGTCCTTACGTTTGTAGATCTTGTTCTCACCATCTTAGAAAATCTTGGCTTTTTATACGTTTCCCACAGACGGCGCCAATTGTTGTTGCACAAATCAACAATAAAGGTGTGCTGACGTCGATATTATCTTCTTTCTCCACGTGTCTCCAAGAAGCTTCTGTAAAACAAGAAAAGTCAGAGAGACGCAGGGGTGGTTCCCTGCGTAAACACTTCGATGCTTAAGTCAGCAAAAGGTTCTTCAGTATTAGGAAACGTAAAAGCCAGTAGTCAAAAATTAGCCATAAAATTGTACCTGGGGGACTATTTATAGGCCAGCATTCTAGGTTAATTGCTTAAGGATAATGACATTATCTTGCTAAGAGTTTGTGTCCCAATATAATACAAGTTCCTTGAAAATCGGGAGCTTCCGGAGCCTGTCGCCGGCGAGAGACTCATACCACGTGGCACGTTGTGGCATTAGGGGTCTGTTGCTAGCGGGAGCTGAAACCGTGCGCCACATGTAGCCATATGACTGTAGGCGACGGACTGGGAATCTGCCGCCCGGCGGTAGGTATATGCGTGCCACGTGTCGCGTTATGATTGTAGGCGACAGACTTTGAGCCTGTCGCCAGACGACAGGTATGATCACGCACTTCTACCTCTGTCACCGATGGTCTCGTGGAACAGTGACTCTGTCGCTCAGCAACAGATGTGACGCATTAAGCATTTATCGCTGAAGGCCATGTGGACCAGTGAGTCCTTGCCATGTGGTAATTTCTGACGCCATTGGGCCTGGCCCAACACGGGTAGACTTTGTCATATCAATAATAGAGTGGTTAAAAATAAATTATAACATATTATAAATTTTAAATTCGAATCAAAACACTTTCATTTCTAATTATTTAATATAATAAAAAAAATGCAATGACTCCATTCACCCAACCATCTTAAAATCCTTATCAATTCATTCACCATTCCACTTCCTAATGTCTGATGCCATGGCATGCCCATCACTTTCACCTTAATTACCAGCATAACTCTCTACGTTTCCATGAAACCAAAGTAAAAACACAATTTCCAAAACCTTTCTGCATTCTATTCAGAGTTTCTTAGGACGTCCATGGCTTGCTTACCACTATTTTTTGGGAAACACGGTTTGTAGCCTTCAATTTCATTACACAAACAAAATTTCACAATTTTCTTAAACGCCTCTACTGCATCATAACTTCTCATATGCAACAACATAACTTGAGATCCCAAAGAATGCACAAAAGCATCCAAGTTTGAGCTTCAGAAATCACATGGATTTCTAATAAAATCAGTACAAGTCAATATGTTCAACAGACTTGCGAACAACCTCTTGACTGAGTGGTTAAAAATGAATTATGACATATTGTAAAGTTTTTATTCGAATCCAAACAACTCTCTCTGCAATTATTAAATATTTCTCTTGTAACAAAAAAAAATTGTGGTATATTGTAAAACTTAAATTCAAATCTAAGCAACCTCATCTCCAGTTATTAAATATTTCCCTTATAACAGAAAAAAAAAACCCTCAATATTTGATATTTGAAGCATAAGCAACTTGAATTTACAATTTTGAGACAACTTGTTTCAATCATCTCAAAGCTTGGATTTCCTGTCAACTCAAGCTCCATTTGGAAGCCATCGCATCCCTTGTGGGGTGGCTTCCAACAAATAAGACAAAAAAAAAACAAAAGACAAAAAAAAATAAATGAAATCATTTTTATACCCTTTGATTTTTATTTTTTTATTATTTTATTAAAAACTTATATCCACAATAATCATTTAACTTTTTTTAATTTCATTGGAATCAATCTCACCGTCCATCCAAATTAACCTTTAGCAGACACGAATAAATCAGCATTTTTACAATTGATACTGTGATAACTTTTTTTTTTGAAAGAATACTTCAGTTCATTGATTAATGATCATAACCATTACAATCACAACCAACTAAATTTGACACAAACTTAGGAAAATCCACTTGCCAAGAACAATCTGTCTTACTGTTCAGTGCCCATTTAGCTAGCCCGTAAGGTACTCCATTTGCTTCTCTCTAGACATGTGCATGTTTAAATTCAAGAAAAACTCTACTGCTCTCTTTTACATCTTCAATTATCATCCCAACATTTGATAAACACGTTTCCTTGGACGACAATAACTTATGCAATATTAGTGAATCTGTTTCTAAGACCAACCTCTCATAGCCCAATCTTTGAGCTTCTTTCATTGCCGTAGATATTGCCAATACTTCCACTACCACAGGATCTTGAACATGGTGGACCATATTTGATGTAGCGGTAGTCACCTAACCCATATGATTCCTGAAAACCACTTTGATCCCTCCCACCTTTTCGCATTGCTTTAGTGCTCCATCACAATTGGCCTTAAACCACCCTTCTCCGAGAGGTTCCCATCATACTGGCATTATCTCTTGCCTTGCTGTCTTTCGTACTTGACACCTCTGAAACTCTTCAAGGTACTGCAAAACAAAACAAGCTGAATCTCTGGAATCCCTTCTACTCCCCTCCTTAACCTCTTTGTTCCTGCACAACCATATAATCCAGCAAACCATCATAAACTTATCCACATATTGATATTCCAACTGTCCAAGAAAATTAGTGAACTAGTTATGTGTCTCCTGTACATTTTCCAAATCCCAAGCAATGGATTCCAAATTTGCTTCCTTCCAAACCTCCAATGCCCTCTCGCACCTTCCAACCATATGCAACATTGTTTCTGCTGCATTACCACATCTCTGACACGTATCATCAGTTAACATCTTTTTCTTCTTTAAGTTGTATCCCACTTAACATCTTTTTCTTCTTTAAGTTGTATCCCACTGGTAAGATTTCTTTGCCCAATCTCCCACAAAATACTCGCACTTTATTTAGGACTCGAGCTTCCCAAATTCTTTTCCAGCTTCTCCTGTCCTATTGTGCTTTGATTGTTGCCGATGCCAACTCATTCTCCATAGCCAATCTATAGGCACTTCGAACAGAGTATATTCCTTTTTGTTCCCGACTCCATACTAACTCATCTTGTCTACTTTTTCTACTTAGAGGAATAGATAGAATTTTATCTGCTACTTCCTCAGTAAAAGACTCCACCTCCATACTTACTTTCCATTCCCTTGATTCTTGGTTTATTAACTGGTCCACAGTAACCTCTATGCTCAAAACTACGCCAGTACATGCACCTACCTTTTCTCTAACTCTAATCCACCTATCATCCCAAACCCGTATACTTCTCCCATCCCCTACCCTCCACATTAGACCTTTATCCAGGAGATCTTTAGCACTCAATATGCTTTTCCATGTGTAAGATGAATTCCTATTAGGCCAAGTCTCCCAAAAGGAATAATGAGGAAAATATTTGTCTTTCAACACCTTATACACCAAGGATTCTGTATTGTTCACTAGTCGCCATCCCTGTTTCCCAAGCATTGCCAAGTTAAACTTTTCAAAATCACAAAACCCCATTCCTCCTACAGCCTTGCCGACACACAATTTACTCCAATGGATCCAGTGTATACCCCTGCCACTTGTCTTGCTCATCCACCAGTATTTACTGATTTGTTTAGCTCGGTATAAAGCAATTTGGGCAATAAAAACACATTCATGGCATACGTTGGAATAGCCTGTAGCACCGCTTTTATTAAAATTTTCTTTCCACCTTGGGATAGGAATCTCTTACTCCAATGGTTAATACAATTCTGAACCTTGTTACTTATCTCCCTATAGGCCCTTTTTTTATCTCTCCCAACCAATGACGGAAGCCCCAAATATTTCTCTGGGTATGCTATGAACCGAATTCCAAGTTGCTACTTCAGATCATTTCGAACATCTTCTAGGACATTGCCACTAAAGAAAATAGAGGACTTATCAAAATTAATCTTTTGCCCTAAGCAAGCTTCATACCTGTTAAGTATTGCTTTAATCTCCGCACACTCGATACTGTGATAACTTGAACAAGCAGAATATCACTCATTTTACCTCTCAACATGCCATATCCAGTTAGCCCTTGGGGATTAACCCTGGAATCCCCCCAGATCTAAGATCTTGTTCTTGTCTCCATGTTCATCATCTTTTTCTTCCCTTCAACAGGAGATCCTTCTTTTTTCAATCCTCTTGGACACTCATGTGAAGTTAGGCAGCTTTCACTAAAGCCATAAGCCCTCTGTGAATGCTTATGGATGGCATTTCACCTTAGCATAGTGGGAGGAGTTACGAATTAATAAAGTAGCATGTTATTATTCACTTAAAGTACATAGGATTTATCATTGCATTAAATATAAATCAAAATCTATATTAGATATAGATTAAGTTTAATACTCAATTATTCCTTCTAATTTTAGCAAAAAATAAAAATAAGATTCTAATAGCTTATTGCGTGTAAAGAAAATTATAATATTTTATTTAGCTATAATTATAAAATTAAGCAATAAAAAACTTTAATTGTAATAAGAAAATCAACAATTAGTATTTAGCACTATCAATAAACGTGTGACAAGCCATAATTAATCTTCTGTTACTTAATTTAAAACTTTTTATGAAATAACTTGAGTTATAAAACAATTTAAAAATGGATAATTATTTTATATAAGGGTGTAAACGAATAGAACGTTCGACGAACCGTTCGTGAACTTGTTCGGCTTCTATTCGTTTATCATTTATATTCGTTTATTAAGCTTAACAAACGAACATGAACAATATGTTTGTGTTCGTTTATTAAACGAACCGAACATGAACAGAGGTGTGGTTCGTTCGTTTATGTCCACGAACAAGCTCGTTTATGTTTGTTCGGATTCTGTTCGTTTAGTGTTCATTTGTTGTTCGTTTAGTGTTTGTTTAGTGTTCATTTACTATTCGTTTAATGTTCGTTTGTTGTTCGTTTGTTATTTACTAAAAATATTAGAATCACTTATATTATATAAGTTATATAATATATATATATATATATATATATATATATATATACACACCTTATTTTTAAGAATTTAATCATAAAATTTAGTACATAATTCCTAAATATATTTATATAATACAATTTTATTGGCTTACAAATTTAATAAAATATAATAATAAAATAATTATAAAACTAAATTATTGAATTGTGCTTAAGATAAAAAGGTTTTTTTTATTTTAAACATAAAGCATTGAAATTAAATTGATAAAAGTTTCATAATTCGTTAAGATGTAAGTCTTACACATTGATAATTTACAAATATGATAATGTAATATTTGAAATAATTTGTAATGAAAATTATTTCATATATTAGAACAAAACCTGAAAACTATACTTAAAAGTTTAATTATCAAATTTAATGAAATATTGTTGGCAAAAAAAATAATGAAACATAATTATAAACACCAATTTTTGTCCTGGTCCGATTCGTCCAAAATTTTGGACCATGGGCTTATTTAAAAAGTTGCCTATAGATTAATGATAAATTAAAACTTGTACTCGAATAAATGATAAACCTTTTTTTTCTTTTCTTTTATTATTTTTATTTTATTTTATTTTCTTTTGTTTGTTTTATGTTTTTTTGTATTTTTATCTTTATATTTATTTCACTTTCGTTATTCTTTTATTTTGTTTTATTATTTATTTTATTTTATTTTATTTTATTTATCGCTCATTAGGATAGAATTTATTTAGGACAATAAAGGAAAAAGAAATAAAAGTATAAAATACAAAAATTAAAAATTGTATGGAAGTCCAAACCCCAAATCTGCCCACTTAAACCAAAATTGAATCTAAGTCATCCAAAAATAAAGAGAATCAATTTAAAAGGTCAGTGAAAAATCAATTAAAAAATCAAATCTTGGCAGAACCAAATTTGGAGATTTAGAGAGCAATTAAAGTGAAGAGCGAAATGGGAAAAAAAAGTCAATAGGAAATTATTTGGACTAAGTTTTTTGGAAACACAATCAAACAAATCAACTCTGAAATGGTGCAAGATAAGAAATCAATACTAAAATCAGGTGATTTGATATACAACATTAAAAAAAGTTTTCCAAAAATAATGTCTGATAAGGTAGAAATCAAGAATAAAAGGAGTTAAGACAGCAGCTCAGCTCAAGACAGATCATCACCGGCGGCATTACTTTGCATCTGCTCTGCATTACTTTGCTACCGCGTCATCCTCATCGCCCAAATTGCTGCATTATCATTTCATCGCCTGCTCTGTTGCACAAGTTTCATCGCCAAATCGTTCTGCAAATCGGCTACTGCTTTGTGCACCAGCTTCATCGTCTCTTTGTTCCACCACTCTAGGCTGCTGTGTGCCCACCTCGTTGCTTCAAGCTTGGGCACGTTGCTGCTTGTCGGCGAATTCCTGTTGCTGCAATATTCAAGAAGAGAAATAAGGATACAGAAAGCTTGGACACGTTATTGTTTGTAGTTGAATCATTATTGCTGTAATATTCAAAGAAACAGAAAGGTAAGGGATCTTTATAGTGCTCATTTATTTATATTTTAATTGCCTTCAAATATGTGGCTTGGATGGTTTTACGTGTACGTGTGACGAGTACACATTGATTGGATCAAAATATTCTAAGTTACTTGATTGATTATTTAACATGGACAAGATTGAAGCTTAATTAGTTGGTGAGTAGTTTAGGTACACATTTAAAGTTTAGTTGTAATAATAAAATAATTCTTTTAGTAGTTTTTTTTTTATGTTTAGGGATTTACAAAATAAAATGTAAACTTTGTTATTAAAAACAAAATATATTCATATGAAAAAAGATTGATATAAGCGCAATAAAATTATTTAACAATATAAAAATAAAAAAAAGTGGATTACTGCGATGATGAAATATCAAGGGAATTACACTTAAGTAATTTTCTTGAGAATTTCTATGTAAGAAAATTCTATCCAAGACCTCACCAGCTCAATGGAAGGTCTAAATAGGGTTTTCAAAAACAAGTAATCTATGTCCGTTGTTAAACAAATAAGTTTAGTATAAAATAACAATAAAAATAATTAGTTATAAAATTAGAAATGATATTAATGATTCGTAATAATATAATAAAATAATAGCAAGTAACAAAATAAGGAAGGAAATAAATTAATTAATTGAAATTAGATGTTAAAATAAAAATAAAAAATGAATATGATTACTTCGATGATAAAAGATCAAGATAATTACGCTTAAGTAATTTTCTTGAAAATTTCTAGGTAAGAAAGTCCTATTCAAGGCCTCACCAGCCCAATGAAGGGTCTAAATAGGATTGTCAATAAAAAGTAATTTATATTCATTTTTTTAAAATAAAATAAACTTATTATGAAATTCAAGTATGAATAATTGATTGATTTATTATTGAATTAGAACAAGAATAATTAGATATAAAAATTAGAAACGATATTAATGATCCATGATAATATAATAGAAATAATTACAAGAAATGGAATAAATAAAATTAGATACTAAAATTATAATGAAGGTGAATACGAATTAGTCCAATGATGAAATATCGAGAAAATTGTGATTAAGTCATTTTCTTGAAAATTTCTAGGTGAGAAAATTATTTTCAAGGCCTCACCAGCTTAATGGATGGCCTAGAGATAATTTTCAATAATAAGTGATTTTTATTCGTCTTTTAAGAGTATAAAATAAGTGATTTTTATCAAAAAAAATATTATTAAAGTTAAAATAATTAATTAAGAAGATAAAAAATTTAATAATTCATGTTAACTATAATAATAAAATAACAATGTTAAATAATAATAAAGTAAGGTGACAATAATTAATAAAAGTTATTGAGAATGAGTATTGATTATTCCTATGATAAGATTCCAAGTGGAGTTACGCTTAAGTAGAGGTGCTTATTGGGCTGAGTTGGCCCGACCCGTTCGCAACCGGATCGGGTCAATCCGGCCCAAGCCCGATATGTTACCGGACTGGGCCGATTTTAAAATTTTAGAACTGGGCTCGTTAAGTGCCCGGCTCATAACCGGACCGGTTCAAACCGGTCCGGTTAAAAAAAAATTATTTTGACTGCAATTGCACTGCAGTGCAACTGCAGTCTACAGCAGAGGCAAGTCACAGACTTGCCTCTGCGTTTTGAAATGGACGTTGCCCATCAATCTTTTTTTTTAATTTTTTTTTATTTTTTAATTTTAATTAAATTTAAAAAAATTGGCTTGGCTGCGCAATGGCAGCCTAGCCTCTTGCAGTTGCACTGAAGTGCAACTGCAGTATGCAGAGGCAAGTCACAGACTTGCCTCTGCTCTGTGTTTGATGGGGCCATTGCCCATCAACCCTTTTTTTTTAATTTTTTTTTAATTTTTTTATTCTAGTTTTTTTCCTATAAATACCTCTATAATCTTCTATTTTCATTTACATTTCTTTTATATTTTCTCTCAAATCTACTATCTATATTCATCTACTCTTATTCTCTTCACTCACATACTCTTTCAATATTAACTCAAACTCTCTCAAATTCACTTAAATTCCCTTATTCCAAATTTATAATATCATCATTTCCTTTCTAAATTTCATTTTTCTTTTTATTTTATAATTTTACAAATTTTACTTTTAATTTTCAAATTCTAATATATTATATATATTCCTTATTCCAAATTTATAATATCATCATTTTCTTTATAAATTTCATTTTTCTTTTTATTTTATAATTTTGCAAATTTTACTTTTAATTTTCAAGTTTCAATTTTCAAATTCCAATATATTATATATATCATACATATATTTTTTTAATTTTTAACATATATTTATTTTCAAAAAAAATATAAAAATGTCAAATTTCTTTCGTCGTTCATGCTATGTTTCTCGACCTTTTGGTTCCACTGAAATTCCTAATTTGGGTGACGAATCATTTAATGAAATTGGACCCGATATTCATCCGGAGGAGGAGCTTCCTTTGGCACCATCGTTTGGTCGTGGTCGTGGTCGTGGAGGAAGTCATGCTCAAACACAATCATCAGCTGCCACCACTGCTGCTACATCATCAAGACCGAAGTTTAGTAAAAAAAACAAGCAGGGTATGGGAGTATTTCAACATTGTAGCAAAAGAAGGTGAGATGAATAAATATTGTGCCATCTGTAAATTGTGTATGACATATAAAAGACATTTAATTACTATGCATAAAATTAATCCTGATGCCGAAGAAAATGAAATTTTAAAGGTAAACAATCTCAAATTAATACGCATGATGGTGGAAAAAATTTTAATTTTGATAATGTTCAAGCTAGACGTGGTTTAGTTAGATTTGTAGTTAGGACTGAACAACCATTCACAATTTGTGAAAAAACAGGATATTTAGAATTTGTTTGTAAATATTTACAACCCGCATATAAATCTGTTTCTAGACATACATTAAAAAGAGATTGCATGGATATGTTTAAAGAATATAGACAAGCTTTAATTGATAAACTTAGTAATATTTCATCTGAAATTTGTTTAACTAGTGATATATGGACTAGTACTAATGGTATAAGTTATCTTGTTATAACTTGTCATTGGATAGATGAAGACTGGTCTATGCAAAAACGAATTTTATATTTAGATGTAATAGAAGAAGCACATAATTCATATACTATTCATAAATATATTACTAAAGTTTGTAAATTATATGGACTAGAAAATAATAAAGTTTTGCTATTACTTTTGATAATGCTTCAAGTAATACTGCAGCTATTCCCCATTTAATTAAAAGTTTAAACCCTGTTATGCAAGGCATATTTTTTCATGCAAGATGTGCATGTCATATTATAAATTTATGTGTTCAAAGTGGTTTTAGTTCTAGTGGTACTGGTACTGGCATAGGTCCAATTGATAAAATTAAAATTTTAGCAAAATGGATTCGCACACCAAGTAATAAACGTGAATTCCACCTTGTGTTGATTTATTATCTACTTTTAAAGATGCAAACGAAAGATTTTTAACTCAATTTTATCCAACTACACCGTATTTTGTTCCTATTATCTACACAATGTTTGACAAATTTGTAAAATTTAGGAATCATGAAACTTTAAGTTATTTTGTATATGACATAGAGGAAAATTTTAAAAAATATTGGGAAATAATTCCTCCTATTTATTGTATTTCAACTTTACTAGATCCTAGTCAAGGTGAGGTAAATATAGTAATTTTTTTTGATTGTTATAAAGCATTTCTTGGTCTTGATTCTATTGAGGATCAAAAGTCCTCAATTAACAATCTTTTTCAAGAATTGTTTAATGTTTATGAAACAGAAAGGGAGCAATTCAACTTTAATCGAGAAGAAGAAGATTCATACGAAGAAAAAAGGAAAAGGAATTTTAAACGCAATTAAGGAAGCAGCAAAGAAGAGAATGAAGCTAAAAGGAAAAGCGAGCGAATCGGGATCGGGATTAACAACTCGACGAAGTTCTAGCTTCAATGAGCTAGGATTTTTCTTAAGTTAAGATTTTTCTGTAGATGATAACTTTGATCTTCTCCAATAGTGGAAAGAAAACCAAAAACAATTTCCAGTTTTAGCTTCCATGGCCCGAGATGTTTTTGCGGTGCAAGTTTCTTCTGTTGCTTCGGAATTCGCATTCTCGACGTGTGGAAGAATTATTGGAGACCATCGAACCAGTCTTAATCCGGATTCATTGTGCATGTTAACATGAAGATTGGTTTGATGCGGAATCGCGCAATGTTGAACTTGGAATGGCCAATGAATTTGCTGATAATAATTCAGAAGAGGAGGAAGAAATTTCCAAGGCAATCCGTATAAATTATGAAGAGTAGAGAATAATCTTTTTTTTTGTAAATTGTATGTAAAATTGTAAATAAGTTTAGTCATAGTGAATATTTTTATGGACTACGGTCCCGTGGTTTTTACCCTTCTAACTTTTGAAGGGGTTTTCCACGTAAAAAATCTTTGATCTTCTACTCTCTCCTTTTTCTCCTTTGTTGTTGTTGTTGTTGTTCTTATTATTATTATTATTATTATTATTATTATTATTATTATTATTATTATTATTATTATTATTACATACCAAATTAATTAATGTTATACTTATCTATGTTTAAAATAAATAAATATTTAAAATACAAAATGAATTAATATTTTAAAAACATATTAAATAAATGAATAAATATTAAGTAAATGATATTTCAAATATAATAAATTATTTTAAATGCAAAATGAATATAAATAAAGATATGCAAAATGAATATAATAATAATATTCATAATATCATTATTTGTATTTTGAATCAAATATCATTTTATCATAATATTATATTCATAATATAACTTTAATTTATTATAACAATAATTTTATTAGATAATTTTATAATAGTTTATTTTTACATTATTGTTACATTAATTAAATAAATTATAATATAACTTTATAATAAATTATTGTTAAATTAAACTATTAACATTATTTATTATAAAAATAAATTTATTAGATTAAATTATTAAAATATATTAATATATATTAAAATAAATTAATCTAAATTTTTTAAAAAAATTTTAAAAAGCAAAAAAAAATGGACTGAACCGGTTTAAACCGGTTCGATCCGGTTTTGAGGTGAACCGGTCCAACGAACCGGGCCGGTTCACCTCTTATAACAGATAGAACCGGTCCGAACCGGACCGGTTTACTACCAGTTCAGACCGGTTCTCTTTTGGTTAGGGCCGAAACCAGTGAAAACCGGCCCGGAACTGGCCCGGTCCGGCCCGTAACCAGCTTTACGCTTAAGGAATGCTTTGGAAATCTTTAGGTAAGAAAATTTTTTTTTGTGATCTGACCAACTTAATGGAAGATCTAAAAGAAATTTTTTGATAAAAAAATTCATATTCATTTTCCCATAAATAAATAAATAGAATAAAGAATTAATAAATGATAAAAAATAATAGCTATTAGAAAATAATAGAATAGTAAAGACGAATTGGGTAGAAGGAGTCAAAGTTAGAATTTTTCATAAGATATTAAAATGAATCTGACGATGGAGCCTCTTCAAGTAAGTCGCATAGTACTACTTGAATACTCCTGAGGTGAGAAAAATTTTTTTTAAGTTGTCCCACCAACTTAATGGAGGACACTTAAAAATATTTTTCAATATTAATTATATTAAGATTAAAGATCAAAATAATCAAATTTAGAAGATGACCTAAAACTAAGTGGTACTAATTTAGGATGGGCGTTGTAGGGTGCTTAATACCTTCTCCACACGTAACTATACTCTCGAAACCTAGAATCTTTAAACGTGGACTAAGCCTTATCCATAGTTTGAATAAGTGACCAATCACACCTAGGTTAAGAATGGTTGATGGCGACTTCTTAGTTTTTGTATCTAGCTATTAGTTTTTTTTCTAAAACTTAATACGCTATGACAATAATAATAAAATTATTTATGAAATTATAATTATTTAATTATATTTAAGATAATAAATATTTTTAAATTATGAAAAAAATTATATTGTAAATTAAATAATTGTAAATTAAGATAAAATTCTTAACATATATGATATTTTAGCATAATATATAATATATATACACACATAAAAGATACTTTATTATAATGTAAAAATCTTAACATATATATAAATTTCTATTTGTATATTGTTCCATTATAAGAGATTATAAATATTGACATTAATCAAACTAATATAAATGACATGAATATATTATAAGAAATTAAAAATTAAAAATAATAATATATTATAAAAAGAGATTATTGTAATATAATTACATAATCATTATGATAAAATATGCATATCATTATCTATTTATGTATTTTGTTTTAAATCATGTGATGTTGATAAAAATTATATTTTAATTCACGTGATAAGAGATTATTTTAAAGTAACGATAACATATAAATAGTTGTAATAAAACATTATTTAATAACTATTTTATGTACTTTAAAACACATGATAACATTTTACACTAAAAGATTATATAATTTATTCTATATAATCATATGATAAGAAATTATTACAATGTAACATTAACATATAAATTATTATGATAAAGATATACATATTAATGATCTATTTTATATCCTTCGTTCTAAATCACATGATAAGAGATTATATATTTGATTTGAAGTTAAAAACAATACATTATTTTAAATGGCATTTATAACTATAAACATTATAAATTTAGTTAAATCACATGTATATTTGTTGTATATAATTAAAATATATAATTTATTTTAAACCATATTCTAAATATAAGAAATTATTTTAAGTTGAAATAACATATATTAATTTTTTTGAATATTAATATATCTAAAAGATTATTTCTACCTTTTAATAATATTTTAAATAATTAATTAAAAATAATAAAATAATATAATCTATTACCCAACCCAAACCCAAGTTTAATATCCTATTAAGTATTATTATTTATTATGTTACCCAACCCAAACCCAAACCTAATAATCACAATTTTCAATACCCTAAATCTAACATCCTAACCCTAACTCATTTTTCTCAAGCTATATCTCTCACTGCTCAATCACCCCAGCGGCGCTAAACAAACAGCTTCTCCTTTCCTGTGCCAAACCCAGCTCCCTCCCACTCCCAATCCTTTGCCTGAGCTCTTACTCTAACACTGCCCGGTGTCGCTTCGGTCACGCCCAAACCCCATTCTTTCCCTCTCAACTCTCTATTACAGACCAAACGTATTGAAGTTTAAACACAGTCGTTTAGCTTGACAGTTTTAATTATCATATGTTAGTAATAGTTTTAATTAGTATGATAATAGTTTAATAGAGAGGAAAAACGTGTACTGCTGGAATGCTATATATTCCAGAATGTAATGAACAGACAGGAATGAATATATGCAACAGCTTTGACAAATTTCTCTCTTCCCTAACAAACTCTTTCTCTCAAGTTACTCTGGTCTATATCTTCTTCTCTTAATTTCTGCATCATTCTCTACCTCTGGTCTCTATACCTTCTTCTGTTCTTCCCTTCTGCTATCCTCCTCTCTTAATTTCATCATCATTTTGGTAAGGATTGTGACAATTGGCATCAGAGCGGTCGATTCTTGGTTATGGCAAACGCTGTATCGATGATTGCTCAGTGGTCGATGGAGCAATGACAGTTGATCGTGGAAATGATGGTAAGAGTAGACAAGATGTTTGATGAAATGAGGGCTTCTCTTAGATCTGTAAAATTTGAAAATGAAGGTGTAGTTAGTGGTTTAACATCAAAAGATTTTAACTTTAACGTTATTGATGATAAAAAAGAGGAAGAAAAGGAAAATGATGGTTTGATGTTGGGCATAAAACAGCATGAATGTGGCTTGTTATTGGCTGGATTCCTCCTTATGATGACCAAGCTATTGATTCAAGGTCAAAGTTGGATTGCCAGAAATTAGATGAGCTCGAAAACTGCAACCAGATTTCCTTTTGCAAGTGGGATCTACGTGATCAAGATCAGATCAAGGAGGTGATGCTCTGTCCTTCAATCCACTCTTTGGATCCACCCAAGAAATGGATACAGAGTGCTTCCATGGAGAAAAATAACGGTGATGATAGGAGTTTATCTTTCGTGATCTACTTATCGAAAAGCAACAAAGCGGTTGTCTGCCATGATCTGTTTGAGGATTACGTGGGAAAGAAAGTAGGTAATCCATGCACTATTTCACTGAATTCACACAGGTTATTTGATTTTGATGTTTGTGAGAACAAATTTGTTGTTGTTAGTGACCATTATAGGTTTAGGCTCTTGGTAATGGAATTATGGAGGAGTAATGTAATAACAAAAGGAAGGAAACCAGTTACTGAAGGAATTACTGTTGCTGCGCAATCTGTGAAAGGAGATGGAGATTTGAAATTGGAAGATTCAATTTGGCTCAAAGCTTTACAGATTCAAGGAACTTGTGATGGCCATAAAAAAATTGTTAATGGAGAGATCGATGGTGCTGTAATTAATTTTAGTTTTGGAGTCCCATAGTACTCCAAGGCAAGTAGCTCTTATTGCAATCACTTGAGGAGCTTCATCAATTTGGACAGTATAAGATTTTCTCAGATTTTTACAACTCTCAGAAAGATGTGTGGTTTAATTCTCTTTCGTTCAACCAAACCTTCTCAATTCCTTTGTGGTGGTAGAAAAACCTTACTTTGGAGTTTGCCTCTATTGCTTGACCCTTTATGGAAAATTCTTCAGAGCAGTTCTGTAATCGAGGAAAAACATGACTCTTTTTCACTTATTATCAATGAGTTGCCACTTCTCACTAACAAATTACAAGCTATGGGGGTTGTTGAGGTTCTTAAGCTTGCTTCAGCTGATGAGTACTCCAAAACAGGAATGGAAAGGAAGAGAATTTGTCCAATGATTTTGCTTTTGATGGCTACAGCTTTGAATGCTTATATACCAAAACCATCTGCGAGTGGTGTAAGAGATACACTGACTATTGATTTAGGTACAAGACAGCAGTCTTTAACTGAAATCAAGAAGATGATTCTTGTCGCTAAGCTCCTCCATGATGATACCTTGGATGATGTAGAGCGAAAACAATGTTTTGGTTCATTGAAGGTTGTACTGGGCATTAAGTTGGCGGTAATAGCTGGCGTTTGGAACATAAGAGCCATGATCAACCTCATCATCATTTGGACATGTCTTTAAGCATAGCACTTTTAAAACCTAGGCTAGAAACAAGGCTCTTCTTATGGAAGGGATAACACCTGTAACCAAAGAACAAGAAGCAAATTCAGGAAGCTTTGGGAAGAGTTCAAGAAAAGAGTGAATATGAGAACAACAATTCTGGGTGGTTTACTTCAGGGGAACTTTCAAGAGTTATTTCAGCTTAATGTCATTTCTTTTAGTATGGAGACACTAGATGTTGCTATCAACAAATTCCTAACCATTACAAAGGCAGCATTGGCTGAAGAGGAACAAGTTCACCAATCTTCATCCTTGAGGACAAGGATGTTTTGAAGGGCAGGGTATTGTTACAGACCAAACGTATTGAAGTTTAAACGTTGTCATTTAGCTTAATAGTTTTAATTATCATATGTTAGTAATAGTTTTAATTAGTATGATAATAGTTTAACAGAGAGGAAAAACGTGTACTGCTGGAATGCTATATATTCCAAAATGCAATGAACAGACAGGAATGAATATATGCAACAACTTTGACAAATTTCTCTCTTCCCTAACAAACTCTTTCTCTCAAGTTACTCTGGTCTATATCTTCTTCTCTTAATTTCTGCATCATTCTCTACCTCTGGTCTCTATACCTTCTTCTGTTCTTCCCTTCTGCTATCCTCCTCTCTTAATTTCATCATCATTTCGGTAAGGATTGTGACACTCTCACCTCTTAATCTCCCTGTCTCTCTATGAGTTTTCTGTTGACTGCTCTCACCGGCAATGCCTCTTTCAGTCCGAAAGTCCATTGTGAAAGTCACTCCCTCTCTGTCTTGGTTCTTTATTACATCTTCTCTGGGTTGTATTTTTTTATTTTTTTATTTATATTTGGGATTTTTTTTGTTTGGTTGTTTGCATCTACTCTTTTTGTTGTTTGTTTTATACTTTTGTTGGATTTTGTTTGATGTATTTATTACATTTGCAATTTGGAATTTGGGTTTGAATGATGATGTTGAGATAATCTGTAATTGTTTCTGTTCGTTTATTTTGGTAAATGTTAAATATGATTTGGGCTTGAACGATGAGGAGGAGATGATGATAAGATGATTGTTTTTGTTTATATTATTGATGGCTTTGATTTTGCTGTAAAATAAGTTAAATATGAGATAACAGATGATTTAGGTTTGAATGAAGATGATGATTAATGTGTGTTCATGAACTTTTTTTTGGCGAAAACACGTGTTCGCGAAAATTAACGAATAATTCTTACCAAACAAACGAACGAACACGAACACACTCTTTAACGAATACGAACAACATTAAAAAATAAACGAACGAACAGAAACATCAATTCTTTCGTTCGTGTTTGGTTCGTTTACAGCCCTAATTTTATACACCGTTAATAAAGTTTTTTTAACTCCACAAATGGAGTTAGGATAATGACAGATGTTTTATTTTATTTATTTTCTTAATATTTTAAAGGATATATGTCATAATCCTAATCTTATTTGTGGAATCAAAAAACTCCATTGCGCCATATAGAATAATTATCCTTTAAAATTTGTCCCAACTAATTTTTGTTTATTGAATTTAAAAGTTTTTGATTTTCATTTAAAAATAAAAGATTAAAATTTTATTTGCATGCAATAAAAGATCAAAATTTTTTGTTAAACTTTGAGTGTATATTTAAATATTTTTTCTTTACAATTGAAGGTTGAGAAATAAGGTTACTTAAGTTTGAAGCTAAATCTGCAAATTTTATAAAAAGTTACAACTCTTTAATAATCACTTGATCAAGCAATTGTCGGCTATATTTGAAAATTGAACCTATATATTATAAGAGCTTTTATTCACACCCTATTAAGTTCTAGACACACTCTAAGACTAAGTTAATGAAATTTTTTTATTAGAAAAATACCTTTAGTTAAAAATACAATTTTATCCTTAACCATAAAAAATTTTGATGCTCCTGAAAATGAATTTCCAAAAATAATACTAAACCCCATATCAGCTTGTTGCCATCGGGTTCATGTTTTAATATTTGCCCCATATATATGCAGCATTAGTTGTGCCCCACGGCACAAATGTGTCGTGACTCGTGAGGCACATAAGCCTCACGACACACTTGTGTCGTGGGGCACAATATGCCTCATAGCACGAGGTGTCCTGCGGGACGCTTGTGCCATGAGGCACAAATTAGACCCAATTGCCCCGCACGACAATAAGTTACCGTGGGATCAATAAAGGTCCCGATAGAGAATTGTTGAAAGTCATTTGTTGCTTTCAGCAATTCCATATCAGGAGATTCGATTTTTGAAAAAAAAAATTATAAACGCACGAATTTTAATTCAAAAAAATTCACAAAAATTTTAAATGTGATCAAATGAAAGGAAAATAAATTTAATTAAAGATTAATGATAGATTTAATATAGACTTGCAAAACTTAGAAAATTTTCAAGATTTTGAAAAAAATTTGTTTGAGTTTTTTTTTAGAGAGGATGAATGAGAAATGAAACGAAAAGATATAAAGAAATCAAAGTTATGGTTTTAAGAGAGTGGGGGGTAGTTTAAGAATGAAATATTAAGATGTGTCAAGGAAAAATGAGGGAAAATATTTTGAAAATAGGGTTTTTTAGCATTTAAGGTGTGTCCAATAATTTATTAGATGTGAATAGATTTTCTCAATTATTATATCTTTGACGTGGGAAAAGATGAAAGAGCCATCTCTTGTACTGAGCATAAGCTATTGGATTGAATGATCAAGAGTTCAGTGGTCCTAGAAGACCAAAATCCCCACGAAAATGAATGAAATATGTCCATATCTACAGTAGGATTTTGGTTTGTAGATTCAGATTCAGAACCTGTAGCCATGCAAATGCTTAGCCCATCTTCTGGCCATGTAAGGATCATGATAATCCCAATTCTCGACACTGCTGGTTCTTCCACCAACAATGCAGATAGTAGTGTCTCTGTTCCCATCGTCTGTTTCCCTTTTATCCTCTAAACTCACCATAATTTCCCCTGTTTTGATGCATTCATCAGTTCCTCCCTCAACATAGCTATACCTCACGGAAACATGTACACACTCACCCAAGTCTAACAAAATCCTTCTTTCTTCACCGCCTCTTAGATCTCCGAGCCTAATGATACTGGCTTCCTCCCCAATTCTCAATTGAATTTCTCTAATTACACCTCCCAACAACTGTGTTAGAAACTCTTCAAATTCATGCATGACAAAACCATTTGAAGTGCCAAAGCCAAATCCCACGTGAAACCTATGTACTGGGATAGGCAATTGCAAGTTCATGGCATGGTATGATCTCGTAGGACTATCAGACAAATGCAAGATGCAGGACTGCAGATTCTTGTGCGCACGATCTTCAAGTATCTTTATCCCTTTCTTAAGCCCTTCAATTGGATCAGCTTGGCCCATGTAGAAAAGACGATCAATGACTTGTAAGGCTGTTCGCTTCCCATAGGATGTCATACGCCTTAGAGGGAAGACACGTGCTGCAGCAGATGAGTATGTCACAATGGCCAAACGATCAATTGGTCGGAGGGAGAATACCACTAATGCCATCGATTGTTTTAGAAGCCTCAAGTGTGGTCCATTGGGGCTTGCAAGCAATACCATGTCTGTAGCTTGTGGATGTGCCAATTTTATGCAGAGATAGGCGGGTCTGCTATCTGAGGAGGAGCACATGTAGGAAGGTGTTTGTCCAGTTGATGGTAGCAACTGTAAAGTTGATGAGGAGGAGCTGCTGAAGTGATGATGATGGTGATGATGGTTTGAGATGTGCCCAATTCCCCGCATTTGCAAAGAAGATGAATGTGAGCTGGGCTGGTGCCAAAAGCAACAGGAGTGAGTCAATACAGTTGGTTGGAGGGGAATCAAAGATAAATCAATACGGGGATGATTTTGTGTGTGGTCAGGCTCGATAGGATCGTCATCATCATAGCGCGCTGAGCGCAGGAAGGACCGCCTATGAACCCGGAAAGTGGCAATGGAATCATCCAGGATACGGAAAATGGGGTCATTTTGATTGCAAGGGAGGGAGCATGCAGGTGCATTTAAGTTGCGTGGCAATTGGGTCCAGTGGGCACGACAAATGGGGCAGGTGATGCTACCATGGCGAACATTGGAGGATATGCAGGAAAAGTGGAATGCATGAGAACACTGGGCTGTGAATATAGCTTGCCCTGGGCTACTGCCAGAGCTGTAACTCAAAACCTCCAAACATATTGCACATAAGTTCTGCATCAATGCATGAATAGTAGTATAAGAAAATCTGTGATGAATGATCTAGAAATAAAATGACTGATGTTGCTATCATTCTCAAGGATCCATTGCACAGATCAAGATGGCTAGAATATATAATTATCTTGGATTACCAAAACAAAAATTACTATACAATATCAATATAAACTATATGTAAATACCATAATTCAAGCTTCTGTAAACATCGATGATTAACATGTAAATATTCAAATATTTTGTGAAGTTCGAATTGGATTTTTCAAATTCTAATGGTCCAATAGTATACAATGATTCATATTTATATGAAGTGAAAAGGCAAAGATGAAAAGAAGATATCTAGGATGTTCTGGTATGCTAAATGCATTCTACTCCTAATTGGCAATAGAATGATTGTTTTAGGATAAAAAAGTTATTGTATTTTAGGAAATAAGAGAAAATTTTTAAAAAAATGAAAAGAAAGTTAAGTGTATAGATTTTACTTTTATGATGATGTCACATTTGTTGGAAGATACAGAAGTAATACAATATTTCTGCCGAATTATTTAGAGGAAAGATCATAGTACTTGGAACTGTATTCTTCAAAATTGGACTGACTTCACAAGTACTTAATGCTAAAAAACCTTTTTGTTATAGAAATGCTAAGAAACTTAAATATTACCAAGTTATTAGGATTATCACTGCATGAGAATGTCCGGACCATGAATCCTGAGAATAAAGAAATTTAGGAGAATGGAATGCAAATAGGAAAATTTGCACAGCTGAACTGAATTACTCTAAACAAGAGATCTCTCATACATTGTACCGTCAATGGTGAGATGAGAGGGCATTGGATTCCAGGAGTGTATATCACCCTATCTTTTTTTCTCCTTTAGAAAAATTAACATTACAATACCTAGCCTTTTGAGATCTGAACTCTTAAAGAACTGTTTTCTCTCCTAGTAGCATGCGTATTTTCCGCGGACAATAATGAAAAAGTAAAAGAAAATTGAACAATAAATCTTTTAGCTTATCCAAAAAAAAGTAAAAGAAAAATGAATTGATGAACGGAGGTACCTTCGATGCAAGGTCATTATGGTTAGTGATGAATTCTGCTTCAATTCCGGCTTCTGCTTCCGACTTATTCTTTGGCTTTATTGGTGACATTGACATCTGCATCAATTAACACGATATAAGATTAGGGCTGTCATCCACTTCCTCTCCTGCTTTGATTTCTCTTCTCTTCCTCTCTTCTTGGACATAAATAAAAGAGAGAATGTATTGAAATTGTCACAAAGATTTGAAATGTTTGTGCTGTGAATCATTCAATACTTGAATAGAAGCCGTTACAATATTAGTAAATAGATGTTACAACTTACAATTTACCGCGTCCGATGGGATTTTTTTTTTTGAAAAACACAAAAGAGAACAGCTCTAATTCACAAAAGATGAGAAATTGCAGTTGGAAGCCAGAATAGTGTAAGTCAAGTTAGAAATTTGCAGTAGAATTTAGAAAGCGTAAAGAGTGAGAAGAAAGAAAAAGCAACCCAACGCCAACTTGCCGAATTCCATAGAAAGAGAGAAACAGGAAATACAAAAGGCATCTTTGATTGATCCATATCCTCATAATGTATTTATGGAAGATCAAATAGAGAAGAGAAGAAAGAGGCTTACAGGAGGAGGAGGAGGAGGAGGAGGAGGGCTATTCCTGGAGAAGGAGCCGCATGCAATCACCATTTTCCTGGCTGCTTTTCTGAGCTTAGAAGATGTTCCTGATCCTATCCCCATTTCCCTCTTTCTTCTTGTGACGCTAGCTTCTACCTTTCCCGGTGATGAAAAAATTGAGATTGATGGGAATAATGGAACGGGCAAGAGTAAAGAGAGAGAGAGCGAAGACACAGCTCTGCCAAATATGCAAAGATGTCCACCAGTCCAACTACTGTTTGAGTGAGTCTTTGATTGATGTCCTTTCCACTTTGTCTTTGTCTTTGTTTTTGTTTTTAATTTTAATTTCTTCGTTTAAAAAGCACTAGTATAATATTCCTATTCTTCTCTCGCCCTTGCTCATTTTTGACACATATATTCTGGTGTATAATAAATTAATAATAGTGCGTACACGCCATCATTTCTCTTTTTGCAACGGAAGACTAGAGTACGGCCTACCTCTTTATTTAAGGCAATTTTCTTTGCATATGTAATTTTGAAATACATAAAATAAAAAAGTATTTTTTATGTAATCATAAATTATCTGTTTGATTAAAAGTAATTACCATAAAACTCTTTCAACTGTAACCAAAAATAAAAAATAAAACTCTTTCAACAACAATAATTTTAATATTTAAATCATATTTAAATACTTAAAAGAAACTCACTTTTACGTTTTTTTATCACTTATTAATAATAATTTTTTTAATTTCATAAACTTTACTTTGTAGATTTTAAAATTTAAACTTCAAATTTCAAACTGTAATAAAAAGAGAATCCCTCTTAAATCGAAATTCGAAACTACATAGAATGCTTTTTCAAATTTTGCTGCTTTCTCTTTTTTCCTTTCAACCGCAATTATATTCTAATACAGTAATACTATCCCATAAAGTTTAGCATTAGGTGACGATCCTTTGTCAGTTGCTTGATTAATAGCATCTCATCTCAGAAATTTAAATTTAAAGAATGAATGAGGCATTGAAAAAAAGAATGGAAGCGAAATGCAGGCAAACTTAAATTAGTGGATGCTTTTTATATTGGTAAATTGTTGTGGTTAATTTTTTTTTATTTTAATTTAAAAAGAAAAGTATAGATTTTTGTTTATGTTTTTTTTAAGCATGATTTTAAAAAAAAAATTAAACTCAAGATCTTACTTTTCTTTAAAATTTAAGAAAATTTGTATATGTTTTCTCTTTTATAAGTAATTTTTTTATTTGTCATTTTTTAAGTTAAATTTTTTAAAAATAAATTTTTATTAAATTTTTTTATTTTAATGAAATGTCACAAGTATCCTTGACAACTAAAATAATTTTTTCTCTTTCATAAAAAGAAACATGTGGCAAGTAAAAGTGAACATGGAGACAAAAACATATGGATGCTTTAGAAAAGGGACCAGTTGGACATTTTGCTTTTTTTTTTTTTGAAGAAATTGATGGAAATAAGGTTTTTCAAGTAAACAAATTTATATAAATAAATTTGGTGTTTAATTCAAATAGTTCAACTATCAACCATCAATTTTAGAATTTAAACTTCAAAACTCAAGCTGTAAAAAAAAAAAATTCAACCATCAATTAAGTTTGTAGATCAAATGTTAATATCAGCAATATTTTTTCTTATTTTCGGTCTTTCATCTTATTTATTAAAAAAAAGTTTAATAACCAAATATACCTTCAATTTTTTTACATAAAATAAAATTAAGTTCTTAACATTTTATCGTGTGAAAAATCAATACATAAACTTTTATTTTAATGTAAATAAACCATCAATCTTTCAAAATAATGCAATTAAATTCAAATTTGTTAAATGACATTAACTACCGTTAGAACATCTTACGTGAAAGTTGACATGGATAGCTTAGTTAGTTACCATGTGGCATACCACAGAGCAATACTAATGGAAGTTAGTGCCATTTAACATATTTGGACTTAATTACATGATTTTAAAATAGTTGATGATTTATTTACAGTAAAATAAAAATTTATAGACTGATTTTTATGCAATAAAACGTTGAGAGTTTGTACATTTTGTATAAAAAGTTAAAAGCATATTTGGCTATTAAGCCTTTAATATTTTTTAAAAAACTTTTAAATTGGACTTTGATTAACAATAGCTTAATGATTATTATACATTTTTTAAAAAAATTAAGTCTAAAGTTTGATTTTTCATTTTATCATTTACCTCTCTATTAATAAAAAAAAAAATAGATCAGCCACTTTAAATGGACGAAACTTATTTGCCCAAGCCTGCATATTATACTAGATTAGCGGTCCATCTTCATTTTAATTTATTTTTTTTACCTCAAAAGAAAAAAAGTTATGAGGCACTCGTACTCTTCCATCATCGCCAGGACTTCCATCATCGCCAGGAGTAGGACAGGACAGCTTCGTCCGGCAAATTGTTTTTTGGCTACTCAAAAATTTCAAAAAAACTAATCTAATAATCCATAAGCGAAACTCTTCAAACCCAGCAAATTAAAGCCTAAAAACAAAAAAATCTAAAATGCCAATGGCACTCAAACACAATCCTTAAAAACACTAAAAGTGTGTTTGGTAAGGTGAAAAAGTGGAAGGATGGAAAAAATGCGTGGAAAAGTAAAAAGAAAATTATTTTTGTTAGTACTTGGTAAGAAAGAAAAATATGAATAAAGAAAATAGAAAATATTGTTATTTTCTTTCTTTATTAACAAAATCAAATTATTTCAAATCGAAAAAATTAGTAAAAAGAAAATAAGAGTGATGTGAGTTAAGTATGTATAATTACAAAATTATAATATATTCTTTTAATTTTATTTTATTATCATAGCTTATTAATAGTATAATGATAAATTAATATAATTTCATTTTTTTTATTTTTCAATTTTACCGAACAATGGAAGAAAATAAAATTATATTTTCTTTGACATTTTTCATCTTTCTTATTAAGCACACATGAAGGGAAAAAAATTAATATGTTCCATCTTTTTATTTTTCTTTCCCAATTTTTCATATTTTTATTTTTTTTCACTTTACAAAGTAAAGCCTAAACTCAAAAATTAAAATATTTGTTAATTGTTAGATGTTAGATTACATTACAATTTACATACGTAGCATAGACTTAAAAAAATGAAGTGACCCCAGGCCCCAGGCCCCAGGCAAAGCTTTGTTTTGCTCGATGACATCTTAACAATCTAAAGACAAGGTCAAACTTGCCACTTTTTGCAACCGCGCATTCAAACCAAATGCATTCATATAAAAAAATTTGGGCGGGTCTGAGTAATGGGAGATATACGTACAAAGTAAAGATTAGGACAATAAGTAAATAGATATTTAAAAAAAATGCAAAAGTAAAGGACCGTTAGGCGTTAGATTTGAATTTGAAGTTGGCAACTGGCAATTACCAAAACCGAAGATCTCTGACCGTGACCATTTGCCACTCATGATGGCAAATCAAGTACTTAAGAAAATAAAAGAATGTAAACATAAATACAATAATTTTTAATATTATTCGATTCAATCAAATTACTCTATAACTACTCAATAAATTAATAATCAATCAAACAATTATAATTGTATAATTTTTAAAAGAAAAAAATTATAAACTCCTAACAAATCAATCGTGTAATTTAGAGAGAAAACTTATAAACTCTTAATAAATATCCCAAAGTCCAACTACACTCATTTAATAGCCCAAACTTTAGTTATTCTATTGCTATTTATAATTTTTTGGGACTTTTTATAAATCAAGTTTGACATATCATTTATAAAAAAAGAGTTCTTGTAACTTGTTTTATATTTTCGAGGTGGGATTCAAAGTAAATCCTATCAAAGCCAAAGCAAATTGAAAGAGCAAAAGCAAATTATTGTGGGTGGCGACTGGCGCCACATATTCTTTTCTTCACCTTGTTGCCTTTCAATTCTAAAAACTAATTCTGTAACCAAAAAAAATTCTAAAAACTAATTCTAATCCCAGGGGCCCTTCCACCATATACCTTCATATGACTTTGGTAATCTTGGTAGGGAACCACGCGTTGGCTTCAGAAATCTAGAAGCTCCAAAAACTTAAAAAGTTGCCCAAGCCTCGCTCTTCTATTTCTCAGCTTTCTTCCTCCTCTTTATTGTTCTTTTATTGCCGTGTGAAATAATATTTTATGGATTCAAATATAAATTTATATGTATATATATACCTCATTTTTTTTATTATTTGATAAAAAAATTGTTAGTAACTATTGATAAAATTTTCTCACAACAAGTATATGTATTTATCATGCTCCTTTCAGAAAAGAAAGTATTATACATTTAATCTCACATAGGATAAAAACAAAAAAGTCATTGAACTAGCATAAGCATCTATAACTTCATGCTAAGCACCGCAAATGGATGTAGGTAGGATAGATCAACGGTGACAAAGGTGTTCCGAGATTAAGTGGAAAAATGTCACATCACACATTTAGTTAAAAAAAATAAATATAATGCATTTAATCTCATATTGGATTAAAAAAAAAGATGTTGAGTATATAAATATAATGCTGTATTGTTCAATAAATCAATTTTGCAAGAGAAAAAAAAAATCACCTGATACATGATTATGCATGATCACTATCAAAAATTCAATTTTTAAATCTTAAATAGATGCATGTATACAGACAATACGTGTGTAGGTATGCAAGTAATGAAAAGACCTATAAAAAAAATGTGTATATACTTTATTTTGAAGACTAAGAAATTTTTTATTTTTACATCAAAATCTGTTTTTCAATAATGATGATGAAGATGCTATCAGAACATTTTTCTTAATTTTCGTCTCAACTCAAATATAAAAAATATTTCTAATAGAAAAACTTGTCACTTATACTTATCTATGTATAAATTAAAGTTCGATTCATATCCAATCAAATTAATCAAAAAGCTATAATATAATATATATTTATATATGCACTGTATCTATATGACAGTATGTATGTTGAAAGACAATGAAAGTCGCAGTTAACGAGTTGGGGTTTAAGGTTCAATGGAAAGCTATTACTCTATATGTTCATACCACGAAAAGGTTGTCGACATTTATGAACTATGATGTTGGTCACATTCTACATGACGTGATTGATTATATTATTGATGAAATCAGTAAGATATCCACCCTTGCCAATGAAAATTATTCTTCCACATAGATAATTGTCATGGCCAAATAACATAAATGATGATTGCGATGTTGATGGGACTATATGATCAATTCATCAACTATTTGTTCAAAACTGTGATCTCATGTGTAAGATATTGGAATCGAGTATTTTTTTTTGTTACAATTTTGGAATCGAGTATTGATGATCCTTTGTTAACGACATTCAGAATATAAACTTTTGAAAAAATAGGAATTAAAAAAAAATTGACATTTCTACTTTTGAGAATCCAAACAATTTATTTATCTTGAATTTTTATTATATTTATCTGCCTGAAATAGTCCGTCATCTTCTAAACGTGTAGTTGAAGTCGTGAACAATTTACTTTTACTTCTTTTGAAGAATAATCGAGATTTAAGACATAAAAGAGAACAATTTCCTAGAAGTGAGAGAGGAACTTGTGCATTAAAGAATAGAATTGACTCTGTACCAAAAAAAGAATAGAATTGACTCTCTCTCTCTCTCTCTCTCTCTCTCTCTATATATATATATATAATATAATACATTTGTGTGTTGGGACATTGAGATAGTTGCTGACATACGGGAAGGCTTTAAAAGAATCCTCTCCTCCCGCATTAAAAGAAGTAAAAAGGAAAGGTTGCTGGTGTTAGCAACCCCAACGCCTCATTTGCTACCTTCAAAAGCAGATAAATGTCTATTTAAGGTCGGGCAAAGTTGATCAATTCAAATTCATTTCCTTGTGACGTTTCTAATACTAACTTATTGACTCTTTCCTTTCCTCCCCTCCATCCCATAAATCAATCATGTTTCGTTTTACACGGTTGATCACAAGATGCCTACAATGATTATTTTTAAGCTTTGGCATATTCTAACAATTTAGCCTATGTCCATTGCCGATAGAATAAGATGTCTTGAGATCAATTTCACTATTGTTTTTACTCTTTTGAATTGATAGCTTAATCATCTACGTTCCAAAAAAAAAAAACAACATTGATAACTTAATCTAGGTTCTAATGTTCAACAAGTACTGATTTATGATTTTTTTGCATAAATGACTTGCCTAAATCCTCCTAAAATATCATATATGTACTGACAATATATATTGTTGTACAAGAGATATTGCTTTGGTATTGAACATCTTTGGTGGATATGAAAATGACGGTGGATACTTTATTTTGTTTGGGGTCTTAACTTGTAAAAATAATTAATAGGGTTAAGTGAATTTGTATTTTAATTTAATTTAACAATTTAGATTAGGATAATTATTTAATATTAGGATTATTTAGAGTTAGGTTAGAATTAAATTAGGATTTTTTAGACTGGAATTAACATTAATTAGAATAAAATTAACTTTAGGATAGGATAATTAGATTATTAGATTTTTTTAGGATAATTATTTAAATTAGGGATTAAATAGGAGAGTTATTATATTATTAAAATTAGAGTAATTAGAGTTAGCTTAGAATTAATATAGGAATCAAGTAGACAAAATATAAAAAATAAAAGATAATTAATAGAATAGATTTAATTATATTAAGACTAATAAGTTTGTGACTATAAAAAAGAGTTAAACCCCGTAACAAGAAGAAGAGAACCCGAGCACGCAGCCTTGATAAAAACTTTTTTCCAAACCATCATCCATTCACCAACAATCAAGCATCTTACACTAACAATTTGCTACTCTCATCTCGCCTATCTTGCTTCATCATCAACAATCCGAGTCTCCTTCACCATGTTATTGCCTTGTACCCTTGCCAAATCAACACCATCACTGTTTCACCACCATCTCACCATCTACTCTGTCCATCTCTCTCAATACAGCCCCTGTAGCTTGCGTCCAAAACCAAGCTGACACCTGTACCAAACCGTGTGTCACCATCGCCGGCCTGCCGCTTCATCGCCATCATCATCCGCTGCCAGCTACCCAACCAAGCTGATCTCGCACCATCGTCATCTTCACAAACCAGTAGCACTTGGCCCCGCCCTGCTGCAGCCACCGGACTCGGCTGTTTGCTCGACTGCACCAGGCCGCCCTGCTGCAGTCACTAAACTCTGTTGAGCTGAGCCGCTGTCCAGCCTCCTTTCTTGTCATCCAAGCTCTCTGCTTCACAGCACCTGCTCGTCTATCGCGCCTGCATAGCCACTTTAACTCCAATGCCGTTCGCGCCTGTTGTCCACTGCATATTGTTATTACAGAAGGTAAGAGACCCGCAGCAACCGGAAAGGAGAAGGAAGAAGCCAAACTTATTCACGTTTCTTTACTTATTTAATTAATATTTAATCAATAAATAAGTTAGTTGTATAATGTGACCATTAATGGAATAATATGATAATTAATTTAAGCTAATAAATTGTTTAGGACTTTGTATTTAATTTATATAAGGGATTATATATAATGTACACTGACAGTATATTTATACACTCAGTACACATGAGACCGTCGTCTAATCAAAATTTTTCAAACCTTTTTTAATAAATACAAATAACTTCTTTTAGGGTTAAACAAATAAAAAAAAAACAAAATCAAAAATCATTTTCATGTCAATTTGCTATATGCGTTCTCTCCCAAAAGTAAAATAAAAACCCTTGCCCTCGTTTTAAGCCAGAGCAACCAGATCCTCAGCAGCATCCTTGACGACTTTTTTGTGGAATACATGCTTGAAATACATGCTTCCAGCATTTGGGATCATGCTGGCTTTAATTGCCTGTAAAGCATATGGAATCATCCCTTTGTTTTGCTCTTTCTTGTTTTTGGGTCGTATTCTGTTGGCTTATCTCATGTGGACATCATTCTCTATTGGCTTCTTTACAAATATAAAGGAGTACGGAAAGCATAAGGAAGAAGGATTTTAAACAAATGTTTGCTCTGCTGATGTAATGCTGTTGTATGTGATGAATTAGCATTCTCTATTGGCTTCTTTCGTTTACATTCTGACGTCTGATAAGCATTTTTGTTAATGTTGATTCAATACAGGGAAGACGTCTTCTTCAAAATTGACCCAATTAATAAACTAAACTTACTCCTCATATTCTCTTATATTACTTCTTTATCATTAATGACTGTAAAGATGATGATTATCCATAGAAAATTCGATGCTTAGAAGTTAAGTTGTTTCTGGCTCTCATTCCCTGCATTTATGCTCAATCATTAGCAACATTGCTAACTTCTGTGTAGAACTCAATTTTTATAGTTTTATGCCCATTCATATATTCTTTAAGTTGGCAATGATCACGATTTATTTGAAACATCAAAGTAAGTTAAATTCAACCATAAGCAGAACTCGAATGAAATCCAGTTCTGAAATGTAGAGCGGTTAAAAAAATTACGCAAGGGAGAGTTTGTACTTTTGGATCTCTTTCTAAGCATATATGTCCTATTATTAGTCTGTTCAAATTTTTAAAATGTTGATAAATTTGATCGACAAACACCTGATTTCCTGACTGCTTTCTTGGAGATTCACCATTAACTTTAAGATGCTTCTAAAGATGCAGAGTATAGAAATGAATGATGGCAAGAAATCACTGAAATAGGCATGACTTCAAAGCCTGCTATGGCAGCTGTTTATTTTGCTTAATTAATCTTCAATTGTTTTGTATTTTGCATTGCTCACTTCATTATTCCTCTCTCAGTTCCATGGTCTAAGACATGGCTTTACTTGTCTGGTTAGGATATTGTTCTGCCTTTTGGACTTTTCCTTATAAAAATACATAGGTGGGGGATATGATAACACCCTTGAACCAGGGACAACAGTCGCTTGTGAAGCACATGCTTGCTATTGATTGGAAGTTCTGGAACTTATACATCTATAGCTCAATGGTTTTGGCCTGTGTCTTGATGCTTTACGTTAGAATGGTCAAGATTCCAGGGGATGTTTTAGCACATTGAAAGCTAAATACCTTCATTACTTGCTTAAATTTAACTAACAACATGGCCAAGCAGCCACAGCCCTTAGAAATCAAGCTACAAAATCATCTTTCCTTTAACACGATTCCCAGCAATTGATTCTACAATACCAGTCATCAAAAAAAATGAGAAAAAGATCCAAATGAAAACGTGCATCTTAAGAAGTAAGCAAATACCATGGAAATAATCAACCTTTTATCATTAGCAACCAATTCACATTATGCATAAAATTTTTTAAGTCTCAACACTTAACGAATCCTAGACTATGCAAAAAAAAAAAAAGAAGAGACTAAACAAAGTTTGGCCTCACAAATTTTTTGGCAGGAAGTAGCAATTCAAACTAAAACCATTAACAAAATAGAAGCTAATGTTAAGCCTTCCAGATTTAGAACCAGACTTAACAATGAAATTATGGCGGCTGATGGGATTCATCACAACTGGTGGACAAGTTGATCACACACATAAGCAATGGCAAATGATCCCTAAACAAAAGGAATCATATAAAAAACTTTTGTTATTTTGAAGCAATTGTTGCAAGACTTCTATTTAATCCTACAAGAAAATTAATAAAAAAGAATTAATAAGACATTTTTATAAAGTTTATCAATGTCTAGAAAACAAATCATATAAAAATTAAATAATTTTACCGTAAAATGTTATCAATGCTTAGAGTTAGCAGCATTGAAATTTGACAACATCTCTTGACTAGAATCACACCTACAAAAAAATTAACATTAAAAAAAAATAGGAAATGCTAATACTGTAAGTTGCATCAAATTTAAAAACATTAAAAAAAACATACCTTGATTGCTTTTGCAGCAAACATGTGCGTTTTGTATGACCTTTTTGTTTACAAAATGAACATGTTTTTGAATTTTTTTTCTCTAAAGCTCCTTTCATTCTTAGAGTTCGAGGACGCCCTTTAGTCGTCACATGAGGAGGATCAAGCAATGTTATATTATGACTCAAGAGATTTGTCTCATGATCTCTTGAAACATCATCTTTAAGAAGATCTCACTTGTGAAAACATCGAAACTACTAGTTTTCTCATCTTCAATTTTCAATGCATCAAGCTCTTCAAATAATCGTTGTAAACCTCCAATTCCTACGTCATAATGTTTTTGAGATCTTGAAGCTTTTTCTGAAAGCTCCAAAGAATGAACCATGACATTGTTAAACAACATCATTAAAGGCTTTGGAGTATTATCAAGTTGCCCATCCAAGTTGCTTTCGATTGCTCCCTTTTTGGTTTTTTTGTTCACCGATTTAAAATATAATGAGAAGGTAATGAGTGCACCTTTTTTTTTAATCAAAACTGTCAATAGATGCCTGCAAAGGATGCCTAAATATTCAAACATGTGACAAGAACAAGTTGTAGTTCTTGATAAGCCAAGATATGTAACAGTATATTCTGGCTTTTCTTTGTCAAACTCATGCACCCTATAACTATACCCCTGCTCATTTACAGCTATCTTTTCTGGAACATACTGTTGAGAATGAATCAACTCATCTTGAACTTTTCTGAACATTTTTCTTGTGTAAACCTCTGAAGCTTCTTTCTCCGTTGGATAGAATGTCTTCAAAATTGACTTAGAATTCATTGTTTCAAAATTTTTCTCCCTTTCCTTGTTGTATCTTGCATTAAGGGCCTTCTCATATTGAATAACAAACTTACTCATCGATGTACTTGAGTTGACATAATCTTTGAAATACTTGTTCATACTCTTACTTCTCTAAGTAGTAGACATTCCAGCGCAAAAGTTGCGTCACACATAAGCAGGGATCCATTTTTCTCGAATGGAATATAATTTCATTAGCCAACTACTTCCTTGCAAACCATACTTCTCGATTATCTCTACCCATTTTGATTCAAAATCCTCTGGAACTAATGTATAATGGATGCACTTAAAAAATTGATTCTTGAAATCATCGAATTGGTGATAAAGATGGCTAAGATTCTCTGGAAATTTTTTTTAAATGTGCCACATGAAAAAATGATGTGTAGTATGTGGAAGAACCTTTGCAACTGCATTAGTTATAGTTGCATCTTGATCTGTAATAATTGTTTTTGGATGACATCCAAACATTGCTTCCAACCAAGTGTTCAATAACCAAACAAATGTTTCCTCTGTCTCATCCCACAACAAAGCACAACCAAATAAAATAGATTGGTGATGGTGATTAACTCCAGTAAAAGGAACAAAAGGCATTTTATACCTATTTGTTAAATAGGTTGGGTTAAAAGCTACAACATCACCAAAATACTTATACGCCATTCTAGACCTAGAATTAGCCCAAAAACAGTTTGCTAGTTGACCTTCCACATCCATTTGTATTGCATAAAAAAATCCCGGATTCTTGGATTGGCATTCCTTGAAGTAAGTAAGCATTAATTGTGCATATCCTTTTTCAAGTTGTTTCTGCCTCCTATTACTCAAATAATTTTGAATATTACGTTTAGTTAAACCAACCATATCAATGCCACCTGATCACTAGCTAAAATTGACATGATTTTACAAGGACAAATTCCAGAATCATCAAGTACATCAATTAAATTTCGTTGAACTTTTGTCCTTTTTTATGAACATATAAAAAATGATCACTTTTTGGAGTAGCAAGCTCGTGAGTGTGATCCCTTATAAATCTAGAAATGAACCATTTGTCATCAGCTTTCTTGGACACATAAATCATGGCTTTACATCCCACTCGTGTCTCATCCCGTGGTGCTTGAATTCTATCTTCCCCTTCAAGATACTTCTTGGCACAATAACCTTCCTTTGAACAAACAAATTCCTGTCCGATGATCACTTATGTTTTTCAAGATTTTGTTATGCGACTCTTACGAATCCCAGATCCTTTACTTTTTGCATATATAGTATAGTACTCTAAAGCTTCTTCCAGTGATTGAAACTCCCTTCCAATAAATGGTTCTAAACACTTTTGATTCATAATTGATTCATTATTATCTTCGTTGTGATTCCTATTGCTCAATTTTATAATTATTTCAAAATGATTAATTTCATAACATTTAATCATTTATCAGAAAATATTATCATTGTAATCCTAAAACATAAATTGAATATCTTATCTATCAATAATATAAAATTTGAATTACCTATACTATTTCGTTATTCATTTTACTAGCAATAAAATAAAATAACAACACAATTTCTTCTAAAATTTGTAAATTGTTCACTAAAACAACTTCAAATAATAATGATGCACCCAAATATTCCGCAAATGATGAATTGATCAATTAAGATACTCCAGGAAAATGCAACATGCACCAACCAACAATTTACAAGGTTTTGAAACAAGCAAAGAAGTACTAATATTGATATCATTCATCTCTTTTTTTTTTTCGAAGTTTGAAAATCAACAAGAACTCAAAAAGCCATAAACATCAACTCAACATAATAATTGAAACCTTGAGACTCAACCCAAAATCAACAACATAGCTTCTTTGAGCTTAACGGAATGATTCGGCCTTATAAAGCAGCCCAAAAAACCCAATAAGAATACACAGCTTTAAAAAGAATTCAAGAAAAAACTTTTAAAGGCATTTTAACAAACATATCATAGGCACAACCTAAATAAAGGTTACAAGCGGTGCTCACTTCAGGCTTAGATAAAACAGCAGCGTCCCAAGTCATAAAACCATCATGCTGGTGCAACAACGCAAAGCTCAAAAGACAGTAAAGGAATTTTTGCTCAAAAGGCAGTAAAGCAATAAATAAAATAACACATCATATCATCAAAATTAATTTGATAATTATGAATACGATATGCGTTAAATAACATGAATTAAAATTTTCACAAATCTATATATGCATAAAAAAATTAATTTGATATAAATATAATCAATGGCACATGATACCTGCATAAGCCACCACGGCATCCATTCCTGAATGTAAATTAGGGGATCCATATGGCACTAGTGCATCCATTCTGAAATTAACAAACATAAATTTTTTATTACAAAACAATAATACATGGAATAGAAGATAGTTCATAATTCCACATGATAAAAGATAGTTCATCCCAATACAATATTTTACAATGAACCAAAAATCTATCAAGTTCAAAGCCATGCAAATGCCTATACAAATAAAAAACTAATTGACTCTCTGTATTGGGAATATCTAAAAAGAGACATAAATATTTATTAAGTTTTCAACCAAAATCATCACAAAATCTAACAATTGCCCAGAATCTAATAAATCTAGCAACACCCAAGTACCGAATGGTTAAAGTTTAATTTCGATTTCAAAAGTTTTAACGATTAAAACACAATGAATTTAAAATCAAAGCAACCTATGGGTCAACGTGTGTTTGATAAAATGAAAGAAACTCAAACTTACCTTTTTGTGAAAAAGCAACCCAGTTCTTGAGCTGAAAGGTAAGACTTTTGATTTTGTCTTTGGCAGAGTGGAAGTCCACAGAAACAAGGAGAGGCAAGAGGAAAAGGCAACGTGAGAAAAAATAAGTGTTTTTTTTATTTGTTTAACCCTAAAAGAAGTTATATGTATTTATTAAAAAGGGTCTGAAAAGTTTTGATTTATTCATTAATGAGGTGGCAGCCTCATGTGTACTGACAGTGTATAGAGTTTATATACTGTCAGTGCATTATATATAATCCCTTTATATAATTTGATTAGCGTGAATAATGTGATGAGTGATTAGGCTTTAATTAGATAATATAATATTTATGTTAATTAGGATTTAATTATTTATAGGATAAAATTTTGGTAATTTAATTTTAGGAGATAGGATTCTTTAGGAAAATAAATAAGACAATATTTAAGGTTATAAATAATAAAAAAAATCTATAAATAATGGTTTGAAAAAAATAAAGTTAGGATAAATAATGATAGGATAGTAAATAAAAGATAAATATGAATTATACCAATGACGAAATTCTAAGAAAGATTGATCATAAAATACTTAATTTATCTGACGATGGAATTCAAGAAAGTCAATTGAGACTCCTTGAAAATCTTGAGGTGAGGAAGATTTCTAAGATTGGAGCCAAATTGATGAAAAAATTTTAGAAATTTTCCCAATATATAAGTATATCAAAATTAATATAAATACAAGTCAAATTATAAAGATGACCTAAAGCTAGTTGGTACCATTTTAGGATAGGCGTTGTGGGGTGCTAATCCTTCCCCACACATAACCGTACTCCCGAGTCTAAGAATCTTTGAACATAGACCAAACTTTATCTTTAAACAAGAATAGGTGACCAATCACACCTAGATTAGAATGGTTGGTGGTGACTCAATGAATTTAAGTGTAGTGGGCTAGGTTTTCGGACTTAGCAGGTTACAACATTGACCTTGAGTTTTCTTAACTGCCTTTAATCACTTTGAACTTTGATCTCCTTGGTAATTACGAACAAGTGCAAAAATGGTTTCTAGGCATGTTGTTGTAATGCCACTTTCCTTAGGATTATTTCGCCCCCACCAATTACGATATGCAACAGGAGTTTATCGAATGTCTCTATGATACAAAAAAGTCCTTATTTAAAATCATTTTACATAGTGAAATTAAACCACTAAATACTCTTGACAAGTACAAAAGTATTTTGTCTCAGTCACTATCTTCTGTAGCAAATAATGCCTAAAAAATTTAACTTTAGTTTAAGAGTGAGAGGGAAGAGAGAATATCAGGATTCTTATGATTCTTAGTGTGATTTGTTATATTTTCGGTATATCTCAAGTATGAACTTGGCATATCTATTTATAGAGATTAATTCCAAGTGATATGACCTTTAATCAAGTAATATGATTTTTCAATTGTGTTATTTGATTCAACAAACACACTTGTTTAACAAGATCACAACTTCTAGAAACAAATGGTAATGTTTCTTAACCATTCAAAAGCAAAAAAACATCTTTTGGAAGAGTTTGCAACACTTCAAGCAAAAAACTAGCCGTTGTATATATACTTTTATACTGGGCAATCGATTGCTCAAGAATGGCAGTTGAATGCCCTAATGTATTCTTAAAACAATGAACAATTTCCTGGTAGGGCAGTCGGTTGCCCTTCTAGGGAAGTCTTGACTGCATTATGGGTAATTGGCTGTCTTATATGGGTAGTTAACTACCCTCCAAGGCATTTGACTACCTTCTCAAGGCATCCAACTGCTTTTATGCAAATTTAAAACAAAACCTTTTCTACACAAGGATAGTTAACTACCCTATCTGGTACAAAGTCATTTGTTGTATTATTTATTATTTATAGTACAAAGTAAGCTAATATGATAAACAATCTAAATATAAGATAAATACACAATATATATATATATATATATATATATATATATATATATAAAACATGATAAAGATATACAAAACTCCTTAAGGATAAGCAATAGTAGAGTGATTTTGATAATATTTTTCATCTATTGAAATTTTCAAATATTCAAATTTCCATTTCCTCTTATACAGCATGAGGATCAAGTTGCTTAAAGCTCCATCTTATGGTCCATTTCTTGAATACCATCAATCATGAAGGCTCACTAGTTTTAGTCGTGTCCCCTTGATCAATGTAGGCAGTTATCATGGCGTTCCATGCGGATATGTCTTTGCTTACCTGCATCTTATCAAAGTATTCCCTAGCATGTTCTGTCATCTCATTCCTTGCCAAACCCGAAACCATAATTATCCAAGAAATCAGGTTTTTCTGAGGCATAGAATCATATAAACTGAATAGCCTCAACCGTCATAGACTGTTAGACAGAAATCATGATATTCCAAGAATAGTTTCTTCTGAGGCATTTGGTAGAAGAAATCATAAATATCGTTGTCAACATAAGACTTGAGCATTGCTGTCCAAGCAACCATGCTTTTGTCAGGAATTTTGTCAAAGACATGGCGAGCTTCATTAATCAAACCGTTACGTGCAAACAACCCGAAACCACTGTTGTCCAAGATACCACATTTTTTACAGAGACAGGCATACGCTGAAAAAGCAGACGACCCTCTTCAACATGCCCGACTGTAAAAAAGACCCAGAAATCAAATTAGTGCAGGAGAAGACATTTCTGTCAAGCATATAATCGAAAAGTTTGCAAGGTTCAGGTAGACAACCGGCCTTTACACAGACATGTATAATTACGGATTCAGCAACAATGTTTCTATGGGGCGGCATGGAGTGACACAGCGTCTTGGCTTTGGGAAGCCTATTATTTTTCAAATAAACAGTGATCATGGAAGCATAAGCAGCGGCGACCCTTTATGTGTAATGCATTTCATAGAGAAGCGGGGCGTAGCTAAAAATAAAATTCAGTGGGGTTTAGGGATGTAAACGGGTCGGGTACCCGCTAGATTTGGGATACCCGAACCCGAATCCGATTAACTTTAATAATACCCTAACCCGATTAACTACCCGATTATTTTTATTTATGCTACCCGAACCCTAACCCTATAAAATATAAATACCCGTTTAACTACCCGAACCCGTTTAACTACCCGTTTATTAAGTCAAAGTTTGATTTTTAAATTTAAAATTAAAATTAATTTTAGAATAACTTAATTAAAACATTATATTAATAAATTTAATTTAACTCATAAAAATAAATTAAAATTAAAAATCATAATTATAATATATAATGATTTAATTTAATTAAATAAAACATTAATAATAAATAATTGATATATAAAACATATAAGTATTGTATTAATTAATTATTATTTATAATCGGGTTCGGGTAGCGGGTACCCTAAGGTAACTACCCGAACCCTACCCTAACCCGTGACGGGTAGTAATTTCACTACCCGAACCCTACCCGAACCCGATTATACACTACCCTAATCCTACTTAAACGGGTCGGATAGTACCGGGTACCCGTTTATAGGGTACCCATTGCCATCTCTAGTGGGGTTATATATGTGTCTATATTATATAAATATTTTTATATTGTATTAAAAATAGTTTTTTGACTCTACATACGAGGTTAAGACGAGACATATGTTTTTTAAAAATATTAAAAATAAAATAATACATGTGTCATCATCTTAGCTTCACTTGTGGAGTCAAAAAAATTTCACTGACAATGTATATAATAATTATCCAATTATTATATGAAGTAATCACTTTTAAATATATAAATTAAGTTGAAAATTGCTTGATTAGTGATTTTATTATTTATATTTTAATTTGCAAAAGATATCATTAGACATATAGAATTTTTTTTGAATAACAGAGAAATAAAAATTAACATTATATTTATATATAATAAAATGTATGATTTTACTTTTATATAGAACATTTATACATAAATATATCTTTATGAGAAATTATATACATCACATTTTATTTTTTAATACTTATTAACATATGATTATATTTAGAGAAATTACCAAATATACTATTAATAGAGTTTTTAAATTTCATAAACGTAGTTAATAAGATGATACATATCCCTTAAGGAATACTAAAAAAATAAAAAAAAACTAATTAGAAAATAATGTACGATGCATGACAGTTTTTTTAACCATGATTGTGAAATTAAAAATTTTCATTGTCAAGGTATCAAAAACTAACCTTTATAATTTTACCAAAATATAAAGATTTTTTAAAATTTTCTTTGCAACTTAAATATTAATATTATCACTATAAAAATAAATAAAAATTTTATTTTTGATCATTTACTTTATATTTTTATGAAATTTATTGGCTTCAATATAAAAAATAAAAATTTTAATATTTTCTACATGTATAAATATAACTTGACTAAAATTCAGTGAGATCAATTGACCCCACATTTTGTACGTGGCTACGCCACTATGGAGGAGTTGTACTTCCTTTGCTTCTTCGACTTCGCCATAGCAACCTAATTCGTTAATCCTCATATTACACTCCATTCTATGTAATTTCTATGTTAAGAACGCAAATGTAAAAAGCAAATAATTAAACTTAAATTTAGAGTTATTAGACATAAAATATGTTAAAAATATATACGTGATGATTTTGCTATAATGTATGTTTATGTTAATCATCATATGTTTATATACCTCTAACATATTTTAGATCTAATAACTTTTTTTATATTTAATCATGTAGTGTTTAGGATATTTCTAACCTATTTTATGTCTAATAATTTTAAATTTACATTTAATTATAGATTTTTTTACTTTAATTTTGTCATAACATTTCCTAGACCTAGGACGTTAGACATTAAACATATGAAGTCGCCACCAATCTTTTTTACCTAGGTGTGATTGGCCACCTAAATGACTCTAAGGATTGGTCTATATTTTAAAGTTTAGGATTCGGGAGTTCAATTACGCATGAGGAAGGATTAGCACCCCCATGACGCCCGTCTGAAACGGTACCAATTAGTTTTGTGATTTTTTAGAATTTTAATTTAATGGTCTTTGATTGAATTTTTTTATTTAAATATTGGGCAAATTCTTAAGTGCTCTCCATCATTCTGGTGGAACCCTTAAAAATTTTCCCTCACCTCAAGAATATTTAGAAATCTCATTCGTTTTTTCTAAAGAGGCTCCATCGTCGGATTTATTAAATATTTTTTATTTTATCTTTTTTAATACTATCCCTTTAATTATCTTGATTATCATAAACTTTATTATCGTATTTATTATCTTTTATTTTATTTAATTTAATTTTTAATTTTAACTTTTATTATCTTGCATTGAACAACTACCTTTGGATATTCCATCATTCTGGCGAAACCTAAGGAATCATTCTCACCTAGAAATTTCAAAATATCAACCGTTCGTGACACTTTGAATTTCATCATCGGAATAATTTTAATTTATTATAATTTCATAATAACTAAATTTTTGGAATATATATTTTAATAATTAATTTTTATTTCGAACATTTTCCATGAATTTTCCATCATTCTGGTGAAACTCACGGAAAACATCCTCACCTAGGAATTCTAAAAAATATCAACCATTTGTGACACTTTAGAATTCCATCATCGGAATAATTTTTTATTTTTATTAATTAATTATAATTTTATAATAATTAAATTTTATATTAATTAAATTTTTTAGATATATATTTTAATACTTTTTAATATTGAACATTTTTCATGAATCTTCCATCATTCTGGTGAAATTCATGAAAAACATCCTCACCTAAGAAATCTGAAATGTCAACCATTCGTGACACTTCCGAATTCCATCATCGGAATAATTTTTTATTTTATTATAATAATTGTAAATTTTAATATTCATTTATTTAAAGTTTATTTCCATTGTTACATACTAATTAATATTAATATTGTTTTTCCATATTATATTGCTAGTCATTAATCATTACGTTATCATGCTTTATTATACGTTGCTTTTATTGTCCATTAACAAGCAAAAGTGTACACATCCAGCAAAGAAAGCATACCTATATATACAATATAGAAAGTAAAACAATATAGGGAAGCGTACCTATTTTGCTAACAGAGGATATCAAAACCGACTTCACGTGGGTAGCAACAGTCTCGAGTCTAATATTGACTCCAAAGCAAAATGCTGTCGTCTGACTTGGGTTTTGCTTTTGCTGGTTCTATGCTCCAATCGTCAACTGCCACTGATCTAGAAACGGATAAAGGACTGCTGCTAGTCTCCAGAGGTGCCGCAAAACCCTGCTAGTTCACCTTCCGCCGTGAATGCTGCTTAGACCGTGAGAAATCCTAGTTCCGTTGTCGCTTTGATTGGAGCTTACTTCCTTCTTCCTCGCTGTGTGTTTTCTAATTTTCTTGATGCTGGCTGCTTTTTTTTTTTAATTTTTCTCTGAGAATTGTTCCCCTTTTAGACTAATCTTTGAGCTCAATTTATAGCCAAATTAAGAAAAAGATCAAGATTAGTTCAATTTGAATCGAACTTGATCTCATCTTTTATTTAAATTTTGTAATTATCATTTTATTATCTTTTTACTTTTCATTGGTTTATCTTTTTTTAAATTAAATTATTATTTATCTAAAACAGAAGGATATATATATATATATATAAAGATAAGATGATATTTACAAAAAATAAAAAATGAAATGAAGATTGAATAAATGGGTTAAGCTTCATAGATGGGTCAAAACAGATTTAATAAGGCCCAAACCAGCAGTCCATTAAAGCTTTAAAAAAATCTAAATTTTGATTAAATTTAATTATAACAAAATTCTAATTAGAAATTAGAATTAATTATAATCTAAGTTAATTAACTTAGATTAAATTGATAAACCCATTTAATGGTCCGGACAAAATATGGTGTCTACAGCTGCCCCTCTTTGCACATTTTCTGAAAATCAGGAATTGTGCAAAGACAATTAGACAACTATTTTGTCCGGATTTTTTTATTTTTTTATTTTTTACAAAATATTTACAATTTTTAAGAAACATTTAGTGTGCGTTTGGTTCATAAAAACAGAGCTGTTTTCCATTTTCATTTTCATGGAAAATAGAAAATGTGAAGGAAAACATATTTGGTTGAAGAAACAGAAAACATGTTTTTGGAAAATGAAAATGAAAATGAAAATGGGCCAAATTTTGAAAAAAAAAACATGTTTTCATTGTTTTCCAAGAAAATAGTTTGAAAAAATGGAGAATTGGAAAACACGGGATTTATGAAATTTTCTTTATGTATATCAAAGATACAGGGTTCGAATCATTACATAAGCAAAAAGTTTTTTTTATTATTTGTTTTAGTTTTAGGTTTACATGCTAAACTTGCTTTAACGCTTATTGTAGTTTTGCTTATGCTTTTTTTTGCTCTCTCTCTTTGGCACTTTCTTCTTCCAGCTAAAGCCCAAACTCTTTCCCAAAATTGTGTCAGTCACCATTGTAAATCAAATCAAGTTACCTTTTTTTTTCTATTTCTCATTTTTTGGTTTCTTATTATATGCTATAAGAAATTGAAGATTTTCTTTTTGTATGGTTGTTTTATTTTACCATTGTTGCTAGTGGATCTAGTGGATGAGTTTTATTGTGAATTTATCAGTTTGAGTGATAAATAAAACTGCAGTTGTGTCTTTGAATAATAAAAATAAGTTTAAGTGTCTCTTTGAACAATACTGGATAAGTTTAATTGTCTATTTTAGTTATTGTTTTTCATATTTATTGGTTTGAAAATGTAGACACCAAACGCATTTTCATAAATTTCATTTTCAAAAACAAGGTTTCATTTTCGTCTACCAAACATATTTTCCAAAATTTAGAAAACAGACAATGAAAACTTGTTTTCAGAAAATGAAAATAGAAAATATTTTCATAAACCAAACGGACCCTTAGTTCCTCTCACCAGAGGTTGTAAGACTTTGAAAAATAACCTTGTGCTCCTCTCACCAGAGGCATTGGAACTTCGAAAATTAACCTTGTGTTCCTCTCACCAAGGCATTGGAACTTTGAAAAAATAACTTGTGCTCCTCTCACCAGAGGCCTTGGAACTTTGAAAAAATAACCTTGTGCTCCTCTCACCAGAGGCTTTGAAACTTTGAAACATAATCTTGTGCTCCTCTCACCAGAGGCATTGGTACTTTGAAAAATAACCTTGTGCTCCTCTCACCAGAGGCATTGAAACTTTGAAAAATAACCTTGTGCTTCTCTCACCAGAAGCATTGGGACTTTGAAAAATAACCTTGTGCTCTTCTCACCAGAGGCATTGAGACTTTGAAAAATAACCTTGTGCTCCTCTCACCAGAGGCATTGGAACTTCAAAACATAACCTTGTGCTCCTATCACCAGAGGCATTAGAACTTCGAAAAAAAAACCTTGTGCTCTGCTCACAAGAGGCATTGGAACTTCGGAAAAATAACCTTGCGCTCCTCTCATCAGAGGCATTGAAACTTCAGAAAAATAACCTTATGCTCCTCTCACCAGAGGCATTGGAACTTTGGAAATATAACCTTAATAGTGGTCCTTTAACCAGAGGTCGTACCAATTTGGAAAACTTCCTAATCTCTTCCCTCTGGAGACTATTACCTTCTTGTGAAATTTCATAATCTCTTCCTTCTGGAGACGATGAAAGATTTTACCTTCTGTGAAAACTCCATAATCTATTCCCTCTGAAGACTATGAAAGACTTTACCTTCTGTGAAATTTCCTAATCTCTTCCTTCTGAAGATTAGGAAAGACTTTACCTTCTGTGAAATTTCATAATTTCTTCCTTCTGAGGATTATGAAAGACTTTATCTTGTTCTATTGAAATTTAATGTCTAATATGAAACTTTTCAATCAAAATTAAATTCAAAATCTACTCATTAATGTCTTATTTATCTAGATGCAATGCATGTATGCAATTGTAATTGTGGTAACAAGGTTCTCAAACTCAACTCATCTATCTTTTCTTTTCTTCTTCTATTACCTTTCTTTCTTTCTTGTTCATTCCCTTCTTCTTTATTTTTTCTTTTATATCCTAACTTTATAACTTCCTATCTTCATGATCCAATTATTCTCAAAGATTCGCTTTTCATTGAACATTTTCCCAAACTTTTACTCTCCTCATCATTCATTTTGTTTTTTTCTTTATTTTTTGAGTAATGCAAGGATCCTTTAAGTGTTATCACACTTTTACTTATTATCATTCCAATTTCATGACTAACATAATGCAATCTCACATTTTTTCAGTTCAAAATAGGTTCGAAAGAAATGGTGTACACAGGGTAATATAAAGATTATGGATATTACTGAAAGGAAATATTTGAACAAAAAGAAAATCTCAAGAACAACTCTTAGGATAAAGGTAACAATACCCAAATGATGAGCCTTCAGATCATTTTGATTAATCCAGAATTATCCTCCAAAAATTTGAGCCATGGATGCATCAATACATGTAACTTTCTTCCATCAAAACTCTTGCCCCCCTGTATTTGAACTTTCGATGTTGATTCATACCTAAGTCGCCTTTTCAGGTTTTCAACTTAGATATCCTTCTTTGACTTAAACTGCCCTTTTCGGGTTTTCAGTTTGAATCTTCCTTTTTCTTTTTCTTTTTTACTTTTTCCATTTTTTTCATTTTTCTCTTTTCTTTTTTAATTTTTTTTATTTTTTCACCTTTCCTTTTTTTTTTTAATGAAATCACTTCAACATCTGAATTGGTCATATTTGGCAGAATGTTGCCTTTCACATCGATTCACATTTATGCCCCCAAAATGATCCTTCTTCTTATACAAACTTTCCCAATTCGGTGCATATTTTCCTCCGCCATCATGCTTAATCAAACAAATCTTTTTCAAATGCCAAATCTCATCCTATTCTCTTAAATGGTCTTCACCAAACTTAATACCATTTCCAAAGGATCATCATCTCATTATTCTTTAGCGATATCACAAGCTTGTCATTATTTAAAATATGATTCTTTAATTCAAGTATCACATTTGATTAAAATGGACTTTCAAGGCATGTAATGTAGGCTTTAGGTGAAGGGCTATGAAAAAATAGACAAAATAGGCTCAAAAAGTGTTTCAGAGTTATAAGCCAAGGATCATTTTTATCATAAAGAGCATTTTGGCATTTTGCCCCATACTACATCAATCACATTTTTATTTCTCAAAAATCCAACATTTTCATTTCCTCTTTTTTTTTCTTTCTTTCTGTTTCTCTTTTCTTTTGAAAAAAAAAATCAAGCACAAAGGATTTTTTCCTTTTCTTTCTCTTTGCCTCGGTTTTCTTCTTATGACTTGTCTTTTCTCTCTTTTTCTTTTTTTTTTGAGTGAACAAGTCTTCTAAACCTTACCCCCTAGTGTAGAGGGTGATCCTTGGTAGGTTTCAAAAAAAAATGTATATTAGGCTCAACTGGGTTGAACAACGGATAATTTTACTCAAGCATGAAAGGAAAATGAAAGAAGGTCATTTCTCATTTCAATTTTGAATACTCTTTAAAGGAATATTTATTGAATAAAAACAAACTTACAGAGAAAATGACATAAGAGATTCACCTATAACTTCATGCCAACTTTAATTCCTTTTTTAGTTGTTTTTCTTCTTGCTTCTATGCTCAATAAATTGGGAGCAAAGTAATCATCCAATTCGCCAATAAAGTTTTCAGCATCAAATTCTTGATTATCATCATGCTCATCATTCAAATACTCAAGAAAATGGGAAATGTGGAGCAGGTATAGGTATTGGCATTAGCAAGAAGTGAACAAATGAAGTGAGAAAAAGTAAAAATGCATTACGCTATTCATCTTTATTGAAATACAAATAAATAAAAGGCAGTCCACACCTAAAAGACTTCCTTAACGCTTTTGGACTTAAGTAATTAAGGACCTACACTACATTATTAAAAGAGAAAACAAAACAAAATGTTCCTTCATCCTCTAATCTTCCAAATTCGAGTCACATCAAATAAGTTCTTGCTCAATCTTCATGAAACTTATTCTTTACCAGTATGGTTTGGCAATGGATTTGAATTGACATTCGGTTCCTCATTTTTCAAAAAATTCAATATTCTCACATTAATCAATCCTTTCACTTTATATTTCAATGCAGAACAATTTTCTGTAGTGTGGCCTAGATTCCCAGAATGATACTCGCATCGGGCATTCTCATCATACCATTTTGGATAAGGGGTTTGAAAGGTTCCAAATGGATGGGTGCGATGAGGTGTTTTTCAACAAGCTGTGGGAAAAGTTCAGCATAGGTCATTGTAATTGGGTCAAGTACAGGTTTGTAATTGGATCTAGCAGGATAAGAAACATTGTTGGATTGTCTACGTCCAAAGTTGATATTGTTGGTCTCACCTTCTTTCCACTTAGAATTTGCCCCTTTCTTGTAATTTGAAGCTTCACTAGCTTCGATCCCCCGATTCTTTATTGCATTTTCAATCATTTCCCCTGCAACCACTAAATCTGCAAAGTCTTTTGTTGCATTTCCAACAAGCTTCTCATAATAAGGTGCTCGAAGGGAATTAATGAACAATATGGTCATCTCTTTTTCTGTGAGAGGTGGGTAGACTTGTGTTGCCATGTTTCTCCATCTCTAGGCATACTCTTTGAAACCTCTGCTAGCCTTTTTCTCCATGTTTTGCATGATAACCTATCAGGAGCCATATCTATCACGTGTTTATATTGGGTCTTGAAAGCCTTTGCCAAATCCTTCCATGAATGAATATGGCCCCTGTCTAATTGGACATACCATCTGGCTGCAGATCCCGTCAAACTATCTTGAAAACAATAAATTAGTAGCTTTTCATTATGTGTATACCCAACCATCTTCCGACAGAACATTGTGATGTGGGTCAGTGGGCAAGTTGTTCCATCATATTTTGAAAATTTAGGAACTTTAAATTTCGGTGGGATCACCAAATCAGGAACTAAACTCAGTTCATCTGCATCGATGCAATCAAAGTTGTCTTTCCTTTCAACAGCTCTCAATCTCTCTTCCAACAAGTCATATCTTTGTTGCATCTCTTTATCTTCAGATGGATCTAGTCCACTTTTTCTCCACTTCTCTTGCTCTAAAGGATCGTCAAGATTTGGCACATATAGAGGGTTAACAAAGTTACCTCCAAAATTTGGCTCCTGATCTTTATGTTAACTTGTAGGCATGTGTGATTGCCCCCCAACTGGTATATGAACTTGAGTAGCTACACCGTGAGAACACTGTGGTGGAATAAACCCAAGTGGGTAAATTGGTTCAGCACTAGAATCATGAGATCTACCTTCTTCTTTTGAGGGGGAAGTCTCAACAACTGTTTAGCTTTCATCATTTGCATCATCTCAAACATTTGCTTCCTTATTTCATCCAAATCTTCTGTCATTTGTTCTCTCATCTCTTCTTGCATTCTTTCTATCCTTTTGATTCTTGCAAACTGTTCGTTTTCCATGATTTTGGCTCTTGCTCAAGTGTTATAAGAATGTTGAGTAGATTGCCTTACAACTTTAGATGATTGAGCTATTTTAGACCTTAGTTACCCCAATTTTCCTATGAATGTATGAATATATGTAACTATGCATTAAGTAAGATTTATTTGCAAAAATGCATGACATAATAAATGAAGAAAATAAAAGAATGTCATTACAAACATGTATGTGTCCTGACATTGGCTTCTCTACTTCGTGGCTTGGCATGGCTCTATCTTAGGGTTGGCTTCCTAAGTTTCACAACATGCTGGGTTTAGGTAATTTCACAAAGCTAAAGGTTCCCAAGTAGTTCCTCACTGTCGTCCACTCTGGACTAGTAAGGCATCCAATCCTCACCCATCACAGGCTACAAATGGAAAGGTTCGACTTGAGTGAAAGTATTTCGCTAGCCATTGCGGAGCTTACCACCTCACGAGCGTAGTTACTTTACTTTCTCCTAAAAATGACGGAGCTCGGGTATAAAGCTCATGTTATGATTATGCAAGTGCTTTGTGTGTGTGAAGGAGCTTTAACTTTCCAAATTCATATGACCTAAACATCCATAAAATATCAACAAGACCATTTCATCAAAATTCTAAAATACATCACAAAATTTTATTGGCTTGACTCTCTTAAGTGTCCCCAGTGGAGTCGCCAAGTTATCATAACGTTTCCTAGACCTAGGACGCTAGACATTAAACATATGGAGTCGCCACCAATCTTTTTTACCTAGGTGTGATTGGCCACCTAAATGACTCTAAGGATTGGTCTATATTTTAAAGTTTAGGGTTTGAGAGTTTGATTACGCATAAGGAAGGATTAGCACCCCCATGACGCCCGTCTTAAACGGTACCAATTAGTTTTGTGATTTTTTAGAATTTTAATTTAATGGTCTTTGATTGAATTTTTTTATTTAAATATTGGGCAAATTCTTAAGTGCTCTCCATCATTCTGGCGGAACCCTTAAAAATTTTCCCTCACCTCAGGAGTATTTAGAAATCCCATTCGTTTTTTTATAAGAGGCTCCATCGTCAGATTTATTAAAATTTTTTTTATTTTTATCTTTTTTAATATTATCCCTTTAATTATCTTGATTATCATAAACTTTATTATTGTATTTATTATCTTTTATTTAATTTAATTTAATTTTTAATTTTAACTTTTATTATCTTGTATTGAACAATTATCTTTAGATTTTCCATCATTCTGGTGAAACCTAAGGAATCATTCTCACCTAGAAATTTCAAAAATATCAACCGTTCGTGACACTTTGAATTTCATCATCGGAATAATTTTAATTTATTATAATTTCATAATAACTAAATTTTTGGAAATATATATTTTAATAATTAATTTTTATTTCGAACATTTTCCATGAATTTTCCATCATTCTGGTGAAACTCACGGAAAACATCCTCACCTAGGAATTCTAAAAAATATCAACCATTCGTGACACTTTAGAATTACATCATCGGAATAATTTTTTATTTTTATTAATTAATTATAATTTTATAATAATTAAATTTTATATTGATTAAATTTTTTAGATATATATTTTAATACTTTTTAATATTGGACATTTTTCATGAATCTTCCATCATTCTGGTGAAATTCATGAAAAACATCCTCACCTAAGAAATCTGAAATGTCAACCATTCGTAACACTTCCGAATTCCATCATCGGAATACTTTTTTATTTTATTATAATAATTGTTAATTTTAATATTCATTTATTTAAAGTTTATTTCCATTGTTACATACTAATTAATACTAATATTGTTTTTTCATATTATATTGCTAGTCATTAATCATTACGTTATCATGCTTTATTATACGTTGCTTTTATTGTCCATTAACAAGCAAAAGTGTACATATCCAGCAAAGAAAGCATACCTATATATACAATATAGAAAGTAAAACAATATAGGGAAGCGTACCTATTTTGCCAACAGAGGATATCAAAACCGACTTCACGTGGGTAGCAACAGTCTCGAGTCTAATATTGACTCCAAAGCAAAATGCTGTCGTCTGACTTGGGTTTTGCTTTTGCTGGTTCTATGCTCCAATCGTCAACTGCCACTGATCTAGAAACGGATAAAGGACTGCTGCTAGTCTCCAGAGGTGCCGCAAAACCCTGCTAGTTCACCTTCCGCCGTGAATGCTGCTTAGACCGTGAGAAATCCTAGTTCCGTTGTCGCTTTGACTGGAGCTTACTTCCTTCTTCCTCACTGTGTGTTTTCTAATTTTCTTGATGCTGGCTGCTTTTTTTTTAATTTTTCTCTGAGAATTGTTCCCCTTTTAGACTGATCTTTGAGCTCAATTTATAGCTAAATTAAGATAAAGATCAAGATTGGTTCAATTTGAATCGAACTTGATCTCATCTTTTATTTAAATTTTGTAATTATCATTTTATTATCTTTTTATTTTTCATTGGTTTATCTTTTTTTTTAAATTAAATTATTATTTATCTGAAACAGAAGGATGAAAGATTATTTATTCAATATATATATATATATATATATATATATATATATAAAGATAAGATGATATTTACAAAAAATAAAAAATGAAATGAAGATTGAATAAATGGGTTAAGCTTCATAGATGGGTCAAAACAGATTTAATAAGGCCCAAACCAACAGTCCATTAAAGCTTTAAAAAAAATCTAAATTTTGATTAAATTTAACTATAACAAAATTCTAATTAGAAATTAGAATTAATTATAATCTAATTTAATTAACTTAGATTAAATTGATAAACCCATTTATGTGGACTTGGTCAATTATTACTGGGCTTTTCTATAAGTCAAGTTGAAGACCATTGAGCAAAATGATAATCTAAGCCCAAGAGGAAAGAGGACTCAGAAGGCCCATAAATGATCCACTGGGTTATTATTTAAGCTGTGGGGCTTAAAGGTAATTACGCACAAAATAACTCCTATAAATAAGTCACAGGTATCATTCTTAAACCCTAAGCTCTATTTGCCTATGGAAACCCTGCCAAAACCCTGTCTGACTTAAGCATCGGAGTGCGCACGCAGGGGAAAACCCCTGCGCCTCCTGATGGTTTTCTTTCTTGCAGAATTCTTGGAGACAACTAACACGAAGATCGAGAATCGACGTCAGCAACGAATCATTGTTGTTTTGGGCAACAACAATAGGCGCCATCTGTGGGAACAAACAAAAAAGCCAAGTAAAAAAGTCTACGACAGGCTACGAGAGACCTATTACCTGCGAAAGATAGGTCCCGCACGCGAGAGCCTTTTGGGTGAGAAAGTGTCTCTCGCCTTAATATAAAAATAATAAAACTAAAAAATTATATACACGCGACAAACGGTCTGTCGCAGGAAAGGTTTCATGCGACAGATATTCTGTCGCGCGCAAGGTTACTCGCGATAAAGCAATTCACGCAACAAGCCTGGATGAGAGATAGGCTCCCGCAAGAGACAAGCATTGGGCGAGAGACTGGCTCTCTCGCCCGATATGCTTAGGTGACAGAGAGGCTCTGGCTTGCGCCCAACATGCTTGGTAACAGTTGCCACCTGACATTCTCAACTCACATGACACATCAATTTAAAAAGTGTCCCACTATTTCAATTAAAGAAGGGCCCCAGGTGCTCTGCACATGACGAGAGCTTTTTCTCTTCTCATGATGAGAGCTTTTATCACGCCATTAAATTGATAATTAATGATGAGAGTTTTTATAATATTAATATTAGTTTTTAATATTAATATTAATATTAATATTAATATTAATATTAATATTAATATTAATATTGTTTTTAATGATGAGAGCTTTTATAATATTAATATTGTTTTTAATGATGAGAGCTTTGATAACATTAATATTAGTTTGATAATTAATGCTCTAGACACTTTTTTATGAATTAGAATTGACGCCATTAATTAAAGAATGGCTCTCGCGCCTGATAGGCTTGGGCGAGAGAGTGGCCCCTGCGTGCGACAAACCTTGGCTTTGGGCGATAGACTGGCTCTCGCCCGGGATAGCCTTTTGGCTATATAGTGCATGCAACTAGCGACAAACCTACCGTATGAAAGATTATTGGCTATAGAGTACATACTACTGGCGACAGCCTTACTTGCTTGTCGCTTGAAACATCTTTGGCGACAGAGTACAAAGGAGTGGGCGACAGCATTAGGCGAGAGACAACATTGGGTGAGAGACTGTCTCTCGCATTCGACAGGCTTAGGCAAGAGAGCCTCCAGCGCGCGCGACAAGCCTTGGAAAATCGTATTTTGGAATATGCAATTTTGTTGTGTTTCTTCGTCTTGGTTTGTGGGCAAGCCATCCATGATGCATGGCCATGCAATGCAAGACATGCGGATGATGACTCACCATGGAAAAAGTTGCATTTGAAGAGGCAATGATAGCGATGGAAATGGCTAGCCGTACACTATTTTCCTGTACAAAGTTGCAGCCATTATTAATTCTACATATAATTGTTCTTCCTAAGTAGCTATTTGTTTACGGCTTTATAATTCACGCTACAGGAATTTAGCATTGAATTCACGTCATAATGAATTAGCATTGATGGAATGGGAATATTCAAAGCACAAATGCACAGGAGGAGCAAGAAAAAGCAAGACATTCAATCAATTACATCATTAGTTCATAAATATTAAAAATAAATACTATTAAGAAAGTCATGATATAAATGAATTTGGAAGCATGAAATAGAAAATCTTAAAATTATAAAAAAGAAAAAAGCGAATCTTGGGCACTCACTCAAGCCCAGGTCGGCTAAGGATAATGCTCTAAAAACAGTTGGCTTGACGCGGATCCACTCACCATTAGATTTTCGCTTCACTTCTAAACCTCCTACGTCATCTTGAGCAAGAATGGTGAGGGCATTAGCATCCTTGTGTTGGCCAATGCCTAGAGCTATGTCAGGAGCGGGGCAAGTTGGATAGCAGTTAAGCCTCATGAAGCTGGTATGCTCCTTGAAGAAGCCATGAAGCCTATCCGCTGGCAAGCCTAAGCTCAAGGCAATAAGTTCGAAAAATTTATACCTTAAGTCTTGAACACTTAAGCTTGGAATTTGGTCTTCACCCTTTGGCGAGATATAGCAACTCACGCATGCAAGGGAGGTAGGATGCCGCACGAAGAGCACATGTAGGCGTAAGCATGATAATCCTCCATGTTTGATAGACATGTTGCAGGAATAGAAGAAGAAAAAACAGAAGCTGGTTGAAGACGCGAGACGGGCACAAATAAGTCCCTAAGCGAAAATGCGCGCGACGGGCAAAAATAAGTCCTTAAGCGAGAAGAAGACGCGAGACGGGCACAAATAAGTCCCTAAGCGAAAAATGCGCGAGACGGGCAAAAATAAGTCCCTAAGCGAGAAGAAGACGCGAGACGGGCACAAATAAGTCCTAAGCGAAAAATGCGCAAGACGGGCAAAAATAAGTCCCTAAGCGAAAAGAAGACGCGAGACGAGCACAAATAAGTCCCTAAGCGAAAAATGCGCAAGACGGGCAAAAATAAGACCTTAAGCGAGAAGAAGACGCGAGACGGGCACAAATAAGACCTTAAGCGAAGAATGCGCGAGACGGGCAAAAATAAGACCCTAAGCGAGGCAATTCAAAAGTCCCTAAGCACAAGAGGGTGCGAGATGGGCAAAAATATGTCTCTAAACGAGGTACGTTACAATTTTATCAGATTACATTTAACGTATTATATTCTAACAAGTCCTTAAGCGGATAGTACGCAAGATAGGACCAATACTCAAGTAAAAGTTCTTCTTTGGACACAAAAAGTCACAAAGAAAAACTTGGGGAGCACATAGTATACAGGCTGTGAGGTATGGTACGAGGTACGTTACAATTTTATCATTGGATATGTGCTACAATTGAGTGACAAAGTGCATTTAACGTATTATGTTGGCATTCCGGATATAAAAACGATTTTATAGTCTTATCATTTCTATAAAGGCCCTATGCGAAAAATGCGCAAGATGGGCAATTCTCTAAAAGTCCTTAAGCGAAAATGCGCGAGATGGGCAGTTCTCTAAAAAGTCCCTAAGCGAAAATGCGCGAGATGGGCAAATTGTGAAATTCTCAAGCAATAAAGTGTACGGATAAATGCGATACCCAAGTACGAATTCTTCTTTAGATGTAAGTGCTTCATAAGAAGAGTTGGGGAGCACTATAGATTAATTTCTGCATTAAAAGGAGTATCGAAACTAATAGGCACCCATGTATATGCGTCCTGAGGTGCTATAATGTCAAGAGCTTGATCCTTAGGAAAATTAGTCTCTAGTTTATCTAAATAATCTTCGTCCAAACTTGTGAGAACCTCGACCATATCGAGTCGACAAAAAGGCTTCTAAGAGCTGGTAAGATCAGATAAATCTTTACAAGTGTCTATCCTCAGAAAAGGTTCCAAATTCTCAGCATTTGGATCGAGCTCCAACCAATCAAGAGCATGCTGAGTACAAACCACATCTAATGAAACCAAATAAGAACATATGTATCCGCTTATGGCACTTCTTAACGATGTGCCCTCATGGCCTTAACCCAGATTTGGTTTTCTTCCTCTTGGCTAATAGAAGGCACTTGACAAATGAAATGATGACACGATGTCGTTTCTGCTACAAATAATAATGAAGTTCACTAGTTGAGCCTTAAAGTAAAGATGAAAAGACTCTTGTGATAATCCCAAGAAGAGGGTAGCAAAAGAATTTGAAAAGCCCATTCTTTATAAACTCTTTCACAATGTAAACCTTGCGAAAGAGTGAGGAGCAATTGATGTGGACTAGGTCAATTATTACTGGGCTTTTCTATAAGTCAAGTTGAAGACCATTGAGCAAAATGATAATCTAAGCCCAAGAGGAAAGAGGACTCAGAGGGCCCATAAATAGGGGTGTAAAACGGGTCAAGATCCGCGGGCTGACCCATTTAAATGCGGGCTTTAATAAAATTGGATTTTTAATTTTTGGCCCGTTTAAAAACGGGCCTAAACGGTTGAGCCCGGCGGGCTAGGCAATCCGCGCGGGTTGGACCGCACGGATACGGGCCAGCCCGCGGATTCAGCCCAAAAATTAAAAAAAATCAATTAAAAACGAAACCCAACCCAAATCTTATTGAGGGCTTAAAGCCCAATCAAGTTTAGTTGCCAATTTGCCAATTGCCACCCAAACCCAGTCGGCCTTCCCGGTTCCCGCCAACAACACCCCACCCCGACACAGTCACACACACACTCACACTTTGATTTTGATGCTCACAGCACAGACTGCACAGTCAGTTGTCTGTCTCCACTCAGTAGTCAATACTCACACCACCGTCCACCATCGACCCACCCACCCAACCCAAACCGACACACACTCACAAAGTTACAACACAAATCTGATCTCTCCAACAGACAACAGTTCCAAACCTAAAGGGCAAAGGCTAAATCTGATCTCGCCTCGCCACTGGCCACTGCACCGCACGACGCCGACAGCCACAGCCTCCTCCTTGGCACGCACTAACGCTGACGCACGTACACATTACCAAACAGTCACAGCTAGCAGCCGCGGTGCAGCAGGTTAGATAGATCCGCCTATTCTTCTTCTGTGATCTGTCGTCAACTCTAGATGTTTATGTTTTCATTTTTTTTGCATTTCTTATAAGCAGTTCATATTAATGCTCACTAATTCTAAGCAGTTTAAGTTCAAGGATATTAATTAAATCCCAATACGAAAAAAAAAAAACTCAGATTTTGTGTGTGGCTCCAGACTCCAGTTTATGTTGGATGCAAATTGGCAGAGCAGAGCTCCATCCATTAGTTCACTTGCCCTTCCAAATTTCCAATCGAGTGTGGTGTGGTGTGGTCCGTGGATGGAGTCTACGGTCTTGAACTTTTGATGCCAATCACGACCCTTGGTTTCTTTTCTAAACGGTGCTCTACTGCTCTCTAATTCTATATTTCTATATGGCTCTCGGCTTTTGCAAAGCAAATTGCAATGCAACACAAATGACAAATTCATACTTTTTTTTTGTTATAAAACAAATTCATATTTCATACTTCATATATTAAAATTTGTATGTTAAATTTTTAATCAAAAGTTCATACTTCATATGAATTTTTTATATGATTTTGTTTAATTTTCAACTGAAATCTCCTTTAAAAAATTAATTTCAGGTTTAATTAAATGAAAAAAATTTAATTTAATAGATAAAATCATAAAGCTAAAAGTCTAAAACCTATTAGATTATGGATGGTGGGCTTAAGAGATTTACTTTTACTATTATGAAATTGTGGCAGCCCAATAATTTTATTTTGGGCTTTAGGCCTTAAGCTTAGCTTTTTTAAGGAGAAAGCCCGCGGACTGATCCGGCCCACATTGAAGCTGGGCCGGTCTAGCATTTTTTGGCCCGTTTAAATACGGGCTTAAACGGGCTTAATCCGTTTATACCCGCACCGCTTTGGCCCGCACCGGCCCGCACCGGCCCGCCCGTTTTTCAACCCTACCCATAAATGATCCACTAGGTTATTATTTAAGCTGTGGGGCTTAAAGGTAATTATGCGCAAAATAACTCTTATAAATAGGTCACAGGTATCATTCTTAAACCCTAAGCTCTATTTGCCTATGGAAACCCTGCCAAAACCTTATCTGACTTAAGTATCAGAGTGCATGCGTAGAGGAAAACCCCTGCGCCCCTGATGGTTTTCTTTCTTGCAGAATTCTTGGAGACAGACTAACACGAAGATCGAGAATCGACGTCAGCAATGAATCATTGTTATTTTGGGCAACAACACTATTTAATGATCCGGACAAAATATGATGTCTACAAATTTTACTGTAAAATTCTTCCTCCCATATATATGAAGCAGGATTTGTTACAAAGTTTTTAGTATGATGTATGGGTGGGTGAGCGCGGAAAAAGAAAATGAAAAGGGCAAGACGTTCTTGGAACGATGGGTCGATGGCCACTGATCATGACGAATGATGAATGATGAATGATGAATGATGAAAATGATTAATGAATCAATTTAAAGGCTCAGCCTTTGGCGTCCTAATCTTATTTCAAATATTATATAGTGGATGGAAATTGGAAGATGGCAGACTGCAGTATTCTGCATTGCTGGTTTGTTCTTATAATTGGGAATGGGACAGAAAGAGGGATTAGATTTATTAAACCGTACCAAGGACAATGGTTGGTAGACTAGTAGGCGAATATTTCTTCCACCAAAAATAAAAGAAGGGTGGTAGGCCCGCCCAGCCAGCAACCAGAACATGATCAACAATATCATTGCACAAAAATTTGAATGAATCAAATCGCTTCTTTTATTTTCTCTCTGGAGAATTCGAAAATCAAACTGTTGACCCGTGACCGTGAGTTGATACGCATGTGGCTATGGGCCCATGACCATCAGGTTAGGTTTGGCTTTGGCACTAGATATTGTATTCAATATTTGTATAAAACAAAATAAAATAAAACAAAATTTTATAAAAAAAAAAAAAACAGGACTCCGAGCCAGCCATTTTCTGTCTAGTGGGTTTGCGGACCTACGATAGAGTTTGAAGCCCGATTAGCCCAACAGGCAAGTGTTAAAAAACTTTGCAGTCTGCAGACCCAGTCATTATGCGAAAAAAGAGATGGCAAGATTACATCCTCTCACTCCCACTCCCACTCTCACTCACCTCTGCCTGCTCATCCTGTTAATCATCATCCCTCCCTCCAGGGGACTCTTAAATGGCACGGAGCTTCTAAAAGAGGTGTGCAACCACACGTCCAACTACGCATTCTGTGTTGCGACTTTAATTGCAGACCCAAATGCAGGTGGCCCACAGGCCCTTGCCGGTGACCTTGCTAATACTGCTTTACGATTTGCTCAAACCAAGGCCTGCGACGCTCAATCCCTCGTAGCACGCCTTCTTAAGAATGCCACCACCCTTGTGGACCGCAATCGTCTCCAAATATGTCAAATTAGCAACAACAAGGCCATATCTGAGCTTTCATCGGCTAACAATGACTTCAACTCCGACTCACTGGACACCATGGTGGAAGAGATGAATAGTGCCGCTGATGCAACTAAAGATTGCCAGAAAGAGATCCAAGGCAGAGGCGCCCACCTTTCACTGCTGGCCACCATCAATGCTGACTTGATCAAACTTTGCGAAATCTGTATTGTCTCCACTAGATATTTTACTTTGGAGGATTTTTACTAAGTCTGGTTTTATTAGTTATCAGTAGATTTATTTTTTGCTGCTGGAAAGTCGAAAGCCTGAAGAAGTACTAGGTGGTGTATCATTCAAATAAAAAATAAAATAAAATCCAACCTAGCATTTAGGCTTGGTTTGCAATTACACAACGTTTGCTTCAATTTATTGTTAACACTGTTTTATATGAAAAAAGGGCTTCGCATTCAATTAGAGGACTGAGAGTGAAGATAAATTTGTTCAATTAATGTTTTTATTCCTTTTTTTTTTTTGTTACAAAATGTTATATCGTTAAACAATAGTAAATTCATAATTTTAATGAATGTGTAACAAAAAAAAATAATGTTTATGAATGAGTGGTTCCCGCTGCTCGCACCATTCTTGCGAAAAGCACCCCGTCCCTCGTGATTCCAGTTGGACTGGAGACAGCCAGACAAGTAGAAAAAGGAAATTGATTCTAATTTGTAATTTCTGAAGTTAAAAGTGGACCACTGGACACTTTACGTGCTGCGCTGGGACCCGCCATGTCAACAATAGACCTGCTTAAGAGTCGGGCTACTCACTCAAGTCCGAAAGTTCGTTCTAAATTTGATCGAGTTTGGACAAAAATATTTGATAAAAAAACGGGCTTTGGCAAAATTTTTAGGCCCGTTTAAAAATCGGGCTGGACCTCGGGCTTGCCTTTCATAGCTCAAGCCCGGCCCGGCCCAAATTATTATTATTTTTTATTTTATAAATATCTTTTTTAATATTAATTAAATTTTTATATATATTTACTAAATATAATATAATTATATGTATATAAAATATTATTGAATAATAAATATGATTATAAATATTTAATATGAAAATTGATATATAAATTTTGACAAATTAAATTAAATTTTAAAGGGTATAAAATAATAAAAAACAAATAAAATTAAAATTAAAATATAAAAAAATTATTTTCTGGTCGAGCTCGGACTTGTAGTATAAAAATGAAAACGGACTTGGACAGAGAAATCAAGTCCGAATGTCGGGCCGGGCCGTGCTGTGCTTGAACGTGTAAAAACTTTATTATTACCTGTTATGGACCCGGTCCGGCCCATGAGCAGGTCCAGCCAACAAATAAAGACAGGTTCGTCCCTGGTAGTGGGTCATTGACCAGTTGACTCAATCACCATACCACATGGCATGGCCATGACCATGGGTCACTGGCAAAACGTTTCCGTTTATTTAATTAATTAATTTGCGAATTCATGCGATGTATAGATTAAAATTCGTATTATTCACATTTTTAAAAAAATTATATTTAATTATTTAATTATTTTAAATGTATTAAAAATTAATTTTATTTTTAATTGCATTAGAAATCATATAATATCATAATTATTTTTAAATTAGATATTATTTTAATTATTTGATTTGAAGTGATTAGGCTTTACTTAAATTATTAAAATTTATTAAAATAGATCATTTTTATGTTAAAGTATTTTAGATAGTTTATTAAAATTTTTAATTTTTTATAAGTGATATATTTTCATTTTTAACTTTGAAGAGGTAATATTAATTTTATAACATATTGTGCTTAATTATTTTAATTGTTTTAAATATATTTGATAATTTATTTTATTTTTAAATGGGTTAGATACAATATATATATATATAAATATACTATATATATATTCAAAAATTAAGATTAAAAATGAGAGAATATAGAACAGATATGTTGAATGAATTTTTGAGGAGATTAAGGGGATATGATCCATTAAAAAAGAAAAGAAACAAGAGTATCACGTGGAAGTGGTCAATTAGAAGAACTTGATCCAATATTTGTAGAAAGATTAAAAAAAATAGTGACACGTGACATTCAAAAGAACCTTACATATCAGCATCTATGTTAGCAAAATTATGCAAGTAAGCATATTTTCTTAAATATAATATATATTGTACGTATCATACTATTAACATTTTTTTATTTATACTGTTAAAGAAATATTTCTTTATTTCTCAAAGTACTTAAATTACAAAAATAGAAATATTTAATACATTCACCATGCACCCATTATCAGCACGTTTGCAACTTTGGTTCCAGCAATTATGCACATAATACCACAAGGTACATATGAGATTATAAAAACCCCAAAATCAACAGATCAAAATAATTCACGCTATGGATAAAATAAAAAATTATATTGTAATTTAAAAATAAAAATATAATTCTTATTTTAAATTTGTGGAATTATTTATTGTTTGCTACTCAAGAGAGTGAAATAATTAAAAGTAAAAATAGATTCTGTATTCTAGGAAATATTTGTAATTGACAGTTGTTAATCCAATATTTGCTGTTGGTAGTTGTTAAGGAGGATTAAATAACTGAAAACAAAGAAAGATATCGGTTTAATAGAGATTTTTAATGTAGATTTATAGGAATAAAGAATGAAAGTGGTAAGTTAAAAAATCTTAAAGTATGTTTAAAAAACAATATAAGTATTTATGAAAGAAAAAAGTGGCTTACGTGTCGTTCAATAAAAAAATATACATATCAATGTCCATGTAAAGTTATTTTACCTGCGTGCATATTTTTTGTTTTATAATATATATATATATATATATATATATATATATATTTGTGTGTCAATGAGGCCTTGGCTTAATGACAAAGAAGAGGTCCTGAGATTTTGAGATCTCAGATTCGAATTTCATCAAGTGTAAACTTAAGTTAGTTTAGTTATTTTACTAGTTTGTTTAGTTTGTTATAGTTATTTACTAATTTACTTAATTTGAGTAATGTGATTTTCATAATTACCTGTTCATAGAATATAATATGCTGATTGTAATTGTAACTTCTAAAATATATATATATATATATATATATAAATATAAATATAGATATATATTTGTTTATTACTCCGAATGATGAAAGAAACCAAACCAAACTGTGCAAGCTGAGATGTGAGCTTGACGATTGAGCGAACGAAACAAAAGCCAGACTACAATACCATTTTATCCTCCCTTGTCCTACCCTACTACTGGTATTCTGTTAAGTTCTCTCATCGGTTGAACCAACTGCTCCCATGTGAAAGCGAGAAACACGTGCACATATCCACGTTCCTATCTGTCAACTCGGCCTGGCAAAGCACACCAAATCCCCCCCCCCCCCCCCCCCCCCCCCCCCCCCCCCCCCCCCCCCCCCCCCCCCCCCCCCCCCCCCCCCCCCCCCCCCCCACCCCCCCCCCCCCCCCCCCCCCCCCCCCCCCCCCCCCCCCCCCCCCCCCCCCCCCCCCCCCCCCCCCCCCCCCCCCCCCCCCCCCCCCCCCCCCCCCCCCCCCCCCCCCCCCCCCCCCCCCCCCCCCCCCCCCCCCCCCCCCCCCCCCCCCCCCAAAAAAAAAAAAAGCAGCAGCTAAATTACCAAGCACGTTCAAATACACCTGCATTTCCACATACGTGGCTAAAAGAAGCCAAATCAACGTTACTAGTTCCTTGAATATGGCAAGAACCAAAAAATCAAAACAAAACAAAATTGACATTTATGCAAGGACGAATTCAACCCGATACTTCTGAACAGAATAGCCTACAAAGTGATGTATACTTGTAAAAATGAATGGCCAACATAGATAACCACGAAACTTTAATACAAGGAAATCCCAAGACGGCTTTCTACGGATTGATGTTGCAATCTTGCAAATACATAAGATCATAATCTACATACTTTGCCCAATATTTTTTATACTTAGGTATGCCTATCTCCAGCCATGGTTTCAAGTTGCCATTATAGTGTATAACAGCGGCTCGGTCAATCTCCCTCTGGTTGACATTAGGGTTGTAGCCAAGCCCCAGCACATGCCAAGATCTGGGAAGGGGATAAGTGCGATTATAAAATGTTATGAGACCGGGAGGCAGGGTTCCCAACTTCCACAATTGCCTGTCATGATTCTGCGCATAAAATTTCCTTCAAAATAAAATCAGCATAATACACCAGCTTAACACCATGTACTTTAAGTATAGGGTATTCCACAATGAACTAAAAAACACTGAATTAAAACTCCCAACCACCTAGTTTTTATCATTTATGATGGCACTCAGAAGGGAAACTAAAAAGTTAAATCAAATTCATGAGCAGGTGAGAGAAATATCCAAACAAGCTTCCACTTGATAAGGGTAAATTAGGTCATGTCTAATTAAGACTAGGAACGTGAACAAAATAAACTAATCTGGTTTCAAGTAACTTTAATGCCTATTTTATTATCTGTTCAGCCAGGATTTACACTTACCAGCTTCTGCCATCTATGATATACCTCTGTGATGTTTTGCCGCCTCCACTCCTCCAAATCAAAAATATTCATTCCATATGCCCATCCACAAGCTTGTGGGTTAAAGTTCCTTGAGATAAGAGGATGTGAGAAGTTGAGATACCGATCAAACCGATGGAAGCTTTCTCCACAAGTCTCAACAGCACCATTGACATTGCCCTTCAAATCAAGGGACCAAAGACCACTAAGGTCCTTCTGGACTATGATATCATCATCTAGGAACAACACTTTATTGAGTTTGGGGAAGATCTCTGGTAGGTAAAACCGAAGATGGTTCAGGATAGACAAATATTTTGGGTTCCGGAACTTCAGATTAGAATCAGAATTAGCACGATGTGCCCTGAAGTAATAATCAATCATGGAAGGAGAACCTAACTGCTTAAGAACTGGGCTGTAGCTTGAGTTTAACCATGTAAAGTCTTCAATGTTCTGGACCTGTATAGTGGCTTTCCCTGGTGGATTACCTAGAAACCACATCCTCATTGCCGCATAATTAAGCCTATCCGTAACAATGTGGAAAACGTGATTTGAAGGGTGCTGTAAGGAAGTTAAGTGAGCATGATGAGTTTAACAAAAAGGAGGGGGCTCAAAAGTCATTATGTAAATATCAAGTTGTTTTATGCATGTACACGTGTGCGCGCACACACACACATGCGCGCTCCAAAATTAACTTCCCAAGAAAATGCGTTAGAAATTTAAAATGAAATGGTAATGGTAATCTTAATGTTAAGAGTGATAAACCATTTTTCTTTCTAATAGCAACCAAAGGAAGTATGAGTTAAGTCCCTATAGGAGAGTACACTTACCTTAGCTTGGGAGACAGTTGAGTTTACAACAACTGCTGCTGCTAATATATTATCTGAGAAAAGTGCATAATGGTACAGCCGGGGGTCTTCTAATTTGTCTTGATTTAGAAAGTTCTGTTGCGAAGAATTCAAGGAATAATACTCAGTGGTAAGACGCAAAGGCAGGCAGTGAAGGCCCTTTGGAAGGGTTTTTGCAGTTAATTGTGTCAAGAACATGGTCTGTTTTTTGTGGACCCGAAGTTGCTCTTCAGTTGAGTGGAGCATAGCCCTAAGCTTCTTGACCACAGCAACACAGTCATCTTGAATCTGCTTACCTTTTTCTAATGATTGCTCCATTACTTTCAGCTTATCAAAGGCGCTGCAACAATAAGATGCATATCAACAAACTAAAGCAATGTAGAAACCACATTCTATACTTAATATCCTACAAAAAAATTAGGTGGCTGAAAATGAAAAAAAGAAAAAGGAACAGATATCATACAGAATTTAACAAATGGAAATAAATCAAGAAAGTTTTAGTAAAGTACATCATTCCTATCACCTATGTTCAGAAAGAAAGTTACTTTTTTGGCAGATCAGTATCCTTGGCTGCATCACCAAGAGCACGTGAAACTTCCTTAATCCGCAGTCGGAGCTCCCTTGTAACATGTGGGTTGTTTTTGATTGCTGGAAGAGAGAGGTACACTTTTGCACGGATGAGCTGGTCTTTGAGGTGACGCACCTGAGCATCAGCTGGTTCAGTCAATCTTTCAGCTTTGTTATCTGAATGTTCTTTCTGATCAATCTTGCTGGAGGGCTGAGTTGGTTGTTGCTCAAGCTTTACAGCCTATTGATAGAGCAGACAGGGTAAAATTACTGTTAAACTAGTCCACATTTGGGTTTAAAGTTTCGTTTTATTGTGAAATCTGGAAATGTGGTACCATTAAGAAACTGATTTTAGCCGTAGAGGAACAATTATTGGAAGACAAAATAGTACAAAATGCCAACAACCTTGAAAGGGTTGGTGAATAATATCTCTTCGAGGTTAAAGTTTACATGAACTTTATCACAGGAACATTTTGTCTAGATATGATATTTTATATTGAAGGAAATGGTTTAATGCCAAGACATGGAAAGAGAAATGATATGGTAGAAGTAGAAGATTAGGCTCTTTATATAGCAAAGGTTTAGATTGAATAGAAGGGGACATAGCAAAACAGTATCAAAATTCTTACAAGATGAGATGCAAGTAAAACTAAAAGAAAGAGGAATACGCAGAAATGAAAATAAACAGAAACAGGGATGACAAATAAGATGTTATAGCAATATGAGAAGAAGAACAAACAGGCCAATTTATAGTTGTTGAAAGCTAAAAGGCATCTTCTGAACAGGTTTAGAAAATGAAGAAATGAAATGAAATACTAAAAATAAGAAAAGGAAAGAAATTACCAAGAGGTGAGATGCATTGGGATGAGAATCAAGGGTAGTGGTGAGATTGGGAGGAGCAGTATCGGTGACCTGTTTGATGGGGTCCGGTAATTGGGGTTGACGTTCTTCATTTGTAGCTGAAAGCATTCTTGTTGATTTGTGCTCCCTCCGCTCTGTCAATTGGAAATCTAACACCATAAATTCACATTCTCATTCCCAAATTAAAAGCAGATAAAGTTTTTCTTACCAGAATCAATAGAGTGGTCAGAATAGACGATTCCAATGGGTTCACTGACGGAAGTGGAAGTCTCCTATGCCAAAATTACAGATTGAAGGCGTTAGATCTGAAATTAATCAATATAATGTCTGCCCCGGACAACATATGGAACTAATCTACTATATTACTACCTGGGGAAGAACATTCAGATGTCTGGTATCGCCGGCCAGCATCTGCAGAAAACACGAAAGAAGAAAATTTTAGTGGTTCACAATATTATAATTATTATTACTATAATAGTAAACGCATGGAAAGACAAAGAAAGAAACTTACAATAGCTGCAACATCATCAAGAAAATCCCGTCTTGCTACAGAAATTACCGTTAAAAAGTTAAAAGTAAGAAAGCGAGATCAACGTCAACATGAAAAACAAGCCCTAAATATATAAAATTGAAGTAGACATACAAGACGATGGGTTGAAGAAGGCGCCGACCCTCTCAGTGTAAAGAAAGATGGGAGCAACGACGGAAATTGACAGCAAACCCAGCACTATATGCCTCACCTTCATCTTTTTCCCTTTCTATTTTTACAACAATTTTCGCATTTCTTTACCACAACAACAACAACCAATTAAAGAAAATACTCTGAATTTGTTTGCCAAGGGGAAAAGAAAAAGTTTTTAACAGAGAGATGGCAATGAGAAGAAGGATTCTATTCCTAGCTCAGTTCTAGTGAACATGAGATCCTGATCATGGGAGAGAGAAATGCTTTTTTCTTTTCCCTTTTTCTAATTAATACGTATTTTCTCTTTTCGAGTAGCACTGTAGCAGTAATACTTTTAATTCGTCATTGGTCAAATTAAATTATTAATATAGCTGTGACCTCGTGGATGTGGCTGGTGCTATTCTTTGCATATGATATATTAGTTCAGTTTTCCTATGCATTTAAGCAGGGTTTTTTTTATTCCTTTTTAATGAAAAACTATAAACGAACGAGGAATTGAATCTAATAGGCTTTTTTTATTATAAAGAAAATATTTGATAATTAGATTGAAGATAGAATTATTTGAATATGAAATTTAAATTTTATAATATGTCTTAATTTTTTTAATTATTTAATCAAAATGTTATTGACAGCAAACAACATTTTAATTTAATTGACATTGAATATACATATACATATTAGACCCTAAACCCTATCCTCCAATTCCAAACACTGTATGGGTGTGGGATTCCAACATAAACATCAACTATTCCTCATTTTTTGTCTGTCCAACATTTTGGCAGTGCCAACCAAGCTGCTCAGTAGAACCGAAATCCAATTATAGTTAAAACCACTATACAGTACAGAGACAAAAGAACATTTTATAATTATTATGTCATTGTATATTACTAGTCGTCGTAGTAGTATTAACTACTAAACATCAGGACTCATTTCACTCTTTAAACATAAATAATAACACTAAGACTGTCATTTTTGGCCAAAGAAAGAGTAATATAGTCGGTATTGTAACCTAAGTGATTACCGGTTAATTTGGACCACTACACTACAGCAGTCCAAACTCCAAAATCTTTTTTACTTCATTTGTTTCTGCGTTGCTGCGTCCCACTTGAGTTGTGTGTACCACTGTGTCTGTACGTGGCATTAAAAAATAAAAAATAGTGTCGGCAGAGTGTCATTCAAATTCTATACTTGGAAACAGCCTGTAGAAGAGGCCGACTGAGGAGCGGCCATGGAGCCCCAAATGCAATCAGCTCCATATTCATATCATCGGTAACTAATAAATCTTTGCCGCTTGGCTTCCTATTCATATCACCCATAAAGCTCTGAAACTCCAGATAAGGTATTCAAATCCATCACCACTTCCTCTTCATCGATGGTTTACTTTAAATGTGAAGGGGCCATATTTATCCAAAAAATGAAAACCTTTCAGATGATTCTCCTGATTTTCCAGATTTACAAAGAAAGTTATGAAGCTTTCAGCAGTTAACATATCTTTACAGGAGAGATAAGGGCACGAGTGAGATTTCAGTGTACCTTGCACCCATATCAAGCAACAATCTCATTTTATGGTCTACCAGATGTCCTTTTTTCCTCAACCTTGAGTCCTATAATCATCACCACGTCAAAGGAGGACTTGATTAACTACTAACTTATTTTCATTCCAAAAACAGGAAGCCAACGCGCATGTCCACATTCTATCAACTCCTAAGCTTAAAACATAGATGGGTCAAAAACCAGCATCCATATCAGCAAACATTCTTAGTTCATAATCACCATAGGTATTACCAGTAGTCCCCAACAAGAACAAGGACCATAATAGAAAAAATGGAATCCATTGGAATCTCTTACAATGATTTCCTTTCTCACCATTTCCAATACAAAATTAATTGCTGAATAACAGTCACCACAAACGCTAATATTCTTCTTGATACGAATAGTGGATCCAAGAGGAGAGCTGAGAAGTGCAAATGCCACTGCAAGCTTCTCGCTATGGTACTGCAACTTTACTTCCTTGCCATGACAACATGGACTGCATTCTCAATTTACACCCAACTACAAGCAGGGCCCTTCTTTACACTGCTCTATTTCATCATTTTTCTCACTTTAGCAGCAATCAGCATCACTCCATCTACTGGCAAAGGCATATATATTAGAAAGCAAGACAAGGGGTCCCGAATAGTGAGGATCAAGTTCAGAAACACGTTGAGTAGCTTAAGCGCCCAACTTCATATTATTATGCATCCCACGTGTGCCAAGCAAGGTCCCCATACAGCTGCAGGGTTTGATTGGCATTTATCTTATAAACCTATTGGCTTCATCAAAAAGACCAGCTCGAACAAGATCTTCAACAATGGTAACATAATGTGAAATTTGGGGTTCTATGCTGTAATTCTTCATCAACTTGAAATAGAATTGTCCTTGGTCGAAGAGTCCAATACAACTACAAGCAGTAAGAAGGCAGAGGAATGTTATGTCATCACCCGATCCTTAGCATTTCTTGAAACCATTGCACGGCTTCCATGCCAAGCCCATGCTGGGTATATAGTGAACATAGCACGTTTTGCCAACCTATCAAAAATCGTTTTAGGATCTTGGATGCTACCTGATTTAGCATACATGTGGAGAAGGGTGTTCCACATAGAAGCAGCGATCTCTCCACCGGATTGGGTCACGTGGGTATGAACCCATTTGCCTTGTTCCAGAGATCCTGTAAAGGAAGAGGCACCAAGAAGGCAGAGGAATGTTATGCCATTAGGCACAACTCCAATCCTCAGCATTTCTTGAAACCATTGAACCACTTCCTTGCCAAGACCATGCTGGGCAAATGCAGTGGGCATGGAATTCCAAGAGACAACATCACGTTTAACCAACTTATCAACAATCTTTTTAGCATCTTGGATGCGACCAGATTCAGCATACATGCGAAGAAGGGTGTTCCCCATAAAAGCAACGTTCTCTCAACGTGGGCATGAACCCATTTGCCTCGTTCCAGAAATCTCGTGGAGGCAGAGGCACCAAAAATGCTGGAAAAGGTGAAATGAGTTGGTTGAAAATCTTGCCTAATCATCCACCAGAAGAGGCAAAGTGCATGATCAGCTCGATCCTTTGTAGAATGGCCAGCAATCAAAGCATTCCATGAGACCTCGAGGTATGGCAGGCATTAAAGAGTAGGTGAGCCTTATCGATGCAACCACAGCGAGCATACATGTCCAAAAGGGAGCTGCCCATGTAAATGTTGGAGTGGAAACCACACTTGAAATAATGGACATGAAGTTTGGTACCTGACTGAAAGTGGAGGGGTGTCTTAAGGAGGGCAGCGGAAGCCTTGAAAAAGGCCAGACAATGTGAACTGATTGGGAAGGAAACCTGAAAGCATGGAAAGGGCGACCATGCTGAGAATTGATCATGGTAGTCCAAGTGACAATGTCTTTTATGCAAGTCATATTCAAATGTCAATATAACATAAAAATAAGGACCAACTCCCATAATTTCACAATTTCTCTTTACCATGGTATCCACAAATGAAACAACAGTAACTATCAAATTTACAACCATATGGAGAACACACCTTAAAGGATTATACAAATTTCACTGTGAATGGACAAATATAATAAACCATTCACATTATTCAGGGTAGAGAACAAAAGAAGTTAAATAAACAGGTTGTATTTCATTTTCGAGAACAGCTACTTATATTTCAATTGCAGCAGCCTCCACCTTGAGAAGAAGAACCATCTCGACCACCTGATGGCCCCGGAATTCCACCATACCCAACTTTTATGCCATAAGACTTCAAACCAACAAGAATAGAATGTCAGCAACAAAATTCAAAAATTCTATCTATTCAATATGGCAAATCAAAGGAAACAGAACAATTCTTCTTCTTTTGTCAATATTCAAATATAGGTGGCTATTTATTTAATATGCATCAAGTACTGCAATGTTAAATATTTCCTAAAGAAGCTTGCACTTGCACATTGCATTCAAATTTCAAATCTCTAACAACCAAAGCTTGGCCTACCAGTTGTTACCCCTCCTTAGAAAAGATTAGGTCCAAGGTTCCTTCTTCCCTTATACCTCCATATGAACCAAAAAAAAAAAATTAAAAACCTCCTGAAAGAAAAATATATTGATGATGGTATCACACAGTTGAAAGTGGGTGATAGTCTGGGATCAAGATCTAGGTAGATCAACCTTGTTCATAAGGGAACACTAGACCACTAGCCAAATTGAAGGATACCAAAATCTAAGGTAACTTTTTGTGCAGCCAACAGAAAACAATATTACCCTGACACTCTGCTTATTAAGAAGCTCATCCACCCTTTTCACCCGCACCCCAACTCACAGTTTTAAATTATCAAACCAGCTTTGTAAGTATGTTTCTCCCAATTACAATTCTGTAGTAAAGGGTTATGCTTATCATATCTGACGGTATATTCCATTTTATCTTATTAAATAGTATTACCTTTTAAAGCAATGAGAATTGGGAAAGTATGAATTTTAGAAATTTACTAGAAGTATGAAAAAGAAACTCTCATTTTAGAAACAAGGTATGTTTGAAAAGTTTCTTTTAAACATCAAAACATATCATTAGTGGAGGCACTTATGCAAAAAAAATAGAATATCGGTTTTTGGATTTTTTTAATTACATTGCCTAGTAGAGCTTAAAATTGGAAAAAGACAAGGAAGCAATACATTCCCATTCACCCCTTGTATTTCAAACTACTCTAGAAGATTGAACCTAAAAAAAGTTTTTGTGTCCTCAGTAGGCATAAATATCTTTATCCTATATGGCCGTGATAAATGTAACTGAATAAGTAAATGTTACTAATTCGATAGTGGTTAGGAAGAGGTAACCTCATTTGAGACATCAAAAACACCATCATGAATCTTTTTGTATATGGTTGCAGCAGTTTTTATAAATGCCTGCATCAGAAGTGAGAAAAAGGTAGAATACTTGATACAGTAAGATTGTTAAGCAAATAATGAGGAATAAGAAGGTTGTTTAAGTATGAAAGACCTCCTCAACATTCTGAGCGGTTTTAGCAGAGGCCTCCATGAAGATCAAACCATGGTCCTTGGCGAATTGCTCACCTTCCTCAGTGGTTACAGCCCTTCTATGAGCAAGGTCACACTTATTACCAATGAGCATAATGGTCATGTTAGCATTAGCATGCTGCCTGGCATCTTCCAACCAGCTAGCCAAATGATTAAAAGTTTCTCTCCTGTATACAGAAATGTTACTTTATTATTCTTTGACAATAAATCTAATTATGAAGTTAGACTGAAAATGGTAATGTTCAGAACAGATAGTAACAATGATTTGATAGAGAAAGACAGAAAATGAAAAGCAGCTGGTGCAGTTACCTGGTAATGTCGTAGACAAGCAGGGCACCAGCAGCTCCTCTATAGTAGGACCTGGTAATGGATCTGAAGGATTCTTGACCGGCCTGTCCAGGGTTTTAATTTTGTTTTTGGATTAGAAAAATAAAATAAAATAAAATTATCCGATTATCAGGAAAAGAAAAAAGTGAAAGTGGGAGAAGAGAAGGAGAAACTACGGTGTCCCAGATTTGGAGCTTAATGGGTTTGTTGTCGATGGTGATCATCCTGGCCCCAAATTCAACGCCGATGGTAAGATCATGTACCGGCTGAAACCGCTTGTCGGTGAACTGAAGAAGAAGGCATGATTTCCCCACTCCTTGGGGAGATGATGAGAATCAGATGGCGAATTCGTCAATAAATATACCAAAGCAAATCAGAAATAACTATAAAAAGAGAAGAGGAGATGGATGTGTACCAGTATCCCCGATGATGATGTACTTGAAGAGGTAAGCGTAAGACATTCTGTGGAAGCAGAAGAAGAAACTGTAACTTTTGGATGAAACGAGTTGAATTTTAATCCAGGGAAAGAAAAGAATGGCGACAGCCTGAGCCAGCCAGAAATCCCACATGTAAAGAACAAAAACAACCAAATATATAAAAATTAGCTCCTCGCTGCACTACAACAGTATAAATGCGTATCAGGCAGGTGTGAAGCAAAGGTGAACCTATCTCGTTTCCTTACAAGCTGATCTTAATTCTAAAAAGGCACAGCGTGAGAAGTTGAGGACCAGAAGACGACCGGTCCGCCCGGTGAAAGCTACATTCGACCGGGATACACGAGACCGGCTCTACAGGCCAAATATCAATTGAACCGGGTTACCTAAAATCGGTTCGACCAGAAGCAGTTTATCCAGACCGGAAAATTTACGGCGGGTTCTACCGGAAAAAGTTTAGTAAGAACAGAGTATGAACGGTCCAATGGTACGTACCGGTTTATGCACGTGGAAAGACGCGCTCATGGGATTTAGGCGGCTAAATATAGGGTCGCACGCGCCAAAAGATTCTAGGGCTTGGAATAGGGGTTTCACGCTTTAGGGTTTCCAAGCAGGGGAAAGAATTGTGGCGCGTGAAGCCACATTGTTTCTTGTAGAAAAATAATATACTATAATTAATAAATAGAATTATATTTAATATTAAAGAGAATAAATAATTTAAAAAATGGGGTTTAGGGTTTAGGGTTTAGGGTTTAGGGCTCAGGGCTCAGGGCTCAGGGCTCAGGGCTCAGGGCTCAGGGTTCAGGGTTCAGGGTTCAGGGCTCAGGGCTCAGGGCTCAGGGCTCAGGGCTCAGGGCTCAGGGCTCAGGGCTCAGGGTTTAGGGTTTAGGGTTTAGGGTTTAGGGTTTAGGGTTTAGGGGTTTAGGGTTTAGGGTTTAGGGTTTAGG